>CM035812.1:41324254-42038973 GCA_020458035.1 Magallana ariakensis | reverse complement strand
AGAAGTTCACAAACAAACAACTTGGACCAGGATTTATTATGTTTATGAATTCCAGGTTATTTTGAAACAAAATTTTACCTCCTGCAGACTTATCTTATGAATATAGATATCTTCATATTCTACGGTAACTAGGTGTAGAACCAACTGCCCAAGAATTTAAACAAGAATAAGACTTCTTTTTAACCGGTATATTATAGTAAGGTCTCAAGAAATTCTGAATAATATCTTTTTCAATTTCAATACTAGTGCATGCATGAACATTCTTATTTAGAAAAATAAGGGGGAATAAATATGCACCACCAGTAAAAATACACCTGCATGGTCAACAGTCGTTTCAAAACTCATTAACCAATACATAATATAAGTTAACAATTAAAGCAATATACACTAAAAATCCTTCTAAACATCCACTATTACCATTGAGGGGAAAAGCAAAGAATGGCAAAGAAAACAGAGAGAGAAAATTCTTTGTGAGAAAATATAATGTTTGGTACAAGTTAGTAGTACTACCAGTAGTTATATACTAGTATTCTATATAAGTACTGTTACATATTATCAGACAAAGAGTGATGAGTCATGATACTCGATAGTTACCATAGTTACCATATACTGTAAACCAACTTTTATTCGCATGTGAGAAATATTCGCGAGATTCACGAGAGCCTCTTCGTTGCGAATATTTCTCGCCGCAAACTAGTATTTGCCGTATGGATGTTACATCAAAACGAGTGTGGATGAAGCATGTTGGCGAAAATTAGTCGTTGCTAACAAGTTTATCTCCGTGAAATCGCGAAATAAAGTTGTCGCAAATAAAAGTTGATTTACAGTATTCTAGGTTACTTAGTAATGTTACAACAAACTTCTCAGTAACTTATGGGATTATCATCAAGCTCAGCTTTCAATCAATTAATCTAATACATGTTATCTATAACTATAAAGATATTAAATTGTTCTAGGAGTCTCCCAATAAAATCTATAATTAAGCCAAGAGTTAGTGACTCCTCTGAAAATTTCTAAAATTATTATACTTAGTCTGAGATAAGTACATTGTAATTTGATCTATGACATCAAAAACTGGTAGACCAACTAACAGTGCCCTCCTACACACAATGGACTCTTTATAGTATCTGTACGTCGAATATGTCAACCCGGATGTCAAATGTGTGATGACGAGAATTTGATTGAATTTTTCTGAACAGGTATTTCTGAAATGCCGACAGATAATACAGGACCAGATCAAAGGTGTGTGAAAGTACACGTTATCCACAAAGATATATATATATAGTTCATGAAATACCAATGTACTACATACATCCAATAGAAAATATTTTTTTAAGACTTTCAGGAGGCTGGATTGTCAACAAATTAAAACATCTACCTAAAATTTTGATTTGAGTTGTTAATTTATAAACTATTATTTGGTCAAGAAAAAATCCATATATTTTATAGATTTTGAATTTGGGTATTTTCCTGTATTTTATATAGAGCTCTTCTTATGAAGGAGATCAATACAGTCTAAAAATGGCCACAACCATCGAGCCCTCTTAACTAACAAGGTTATTTAGTCATTGAATTACAAATGATAAGGTTTTTTTTATATATAATACACACCAGAATAGGTCATCCACAAACTTTCATTGAACAACATGCAATTTATTTTAATTCTCACTGACACTGATAAAAAATTATTGATTTTTACATGATGTTTGAGAAAAAAACTAAGCAAATATTAAAATTCATAATTTAAAAGTAATTTATCAATACATCCTGTCTGCATGCATGTAATCTATATCTTCTATTTTTTTAAAGATTACTTTTATCAGTCTTAAATTGCATAATTCTAAAGATTTCTCAAAACTTATCGATAAGTGATTGCTTATAGACATGAATAATTTTACTGAATATTTAATTAGATCAGTAGATTTTGATTTTGTTCATTTTTTCCATATGAACAAGTGAACTACAATATTCAAGTCAGATAAATTCACAAAAACCATTATGACATATTCATCTCACAAACTGATGCGACTATAAGTATTTTCTTGTACCATTTCTGTCCTGGTATATATATGGATGTACTCTAATACCAATAGTCTAAAAAAAACTTTGTCTGATTTCAAATCTTAATTGTAATATATTACAGTGTACTGAGAATATTATACATTACACAGTACCAGACCAGTCATTAAAGAAAGATATGAAAAAGATATGAAAAACCTTATTTTAAGGTACATGTACATGTATCATTTATTTGACAACTGACATTCAAATACCCAATTTGAAGCAAAGGTCCCACCTCACCCCCACCCCCACTCTCACACAGTTCCTCACACACAGTCACACACATATGCACAAATACAATGTCACAAATACAACTTTTTGCAGGTATAGTTACATGAAGTCATGAGGTCAAGTGCAACAAAGGAATATCCTTAAACCCTAGTGGCCAAATCTTTATCAGTACACAAAGACCGCTCTACTAAAGAGGAAGCCTTCAGCATGTTCAGGGGTCTAAAGTTCCCTAGATCACTGTGGTGACCAGTTTTATGTACAGAACACAATGAGTGTCTCTTTGTTAACCTATGAACCCTGAAAGCAGGCAATGCAGTCATCCAGCTGACTCCATATTGTTTTTCCTCCACAAGAATAGACTTTTTATAACACCATGAATTAATGAACCCTTGTTTCCATTGTCACTACAAGGGTTATTCTTGAGGTCATTTGCATTGGGATCATTATTTTGGAATAAGCAAGCTAGGCCCTGCTGGTAAAGGATACGTCACTTGGCTACCTTGCTATTGTTTTTAGCAGGTTACAGAAGTCACCACTGATTATATTCACCTCCATATGAGACGTTTATGACGACAGTGGGTGCCTGCGCTTCACCGACAGAACATGCTACAGAGACTAGATACACCGGTACTGAGTGTGTCTTCTAGCCATATATCACGAGATTTCTGAGCTGATAGAATACGTACAATTACCGCTCTCTCATTTACATCTACATAGTGTGCTTGACGTGAAGAAACTTCATAATGTAACAGTGTTCAGAGATAACGTCATTTATATTAATTTTTTGTGTGTTTTAAATGATTTTTAAAATACACTGTACTTTGAAAAAATAATTCTAGTGTAACCACAGTCATGAAAATGAGTCACATATCATGAGAGGGAGAGAGAGAAAGAGAGAGAGAGAGAGAGAGAGAGAGAGAGAGAGAGAGAGAGAGAGAGAGAAAATATTCAATCTCAAAACCTTTGAAAAATTATATTTTTTTTAAACTTAGAGAACTTACTCACTGAATGTACATCACAAGCACATCAATAATGTACAATGAAACCATAAAAATAGAAAAGTTTTAGAATTTACACATATCTATACAAAACCTTCCTCACCTGGTGCAAGATTTGCGACCGCTGAAATAAGATCGTAATTGATAATGGGTTCTGCCTCGTGTGTCTGCTCCCATCCCACTGGGGGTGAGGCTGGGGGAGAGATCAGGAACTGTTTCTCCAAGGGAGGGGGGTGTAGGTGTGGGTCCTTATTTTCACTTTCCTCATCCTTGGGCTATAGAAAAGAATAAATGTATACAAAGTGCACACCTGGTTGAATATGTGTAACAATATGCAAGATATAATTCAATGAATCTTAGACTAGTATTCTTCATATTCAGTTCAGTTTCATCCATTTTAAACTACATGAAATTATAAATTAGAGGAACATGTAGATGTTGATGAACCACTAGTAAATAGTTTTAAATCTGAAATTTAATTAAATTATGAAGAATCTTAACACATTGGCAAATAAATGCTGTTTAGAAGCCTTAAGCTTGCCTAGCTTAGAATACGCACAATAGTCCAATAGAATTACATTAGATTAGAATTAGATTAATTTAAAGCATGCATGCATGCATGCATGTACTTCATTCTCTGTCATTGCCAAAGGTGCACTTTTAGCATGACTAGATCTGACTCATTTGCTAATTACATAGATCAACAATAATTAACATGTACTTTCTGCAACTCCAATAAATATTGCAACACCTTATTATAGTTTTCGAGTGATAAATTCCACTATTAATTCAAATAAATAAATAAGTAAATTGATGGAAGTTACAGAAATAAGAAATTGACATGGTATATAAAGTATATAAACTTCAAGTTTAATTTTTGAATCTCTTTATGGTAGCATACCTGTGCAAAATAACATTTGACTCTTTTTCCGAATAATTCAAGTTCATGGAGATGAATTCTCGCTGTTGCTGCCATTTCTGGAGTGGAAAAATTAACACGGGCTCGCCGAAACGATCTGAGGTATAAAAAAGATGCAGTCTCGTCGTATTTCCTAAATAATGACTCAAATTCTACCTGAAAAGTTAAATTCATACTGTCATTAAGGGTTCCATATCAAATTAAAGTGATCAAATTAATTTGGTATTAATTATTAACAACAAGTACCAGCAATCAAAATTGCTGCACATTGATGCAAGATTGCATCATACTTATTTCCAGCCTCATTAGATTAATTATCTTAATTCAAAATTAAAGCATATTTAATGTGCCAGCAATGCAGCCATCTGGTTAGAAGACTGTACATGTACGTCCATGTAAATTGAAAACTGCATGTATATGCATGACCATCATTTCTGATAATCCGTTCAGGTAAGAATTTGGCTGTCACCTGTCATAGTATTATTTCTACATTTACAATTAAACAGAACAGAAATAACATATTTACATAGCAGCAACTATATAACCTCAATGTTATTGTAACAATAAATACGTCCTGTTGTGGTGTTCACTGCATTAACACCAACAAGTAACGTTATCTCAAGGACACGTTAGTCCAACATTAGGATTTAAAATATTTGAAAGACATTGTCTTCTGACGTTTGTGAGAATACATGTAAGTTGCAAAACAAAACCACGTGCCTTACCTTACACTCCACGTCGTCGAATATACATTCATCTATATTAGTGACAATTAATGCATCCGGTAAATCATGAAAGTACAAATTTTCACGTGCGTCCATCCCCGACTCATTATGAGAAGACGATGACAAGTTGTCATCATTATGAACTGCGTTGATATCTTCTGCATCATCGACATCCGCCATGTTTGAATTAATTTAACCGATGAAAGGGTTAGCTCACGCCTCCTTTACGTAAGCAGTGGAAACATTAAACAAATTTAAGTAGAAATATCACTACTGATGATTAAAAATCCTCATGCGATACACTCATAGAAGTTGTGATCTTTTGCGAATGAAACGTACATTTGCGTCACAAAAGGTGTTTCCCAAAGTGATGTGACGTCACATTTCTATTAATATGGATTTAAGGCTATTTGTAAATCGAAGTACTGAGAGTTTTGGCAGGCCCCTAAAACCGCAGACACCAAGAACTCTTATAAAATTAGTACTTTCTTTAAAAGCGGATATCTCCTAGGGTTATCAGCAGAAAGGCATGTATAAGTTATGTAACGTTACAGACTGACAAATGGAGGGGGAGGGGTTACTTACACTATACCTTATTACAAGTATGATTCCATCTATTTTTTTACGGAAGTTCAGTAATTGTAATTCATAGCTCTATGGAAACTGAAATATACACGTGCAAGATCCAGTTCAAACCAGTTTATCATCAGATCGATCGAAGACTTCCAGCAACCTAAGAAAACCACGGACTACATGAAATAACAAGTTACATGTAATCATGATGATATATTTACATCTACCAAGTATTATTCCCTCTATTTCTTACGGAGACTTACAGTTAATTCATAGCTCTATAGAAACAGCCAGACTGAAATCTACACGCCCCGTTTATCGATTGGTCGAAATCTACAGCGGCTGAAACTGACAAGAAAGTGACAGGACTGAAATTGACACGCCCAGTTTATCGATTGGTCGAGACCTACAACTACCTAAGAAAAATCACGGACTGCACGAAATAACCATGATGATGTCAGACTCAAAGTATCACAGGAGACGATTTGGCTGTTTCTTTTAGCTAACGTACTTATGTACATTAACAGTAATTTAGTGAATTTTACTTACTTTTTACGCTCAATTTATCAAGATCATTGCAGAAAAAATTTACATAACCCGCTAACGCGGGTTATGTATTTTTTTCTGCAATGTCGCTACCTTCATATCCCGAATGAATCACCAAAGAAAGCATTTTATTGTTTAAGTATATACATGCACCGTGTACGTCAGACTCCTATTTCTATATAAGGCGACTTGGCTATATTTCTTTTATCTAACTGACGTACTGATATAGTTATTTTTACTTACATGTACTCTTTACGATAAATTCATCAAATTTTTAAAAGAAATATATGTAATTATGAACAATAAAATGTTATATTTGATGATTCATGCGGGTTATGATCGTACAGGGGAAAAATTACAAAACCCGCGTTCGTAATCGGCCGCTAACGCTAGTTATGTATTTTTTCTGCAATCAATGTCGCTATACTTTCTGAATTTCACATTACACACGAATCACCATATATAGAAAGCATTTTTTATATTCTTTAAATAAGGACATAACTTACAGCATCATGTCGGTGTAACCATGCATGGCAGTATGTTAATTTACCTTTTATGACAGTGGGTCAGTACAAGGCGATTTCAACCCATGAAATGTGAAAATGTTTATATCGATAACGGATATTTTTTGCGAATAATTGCGTAACATTCGCGACTAATTAAACACAAAAGTTACACGTTATTATAGCACTTAATCATGATTTTTTGAAAGATAAAGTCTCATAACTGCAGCGGTGTGTGCATACAAATTTGTATGCACACATCGCTGCAGTTATGAGACTGTATCTTAAAAAAAAAATATCATGATTTAATGCTTATATCTACATTTTTTAACTTCTTGCCTTGTCTGCAAATGTGATTTATACCTTAAAGAAATATGAGCTGTATTTTTTAGAATTTTATTTTGCTGCATAAACCTGATAGTTTGATAAGTCTGCATGTAACTTAAACTTTTATGATAAATAAAATAGGGATATATAGCAGATCAATTTTTGTACAGGACGACAATAATTCAATTTTGCTCCAATTAAGGCTTTTTAACGGCATTTCCTAAAAATATGGCTAACAGAATTTTGAAAACCATGATATTTTTTGTCATTTTAGTAGAAAATAACATTTTCTGAAAAAAAAAATCACCATGAAAATTGTAGCGCTATCTTATCCTAAGGATTTTCGCTTGTGACGTTGCAGTTTACAGCTTTCAATGTTTGTGACGTCATAATAAAGTTCGTCATTTTAACCTTTGAGTACCCTGTGTGTATTACTGCCGTAGCTTTCAACACACTTTACAACCAAAAAATATGTGAAATGTAAATATATCAAGAAACGTGACATTCGCAATATTAATAACGCGATATTAATAACGCGAAATATCGCGAAGTTTTTTGCATTTTTATACGTTACGGGTAACAATAAGCGCATTTGTAACCAATATCAGTCCAATATCCGATGATATTTTTGTAAAAATTTGTTTTCTATATAGATAAACACAAATTAATTAAACTATAAGGGCGCTGGTTCAATTCACTTACATGTAAAAATGTATTTCATAGAGCAGAGTATTAAAGGGACTTAGACACGATTTGAGCTCAAATTTTTCAAAATTTATTTTTTCCATTTTTAATGTCTATAATGGTCAATATGGATGTTTTTAATGCTTTGTCAAAATTTGAAAGTCAAATATCGAGTTACAAGCGAGTTACAGTGGTTAGAATTCTTTGTTTTGTAAACAAATTTCGAGTCCTGTTATTGTTTACATATGTGTTGTATCGGTATAAATTTCAATCTAATGTTGCTTTTTTTTGTTGATAAAATTATTTATGAACACTTTGAATGAGTTTATCTCATTTCCACAAGTTATTTTGTCAAAGAAATGGTAATTTCTTTACTTAAAATTATTTGTAAACAAATATAAGACTCGAGCTTTGTTTACATAACAACGACTTCTTTCCTCTGTATCTCGCTTGTAACACGACTTCTTACATTCAAATTTTGGTAAATCATTTAAAATACACAAGTTAACTATTTAATACATAAAAATAAAAAATAAAAATTTCATCTGAAATCGTGTCTAGGACCCTTTAAAGAAATAGCTAAATAAACGATTTCAATAATAATCTTTTTTTTTTTCATCATATTTTCCCACAGTAGTCTACAAGTGCATCCAAAATAAAAAGAAATCTGTTTATCTATGAAATAAAATTGTATATACACGACTTTGTCATTATACAAGTATGTAGATGTAATGCATATACATGTAGGAAGTATTTTTATGTATATATTATATAATTCACAAAAAAAAACCCAAAAAACCAAACTATACACATATACTGGGTTGACCAAACAGTGAATTAAGACGTCACATAATGCGTCGTGCATATCATGAAAGTTGTATTATAAATTGAAGCATCAAAATTTGCATCATCAAACTTTTAATTCGAATTGAAAATTTTACCAATTTCATGTATCATTGTAAAATTGAAATTAAGGATAATAAATGTTCAGAACGTTATTATTAATAATACACATGTTACATCGTCGCGTTATTGACACGCGCGGATTCAGAAAATTTTCCGGGGGAAGGGGTCCGAGGGATACTAGTATGTGAATTGATAAGTTTGAATTTTCCGGGGCGGGGCGTTCTTTTCTAACAATTTCTTCAAAAGAGAACGGAATTTCTTCGAAGGTTTCCCAATTTCTATTTTGTATTTATTTTAGAAAAAAAGGATACATGAATAATATAAAAATAGATAATTGACGAATTCCTCTGCAAGCATAAGATTCGGCGAAAAAATAACTTACGCTATAAATTTTTTTCAAATTTGATTACTGTACATTAGAAAAATTATCTCATTTTGATTCAGTGATCCAAATATATAAATCTATGGTAAAAATTAATAAATTATTTTTCGCGAATGAACAGGTTACATTTATAAAATGTTTTTTGTTTAAAATGACAATATCTATACTTATAAATTAAGGCATTTTGCCAAAAGGCATTTTGCCAAAAAAGGGTGTTGACTAATTAACACTATGGCGAAAAGTGCGTACACGTTTTTAAATAACATATACATTTTTTATACCACGACAGATTGGTAGTAAACCTTATAAATTTTTTTGTTGACAGTGTTTTATCTAAATTTCTTATTTTGGGCAATAATAAGTAAATTTGACATAAAGAACAAAGTTCTAAAAAGAGATACCACGCACTATACACCCACACTCTGGTTTGAAATAAGATAATAGTCTATTTTTTTCCAGTCAGCTGCAACAAAAAGAATTAAGGCCATGTACATGTTCATGTGTATATACTCCATTTCAGCTTAGATTTCATCACTGTCCTCTCCTCTAAATTTTCAGCCACGCAGTTGCTTTTTTATTTCAATTTTATAGAATATTTTAGGAAAAGCAATTAAGAAAAATTTCGAACACAATACATAGAAAAATGAACAAAAAAACCCTGGTTCAACATATTAAGCATTGTATTATAATATAATGTGTAAATATAATATAATATGTGAATTATTGTTAATCCCCGCGCTTGCGCGGGATATCATCTAGTTCATATTAAAATATCGCTCTTATTTGCAAAAGTATGCTTTTATATCGCGAATATATTGCGCGCGTTCATTCGCTAAAATGTTGCATTTATTCGCAAAAGATTTGTGTTATATATCACAAAAGTTTTGCGTTAAATCGCAACAGTTATGCGGGTTTTTTTCGCGATAGTAACGCGTTTATTCGCGAAATTTACATGTTTATATTTGCTGACCTACAAAAATAAGTTTAATGGGCTTTTGTATGAACTTGTAAATATATCAACTGATTAAAAAGAAAAAAAATTTGCAATTTTCAGACATTATTGTGTCAAGTATATTTTACATAGGAGAGAGAGAGAGAGAGAGAGAGAGAGAGAGAGAGAGAGAGAGAGAGAGAGAGAAGGGGGGTAACTCTGATAACCTACAACATTCGGCAAGTCGTAAAACAAGTTTATCTTTCCTAATACAATGGTAATCTAATTATGTCATAGTTTAAGAATATCAAGATATAACAAACAGTTTTAGTATTCGTGTTTTTACAAAAACAATAATTGTATTGATTGAAAATTACAGCCCGATTTTGCTTTTATTTCTCTTTGTTCGCGCGCATTTCCGGTAAGTCTTGCACATGGTTGACAGCCAAGTTTCTTTGCTAAGTACACACTGGTTTCGGTTGAGCAGTGATGGATCAAATCCCGGCCGCCATGGATCGGCACTTGGACGTGATTCAGTGTCATAAAGGTAAACTCTTCTTGTTTTTGTATGAAAACAACAACATTTTTGCACATTTTTCGTAAAATAAAAATCAAACTGAATTTACTCTGTCGCCCTGTCGATCATTCGTGATTGTCATTGATTAAATGCCAGTGTGAAACCGGGATTTTAATTGCGAGTTTTAATTTGTTGTTTATTAAATTTACCCACGTGGTTTTTAGAGACACGATGTGCCCTTGATTTGTTTGTAAGAGTATTTGAGAAATAAAGACTATTTTCTTGTGTAGTCATTAGTGTGGTGGATCTTTAATAAAAGTGGTGGAAAAGTCCCAGGTGTTAAAATAACACATTTATGTATCTATATATATAGATGGAACTTTTATAGTATAAGGTATAAGGATAAATACTCTCAATTTTATTTGCAGTTCATGTTGCTAAGTGGATTTAGGACTCTGTAATGAATTGAAGTAAACATATCAAAATTTCTTAGTAAAAAAAAAATTCAAAGCAAGTGCCATATTTCTTTACTCCTAAAAGTCAGGACCAGCATGGGCTGTGTTTTACAAAAGAACTTACGACTTATGACCAAATTAATGAATGCTAATTAATCACAAACTAATCAATGGTTTATTCTCATGGCTGTAAAATACTATTATGGACATTGGAGTAGTTTTTTAAATAAAGTTCTGTCCAAGTTTTGTTCTTTATATATCAGTCCATGAGACTGAAAATATTTATGACTTTGTCGTAAAGTTGTTTTGTAAAACACAGCCCAGGGATACATTGTGATATTCTTAGTATTCCTGAACTATTTATCGAAGAGAAATAGACGGAATAGCATTCAACATCTTGAGTTACTGTTGAGATATCATTATTTACTAAATATACAAACCCTTTTATAATGTAAATCTCATTATTTGAGTTAATAGACCTATAGATAAGGTATATGTAAAAGATGATAAAGAAAATTGTTGCACAAACAGGTCAGGATTCTGTACTCAATATTGCGGTTTGATGAACTGAATCATTGGATACAGATATATTTGCTGTCCAGTGTTGGATATATAGAAATTGAACTGGTCTGTAATACTGACACGCAATCTGTTAAGGCTAGGTCCCTATCCATGAGACAAAGATTGTATCAAAATAAATTTGAAGGATTAATGGCAAATTACTTGGGTTTAAAAAAAATTACTCAAAGAACAAAACTTTACATTGTTTGAAAAATGAGTTTATTACTCAGGCTGATGGCAAGATTGATGAAAAATGTATCTTGCAAGAAAAGTTAATTAAGAGCTGTGAAAGAATATAAAGGGAGGGACTGTGTATATATGTAGTCTTATGTAATTTGTATGTAATGCTATATGTTTTACAATGCAAGCATCTGCATGGCACATAATGACATATGCAGCATAATATATCGTCTGTGGTATGTGTCAATAATGATTCTTCCACAGAATGTAAAAAAAAAAAAGTTTTAGATGTTTATTAAATCCATCTTTTGAATTGTTTGACCCAGATAGAATTTAAATAGCGCAAACATCTTTAAAAGACAAGATTTTTATCACTCATGAGAAAAAAAAAAAGCACCTCGAATCCCTTCATCTTTTTAAATAACCGCTCTTGACAATGTGAAGTTTAGTCTTTATGGGTCGTGTATGGCATGCCTTTGATTTTTTGCTAGATCGGTAGCGAGCAACAATTTACAATTAAGCTAAGACGAGCAACAATTTACAATTAAGTTAAGACATTTAGAGTTCAACAATTCGATCAATCGATGTATCAGTTTTCGGAACAATTAAGTGCAGGATTAGAATATATGTGCCTTTGGAATTTACGACCACACAGCTGATTAGAGTCCTAACAATGTGTCCAGTGTTGTTGTTCAAGCTACATGTACATGGTTTACTTAACCTTTGAAAAAAAAAATTGTGCTTTGCTCAAGTGATTCTTGGGTGCAACACAGACTAATGCATTGAAATTGAGCAAATTAATGTGCTTGGTTACAATAAATGTTGACAGAGTGATGTAATTTTCATTTATACTGACATTCATGCATGAATTGAAAGCAACCATTTCTTAGCATTTATTCTAGACTAAAGGTGACATTTTTTCAAATATTTCATTATTTAAATCAGAGCAGTATTGCTCACTGAAAAGATATACCAATGGTATATCTACCTGTCTGCAGGTGGATGGGTAGAGTAACTGTATGTGGGGTAGTAGTAAATGTGTGATCCATATGTACCACATACTGTATATCCAGGTTTTTTTGGCATGTCACAAAATTTGCGAAAATTAGGAAAATGTGTATCATTTTTAATTTGCGTCAGTCTCTTTTTGCGATGTTATAAGTTCCTATTAGAAAATAATACAGAATATAATTTCTGCGCATTCAAAATTTTGTGCAATTTTAAAAGAGATCCCGAAGAAAATTAGATCAGGTTTGATCAGCTATATGACATAACTCATACCATCTCTGAAATTTAATTATATGTTATTTATAAAAGGGGAAAATATATCGATGAAATCACTAAAGACAATTTACACCAATGACCATAGGGAAAAAGGAGAGGAAACGGGTAGAAGTTGGAGCTTGGATCATTGTGGTGGAAGGGGGAGGGGGGGGATCCAAAATAATTCTCAACATGGCCCATTTTGGAGAATGTCTACCTCGTTTGGCACCAGAGACAGGCTTTGTATCTGCCCACTGTTTGTGTCAATAAGTGATTAGCTTTGTGGCTGGATTTAGTCCATCACTTTCATGTGTTATCAGCCCTCCATTAAGAGGGAGAGAGGAACTTTCTTATCACTGCTATTCAAACATGCTCACTTTCTTTCTAGAGATTAATCAGAATTCACAGCAATGTTAATTGAAACAGTACAGTCTTAATTTGTTTTCTGATTAAAAATACTCGGGGAGTGCTCATAAGATGGAATTGAATGCTATATATACATCATGTACATTGTACACTTGTCTTGTGTTTTTGTCAGCACAAATGTATTTCTCCGTAGTTTACCATCTTAGAATTCTTATTCTTAGAGAATCTTCTTTAATCAACTTGTTTTTTTTTTTTTTCATCATGTTCAGAACAATGGTATTTAAATGTTTTGTGGATGGCCAGTTACATGTAAATTAATTCCAACGTGCATGCATTATTCATGTTGTTCATGATAATACAATTGATTGTCACAAATATTAATTTGGATGATTATGTTCGATAACTGATTTGCAACAAACCCTAATTATCAGTTACAATCAGGTTTGTTATGAAAGTAGGGTTTAACTGAGGAAAGGGGGTGTGTTAATTTCATTCTCTCAGACTTTGAGCATCAGACATTTTGTATACCAGATCTGTCTGCTAAAGAAGGTCACAGGATGCATCATTCAGACTATTGTCTGAATTTTTCCCTTCCACTGCTATCCATTCCTATGGAATCTGTTTGCAATTTTGCAGTAAAAAAGTCATATTCTAAAAAAATAATGTGTGCAGGGAATCAATGTGTAGACACAGTTGGAGGGCATGGTTTTGCATTTAGAGAAAATTTTCCCATTCAAGAAGGCTTTCATTTCATTGCAAATTTAGTGCTTCGTCTAAGATATAAACGGCAGTGTTAAATAGTTCACCAGGATGTGAACTTGGTTGGTCACATGATCAAATCCTGTGAAGCCCAAAGGGCTTCTCAGATCCTGATGATCTGAAGAGGGGAGATCATTTTTTGAAGGTTGTCTCATCTGCACATTATGTGTAGTTTAAACTTACTCTCAAAAGATTTTATACTTGTAATACTATGATAGCAAGCCATTTTGCTAGCTCCTATAAGACACTAATTTTTGAGATATTCACTACATATGTCTTTAGCTAGCATTTACGAGTTCCAGAACCCCCATTTTCAATTTCTTTGTACAGAGGCCAGTTTATGTTTTTTTTATAAAAAAAAAACAAAAAAAGAGAGACTAAACATTTTTCAAAATTATTTTCTGTTTATGATTTGTTTTTATTAATTTTTATTTCCAATGTGTGCTTTTTATCTGTTAATTTACCAATACCTAAAAAAATACCAGATTGATTTTGAAGTCGGTCTTTATATGATGTATGAAGATTAAGTTGGTTTTAACCTTTTTTCAGTTGTTTAACATTGCACGCCCACATGTGTCTTTTTTTAATATCTTTAAAATTCACATTCCCTTAGTTATTATTGATGTGAAATTCCTTGCGGACTTCAATTTGGCTGTTTAGATCTTACTAGAAAGCAAGCCTACGGGCTGTATGTGTGTATATTCGGAATTCCATAGTCTATTTCACATGTAGTAATTGAGTGGCTGCAGTTTTCACATGGAAAAACTCTGTGCTCTCCCTATCAATTTAAATAAGAATGTTATTATAGTTGTACAATATTAAAGGTTCTTGCACACCAAAAACTATCTCTTTTTCTATATTATGTAGTTATTAAATAAAATCAAAGGTGAGTAACTCAAACAGTAACAGTATTAATAGGACTTCAGTTTTACTGTGGTACTGTGCATGCAAACAAAACAATGCAAAAGGACTGAGTAGAATATAGATAATTTTTTTTTTTACCATTGTGATGCTGTTTGCATGTCAAAAGCCTGGTATAAACTTGAAAAATAAAATTTTGCTACAGTACTGCTCAGTCATAATGTACAAGTACTGTGCTAATTTTGATAATTAACTTTTCAAAAGATAAAATCAAAAATATCTATACTGACTATAGTACAAGAAGTATAGTATTTTTTAACCAAAGCTTTAACCATGTTAACCTATGTTTACAGTTTGGTAACGTTAGATAGAAATTGTTTTTTGTTTTTTTTTGAACCGGAGATTTGACCTTTGATTTAACTGACGTTGTAGATGGTGGGATTCTACTCGGAGCCTCCGGACTGACTGGGAGATACTGGCTGGGATCCCTGTGGTACTACGCCAATCCGGATGCTGCTCCAGATGTGGAGAAGTGTACAGCCGGAGTACAGCTGGAGGCAGGATTTCAGGAGGCAGTGTGGCTGGACAAGACAAAGGTCCTGGTGGGACTAGACACAGGTAATGCTCCAAACCGATACGGAAATATGTCTGGTAATGCTCCAAACTGATACAGATATATGTCTGGTAATGCTGAGACCTGATATGGATATATGTCTCTGTAATCCAGGTCTCTCTCAATGCTATATAGCACTTAACTCTCTGTGTTTTCATTGTAATAAAACCTTCACATTTGATTTTCAGACTTTAAGTACCGGTATAGCTAAGTAGACATAGCCACCAATACCCATGTCTTTAAGCTTATCACTGTTGTTTGAGGTAATGTGTGGTCATTTTAAAGCACGTGCATGTGCTATATAGTACTTTTGCCTATCAGAAACTATAACTTTTAGTTTTTACTGTATAAAAATATTGGCAAAGGCGTTGTTTGTGTAAGGTACCTGTATCTTTTAAGTTTCTTATGAGAGTTTCTTACGGAAGTTATGTGCTATAAGTAGGGCTGTGATATTCATCAAGAGGATCACTTAACATTTTGATTTCCACCATTGCCAAATACTTAAGTACTTGAAATAAGTTCTGACTTCTGACATATCACAGTTTACCATGAGATACCCTATAGATAGTGCATGTATCTGTGCAATTATGTTTCAATCACAAATTAGTTATCATTTGTTTTGATTTTTCCCCTTTACACTATTTACCAAATTTGATAATATCCCCCCTTTAGTTTCTACCCCTAATTGCTTTCCTCGATCAGCATTTGGTACTTGTACAGAATATATATATAGATTTAGAAAGGCTCCACAGACCTTTTAATAATCTAATACTCTCTGGGCAACTGAAGGGAGTTAAAATCATGTACATGTTTGTTTAATGAATTTGTCTTGTTTATTGTCAGGAGTAAGTTAGACCACTGCAAATACTCCTGAGTAACTCTGTTCAGATGGTGAATTGTCCCCTGAAAAGTATATAGTTCTAAGGCCCTTCTACTGAGACCCCTAGGTAGATCGTACAAAAAGAGGGTTTTTTTTCTTTCTTCTTTTTTAAAAAAAATGTTGCGAAAAAAAACCCAAGCACAAGCACTATTACAAAAGCGAGTTAGGAAAAAATATCAGATCAGGTCCATTTAAAATTGAAAGGGAGGAGGTTTATTGAGAGCAACCGAAATACCCAGCTTTACTGCTTTAGTGTATTTGTATGCGGGGCTGCAGGTATAATAGGTGTGAAACAGGTTACAGTTGTTTAGTTCAGTGACAGTTCTGGGTGGGTGCCAGAGGCCTTAATGAATGGGCCGGCACACTGGGAGAGAGAGAAAGTGAGGGAGAGGGAAGGAAAATGCATGTGGCCAGGTGTCCCTGTGTTAATAGTAGGCATTATAAATTATAGCAGTTGGACATAGCTAGATCCTTTCTGTTTTTGATGTATTCCAGCCAGAGAGACATACCATAAATTTATATTAAGCTCTAGATTAGATTCAGACAGATGATTCTGGTTATGAATGTAGATTGGAGATACAAATGTAATGTACCGTACCTTTAATCTGAGGATCAAGGATTTCTCACATCTGACACTGTCCTGTTCCCTGTGGGTATAGTTTGGTCCTGTACTGTAATACATGTACCTCAACTCACAAGACTGTGTAAAAAATCAAACCACATTAAACCCAAGCCCTTAAAAATTTTTTATTCTAATAAACAGACAGTAATTAACATATCTTGTATGATATAAACCTCCAAGTGAAATTACGAGGGAGGAAGTTGAACCACATTTAGAGGACATTATGCAGATCTCAAATTTTACCTTTAATGTTTGGGTCAAAGGTAATGTTTTGGGCCATTAAGCTAGTTAATATTATGCAAAGAAAAGGAAAAGTTACATTTTCCTCTCTTCATTGACCTAGAAAAATTAATTTTTGCAGCTATTATAGTAATGTGCACTCGGATCTAAATCAATTTATTGATAATTAATGCATGTTTAATGAAATTTTAACCTACATTGTATTTGCATAGTATATCAACAATTAAAAAGTATTCCTTACTGCTGTTATGAATTATTAATATGATATACATATATATAAACAAGTAAAGAATATTAATTTTACCCGGTATTTAACTTCAGACAAGCATTCATAAAAAATTTGAAGTTGAAATGCAACGCCGTACATGTATCAGGAAGTTGAATTCAATTTGAGTCTCTCTGTTTAATCAGAAAGTATAGCAAAATAAAATTTTGAAGTTGTTTTAATAAATTGTAGGAAAAAGATTATTATAAACTATGCATTCAATGTGAGAGGAAGGAAATGGCACAGAGCCCTAAACATTACGAAACCTAGCTTGCACAGAAAATGCAGCTTATTTAATAGAGAGATGTTGTCAGACAAAACAAAGAGAGGGTTTGATCTGTGTGTTATTCCTGGATGTCACATTATCTCTTGGCTGATCCCAATCTCTGCTCAGTGTAATTCATTAGACACAACAAACACTGGCAGTATCTCACACATGCTTTTTTTCTGCAGGTTTTTTGTTTTTTCTTCTAAAACTTATCATAAAATTGTACAGGTGCATATCAGAAATTTTGAGCAAATCACTTGAGCAAGAATTGCACAGGTTCACTGGCTTGAAATTATGAGCCATGTTGTGCCCCCCCCCCCCCACCAAAAAAAAAAAATGATTTT
This sequence comes from Magallana ariakensis, assembly GCA_020458035.1. Classification (NCBI taxonomy): domain Eukaryota; kingdom Metazoa; phylum Mollusca; class Bivalvia; order Ostreida; family Ostreidae; genus Magallana; species Magallana ariakensis. The sequence goes on along the minus strand of CM035812.1, from coordinate 42,020,993 downwards.
GATTGTTGATGAATATTCATGTATTTATCATGTTTATAGGTGGCATAGCATTATGGGACTTGGTGGATAATTTCCACACGTTTGTCCACGTGAGTGGCGTTGTGGAGCATGATGACCTTGTGACATCAGTGGGCGTGGTCAGTGGAGGAAAGTCAGCTGTCTCATGTGGAGCCGACCGCTGGTGAGTGAAAGGCTGAGAAAAAAAAATCTAAATTAGGGGCCAAGAAATGGAAAAAAAAAAAAAAATAAATAGAATTAGGGCCAAGAATTAAAAAAAAAAAAAATAAAAATTGGGCCATGAAATGCAAAAAAAAGAAAAGAAATTAAATTATATTAGGGGTTAAGAAATGAAAAAAGCCCACTAATACTATACCAGTACTATACAATTTTGTTAAGAACTTTTCTTTTTATTGTTTTTGAATAATAAAACATTTTCTCATAGGCATGTATTGAAATTTTTTAGTGTCAAAGTGTGGGATTTAGAAAATATGCATTCAACAAACACATATAGAGGTAAGAAATTAAACACTTTCTTGATAAAAAATGATTTTAGTTCCATTCAAGTGGAAGGGTACCTGAAATAAAGAAATACATGTATATCATTATTGTTTAGTCCTTTAAGTGTGTTCTAATGAAATTTAACAGTCATGGTTAGCTATTGAAGTTTTAAAAGTTTATATCCCCGGTTTGCTTTGGATTGTGTTTCAGCCCATCACGATGTCGTGGAGTGTATCAGCTGTCATCCAACAGAGCCAGCCTTATTTCTGTCCTGTTCAGCAGTTAGTAGAAATTTTCTACATGCATCTACAATATTTTTGAATAATTTGTAAAAAACCTTTTACAAGTACATGTAGAAATATAAAAAAATTGTCATTGTTGATTGATTTCTCGGTTTCAAATATATCATCAACTGTTGGAATCGGAGCACCAATTCCAACAGTTGATACAGTATTTGCCTAAACTTTTATTTTCGTTTAAACTTGCTTACTATTCTGATATAAAAACTACTTTATATGGCACATGAATTACTGTTTTACAGGATGGTAGAGTATTCCTGTGGGACACGCGGAAGTCTCGCCCGGTGACAGTTCTAGGTGGGTTTCCTCCCCCCATTGTCCCCATAGTCACAGTAGGTGGGTAGGAACTACCGGTAGTGCCGAGGAATTTGACTCGAAGCATTAATCCACTAGCAGCACATTTTGTTGGATTTTAAATACACTCTTTTTGAAGACATAACTCCATTTTGATTCTAAATAAATTTTGAAAGCTTCAGCGTTCTTTTAAAACTCTTAAGTTAGCACCTGTTTTGTTTACCAGGTATTTTGTTTGTGTACACTACCCAACATATTTTGAGATCTTCTGTTGTCTTTTAACCTATCTTCCTATTCATGGTTTGTTAATATGTTTAATTTTTTTCAACAACTAACTCAATTCATGGAGAAAAATCATGTTTTTGCACTGAAATGATTTGCAGTCCCTTGGCATAATGTGTATGCATCTGTACATGTATGTCTAAGTTTATATATATTTGTAATTTCATTTTTCAGACACATCCCCTCTTCTACATTCCCCAAAACAAATTGTGTGGCAACCAGGGACGCACAATTTTGCAGTCGGAGGAGAGTGCGGACAGGTCGTCGTCAAGGATACCAGGAAGGCTGTAGGAGCTACGTTGTCTTTCAGCTGTCATTCCCGTGCAGTCACAAAGTTATCATTTTGTCAAGAAAAGTAAGAAACACTTGAGAGAAGGTTATGGAGGGGAACTAATCCATTTAACAAACTTAACTTTTCTACTTTCATTCTTTGACATTATGTTGATTTATTTAATTTAAAAAATGTACATACATTAGAAAAAAAAATTGTACATTGGTTCTTAAACGTGAGAAGCACTGCTGGCAAATTTTAAAATCTCCTAATTTTTATTCAAACAGTTGTGAACTTTTTGAAATTATGATGAAAATTTGTCATTCTCCCAATTTGATGCAAAAGAGCGAGATCATGCAATTAACCACTGGTGTAAAAGTATTGCTTTGTCTTCCATTTTTGGTTACCATAGCACAACCTTTCTAGGTTTTCAGTATGTCTGTTGTAATCCCGTCTGTTGGCCTCGGCGTCTGAGGACTGTACAGCTGTTATTATGTTCTCTGTTGTAGTCCCTGCCTGTTGGCCTCGGCGTCTGAGGACTGTACAGCTGTTATTATGTTCTCTGTTTCTCTGTTGTAGTCCATGCCTGTTGGCCTCAGCGTCTGAGGACTGTACAGCTGTGGTCATGTCTGTGGACAAGGAGGCAGGTCGCCAAATGTAAGTACTCCAATAGTAAAGTGTTTTACATAAACTTTTATGTGTATCATGAGTTGGACTCCCCTGTGTAGTAGAGCAATGATGTTAGGTATCAATTTCTGGTAATGCTGAGTAATTTTGATATGATTTTAATATAAAATAGGGTATATCAAATGTTAAATATTATTTTGACTCCTAGTTTACTGTATTTGGAATATTAATTATCAAATAGTCTTGTAAGTTTATTGTAAAATATTGATTTTTTTTAGAGTTCTAAATAAATATAATTCCCCAATTTCGATCCTTATTTTCAATTTTGTCCAATGAATATTTTGAAAGTTTTTAAATTTATTTTTAAAATCTTCATTTTTCAGCTTCAAAGACACTTCCCATACAGACTTTGTTAGCAGTCTAAGTTGGCAAGGAAACGATAATCTCTTCACCTGTGGTTGGGACTCGAAAGTGAAAAATCACAGTGTATCAAAAAGTGTACAAACTTGTGAAGACTGTGTGGTGGTTCACATGGAAACAGACTGTATAGACAAGGAGAATGTTAAGAAGAAGATAGCCAACATTTCACTGGTCTGCAATGGGAACGGCGCTGGGTTGGAATCCACCTGATGTGCATCTACCTCGATTAGATACATACCTGATGTCCCTGTGTTCTGTGACAGTTTATAGATTGTGTACAACTCCTCTCATAGCCCCAAAAAAAAAGATCTCTAGTGGCCATCTTGTACTACTCAAAAAGACAACTTTTGTTGTCGGTGTTAGTGGAACACACTTTTTTGTTGTTGTTGTCAGACTTTTTGTTTGCAGGAGTAGTGTCACCTTTGCATTTTTACTGTAGAGGGCATTTGTTGTGAAGGTTGTTGAATCTTTACAATTTGTTTAGTTTTTCATATTTCTTAAGAAGCAAGATCACCATTATCAAAATTATAGTTGAATAAAAAGTATCATGCAATCGTAAAAATAAATCATTTGGAAGTTGTACATGTACTTCTTTGTTTTATTTTATTGTTGAAATTCTGAAATTCATATTTCAAGTGCAACACTTATGCATATAATAAATTAACAACTAAGAATTCTATTCTCTCTCATTTAATCTCTAAAAGTATACAAAATATTTCTCATTAAGAATGTATTAATGGAAATCAAATTCACAACCACTGGCTTTTTTTGTATAAATGCATGCACATTCAGACTACTATGGAATCATTCCCTTCTTTTTTTTTGGGGGGGGGGGGGCCTCGTATTTCATGGATTTGGTGGCTACCCCTTACCCATGTATTAATGTCCCAAATGTAAAGACAAATCAGTCTTTGTTTATATTATATACAAATGGATCTATGAATTTACATCAGACACCCAGAACCTCCTATGAAAAATTGAAAATCCAAGAAAAATCGGCCCAAACGAATTTAAATGACATTCCACAGTATATTGTACACAACTACCCGGAGGGTAGATTGGATTATTTACATGTAACTATTATTGTATGCATGTGTGAACCTATGAGTAGTAAACCACAATCCATACCATTATACAAGTAAAGATACAGGTAAAAGGATAGGTTTTGCTACACTAAGCCATGCACTGCTAGCAGTATATACTTAAATATACCGGTAATTACAATGTACTAAGTATAGACATGTCCAATAGAAAACAACATAAATGTGACATATAATGTGTAAATGTAATTGGCACATGAAAACAACTTTTCCAAATTACATTTTAATATATCTGAATGTCAAACATATATCCGGTAGATAAAAATTTGCTGCTTTAATTGGCTATTAAATAAAGCACATGGGGTACAAAGTGAACTTCAAATAAATTCATTTGAATGTTTCATCATTCCTTTAGCTAGAAATCCTGAAGAAATTAAGATCCACTTTCTAAGACGGCTCTAATATCGATTAGTATGGTGTAGCTCTGAAAAAAGAAATTAATGTATACATGTAAACATAGCTTTATTATGAAAGTAGTGAATGATTTAAAAAAACAAATGTTTAATATGTTTAAGATATTAAACTAAAAGAATGAATGAAAGAAAATATGATTACACAGACAATATTTTAGATTTATTTATTATTTTTATATTCATTTTAGACAAAATAGTTCAACCTTCAATCTTTAATGTTTTGTACTTGGTTCATAAATGACATTAGTATGATCAAACTCGCATTTCTCAATTACCAGTAAGTAAAAATAAAAAAAAAATTACAGCAACAAATAAATAATATACCGTATTAAGGAAAAAACAATACTAAGTACACCAAATGAAAGGTTTTTACCTTGCAAAATTTATCATGCTGACAATTCCAAAAACAAGTTCCAGCCCTATGAAAGCAGCCTGTATGGCAGCAAGAATGACATCCACTCGTAACACATAGGTCTGCCATAAGATGAGATAGAGGGCCCCTAGGACCGCAGGAATACTCAGTAATATGGATATCACTACCCCCACTATCCGCTCTGTCAGGTTCCCCTTTTGTGCTGAAAAAATGTCAAATACATATTAAAAGAGATGATTAACAATACCATACATAAAATCTAATTAAAATGAGACATTAAACCACCTCTCGAGAAGCAGCCATGAATTTAGAAAATTTCATATCATTAAATCAGATTGTATGCATTATAATATGTTAACAGTACATGTATGAGAATGTCAATATAATATTTATTTCAAGATTTTCCATTTCTAATTTTTTTTCTACCAGTAAATATGGTATATTTATATAGAGGGTATAAGTTCTGGCTTATAGATAAAGAAAGACCAGTTCATAAAACCTAATGAATTCTCAAAACTATTAAAATTACATTTTTCAAGAGCATTTAACATTGTTTAAAATACATTTCAAACAAAACTTAACCTTTTCTGCATTTCTATCTTTTAATGTACTTACCGAAAAATAATCGTAAAGCTTCTATGCCTGCTAAAATGAACACCAGTATGACTTCCGCTGGGAGAACATTGTCGGCATAGGGAAGGGTTTCATCTACAAGTTCAACATTAAATTTAGAAGTAACACCGTGGAATCTGAGAAATCATACTTATAATTACAGAATTTGTAATTTAATTTTTATTTCATGATATTCAAAGCTCATGATTACACATTTTCTTTCTATTGTTAACTATCATTTATCACATAGCTTCCACAACATATGCTTCCGAGAAAAATTTTTTTTCCATTGAATTCAATTTTTTTTACTTCAAAAATTAAAAATAATTTTTTAACTTTTCTGAATTTTACCAAGAAATGAATGTAAAATTAGAAGACTTATACTTACTTTTGTACGCATAGATGAGAATTTCACACAAGAAAAAGAATGCAAAGTACCACCCATTAAGGTAGAGGAGGACTTGGTATGGCAGAGAGGATCTCTATTAATCAATTATGGAAATATCTTTTGTTCAAAAGTAAAATGTCAAACTGATTCCCTTTGAACTTGCATTATAAAATCATGACAATACATGGATTTATATATTTATATAAATAAAATTTGTTGCCTCTCATGCACTTCTCAACAGCACTTTTTTTTCTTCGTTTATTGCATGGACGTTATCACTTTATTAACTACATATGATGGACGAAAAAATCAGTTCTTAGTTAATAAAACATTTTACATGTCATCCTGCCATATCTATATCAATTTTATTTATATTCCGTATATATATAATCAAAGTTATAAATGACATACCATTTGTTTGTTCATGTAAGCATGATAATAAATGAAAAGGCAGGCAGACACAACTAAGTTTGTTTAAGATATAAATCTTATTCTCTCTTTCACAAAAAAAAAAAAAAAATCAAAAAAAAATCAAACATTACTGTCACAATATACTTATAAAGTATTAATAAAATTCAGTGATCGACATAACAGTCACATCATTTACATTAGTGGATCATTTACAATGATGCATTTAATGTCAGTCAAAATAACTTTGTAACAATAAGTTTCAAATTAATGCCGTCTTAATGCTTTTTGTAAAAATTAGCCCCCCCCCCAATTCAGCTGTTATTGTCACTATAGAAGCACGATATGCATAGATGAACTAAAAAGGATACCACAACTTGTACTCTGCCTGAAAAATAAACCAACAAAAAAATGACAACGAATAAAGAAATCAAACTTTATACTGAAACCAGTTACAGGGTGCATTGTTTTTACCTGCATTCAAGTTTTTACATGAAAGTGAAGCAATACCAGTAAATTCACGATAAATTAACAATATTTCTGAGATAATCAAGTTTGAATCTTTAAATGTTCATTATTTCCTTTACTTGTATTACGACAGAATCTTATATTCTTTGATAGTGATTAAGATATCCGATTTTTACCTTTGTTTTGGCGCTGTGGTTGACCCGTCGTCGCCATATTGAAACAATTTTGTTTTCATGTAGCTACTTCCGGCATCAAATTGCTTTGACCGGATATAAACGGATTGTACAGTAGATACCTTCGTAATTGACATGATTGATATACACATATGTTTTCCTTGAAGAAAATTTTGAAGAAAAGGACAAGAGCATACAAGGTTTGACAAATCACCGCATCCAGAATGTTGAAATGACAAACGTATACATACATACATCATTAATTATGTTTAAAAAACTTTATTCATTTGAAAGTGTGCACCAGTACGGGTAACGTTATTATATAGAACTGCATTCTCTGACACATTAACAAATATACATTTATACTTGGTACTTATCTTCTTTGTTTATTAGTTTATTTTCTAAACATACCAACATGATTTCATATCTGTGCTAGCGCTATATTTTTATGTGACATTATGCATGTACGTACAGAACATGAATACTATGTAATTTTTGTCGTTATCTGAAGGATTTTAAATATTTGTATATTTGTTTTCGTAGTCGGCGTTTTCTTTTTTCTTTATTAAGTTAATTATCTTTATCTTTCAATTAAAACATTTTAATTTTTTTGGATAGGATTATTTTGAAAAAAAGTTTCCCTATATAATAGTCAAAGAAAAAGAAATACATTATCTCGTCAAATGTTTATGGTCCTTATTTGCAACGATCGCTACCTTTATAAACCACTGGTCAGTGACCAAAGAGCCCCGCACATTATATTAATGTTTGTATTGAAATCTTTCTTTTCTTAAAAATACCTTAAAATTGTCATGTAAATCTTTTAAAAGTACTTAAAATACACATCAGAAAGTAATATACTAGACGGAACAGCTATAAAACATATTGTTTTCTGATCCAAGCAGATCATATGCTAAAAGTACATGTACTATTGGTGTACCCTTTTCACGTGGTTCGTACTTACATGTTGATAAAATGCAGTGTCTCCTCGTGGCCACGCAGTGTGACACGTGCAAATTAAAATTCTAATCACCGGAAAGTCAAAGTCTGCTTTATATTCTGAGTGTCAAAACAACAACGTGAATCTAAAGATCAATTAAAAAAAATTAACAATATTAGTTGTTTAAAATACATGTAATAACGTATTCATTTATATACTGTAACGCGACTAGGGGGTAATGATGTTAACAATTATGTCTAACTCCAATTTAACCTCAGACGTCACAAACATTAATTGGGTCCTGTGCTATTATCCGCAACACGTGCGTCGGATTTGTGATCTTTATAGATCAATGAAGAACAACACCGTGCTTTTGTATAACAAATTGTATTGTAACAAATGTACACCAATATTACAGTGAGTAAAGCAGGAATAAAGGAGAAGTGCATGCTATGCATTCTCTCACTCTGTATTTATACTACAGTAACAGCCTAACGTAGTTAGGCTCCTATTAGGCATCTATTCGGCTCCAAATAATAGGGCTTCCTGCTACCTAACAAGATTAGGCCACCATTAGGCGTTAGGCACCAAGCAATAGAGCCTCAGCACCTAACATAATTAGGCCTCCGCCTAAGATACCCAATGTCATTAGGATACCATTAGGCTACCTCATGATAATATAATGGCAAATAAAACAAAACATCTATATTATGCATTGAAACTAACATACACAAATAAAAAAACACTACATTGGTCCCTCCTTGAAAACTATGGACTTCCACTGTCCATTAAAAAAAAATATAAGACTAATAAACAAAAGATAACAAAATGTACACAACCCTGTTTCAAATAAAAAAAAACATAGCATACAAATTAGTGACTAGAACAATTTAAAAAAAAACATGTATAAGAACAATGAACATAAAAATAAAAAATAAAAACTTCATACAGTCACATCATCAGCACCATAATATTTGACAACTACTTGGCAAAGTCACTTGGTTCCTGAGCAGAATTTCACTATCTAGTTAGTCAAGTTCTTCCGCCTCACTCGAACGATTATGTTGCTCTCTAGCATGTAGTATCAGTTCATTTTGAAGATAGGTGAAGAAATTCGTCCAGTCTATTAATTCAGGTTGAATGAATCTCGAGGTCGAAATTTGATGGCTTCGTCTGATTGAAATTCCATTTTGCGTAATTCTCCTTGTTGTTATTAAGTTTATTGTTATTGTCTCTATTACTTCTGACATATCTGTCACCGAACTGGACGCTTCCTGTCGGACCTTTTCACTTGAACTATTATCCACGGCTTCGTCTTCTTCAGTTATTTTTTCATCTAATGGCTCTTCTGTTCGATCGTCATTGGAATTTTCTCTTTCATTTAATTTCTCCTCTTCTCCACAAATCCCTTCCAATAGGGTGTCCATCCTGGTCCCATCCAAGATATCAAAATCCAATGTTTCCTGCTCATCTTCTGTTACGTCAACTTGCAGAATGTCTTCCATTCTTCCTTCTTTTTCTGATACTAGCGGAGCATTGTTATTTTCCATGTCCATCATTCTTTTCTTTTGGTATGCCCTAACTTTAGCATTGTTGTCTTCAACTTCCTGTCTTCCTCTGAGTTCTATTATCGAAGTTTTGGCCAATTCCTTTGCATCGTCGTGTTTCTTTCCGTGAAATCTCTTGAGATGTGACACTAGGTATTCTAATCTAAATGTATAGATTCCACAGTTTTCCAAAGGACACTTTCTTACTTTCACGATGTTCTTGTGTCTTTGATTCTCATGTCGCTTCAGGTTCTTCACACTCGCAAAGAGTTTTCCACAATGTCTACATATCACTGACTTCTGATCGTCCATCCTTAAGTTCTGTATGTAATTTTTCAGCTTTTCTGGTTTTTGCTTACTAAGAATGAATTCTTTGAATGTCTTTGCTTGCGTTTCATTGAGGTGTTCGCACCCTTTTGTGAACACATCCCGTAGATGTTCCGGGATATCAGTAATCAAACTATCACTCACTTCAACTTGCTCTATATTGCTATTACTCGTTCGCAATTCAAATACTGGCCCAACTTTATAAATCGGGGTAAATAATGCTATATGCGTATGTCGATAGATCTTCACGTCTTCTTCCTTAGGATTAAATATCCTAGTGTAAATCACCGCATTTTTAGAATCAACCAATGTCCTTGCTATAGCTAACCCATACCGTTCCATAAAAGGTCTCTCAGGCGTAAGAACTCCGAGGTATTCCCCTGAATTCGTTCTACTACACCCAGTGAGTCCAGAAGGAACCAGGGCTTCACCACCGGCCGGGACAACTGTCGACTCTAGTGCTATCACTCTTCCGGGCCCTTCTTCATCAGAGCCTCCCAAAGGTACTTTTACACCTTTTATGATAAAACTCTTTTCGTCGTGATCCCATCCACAACGAAACCTTTCAATAAAATCTTCACCCAGGAGGTTATGCTTTACATCTCCTACAATAACCGAATGCTCAAAAGCATCATCACCAAAGATTAGAATCATGGTAGCCTCTCCAGCACAATTGAGAGTTCGTCCATCCGCTACAACATACGTGGCACTGACTGGACCTAGAGTGGGTTTTTCTAAGATGCTGGCAAAAGTTTCTCTAGACACAAACGTCCGCTTTGCCCCAGTATCTATTTTCCACTCTATTGGTGTTCCTTCGATCCTTCCTTTAACCCTCATATTGCTCATGCCTGCAACTACGGTATGCTGTATTTTCTTTTCGGTTTTCTCCTTTGCGTCATCTTTGACGTCATGATCCTGATTGTTATTTACCTTACTTTTTCTCCGTTTTTTCCAATATATTCTCTTCCTCTCCTCCTTGCGATTTTCATTTCTTTGAGGCCTCTTAAATCCGACTAGTACCCGGCCTTCCGCACCAGTCGCATTTAGTTTAAATCTTGCCTTTTCTCTTTTTCCACACAATTCGCTGGTTCGCGAGGAATAGTGTACCTATTGTATCCTTGTTTGTACAATTCCCTTGGATTACGATATTTAGGATTATAAGGGCGTCCCCTCCTTCCTAGCTTTTCGTATCTACAAGTTCCGGGGATTCTCAAATTTTCTTGGGTACCGGGGAATCCTTCACCCGCGCTTGGGGGCTTGACGGTACCGGTAGCTACCTTAAAGTTACTCTCCCCCGTCTCAGTTCCAATTTCATATATCTGTCGGTGGACGACTTTGTGGTCCTTCAACAGTTCTCTCTCTCCGACTCGTAAACATTCCTCTTGCATAGCATTTAGGACAGCTTCTTGCAGTGTCTTAGGCCTAGTCCTCTTCACTGCCAGACGGAAATCTTCAGACTGTCCACATTTGTCCATAAACGACTTAATAGCGTTTTCTTCAACTATATCAGGGTTTCCTGGATACGCTCTCCTGTAAAGGTCTTCTATAGCCTGTCCGAAATCTCTTAAAGACTCTCCAGATTGCCGCTTTCTTAGTTTAGCATCTGCTATATAGCGTTCCTTCATAGCAGAATGGCCAAATCTCTGCTCCATCTTTTGTTTAAGTTGCTCATAATCCCTTTGAGCTGCAAGGGGTATCCCATAAGCGTAACTCTCTGTCTGACCCCACAGTGTACTCAACAACACTCGACGAGACTTCTCAGGTCCCCATGAGTTGAGCTCGGCAATATTTTCAAAGTATTGGTAAAATTCGTTCCAAACATCATTGTTTGCTCCCGAAAAAGTCCTCCTAACCGGATATTCATTTACCCTCTGACTCATCTCATCCCGCGTCCTCTTTATTGGACTGTTAACAGGAGTTACATCAGCAAACGGCAGTTCAAAGTTATGCCCTATTCCCAGAGAGGAACCTTGACCTGCATTAGGGGCATTAGGCCTCAGCTGCCCAACTACGTTAGGTTCCTGATAGGTACCCTTTGGACTGCTAGTTGCCTCGCCACCAAAATAGCCAAAGTTTGATCCCTGGTATATTCTTTCTACCTGGTCATTAGTTTCAGAGCTTGTTCTCCCATATTTCCATGATACTATTATGATCAATAACAGAATTACACTCGCAACAGATGCAAGAGAAATTGTTACATGTTCGTAAGAACGCCGAACAATTTCGTTAAATGAAAAAGATGTCCAAGCTTTGTACAATGAACAACAACCAATCAAAGCAAAAAGAGACCAAATGAAAAGGATTCTCTTTAAGCTTGGTCTAGACTCACTTCTCTTTCTACAGACACTCATAGGAAACTCGGATCTTACAGGGGAGCAATCCTGCGAGCTACTTGTGGGCCTGCAATCCTGAAAATAAGGTTTGCCTAGCCCTACTCGACCTGTGGATAGTGCATCTCCCTCAAACCCTGGTGAATTCCCAAGTCCTGAGTCATTCAAACAACTTTCAAAATCTTGTTCTACCTTTTTCGGCGTTATCCTTCTCCTTACCACCGGTGTTTCCATTGTGTTTGGTGTAGTCTTCCTCCAATATAACACTTGAATAATTTCACTGGATCCCACCGCTGCCACCAATTGTAACGCGACTGGGGGGTAATGATGTTAACAATTATGTCTAACTCCAATTTAACCTCAGACGTCACAAACATTAATTGGGTCCTGTGCTATTATCCGCAACACGTGCGTCGGATTTGTGAATTTTATAGATCAATGAAGAACAACACCGTGCTTTTGTATAACAAATTGTATTGTAACAAATGTACACCAATATTACAGTGAGTAAAGCAGGAATAAAGGAGAAGTGCATGCTATGCATTCTCTCACTCTGTATTTATACTACAGTAACAGCCTAACGTAGTTAGGCTCCTATTAGGCATCTATTCGGCTCCAAATAATAGGGCTTCCTGCTACCTAACAAGATTAGGCCACCATTAGGCGTTAGGCACCAAGCAATAGAGCCTCAGCACCTAACATAATTAGGCCTCCGCCTAAGATACCCAATGTCATTAGGATACCATTAGGCTACCTCATGATAATATAATGGCAAATAAAACAAAACATCTATATTATGCATTGAAACTAACATACACAAATAAAAAAACACTACAATACTTTAATAGGATAATAAGTATATTCTGGAGAATTTTTACTCTTAACAAAGAAAAGGTGATATTTTTCTCCATACGGACAGCTTACACGTGCCTTTAAAGTACATGTAGTATACGGAGAAGAGTTGGTAGTATATGACCAAAGGCTGTATAATGGCCAATTAAGAAATGGAAATTAATCGCGAGCACATGATGTTGTGTGATAATTAGAACCATTTTAACAAGACCTTAATTGGACTTTCAGTAGGACGTACCTATATCTATTTCTTGCGTCAAACAAGTTAAAAATGACGCAGGTTTATAGCGAAATATACACCGATTGCGTAGTCTTACCTCAAAAGCCAGACAAATCTTGTTGATTTCAAAGAGCCATGACTGAGTGGCCTACAATGAAATAGACAGGCCTACGTCACATTGCCGTTTGACACAACTACCCAAAGTCCAAGCTCTTGTTGAAATGGTTCTACGTCTAGAGCGTAAGCTACATGTACATGTAATAAGTATATAGGCCTAGTAATGAATAAGATGAATTCTAAATAGTATGTATTAAGTAAGTATGTAAGTATATGCCATTGCAGAATGACAAAATAATAATAATAATAATAATAATACGTTCAATGATTCAGAATTCAATAAACATTTGTTTGTTACAAGTATTAAAATTCCCTGTTTTGAAACAAGTAATTAAAACATAGAAGGTTGTTAGTTTTTTGTTTTTGTTTTTGTTGTTGTTTTTGTTGGGTTTTTTTTTTGCCTTGGTGTTTCAGTCTACATTGTTCATGTGCGCTTAATTTGTCACTGGTTTTCAGTTTGTTTGTTTGTTTGTTGTTGTTTTTTTTTTTTACAATAGACTAACTTTTATAATTTTTGTTTGCCGAGTATTTTCTACCGTAAATCTAACGAAATTCAACAATAGCAGTTTCTGATAAATCCGAATTTTAGTAAGTATATTTGGAAGGACACTTAGTCAAAAAAAGACACTGTTTAACAATGTATAAATGTAATTGATAATGTAATTTTGCTTCAACCAAGGACTCTAAATAGCTTTTCCCACAAAATGTGACTAACAGAAGTTTACAGGCATGTAGCATCGTTTTTATAAGTTGGGAGGGGGGGCAGACTCATCCAATAAATCTTGACAAGCAAAAAAAAAATAAAAAATCGTGAAAATCATATTCCGGGGGGGGGGGGGGGGGACGGCGGCAGAGCGTACTGTACCTATACATATAACTTCAATTTCCAATTTTACTTCTTATTTCCTTCCTTTCACTTCAATTGTTTATATGCTCACCAAAAAGTGGGGGGGGGGGGGCAACTCCATGTTAATTCACTTTCTTATATAGTCAATTTAAGAAAAATGTTTGCTACGAGAAAAATTACTGAGTATGCTACGTGCCTGGTTTATAAAGTTAACCATAAACTACACGTATACTAGTTTATCATAACTTCACAATAGAAAAAAAATCGGCATGAAAAATGTAGCTCATATTGCTTAAAAAAAAACACGTTGTCACTAATTAATGAAACTCTATTTTCACGATAAAATAATCGGCTTTAAAATTGCAGCTCATGTTACTTTGATTATTAAATAAACGTTGCCATTAACTCTATATGTACATGCACTTGATAAAGATGAGGAGTATTGCTGAGACCCTCGCCATTAAACCAACACACATCCTGTTGGCGGAATCTTCTCCCATCCATTGTGCCTAGCTGTTTACTGGATCTTTATGCACAGGAAGAAGTAAAACATTGTATATATAATATAATATATTAAAAATCATATGAGCAAGTAATATGTGCCATATACAAATTAAGGAGGTTATACAGGGTGTCCCATAATATATGATACCATTTACTCTTTAAATAACTTTTGTTTAAATTTATTTAACAAAAAATCAAATGCATTTTTATAAATGTATATGATGTAAATTTTTACTCAACAAATTTCACAAACATTCAAAAGTTTTTGACAAATTAGGCGTTGTTTATAAAAACAACAAATTTAAAAAGTGCTCCAAATGACATCCTTTTTTATCAATGACGACGTTAAGTCGATGAGTAAAATTCTTCTCAATAGCCAATGTACGGATCCCATTTCTTCAAATTTTTCACAATTTAAAGAAACTATATTAATTGTTGAGTCGCTTTCCCCCAGGATATTCTGTTTTAATAACTATATCAGGAGTCCGTGTTTGATAATACTGTTTAAAAACGGAAGATGCCTGCTCTCTTGTCCGATTTATCTTGTTTAAAATTCAATTCAACCAAAGACATATGATGCAACTTTGTGACATCATAATTTAAATAAAAGCAAGTTTTTCTCCCAAACTTTTTTTGTGGAAAAAATTAAAAGGTTTTACTCTTTTTTTGAGTCACAATTTACAAGTTTTGACCTAATAGTATTTTGTTGATACTAATTTCAAATGGTATCAGATATTCTGGGACACCCTGTACGATTGCACGCCTTGGTCATCCACTGCATTTGTCTCCATCTCCAGACGTCCTGACATCTGTCTTGCCACAGGATCTATAGATGGTTGCGGACGAGAGAGTGAGGTCGGCGACGCGCAACCCTTCTTCACTTTAATCAAACTCATCGCGCAAGTCATTGATCATCTCCCCTCCCCCACGAAGATGAGACAGTGGACATCGTCGCCACCGACGGACAAACAACAACAACCGGTAGATTGTTGACTATATAATTTTAAAAAGAAGAAGAGGAAAACTGTTATTTTCATGCTGTCTTGATTGCAATTTCTGAACACAAAGATGAATATATTTTTACAAAAGTTAAGATATTAAAAATGAACATATTTATTACATAGATACAAGGTAGAATCGATGATTTTTGAGCCAGAAATGTACCTTATGTTACGACTTGAAAAAAGTGCCCGAATTGCGCATACAGAATAAAATTTGTAATAAGTAAACATGATGTTCACTATGCTAACCAGTGCATTATATTAACAAGACACCGAGAGAAATTTCAACTCACTATTTCTACCATCCAGGACTGACTTTGGTTTGTTATGGTGTATATTCGCGTTTTGAACACATTATAGAACCATATCAGGTACAGGAGTGTGCATTGTGATTTGATAAGATTGTCTACTTTCTCTTGGGGTTTACATGAGATAAACACGCATTTTACTTAATTGTATTAATAAATGCGTTGTACATTAAGAAAATTGTCAATAGGATAGGGCAGCATACTATGTTTATATCAGTTTACTTACATACTTACTCAGCTGCTAATAGAGTCTAATAAATTACAAGAGTTTTTAATGGTTTTGCATCGGTGATCGTTTGTTTCTCATTGGTGTCTGCATGTTGATTTTGCAAACGAATTTGTTGATTTTGTTATTTAGCCGGTCGGTTTCGTTTTTCAGTATGTTTCTAAAAATTATTTGTTCGCTTTGCATTAACGTTTTTATTTTTTACATTTTCCGCCGCCCATAAGTATGCCATGAAAGATTGAAAAAAAATAAGACGTTCAATGATTAAGAATACAATAAAGATTTGTTTGTTATAAGTATTCAAATTCACTGTTTTGAAACAAGTAAATAAAACATAAAAGGTTGTTGGTCTGTACAATGCGAACAAAAAAAAAAAATCTACATTATCACTTAGTGTGTTTTAATTTTGTTTGTAATATATAGTTACATGTATACTAATATAAAAGCATGAAAGATTTCAAAAGTTTACATGTACGGAAAACATTATGATATGAAAAGATATATATTATCTTGCACCTATATTACAAACATTACTCTTCTATATCATTACATGGAATGAATGGTCGAGAGTCAGATTGTAGGAAACGTAATACAGTAAAACACGCTTATAGCGAACGCGCTTAAATAGTCAATTGATGCTTAAAGTGAAGTGATGTTCAACCCCCCCCCCCCCCCCAATGTATTTCCAACATTTTGTAAAGGAAGTACCTTTATAACGAAACAAAATCGCCCGTCCCTGGCACTTTGTCATAAGCATGTTTGACTGTACAATCAGGATTAAGAGAAACCCCTAGAGGAACTATGTAAGTATTAACATGGGGGCTTCACAATCATCTAGAACAATATAAACAAAGTTACACTCGTGCAAAAAAAAACAAAAAAAATCCAGGTTTTACTTAGGTAAATAGAAATAACGCTTGTTGAGGGTTCGTAAAATTAAATTTATTGCGGACACAGTGACAAAGTTGCGTAGTGGCGTACGTTCTATTGGTAATATAAATATTATGAGCCCATTCTATTGGAAAAGATTTGCTTTGTTGCATCTGTTATTTCATTATATACAAATATATCAAAAAGAGAAATAGTCTGCTGTCAAACTTTAATTTGTATAGGTCTGGTCATATATACATGTAAGCCTCTTGATAACCAATCAATAATTGACC
Source organism: Magallana ariakensis (assembly GCA_020458035.1). Lineage (NCBI taxonomy): Eukaryota > Metazoa > Mollusca > Bivalvia > Ostreida > Ostreidae > Magallana > Magallana ariakensis. Next base: position 42,003,985 of record CM035812.1, on the reverse strand, counting down.
AAACTTGGGGGTAAAATATCATACACAGATCAACAAACCAACCAAAACAAAACAAGCCTTACAAAAATATGACCAATGAAACTCATGCACCCAATTATTTACCAAAATCACTGCCCCGGGGGTATATACAGGTGTGAAAAGTTAAAGGGTGGATCTAAATGTATGGGGCGTATTTTAAAAAAAATGGTATATCAGATCTGGTTGGTTGTATTATAAAATCTATATATCATACATATTACCTATTATCAATTATATACTGTATACAGGGTTATAATCGCCCCGTGTTATTTTCGCAGTTCTTCACTTGCAAACAGTTTCGCCCCGTCTTGAATTCGCCCAGGCAAAGTTGTGTTTAAAAAGAGATAATTTGAGCCAATTTAATTCGCCCAGTCTTAAATTCGCCAGAAGACAAGGAGGGCGAAAGGGGCGAAAATAAAACGGGGGCGAATATTTCCCTGTATACTGTACATGCTATTACAGTAAGCTGAAGTGAGTGTTTGTTTACAACTATACATGTAGATGACCACATGACATTGATATAATACACTTCATTTGCCATATATGATGAGGGTATCAGAAATAAGTATTAGACTAAAGAGATGTTGGGAAATTAAGGAATGATAACAAGTAACTTTTGCCTAAGTTTTTTTTTACTTGTACGGTACGGAACATGTAGCTTTACATGTTTGTTGTTTTGATTATTCTTTTTCTATCTTAATTGCGTTGTAACTAAAAAATAGCTGTTATCAAAACACAGAAACGATAACAACTGTATATAATATATTTTTATTGCAACATCAGAAACAGTCTTTCTAGGTAACATCCTCAGATATCAATTAAAAGTTAGGCGAGGCGATATCCCGAAAAGGATGTTTTCCCATTGCTACGGGTGCTGAAAAAAGCACCCTGGCCTGCCATTGGACAGATGATTTGAAACTTGTCTCCCTTTGAAGCAGCCAATATTACAAACCCTGTAGCTGACGCATCATCCCAATGTTTTTCGGTATCTGCATAAATAGATCCTTTTACTACACCATTTTGTGTCAACACCGCCGCCATTTCTCCAAATTGACCCTTGGAACCAGCATGATGAGTACCTGCGGCGTGAATGGTCCACGAGAATGCATACACTCCGGCAGATGGCGCGGTAAAAATGCCAGTTTTTCCGTCGTATCCATTTCCAACATTAGTTTCTACAGCATCAAATCGGAACGGTTGTCCTATGGAGAGAGCTTTAAAGGTTCGTGACATATAGGTATAAAAAGCTACGGTCGGCGGTACTTTGTTTTTCTCCACACACTGTAAAGTCTTGTAAGAATCTGAAAATTTAATGCTAATCGGTAAAGACAGTTTCAATGTCAGAAAATAATACGATATAACAAATTTTCATACAAGATATTAAAATAAATCTTCAAGAAAGGAAAATTATTTATATCAGACGATATTTACCCCCGCTCTTGTAGAAAAGGCATACAAACAAGAAAATAACAGTCTTCATTGTCCGTTGTTTAAAAATATATTGTGAATTCGGTATCGGTATTGAAGTACCTAAAATATATAGTGTAACTTATCAGACAAGTAGCAATTAGCTTTGGTTTGTTGAGAGGCGTTTATTGTTTTTTGAGTCATTTGGCTGCAACATATTGCTTACAAGGAGCCTTGTACCCAGTAACATAAAAAACCTATATACTTACCAATGTAAGAGTTTAGATGAGTACTACTGAACTATTATGCAAATGTTTACACTCTACTAGATATTTTCACAGCGTGTTGTTCACCATAAAATTATATAACAAAAGGAGAAACACACATAGTCAAAATTTACTCCCATAAATGTCGTGACTTTGAGTTTTAACAGATGTGTTGATGCAATAAGACTACACAATAACGATTATAAACAATGCATTGTGCTTTGTGTCTAATCAAGCGACAAGTCTGATGTATCAGGATATAGTAAATTTTGTTATTTATCTGGTGTACGTCCCAATATGAAAGTGTCAAATATGTTTTTTTTTCTTCTTATCCAAACGGTTTATACTTTAGCCTAAGTACATGTAACTATGTGTGTAAAACTTTTTTTGTTCGTAACGTCTATGATTTAATGTGTCAAATAATAGACCTTGCCAAACATGACACATATAAATGACTTGAGCATCAGTTTTGATTACCCTAGAGGGAGTTGGTGTCCTGCAGTCTGATATTGTAGCAACATTAGTAGTTGAAAATGTGGTGAATCAGATGGAGCTCCTTATGAGGCTGTCTAGATATGAGGCGGAGTGTGTAACTGCCAGGTTACTGTCCATTAGTCTGTAGAAGGAGGTTAGGAATAACATCAACGAATATGAACTATCCTGAAATTCTCTTCATCTTGAAGATCAAACTTTCATGATATAATTAATATGTAAATAATTGAAGAAAACAGCTGATTCTACATACTTATTATGTGTCACATAAAATATTTCTCTACCCAAAACCTTACAATATCTATTAACATTTTCACCCCTAATACAATCCTTAGCTTACTGCATTTATATTTGATAGAATTCGGGATTTGGAGCAAGATCCGATTGCTCACCATAAATATGTCTAGAATGGTAAAGTAATGGTTTTTTTATATTTTACTAAACTTTGAAAGTCAAAAGTTACAAACGAAATACAGAGCTTTGTTATGTATATAAGCTAAAGTCCGCACCCCTTTTGAATGAAAAAATCAAGTTTTTGAAATGTGCATTGTAAAATTACCTAACATATGCCTTGGACCCACCACCCCCACCACTCCAACCCTGGGAAAGCTAAATATCCCTCGGAACTAAACCGCTCCGCCTCTCCCTACATAAAAATTCTGGATCCGCGCATGAAACAGTTCCCTTTATGTCAAGGGTACGTTTTCTCCGGGTTACGTTTTCTTTAGGGTACGATTTCTCCCGATACCTCTTTGCACGCCATCTAGCGTTAATTCAGTACAAGACTGTTGATTTTATACTTGTTTCCTATCATATCGCGGGTTCTATGGTATCGCGGTATTTCTGTTTACGTATAGTAGCACGCGCTGAAATTTACATTTGTCGTCGGGATATTTTAAGACATTATAGTAAACAGAGGCACGCTGAACATGACCGAGGTATATAAAAGAGGAAACTCACAATAACATTAGTTTCTGGAAATATTTCCGTATTGATAGAATTTTCATCAAAATGATTTAACTACCGCGATATCATAGGACCGGCTCATACATCGGTAATTGTTTGTTTTGCATCAGTGTCTGTTGATTTTGCAATAGAGGTTGTTGGTTTTGTTTTAAGTTGGTCTGTTTCGTATTTTAGTATGTTTAGTCTGCATTTATATTTGACAGAATTCGGGATTTGGAGGAAGATCCGATTAATTGCTCACCATGATTATGTGTTGTTTTTCTCCTATGAAGGAGGAAGCAGTACTGCGGGATCTCTCAGTTCTTTGAATACCAACATTAGTGGCAAAAAGCAAGACTAGTATAATATGAATGATTATGGCAATTGTTCTCGCTGTATTTAGAGTTGTTTGAACATCGTCATACATGTATTAAGTATTAATCAGTCTATATCGACTTGAGTTCATACAAATTTGCCGCATTTTGGGTTTTAGTTTATAATAGCTGGACATCTCTATGGGCGGCGGAAATGATAAGAAAGACGTTAATGCAAAGCAAACAACGAATTTTTAAAAACATACTAAAAAGACGTTATTTTTAGCATTATATTTATCTTTTAATTCTCCAATTAATAATGCAATCGAAACTATTATACATGCTTTAACGATTTCACTAATACTGTATCGATTGATTAATTGCAGACTAGTTTAAGTGCTCAGATGCAACATGTAAAAACTTATTGCGAAAATAATGATATTAACGGTGAAAATGTAAATGAAGTTATAATTATAGGTAAACGCATAGTTTTTACTCCTGTCCACCCCCCTCCAACCACCACGGATAGGGATTTTCATGATTTGCGATTTAACCTTTTTATTTTTCTTGTCAAGGCTTTTTAGGATGCATTCCCCCCTCCCTTACCTTCAAAAACGATGCTTCGTGCCTGTGTTGTGTAAATATTTAATGTACGTGATTATGTAAACAATGTTACAAGCACAAATGATATAATTGTTTATTGAACAAGTTATCTATTGCATTAGAACAGTTTTTATAACTATTTCAATTCTTGTCAATATTTCTTCAAGGTACGTTTTTCTCGGAGAAAATGCACTCTAATTTGTGGGTACGTTTTTCTGGGTTACGTTTTCTCCAGGGTACGATTTCTCCTGAAATATACCTCTTTGCATGCTATCTAGCGTTTACTCAGTGCATGACTGTTGGTTTTTAATCGGTGATCGTTTGTTTTGCTTCTGTGTCTGTTGATTTTGCAAAAGAGACTGTTGGTTTTGTTTTAAGCTGGTCTGTTTTATATTTTAGTATGTTTTTAAAAATTAGTTGACCGTTTTGCATAAACGTCTTTTTTTTACCCTTTCTGTCGCACATACATATCGTCATTTTGTGAGCGGAGTATTGCAAAGAATATGTTTTTTTATCTTATGAGTAACGCTTTCTTTATAAAAAATGTTAGCGCTCTATCATACATATGTGATGTTTATTATCAATTTATGCTGTTTGTCATGCATGGCTGTGCAGAGTAATAGTTTTGAAGGTTACTTAGTTGTATCCTATTGCTGCTGTGTGTGGCTGCAAAATTGAGGCTAGTGAATATCTTTTGTCATAATATAGAAAGACTATCTTATTGTGTGTTTAAATATGTCACTTTATATTTTAAAATCATTTTTATTCGTAAAAGTTTACGAATTAGTGACACGTGTTTTCAAAAAAGTGTTCATTATTTGAATTTTTAATGTGTATGGATTACTCGCAATTTTAATATAAAGGTTGTCAAGTTTTTTGATTGAATTAATATTTTTATTTTTCTTGTCTAACTTTTTCGCAGTAATTGCATTCATGTCTTTTTATATACTGTTAATTTTTAATTTGTTCAATACATTTTCATAGTTTTGTAAGTTATTATCACCATTTTAAATAAAAATTACATTTCTTTTAATCAAAATATAACTATTTATATCAAATATATCAATGATGATATAACATAAGTAATCATAATGGAATGCAATATTAAATTTCATAGAGCTCGCTATATTTCTTCACAAAAAGGTATTCTTAATATCTGTAACATAATTGACATTTTACAATTGATCCTTAAATAAATTAAAGTTTCATAATATATTTGCAATATATTCTTTATTTTGTCCAGTAAAATAACATAACTTTTAATTTTTAAACAAAAAGTTTATCAGTCGCTTTTCGAATATGTTTAACAGTATCCTTTCCTCGTATCATGTCTGCTGCCTTCTCAGCAATCATGATCGTAGGAGCGTTTGTTGTTCCGGAAGGAGCAGAGCGCATGACGGAAGCGTCAACCACTCGTAAATTCTCTATTCCCTTTACTCTAAGAAACGTAAAAGACATAAAAAAAATATTTGCATTCGTTTTTACCTAAATTTGATACTTTTATAAATAAAATTACTTTGTTTTCATCTCATATTATATAACAAGATTTTAATATTCTTTCAATATAAAATTCATTAACAGTCTGAATTTATAATAATAAAGTTTAGATTTACATATATTACAGACCTGAGCTGTGGATCAACAACTGCAGTGGGGTCGTCTGACGCCCCCATTTTGCACGTGGATGTTGGATGAAACATTGTTTGTGTGTAATGCTTGATTCTACAGACCCAGTACTCCTCTGAGGGATAAGGCAGTTCTTGACAGGCAGGAAGATGCTCCTGATAAGGGTCTAATGGCGATGCACCAATAGATTTAAATGCATTTGTCTCTGCTAGTTTAAGAACGCTGTTGACTCCTATACAAACCAAAAGATGTCTCTTTCTTTGGTAATGTCGTCAATTATATTTGCTGAGATTGATTTAGAAAATGATATATTAATCATACAATTATGACTATTGATTATTCAATGTGAAATCTATTAAGATTTCATTGTATCCTTTATTCTTGTTCTGTTCATGTACCTTTCAATAACGCTTTCATATCATCAGGGTGATCTAGGTAGTTGGGGTCTATGAGAGGCGGATCTAAGGGATCACTACTCTGCAGTTGAATTGTTCCCAGACTCTTTGGATGTAGAAGTACAACGAATGACATAAATGAGTTCCCCGCAATCTCCATCACTTCTCTGCAAAATTGCTTCATTGCGTCCTCTGTCTAAAACGACATGCATCTGATAATCATTTGAAAATTGATCAACTTAGAGAAAATTCTTGTATATTTAGATTTATGACGAATTTTGTTGACGGGTAAATTCTGATGGTGCATGCATGAATTGCCTTCTATTATGACACAAATGTAATTGTTGAAAGGTCGATCTGTTTAATAATATTTTTGATGATAAGTAAGTATGTAAAAAAGAGACATCTAAATATATACACAATTATAGCAAATTTAGGCGATATTATAATAAAATGTCAAAATATATGAATCGACCTTTTTCTCCATGACTCGAACTGATATTTAGAAAGAATTAGCAATAATTAGGATAATGATTTGTCATTTTGGATTTGCATATAATGTCAAACCACGAACTACAAAATATATAAATTTTACTATTTTAAACAAACCTCTTGATTCTCTTCAAAAATTTTGGGAAAAGCTTTCAGTAAGAAAGGAAACGAATTGACACTATGAAATATTATCTGAGTGAACGGGGGTAGGTTATCCTCGTCTGCAAGAAATGCACTTGCCTCCAAATGAGTTTTACTGAAAGGCCCTGAAAAGTAATTAGAATTCATTTTTAGTAACTTACAATCAATAACATGTTCGTTTTAATTTTTTGTTTAGGTACTATAAACATTGCAATAAAAGTATTGTTGTCTTGATAGATAGTCAATGTTTAATCATCAAGAATCATCAACAATATTTAATCATCAAGACAATGTCTGTAATCTAACTATCGATTCATTTATTAAGCATTGAATGCTTATTTTTGGATGTCGTCAGTCTTATAACACCAAGCGGTGATGACACATTGAATACCGCGCGTTCATACCGATGTCTATTTGTATGAAATTTAAAATTTGTATATCGTCGCTATAAAGTCATTATATTTACGCTCTTAGTCTGGGATATGAAACATACATGGAACAGCCATATTAACATGCTATATAGACAGCTTCCGCGACTTTAAATATAACAAAAACTTTGTTAAAAATTCTTTTTTTCTTCACAAATATATATGATTTAACGATTATTTTCCATTTGTACATATCAAATTGGTTATGTAAGCTTAAACGTTTCAAATATACTTACATTAAAAAAATATACTCAAAACCCGTGATGACGTTTAAATTTGTGCTCCTGGCGCATGAATTAGCTAAGTGTATTCACAGGAAATTGAAAGTAGCATATTTCTTATGCAAACATAATGGGTAATATACACTGAATGTGAATATTTTTGTATAAAATATTCTCTACCTGATTTTTTAGCAATGTATTGCTTAAGATGATCATCAAATTCAGAGCAGTTATATGCCGACGAGCTGTTATCTTTGAAAGAAATCGGTACCATAACATGGTTTTCCAAGTTTTGTCCTACAGGCAAATCTTTCACAACATTTATCTATAAAGAGTATGAGTAAGACAATTCTTTTTCTATTTTAAAAAAAAAGGCTAAAAAAGAATTACATTGTTATCCACTTATTAAAACAATGATTTGTTCTCACGTTTTAAAATACAAAATTGAAATCGAATGGTTTTATTTTTAAATTTTCATATAATAAAATGTTTTTCTCCTCACCCCTTTTGATTGCAGATGTGCTTGTGGCCCAATGCCAGACATCATTAGAATTTGGGGACTTTTGATACTTCCGGCAGATAGAATAACTTCCTTTCGTGCCATCATCAGGTATGTGGTTTGATCTCGTACAACTTCTACTCCAACAGCCTTGGTTTTATCTACCAAAATCTAAAGTTTCTGCTAATTTAGGAAACAGAAGAAAACTGCATAATGTACGCACGAAGAGCAAATTGATTTATACATCGAACTCAAATTGACTAAGGCTAATTTCTTCTCTATTCACAAAAGATTACCTTGGTGACGTATGAATTTGTTGACACGTGAAGGTTTGGGCGGTCCGTTGCGGGCTCCAAGAACGCTTTGACGGCGCTCCATCTCTCCCCATTTCTGGTCGTTTCTTGTCCATGACAGAATCCTGTAGTTACAGCATCATTAAGTTACCCACAAATATCTTTTTAAGCTAAACGTAAAGTAATTCAAGTTCAAAATTTATTTTTGTGCAAAATACTCAATGTCAACAAACACCTTTTAAAATATGATGTAAATATACATGTATTTCTATCTAAATGTATATACCTTTTTAAACCCGTCTCTGAATTATATATATATATATATATATATATATATATATATATATATATATATATATATATATATATATATATATATATATATATATATATATATATATAATGTTTAACCGTTCAGTTTGTTAAGCAAATATTGGCATAGTATGCTATTTTAAAAAAAATTTGACTATCTTTTAAGTGTTAAAAGAAACTGAAGAATTCGGTCATAATCACAACCTTCTATATACATGACAGATATAATTCACCATTACTGTATAAATGTATATTAAGCTGTTGCAAGTCTTTCTTATTATTTGGCTGTTTTACATTGTACCATCTCGCTGAAATCCTGAGCTCGAGGTTCATCATGAACAAATGATTTTGCATTGGTTCACCTGTTTGCGATTCTCCATTACAGTCCACTGTGGAATATCCCAGCTCCTCAAAGCCTCGTCGATAAACGTCGGCCATTGGTGTTGCAGTCCCAGAACTGACAGTCAAGAGCCCGTCTTTACCGCGGTAGGCTGTAAAAGTAATTATATTTCATTTCTTATTCATGAAAAAAATAAATGCAGCATAAATGAACAGGTACACAATGGTAGATTTTTTAAAAAGTATATAAATGCATGTCAGCCAAAAGGTGTACCATGTGTTCGCTATCAAATTTTTGTTTTCTGAATACTAGATTATATGGGTATTTGTTTGGTTAATTTTTTAAATAGCTTTTCTTTTGTTTGCGTGTCTAGCAAACTGTTCATGTTCTACGTTATCAGATACAAATTGATGTCAAATTATTTAGGTACTTGAACACAAACAAAAATAACTATCTTTCTTTTTATTTTAAGGTTTGTCAATAGCCATTTAAAACCACCAAAAACAACAATACAACTGCACCAATTGATTCATAAGACTGATTATCTAGATAACATTATGAATAAATGCAGGAAAGCAGGTTTTTTTTCGTTTCATTAAACAATTTTCTTCTTACGCGAGTCTTTCAATTCTGGTATTTGGACATCCTCAGATTTAATGAAATACGGCAATACATCCTTATAACTCCATCCTGTTGCACCCTCCTTCTCCCAGGCATCGAAATCATGACGGCTACCCCGTATGTGATGCATGTAGTTTAAAGAGCTTGAGCCCCCTAGGACTCGGCCACTGGACAGAGGACCCCTCTGTGATAATATCAACAAGTAATTGATCCAGATTTTAGGGAGGCTTCTGTGCAACACGTTTGGAAAATTTCTATTATTATATCATTCAAACACTGTAATTGTTTTGAAGATATTATGTACAACATTTAGCTTGTAACTGAATCTCCGTTTCATTTGTCCGGTGATATAATAACATTACTGAGCCTGAAAAATAAGGCGAATAATCACGAAATGTTAGTAAATCTAAACTACACAAATTGCATAATACACCAATAAAGAATGGCGTCTTTGTTAAGGACCCAACATAAGGCACTTAGTATTCGGGGATGGGGATAAATTTGATGCTCATTTTATTGAAAGCATGTCCAATGCCGGTGTAATCAACGACGTTGCCATAGCTGTAGGGAAAAATGGATACATAATCCCAAATCTAGTATTATAGGAAATACGTGTATATGAAACAGCTGGTATTTATTTTAGTTTTTTGTGAAAACATACTTTATGTTTGAACTGATCTCTCAAAAACAATACTAACATTTTTTGTGTATATCATACAGAGTTAAGAAAATATAACTATTGAGGCCAGAGTGCCATTTTCATTACATTTTTATTGCACAATTTTATGCCGGTGTATATGTTTGCAGTGATTAATGCGTTTTGAAATCAAGTTTTATTTTTGAATGCGGAGATAATATGATTAATACATCAAACATTTTACATAAGTACAAGTTGTGTAATGATGAAATTAGCGTCCACATATTAATGTACCGTTTAAAAGGGGGAAAAAAGTTATAAGGTGTTGTAGGGAGTTTCTTTGAATTAGAAGCGCAATTTCATAAAATTTATATAATTTTTTCATCTGTTTACATCATTGTATCATAATTTCATACTTACTATTTTAATTCAAAGCAGAAATGCACTAGCTACTTATTTTATTAAATAACTGCGTTATTATGAAATTCCAAAGTAAATCATATATATTTACTACCATTAAGCGTAACAAATATACTGTTAAAAAAGACCGCTCCTCGATTTGTTGTTTTGAATGCATTTTAGGATTAGAATGACTTGAACAATATTGAATTGAATAAAAATAGATAAGGAGTCAACATTTATATTAATGGAACAGATGTACATGTGGAACAGATGTACATGAGGAACAGATGTACATGTAGAACAGATGTACATGTGGAACAGATGTACATGTGGAACAGATGTACATGAGGAACAGATGTACATGTAGAACAGATGTACATGTGGAACAGATGTACATGTAGAACAGATGTACATGTAGAACAGATGTACATGTGGAACAGATGTACATGTGGAACAGATGTACATGTGGAACAGATGTACATGAGGAACAGATGTACATGTGTAACAGATGTACATGTGGAACAGATGTACATGAGGAACAGATGTACATGTGGAACAGATGTACATGAGGAACAGATGTACATGTGGAACAGATGTACATGAGGAACAGATGTACATGTAGAAAAGATGTACATGTGGAACAGATGTACATGTAGAACAGATGTACATGTGGAACAGATGTACATGAGGAACAGATGTACATGTGGAACAGATGTACATGAGGAACAGATGTACATGTAGAACAGATGTACATGTGGAACAGATGTACATGTTGAACAGATGTACATGTGGCATGTATCATTACTACATCAGTTAAAACCCCCATTAACCAGATGTAGCTACAGTAGACCCCTGTTCAGAATACTTCAAAATGGCGGATATCTCGGTTGTTTTTTTTTTATGTTAGAAATTTTGATGTTAATTGAAACCTCATACTTTGTCTTCTGATCCTAAGAAAGATTTCTTTTGGGGAACAATGCTGAATCCCCAGTCATATTTGCTTTTGTTCGCGAACACAACTGCTAGTGGTATTTGCATCAGTTTATCATCATGAACAGAATCTCCTGCTTCGACGATAAGTATGGATGACTCAGGGTCTTCTGAAAGTCTGTTGGCGAGGACGCATCCAGCTGTTCCTGCTCCAACTACGAATTAAAAATATTAATCAAATAAACATTATTTTTTTCTTGTTAACAACAAAAAAATTTGGAAATGTTTCTGTACATGGTGTCCCAGAATATCTGATACCATTCACTTTTTAATAACTTTTGATTAAATTTATTTAACAAAAATGAATGGCATTTCCATAATTGTATATAATGTAAATTTTCAGTCAACAATTTTTACCTTTTCATTCATGACAACGCCAATTGATTAGGTAAAATTCCTTAAAACAACCACTGCACGGATCTTATTTTCTCAAATGTTCTCACTATCTAAAGAATATGCTGATTGTTGAGTTGTTTTTCTCCAGAGTATTCTTATTTTATAATTCGTACAACCATATATGGAGTCGAGGTTTGAAAATACAGTTTTAAAACAGAAGATGCCTGTTTTCTTGTCCGATGCATCTTGTGTAAAATTCAATGCAATCAAAGAAATATGATGCAATTTTGTGGCATCATAATTCAATGAAAGACAAGTTTGGGAAAAATAAACTATTTCACCTTTTATTTGATTCACAATTTACACGTTTATATGAATTTCAAATTGTATAAGATATTCTGGGAAGCCCTGTATTAATAAAATAATGAACAAATTCACTTTTCCTGCCATTTACTGCGTTATTTAAGAAATGTTTATCTACATGTGATATGCGATTTGTCTTGATTTTAGCAAGATTTTTATCCCAACAAAAAAAAAAACTTTAAAAATAATGGAAAACTATATATAAGTTTAATGTACAATATCAGAGAATTACCTATGATGTAGTCGTATGAACGTTTTATTGAGGCAGATGATTCTTTATTTGGGTAAATGATGTAAATACACAAGTAAACAACGAGTGCCAATATCACCACCAATGTGCTGCAAAGCAAGCCTCCACATCGCCTGCTAGCAATCCAATGACTGAAAATTGAAATTATTCCAATCATAAATGTATAATATCTATCTTATTTTATTAAAAACTACTCAATATCCTTTCATTAAACCTAATACAAAATGCAATCCAGTCCTACTTTTTATAACGTTTAGCCTTTTAACAATGACTAACTCCCAACCATCGCACGCCAAAACTAGGTTTATCAGTTATAAGCTGTAGTAAACTATAGTTTTGATATAAGCTTAAATATAAATTTCACATCTGTAAACGAAAGTTAACGCGATAATCTATGTTTCATAAGTGTAAACTGTTACTAGTATTGATATGGTTGGATGGTTGTGGCCATTTTATACTGTTTTGTTCTCCTTTGGAAGTAGAGCTTTGTTAAATATATAGTAAATACTTAAATTTTAAAGCGAAAATCTAATGAGTTTGTTTTGAAAATAGATTAAAGCTTAACAAACCATAGTTGACGATTACATTCATATCTCCGCGTTTTTCAATTAGAATTTCCTCGAATTCTAAATATATGTAATATATTCGATATCATCTGTGTCAAGTTTCTAAAACATGAAGTTTAGTTCAAATGTTAAATATCATTAGCATTTGAAAAACAAATACATGTACATATATTCAAGATATTCCATTCTTTAAAAAAATGTCCTGAACAATATTAATAAGACTCAATTAACATAGAAAAAAGAAGGACACATCCTTAAATAATTTAATCCTGCTTTACTTCTGCTTTTTAAAAATGAAGTTTTGTCAGTTCTCATTTAGTAAGAATATTGTTCAACAATTAAGCTAAAGATGAGATTTTTCTCTATAAATTTGAAGCTGTTTTCGTGTATTCGTTAAGGTAGTTTGTGTAACCATATTTGTATGAATTTTTAAATATAATATTATCCTTAAACTATTTATTTTAATATTTTCTTTTACTGAAGTAATATAAAATTCCATGTATTTTGCTACACATTATTAAATTACAGAAAATAATTCATTTAAGAGAAAATTAATGACAAATAAGATTTATTAATTTTTGTACTGTATTCAAGGTAATCATTTTTTCACATGCTTCATATTAATATTTAAAATGATGCAAGAAGCAATACGATATAAAACAAAAAACAAAAACCAAATTAAGTTTTTACAGTTTTCGAAATCAAATACCATTTTATAAACTCTCTCAATGTAATTCAATTATTCAGTTGACTAGTCAATTCTAGTCAATTACAAGAAAATATCAGTTATGCTAGAAAAAAGCCCCCAAGATCTCCCCCCAAAGAACTCCCCAAAAAACCGGTCAACATGGTTCTCAATTCAAATCCTTAAAGGAAAATATTTTAAATTAAAGGTCAATAATTCTCAAACTTGACGCTGAGTATTGACTTGCAGGCTTGATTTATTTATTAATTAATATGTTACAGTAGCTTTGCATTGCTCATAATTTAATTTTTGTGTCAGTAAAAGGTATTAAAAGCTAATTTTAAATTTTTGGAATGGGGGGCATAAACAATTAACACAAGCATAATTAGTCTAATAAGTAAGATTTAAGATTGAACTAAATCAACAAAAGCTTAAAAATGATACAAGTTATTTAGACATTCTGAATATTTGCGATGGAATATTACATATAACTTGGATGATACATAAGACAGCATTTTTATACCAGTATTTAATAATCTATCAAATGTATAGCTACATATAAATAGAAAAGTTTGAATATTTTTAAATATTTTTTTTAAAAACACCAAAATAGATTCATCAAAACTTGGAGTGATGGGATGAATTGAAAGCAACTAAACTAAATAAACCATGCATTAGTGGAATATTTAAAAAAAAGTTGACTTATACATGTATATGATATTTCCGTCTGCCAAAGTGTTTCAAACTCAACGACACAATGGCCTAATTTTAACCATAATTATTTTCAAGACCATCTATCCAAATTCAAAAGTTAAACGGGGTACTGTACGAAACTTCTATATCTGCCAATGTATATTTTCCAAAGGAACGCCGTCTTAACTGACGTTGTAATTCTTTAACTATTTTGATCAATGCCTTACAAGAAATCAAAATCGTAGTTTTCATAACTTACGGTTTAGTATACTACATGTATAAACAAATATATGATAAACCTTACCGCAAAAATTCTATACGAGGCCCCATGTGAATATTTTTGTCGTTTCAACCACAGTTAAATCAACAACGCTTCTCGGTTTATACTTTTTTTTAGGAAGCTAATAATGAAGTCAAGTAAAACGAGACAGCTACCGTAAACTGTTCCATAATATAGGGTATTTAACAATGACGGACGTGTCAATCCGTCCGTACAGGTCTCGTCCCTTATATGTTTCGTCTCGAATGTTAAAGTGAACAAATAAAAGATCTTGCTTGAAGAAATAGAACGAATTTACAAAATAGGTCCCCCTTTCTATTATAAATCATTGTTAATTGTAATATACATGGAACATAATTTTGTTTCAATAAAAATATAGTTAAACTATGTTCGACCTTAATCACAAGTGTCTGAAAAATAGTGAGGAAACAAGCTGTAAAAGCACCGCATGACCCGTATAACACAACACCCATTTATTGGACTCTAGAGATCTATAAAATTGTAGGTAGATTTTTATTACTTTCTACAGGACTGCAGCGCACTCACTTTAATTGTTTAACTCAATTTTTTCCATTTTAAAAAGAATATTTTAATTATTTTTTTTTAGACGTTTTGCAATCAGCTGTAAATGTAATAAAAAAATACACTGTACATTCACTGCTTGTGTACTAGTCATTCATCAAAGGAGTTAATTAAATAGATTTTTGAGTCAATTCCAGGAATACTGATTTATACCATTGCAATCCATGTTGTTAAAAACTTTTAACATGTCCTCTGATTAGATTGAGATAAAGCAAAGACTATTTGTATCTTACAATAATAGTACTATATTTTAAGAATGAAGACTTACATGTAAAACGAATAATGTAATGTAATCTCAAACAAAATTTTTTCAGATGCATAGAAAAGCGAACGTGCTTTGAATGCTTAATATAACATTGAATGTTAATCTCAAGAGAACAATTGCATTTAGTTATTGTAAGAAAAGTCAGCGGCTTAAATGACAATGACTTTCCTAGTAAAATACAGACACAGACACGTAAGCTGGTTATTTCTGGTTTATTGTAGTTCTTAGTCAATCCTACGTGTACCAGTTTCCGGACACTTTCATAATTCGTTTACACTCAACTTACATTTGGATAATTAATATCTGGAACATTTTATTTTTTACGTGGTCATGCCTGCAAAATGGGGACGGGTGGGTATGTTCCCATTTCGCCTTAACTGTGAAATACAAGTAAACAAAAAGTTGTAAGGCGAGAGGTGAATTTCTTATAAAACTTCTATTAAAGCCGAACTTGTAAATTGGTGAGATGTTTTGATAATAATTAGCTTATAACACAGATAGAAATAATGAGATTGGAAAAATTAAGAACACTCAATGTAATGTAAACATTAATATCATAAATAACGAAAATTTTAAAAAAAATATGAAAAAGTACATGTAAAAGATTCATTTTAAAATTCAATATTAGAATAATAAGCCCAAAATAGAACTTGCATGTAGTACAATTGAATTCACTTCATGAATACAGCGATTAAAATGCTAAAAACTATTTTTATAAAGTATTTTTTAAATCTTTTTGATAGCTGTATGTCTTTGACCTCCCTCAATTTTAACCGACATTCATAGCCAATTTGTATGAATCATTCTTATTATGGAGCTAAATCACTTCTTCATTCATTTATTCATTCTTTATTTCCCTCCTAAGAGAATTAATTATGAAGATATATAAATGGTCAAAAGTTCACAGAAATGGTGCAATGTACAAGTCAGAGTAAACGATGAAGAGGATACAGAAAGAGGTGAATATACGCACTTAATAGGATGTGCAAAAGGATGTGGGCAGAATTCAAATTATCCTATAATTGCCTCTTGTTGATCAGCTTGCTTATACTAAAATATCGGAATGTTTTACAATTGTTGATCAATTTTAGCAAATCATATGAATGATAAATACCGGTATTTTGATTAATAAAACTTTTTACATACCGGTATTTATTTCAGTGCTTTCTACAGTACATTTTTAGAAACTTATTTATACTTTATTAAGAACAAAATTTTTTAGATAAGTGATAATACCGTGTACCTGTATTACAAACAATATTAACACAATTAGATGTTTATACAAGTTCCCACCTCCCCTTAATTCACCTGATAGCCCACTAAGGCTAAATAGGAACACCAACTTTTACAGTTAAGGCGAAATGAGAATAAACCGACGGGTGGTGTTAGGACGTTCTTGTTGGCCTTTTATAGCAATGTAGCATGTTTTTTTGTAAAATAAATTTTACAAAAACTAAGTTTAACACAAAAAATACAAATTTATCACGCGATAACCGATGTTCCAAACGTATTTATCTAAGATATATATTTTATGACTATTCCACAATATATTAGAAGATGTATCCATGATGATTAATATTTTTAATTTGCATTTAATTGTACTACATGTAGTTATGCTTTTAAGATGTACTACTTATTGGTTTTGACATTGTATTTTATATATAAGTCCAAATATAATTTTAGAGTAGGATTTACTTAGATAATGCAGTTTAAGTACAATAAAATTTGAATCATAGGTTTGAGGTGCTTTTAATATTATCGAAATATTAAATTTTCTGCCTGTAAGTATATTGAAAAGAATATTACGCTTTTTTCACAAGGTAATACCGGCATATAAGTCAGACTGTTATTTTAGTATTTCGTTATTGCTCGATTTTCCTCCGCAAAATTTCAACATTCAATTAAAAAAGCATCTCACTTGAAAATAGATTTTGACCGAACAGATTTAATTGTTATGTTAGTGAGTTAAATCAAACTCAATATGATCAAGAAATGTAGACACCCCAATATCTTAATTTGCTTTTGCTGAATTTAAACTTATGTGTTTTAGCATTGCCGTTGTTAATATAGTTGTTTAGCGTGGAAATATATACCATTTCGAAACCAATCACTATACTCTATACAGCATGTAAAACGAAATTATTTAAATCGTCAATCTTTCAAAGTTTTGTAGGCGTGTAAGAAAGTGATTAGGTTGTTTGCTTGGGACTACCAGAGCAATTAAGAACACAATTGGTACATAAGAAAAAAATATTTTTATGTATGCATTTTCTGAATCGCTCTCAAAGGAAAATTGTATGCCTATTTAATGATGGTAACATCTTCACACACGATTTAATAATCGGGAATCAATTCCTTGACTACGACGAGGTAATTTTACACAAAAAAACCCCAAGAGCATGGACGCTTAATTATTTGTAAAATTTCACCAATTTGGAAATCAATTCCTTGACCTATTAAAATAAATGAGGATTAATTATTTAAATTTGATTAATTAAAATAAATAAGGTGAAAAATATTACATTCTACAGATTATTTTTATTAATGCATGTATGTTTAGTCCGCAACTCTCTTTCTAAATCAACTCGTTCAGCTTACAAATCAGCATATTCATCCTACAAGTGTTTTATTGAACAGTCCTTTGAACAACACGCATCCCCACTACCACACTGTGTCTATCACCTGTCAGCGTTTATTGGAACTACTACCCTAAAGGATTTGCTGCATCTACAACTTCAACACTGATATCGTCACTTAGTTTCATTTTTCATCTAAGAAACTATAAAGATATTACACAACATTTCAGCATTCGTAAAATGCTTCAGGGAATCCGGAAATCAAAACCATCATCTGACTCGAGGCTACCAATAACCCTTACAATTTTGAAGAGAATAATTCATGCTTTGGAGTTTACCAATACCTTAGCTTTCACTAAACCGCTCTTCCGGGCGATGTTTATTTTAACATTTTGTGCCTTTTAACGAGTATGAGAGATCAACAAAACAAATGGTGCAAGTCAGCATTTTCTCCTCTTTGGAAAAGTCTCTTTAGGATATGACAGTCCATGCAATGGGTATATATAGATAAATATACCTCACTTTAAGCATTCTAAAGCAAACACAACTAATTAACGCCTATTGCAAAATACGGCGGACCCTTTAGTTTGCCTATGCCAAACACTCCTGCAATACCTAAATCTCAGAAAACATTCCTCGCCATCAAAACCGTTGTTTTCTTCTATGGATGGTTTGACCATATCTCGTCAAAACTTCACACAACAACTGCATTCGGCTTTAGCCATTTGTAATTTATACTTGGATCTTTACAAAGCTCACATCTTTGGGGCTGCTACATGTAATACAGCTGCTTCACAAGGGTTTTCGGAATTACAAATTCAGAGTTTAGGTAGATGGAATTTACAAAAAGTACATTAGGATCCCTACGCTTAAGTTTTGATTGACATCCATTTTTTGTGTGAATTGGATGGTGAAGACAGGGGCTTCACGGTCTTTTAATCTGTGTTTTTACTAACCGTGCCATTATCTTACTTTGAGTTAGAGGCTCAAACATTCAATTTTGCTTGTATGTCCTGTTTCGTAATAATAGTCCTTACTGTTGTAATTTTATTTTAGTTAATGGTGTTTGTTTTTCTACCAATTATTGTAATTTTGTTTTTTACCCTGTACAACTTTCATTATATAATCCGCTGACATTTTTGTTCAATTGTAATGTTGTTTTTTGGATATGGTTTTTTTTCCATGTATGGATATATCAGATATTTTGATTTTGATACTGTAATGCTAATATAATCAGGTATAAGGCTATTGTTGCTCAGGTGAGCGATGTGGCCCCTGGGCCTCTTGTTTTTCATGTATGGACATATCAGTCTATGGAATAAATGATACAGCCTATGTTGATTAGGTGGCAGATGAACACCCCATATCTTTGCTTACATAGCAGGTACTTTATTATCTCTTCCTGCCAATGGTCTTTAACTTCTCAGGATACTGTGAGATATTTTTAATGTTTTTGTATGCATATTTGTTCTTTGAGTTATTGTGATTTATTAAAGGAAATGCATATTTTCTACTTGTCATTTCACACCACATATTCTTTATTTGTATTATACTATGTTGTGACTTTAACTATGGCATTATGTGTTGTGCAACTTTTATGCTTTGTATTCTTATAAATATGACCTGTTTTATTCTTTATGAAAGAGTTGAGTTTTTCCATGTAATAGATAAACGTGAGCATACTGGCATAAAACACAAAAATAGTGTGTGTCACGTGCCTGTGACATTTTTTGTCTGCTTAAAATAATTTTGTCTTTCCATCGGTGTAAACAAAATAAATGCCAGACGTCAAGAAATTTACGACCCATGAAACAAGTCATGGTAGAGCTTTATTCAAATGGAGAAAAAGTATCAGACATTGCACGAAGTGTCAACAGATCTCTAGCTTCTGTTTACCGCGTTATTGGTAAAATTCAAAGAAGCAAGTCGCTTTAAAACCTGCCAAGATGGGGCCAACCCCGTTACATTGGCGATCAGGAATATCATTTGAGGTGCATAATCACCAGCCAAAAACATTTCAGCCGTGCTAATCAAGAGGTGCAATGTTAATGTCAGAGTTTTTATTAAGTGTCTGACAGCTTAAACAAATACGTATCGAAGAAGCACTGTTTCTTCACTTTTTAAAGTATATATCGACATCATTTTTCAAGAAATTTTAAATAGATGAGAGAACTTGCAACATCTCCCTCGTACGTAAATCACACATAGTTTTAACAGAATAAATATGATTTTAATTAAGGTAAATCAAACGCTGCAAAATGTGATCATATAAATTTTTATTTGTATTGTATAATTTTCTATTTGTATTCTATAACTTTCATTTGTTTTGTGTTGAATAATTTTTCATTTGAATGGTAGAATTTTTATTTGTATTGTACAATTTTTTTCATTTGTTTTGCATAATTTTTCGTTTGTATTGTTAAAATAATAGTTTTAGTATTAAATGTACATGTTTATATTAAATATTGAAAAATATTTCATTTGTATTGTTAAATAGTTTTTTTTGTATTTTAAAAGAGGATTTTTTTTTCATTTGTATTGTTAAATAGTTTTCTTGGTGTTGTGGAAGAGTTTTGTTCAGTTGTATTTTGTTTTATCTTGTTTTTTTTTTAATTTGGTTTGTTACAAAGAATGTTATTGGTTTAATATTAAACTTAATCAAACTGGGTAATGGATAAAGTTTCTGAATGGTGTACACGAGGTAATTTCTCCTAACCATTTTAGCAGGAGTTATTCTCGTTGGGGCCTATATTGTTTGTCACACTGCCTAGATTATTCATAAATCAACCAAAATCATGTCCAATATCATGTTAAACGTGTATCTAGGTATTTTGATATCTATAAAACTGTTTATGACGCTTGACCCACAAGTTCGCCGCCAAGAAAAATAACTCTTAAGGAAAAATATGTCATGAAAACTAAACAATTTCCTTCTAAAAAAAACCAAAAACTAAAAGACCAATTATCTTTTGTAAACCATGGAAATTACATTGCCAAGTTCACATGTTAGTGATTCAACTAATGAGATCTTACGTGACAAGAGCAAATAAAAAATTTGATTGAAAATCATACAAAACAAAAAAAAATTTTACTATACAAATGTAAAATTATACAATACAAATTAATATTAAACAATGAATTTATACAATAAAAATAAAATATTATGGAATACAAATGTAAAATCAAGATCCATATGAAGTAAATTAATATCGGTTATCGACTTTTCCCTGTCCAAAACAAAATTTTCTTTTTTTGGTCATGTCAAAACAATCGTTTATTTTAATCTTGCAACACAAACATAACTTTCTTCTTTTTTTCAAGTAATGCATTGATTTCATGAAAAATGTGTGCAAAAAATTATTTCATTAAAACAAAGGTTTCTTTGCCATCTACAATTGTAACTGTGGTCTGACCATGTACAGACATAAGTTCTTCACCGTTGTTCAAAACAACTAGACTTAAAACAAGAAAGTTCAATAATCTAGACATTTTTTGCACTATCAGTTGCAATCCTAATTGAACAATTCGATGATATAGAATCAATAGATGGCATATAGAAGAAGGGAGTTTTCTGATATTTGTTTTAAGGTTTTCCTAAAATTAAGTTGGGCGATTCGCCTGCTGTCTTACTTATTCTATTTAAGGTTTGCCTACACTGTTTTACTAGCCTAAGGTATGATCTTACAAGACTCATTCTGCTATTTCATGGTATGTCTCGTCTGATATGCCAAATGAATCTAAAATATATAGGAGACTTTTCATCCTTTCTTTTTTCAGTTTCAGGCAAACACTAGTACTGGGAACTTGACACAGATAGAGATTTATTCATTTAATCATTAAATTTTCCATGTTTATATATTATTTTCATATCAGTGAATTCCAAACCAAATGATTGTGGGACCAAAAGTGTTTTTTAAATTATGCTATTTAACGATCTCCGATCCTCAGCAAAGTTAGATAACTCTAAATTATCCGGATTTCTTTTATTCGTACCATAAATCTAACTTTTATACAGACAATTTTAATTTAGTATTTGACTGCTAGTATAACCATCATTGACACAACTACATGCTTGGCGTAGTGGATCCACGGATCTCTCCCACTTATATACATCTTGGTTTAGAGTTTGAGCATTCAGTGCACCGGAACTTTTTATTTAAACTCAATTTGTTTCTTTATTCCATTCTATTCATAGACAAATTTGCAATAACTTTGCAAAAATAAAAATACATGGATACCCTCTAAAAAATTTATTTTATATCTTTTCATTTATAAAGGTTGAATGAAAAATATTATTCTTATGATGAGAAAAAATCCCCAAATAATTTGAGGCTGAGGATCGGAGAACCTTAATAGTATTTTCTTAGTCCCTGATCTGCTTCTAAGCTTTACTATTTCTTTTTCCTTATCTTGCATTGGATCTTTGAAGGTTTCAATGTAATTGTTTAAATAATCATTGATTTTTCATACTTGTTGCTCATTATCAAAGCGCTAAGCATAGCTGCAGCGCTTTTTTGTCGCTAGATTTCTAAACCTACTTCCACTTTCGTTTTTGCATTTTCTATATACCGCCACCTACTGGCGGATGCTGGAGAAGTCGTATCCTGGAGAAGTCGTACTCTAGAAAACTCATAACTATGCAGTAGGGAGAACTTAATATCTTTAAGTTATCCCGCATGCAGATACATTCGTTTAACCAGTATTTAGTTCGAAATAAGTTTCTTTTTAATGTCATTATTATATATCGGATACGGGTGCTCCAAAACATACCATGATGATTTCTTTCGAATTGGAATTTTAATTAAAAAATAGATGTTATATGCATTGAGTTTTGTTTTTTAGGTGTTTAGTTATAATTGGAATAATTCTACGATATAAATAGGTTTTGATTGTTTTTAAGCGGTATGGTCTTGTAATTTTTCGCCCGCCGTACCAAACGTTTCAAATATATAAAACTATGATTTTTGCCAATTATATCAGGACGAAAAAAATTAAAGTGTCAGTAGACACTTAATTGCTTTCCGTATCTTATTAAAAGTGTTAATTATTGTAAAACAAAGTCGACTTAGCCCTTTCAAACAATGCAATCACCTGTTATTTGGTACTGGTGATTTTATTAGGATTCATTATCGGCATTATCGGCAGTGGGCATAATACTCACGTTTACCTATAATATTTCGAGCTATATGTAATATGTTACACTTATGAACACCATGGCTTATATAAAAATGCAGAATTTTTTTATACAAAATTTTTGATTAACACCTTTTCTACGATAATTTGTGCTGCTTTTTACTAACATTAATTTACGCTTCGTTTTCTGTATGCAATATTTCAGGAATATTTTTCTATCAATTTGCATTGATCTGTAATTTGATAATATCCCAAAACCAATGATTTGGATATATTTTATAAAAAGTATAACTATCGAGTTTCTTGAAATACTACAGTAAATATATGTAATAAATCCTTTCTCAAATATGATTCTTTACATGTATTTTCATATCAGTCGATAATTTTTTAACACTTTCTTTTAGTCTTAGCGCTTTTCGGTAATTTCAGTACTTTGATTTTTCTAACGCTCGGTTCAATTTTGCATCAGCTTTTAAGAGCTGATTGGAAAGCTTACCTGGCGTGATTTTGTATTTTATTTTTTGCATCTTAGCTCATTCCTTGAACAAATTTCATTTTTAAAGTCATAAAAATCTGTTTAAAATTTGTCAATTATTTTCTTTTTCCCCATAGCTCGCATGGTCTTGTTTTTTATGTTTTGAAAACTGAATTTAAATATCTTTCCTCTCGAATAGGCGATATATTTTGTTTCAATTTTGTATTTTTTTGGGGGGGGGGACACATGCATATGAACTTTTTTGTCTCTCTGCTGTTTCTGCTCTGTGCTTGACAAGAACTCTCTTCAGAGGCAATAAATATCCATTTACTTGTATTTAAGGTGCAATCCCCTCTGGAAAACACATTCTGTAGTTTCATCAATGTTTTTCACTGGTGTGAAGCTCCGTCTACATTTCAAAGAATACAAAGAAGAAGGTACAGTTTCCTTCAATATTTGCCCTAAAATTCAAAAGTTGTTTAAATCTCATAAAAATACACATATGCCATCTTGAACATGTGTGTATTTTAAGCACCAAATTATACCCTTTTATCTTGTTTCAAAAAATAAATATGACTTCAATACTTTGGCATATTTCTAAGATCTGCTCAAAATTGATGAAAAATGACACATTTTCTCATAGTTTTTTGAAGAGGAAAATGTGTCCGCAGTCGTCGCCCACAACTAAATTAATATATTTTATGTGAAATCACATGATAAAGTTATAATGTGAGTTTCATCGTGAGCGACGGCTGCGGACATATTTTTCTATTCAAAAAACTACTAAGGAATTGGTGTCTTCTGCTCATATGAAAATTACGGGAAAATGCATTGTTTGTGACGTCACAATTAACCTTGTGAAATTGTAACCAGGTAACTATTTATAGATTCTTAATTCATGGGTATTCTTGTGTAAATAAACTTCACATTTCAATTTCCTGTGATACTTATATACTGATATCACCATAAAACAGGGCCAAATGTGACTGAAACTGTACCTCATTCAATGAACATTTATTACAAATCTTTCTAGCGGTCTTCTTTAAACATTTACTGGCTCATTGTTTATCTCGTTAAAATATGGCGTGCTTTACTTTAATTAAGGCTTAATAAATATAGGAAAGTGAATGCGCCTCTCCTCATTATGTTTTGTATAGATGAACTCATCCCAAGAGTTGGATGGTGACAGAAATCAATGGAAATCTTCTTTTGTGTAAAGAAAATTTGTCAGCTTCATTCCAAAGAGTTCGTGGTTTGCGGGGTGGGATATTTCTAAATAAAAGTGTCCTCCTGTTCTTTTCGATAGCCGACAGAAATTGGTCACTTACATTTCCGATGGCATCAGAAAACAAGGATACAACACCAAGTTCATACTCTTCTACAATGTGACGAGAGATATGTGGCTCTGGCTCCCAATTAAATTGATAGGCTGAAAAGTCTTCCACATCAATCATGAATTCCTCGGACTGATATAAACACTGCATATGTATATACCAACAACAATTAAGACAGCAGTCATATTAATTTCAGGTACATCGTAAATTGAATAATTTATTTCAGTGCTAAATGTATACAAACTTAATATAGGGCAAATAACTTTCAAATGTTAGGAAGATATGAGAGTAAAGTGAAAGGCAGTGAAATCATCAAATCTCATACAAAGCACAAATGTCATACATTTGCAATGGATATATTCAGAAGGGGCCGGAGGGATTCAGGAGGTCTGGTCAACAAAATAAGGCCCTGGAAGGAGGTTATAGAGTAATGAAATGAAAAAAAAAATGCCGTGGGGGGCGCATTAACACGTGCGGAGGTTTGACAATATCATTTAATTTGAAATCAATGGTATACTGAGGCTTCAAAGGGTATCACAATGTCCAAACTAAGTTAACTTATTATGATTATCTACTCAATATATCCTAGTGAACTGAGAATAAAAGATACCATGCACAGAGTCTGCATCACCTGTTTTATATTTGGATATTTTACTGGAAAAGGACATTAATTGTAACCTAACAACAAAACTTTATGATACACCTAATGACTTCAAATTTTCTATAGTCAGCTCTCCTTATTTACATGTATGTAGCAATATACCTTCATCACCTGTATATGGAGCTTTTGTTTCTCAGTTAATTTGATACGCAAGTGCATGCTCCATGTATGAACAGTTTCTCAGGCGAGGCAAGCTTCTGACAAACACGTTGATAAAACATGACTATCAACATCTCGACTGAAGTTATCTTTTCGTATGTTCTATGGTCGCTACAACGCAACGAACTTTGTAGCAAATACAATCGTCCACTGTGTCGCATGCTGACTGACGTTTTCAATCTTTTTGTTAGGCCAGCAGAGGATTCTCACTCCTCCATGGCACCTAATCCTACCTCTATCTTTTAGAAGTCCGTGTTTGTGCAGCTTCTGTTTTGTATTATTTTTTTTCCTTTGGGCTTTTGATTTTGAACACTGATCGTTATCACCACGTCATTTTCTACCAACCTTACTATTTTGAAGGCTGTCACAAATTCTTAAAATATATGCACATTGGCAATCGTGTAATTATACAGGGTTATTATATTATTTTAAAGAGTTTAAGGGGCTTGGTCACGATTTTGGTCAAATTTCATTTCTGTTTTTTTTTTATATTGACAATCCTTAATGAATGCATTTCTAATGATCAAATAAATTTTGAGAGTCAGACGTAGAGTTATAAGTAAGACACAGGACTTACAACTCTTTGTCATGTAAAGAAGGTTCGTGCCCTGTTTTTGTTTACATGTGCTCAATATACCAGTAAAATACCTTTTAAAAACTGATCGTCTATATTTTTATTTATTTTAAGCATAAATAAACGTTTCATAACGTTTACACATTATTTTTGGGTCTAAAACTGGAATATACACATCAACATTCGAAATGAAAACAAAATCTTTGTTTACATAGCAATGTAAGCTCTGTATATAACTCGCGAATGACACCTAAATTTTAACGATCTCCGATCCTCAGCAATGTTCGATGACTCTAAATTATCCGGATTTCTACTGCTAGTATAACCATAAGTCAGACAACTACGTGCATGGCGTAGTGAATACACGGAACACTCCCACTAATATACATGCTGATAAAGAGTTCGAACCACCGATGCACCGGTACTTTTTTATTAAAACTCGACTTGTTCCTTTATTCCATTATACCCATCGTAGACAAAGCAATAACTTTGTAATATGCATGGATACCATCTAAAAATTTAATTTTATTTCATTTCATTTATAAAGGTTGAAAGAAAAATATCATTTTTATGATGACAAAAAATACTTTGAGGCCGAGGATCGAAGAACCTTAAAAATGCCTTGCTGAAGCATTGTAAATATTAAAATTGGAAAAATAATTTTTGACCAAAATCATGACCATGTTTAAGGCATATAATTCAATTCCCTACATATATAGTTTGAAAAACGAAGAACGAGAAAACATGTACATAAGTCATCGATATTTTTGGAGTTGAGCATTCTACATACACTTTGTGTTATTATTTGCAGATATCTTACCTCTATATTTATTATGGCGCATTGTCAATAATCATTTAATATTTATCTACATATTGTAATACAGTTTTTTTTTTGCAGAAATACAGTACATTAACTACATAAGTTAAAAGGAATGACAATTTTCAGACTGATTATTTTTAAATTTAAGTTACAATATTCTAGGTAATTTTTAATGGTTTTTTCTCGTTTATCTCATTTCTCAAGAATACATGAATTAATGTATACAATGTAGCAACTAAACACAACTTCTATTTTATCAATAGAAAGAAGAAAAAATCAACATTTTTATACGAAACTTAGAATAAAAAAAATATATCGTTAAATAAGCTCTGCATTTGTCATTTCTCTTGAAACTTAGCTTGCTTCAAATGCCTCTTTAAGACGTTTTTGCTTACAGCACTCTGGAGTCTGTTGGAACCGGACGTTAGCACACTTATTCTGATCTCAATGAAATACTAAAACAGTGTAATCTGTTAGGATAGTGACTCGATACGCGATACGTGAAAGCCATTTCGCGCTAACCAAATGGCTTGGCTCTTATGAAACTCTCTGAATATTCGGTCAATTGGGAGACGGTAATGGACAGTTAAGACAGTGTCTTGACAGTAAGAGGCTTGACTGCCCACCTTTTGTCTGAGTTTTAAAAGATCATAAGATGTATGAAAAAAGGTAAAAACCAATAAATGCAGGATTCGTGTTCTCTTTTCGTGGTCATGCTTACCAGTAATTGAATACTGATACATTCAAAGCTGCAAAATCGAGAAACATGGAGTCGGTTTAAAAATTGTTATAATTAATGTCAGGTTTTATATTTCATCGGAAATGCGTTTGATTTACCGGTACCAGGTACAGAACATTATTAAAAATAAACAGTTTAATGTATCCTAAAACTAACGAGAAATATTAAATCTTCC
Source organism: Magallana ariakensis (assembly GCA_020458035.1). Taxonomy (NCBI): domain Eukaryota; kingdom Metazoa; phylum Mollusca; class Bivalvia; order Ostreida; family Ostreidae; genus Magallana; species Magallana ariakensis. The sequence goes on along the minus strand of CM035812.1, from coordinate 41,975,877 downwards.
AGTTCGTCTTACATTTTAAATTATAATATAATCACGGAATAGGAATAAAGCATTAGGTAAAGTGATATTAAGATCACGATTCTTTACATATAAATCGGTCGACTATCGATCCTTGTCCGCATTTGAGTAGAAATTATCTAGTATTATGTTTTATATCTTATACATTGTACACTACATGTAGTTTGACTACGTTTCTATTTTTTTTTATTTCCATGTTTTATTGATAAACCGGCAAATACATCGCCATTTCTTGTTGATGTCCGTTATTTTTCAAAATATGCTGTGTAGTCTGTTTAATTCGACGTTAAGCAAAAAAAAAAAAAAAGACTTCGTGCTCATGTAGCTGATCATTTTGGGATTACCAGAACAGTTAACTAGAGCCGTTAGCTGAATTTTGTTTAGCCAAGTATTTTGCCATTATACTCATACCGAATGTCCCACAAAGGAAAACAGAATCAAAACTGAGGCCGTTTATCTGTTTTTTTTACGGAGGTAATGCACATGTACAGACATAATTGCATAATATGGCTGGTCTCGAGGGTGTTGTATATAACACAATATACAGGATCGTGTTCGCTTGCGTGTTGTTGTCTTACACCCTAATAGACTGAAATGAAGTCCATGATATAGTAAAATTGTCTTAAGGTTCTTGTTTGGCTTCTTCGGTAATTGGGCTCGAAGATCTGCAATGTGTTGGTCAATTAGGGTGTGCTGAATAATATTGAAATTTTTTTTTATTTTGCTTGGCATTTTTATTTTTAAGTAATGAGGACAAGGTCAATCAGCTGAAACAATGTGTATTATAACATCTTAATTCGAGAAACGTTTTTTTCTCTCTAGAGCTCTACTGTTCAGTTCTGCTGCAGACTGTAACACCATTTCAATGTTTATCAGCGGAAAGAGCCAGCGAACCATGAGCAATCTGTCTAATAATCTCATCAGTCGTCGACTTCCACGTACAAATCAACAGATTTCATCGATGTAATAGCAAGTGCAACCACTTAAGACACTCAGATATGGTGTTAATATTTCTATGCGTAATCTTTGTTACAAAATTAAAAAAAAAATCGGTTTGATTCAAAACCTCTTCTTCGTTTTAATTATTTCTTTTTCTGCCTGAATTTGTCAATAAGTTATTAAGCACTTTTCTTTCCATTTTATAGTCGTTATGTTCTGATTGAATATATTTTAACTTTAAAAATAAAAATTATATTTCAACATAAATCAAAACAATCGAGTAACGCCTAAATGGCGATACCTTTCTTATACTAGTATTCGGAATGGCTGGATATAAATAATCCGAATCGATGATTTCCTACACTAATATAAAATATCATGTCATATATATATATATATATATATATATATATATATATATATATATATATATATATATATATATATATGTTTTTCAGGTCTAGCTTATGTAGGAGATTAGTTTGCGATACCAATATTGGATGGATAAATAAAAGATATAATCCAAGAGGCGACGTTTTGTAACGACACTATCGATAAATATAAAAAAAAAACCCGCTATCGTTTATTGGAACCGGATTCCCATGTTTCAATATAGTAGTTTGTCCATGATGCCACAGTGTGAATCTAACGATATCAGCTTATAGCCAGTTCCGAGAAAGCGATGACGTTCCTCCAATAAAAAGATAGACACTGAATGAAAGCTTCAATTTAAGGACTTCTTTAGTCCGTAACCATACGCGTTCTCTATCTTAATCAATGTATTTCTTCTTTTTTCCCCATTTAGTAATCTTATGTACTGTTTCATCTTGGCCGAAAGTGGTTAAACAATTGTAATACATCTTAACATGTTTCTATACACCATTACTGCTAGTATAAGAATGTAAACTAGTCAGTGAACTATTTATATCGTTTGAAACAAGCGTAGTTTGAAACTTTTGGCACTTCCGGTCAAAATCAGGCGCCGAGTTATTGCAAACCCTTTTGCCTATATAAATGAAGAAGAGGGTTGAAATTATTTTTATATAAACTGATTAAGATGGGGACGCATATGCATATGACGCATAGAACCCGAATATATATATATATATATATATATATATATATATATATATATATATATATATATATATATATTAATGGGGTTTTTTTTCAGGTCCAGCTTAAATAGGAGATTAAATAGGAGATTAGTGGGCATATATCACATATCGTATTTGTATGAGACCCGCGAGTTCAAATCGTGTTTATAAATTCATAAGTCGTATAAAATCATAAGTCGTCTGAGAGACGATATGACGCTATGCATTTGATTTACATGCATAACGGAAGTGTCAAGTTTATTGTCATTTTATAGAGAATATACATATATAAAAGATGACATGTACGGTTTTGATCATTTCGATAATTCATCTTCGCCCATCAAATTTTCTAGAGTGTTTTTAATGTGTTCTTCCCTAACACTGAGTAACAATATACTTCTAAATTAAGGCATTTTGCAAATAAACTACAAAATGCCTGAACCCGAGTACTTGCTTACACCTTTGGTATTTCAACACATGCGTGATGATGTCCGTAAGGTATAATTGAATTTTAACTTATAAGTTATTAGTTATTATTGTGAAATTAATAAAAAACCTACTTTCATTTTCGATAAACAAGCCCGAAATAGCAAAAATGAGAGTAAGGTGGTGGACACGCTTTGGCGGATCCAAGTCAGGGATAGTTTGCATCAAAATTTATACTTGCAATGAAATAATATTGAATGATTACGTAAAGAGTGAATATATTTACGGTGAGCCTATTTAGAGAATACATACAAGTTAAGATTTGATAAATGTTGAATAAATAAAATAAGTCAATTCGTTTCTTTAGTGCGCGATTTTAGTTTTGATACACATTCGCTTGAGAACTTTCCAGATCGGGGTAACCAAGAACGCGGAATGACTAATTAACGAAAAGTGTAGAACCAAATTTAGAGAGAGATACACTAAATACCCATTTACTGATTTGAAATAAATACAATAAAAACGTTTTTTTTTCAGTCAGCTGCAACAATTAAGAATTAAGGCCACGTACATGTATATATTATCCATTTCAGTTTAGATTTTTCATCCCTGCCCGCTCCTCTAAATATCCAACAATGCAGTTTGTTTTTTACTTCAAATTTAAAGAATAAGATAAGGAAAAAATCGGACAAAGTATATACAAAAATGAACAAAAATATGGTTCAACATATTAAGCATTATATGAGTAAAGTGTTAATTCCCGCGATTGCGCGGGGTATCATCTAGTGCTAAAAAAATAAGTGTCATACATGTTTTTGACCATCATCATGTCTCAAAATGATAACGTACGTCTCTTCTAGCGCCTACTACCTTTTTTAAAAGCAGTGCTGATGTTATTTTGTAGCCTGTCAAACATTTTAAAACAACTGCTACAATTTATAAATACAATTTCGTTTTGTTTTTTTGTTTTTAAAAAAAAAATGCAATTTAACGATAGACTCGTTTCGTTATAATAATTGTCACACTCTTTTTTCACTGTTTACATGTTTTTACATATTTTCATTCAGTTTCAATTAAAGCGTTTATTTCAATATTTCAAATGAACATAAAGATGATTTTATAACTTTAAATTTTCTTTAATTTAGTAAACTGTGTAAAAGTGTCTAATATCAGATTTTATGTTTTTCATTCTGTTTATTTGTAAAATCAATGGTTTTGAAAAGTGTGAGAGTCCTAAACTATCTTATAGCCAAGACATGTATTGAGCAAATTCTTTTTATTGTGATATTTGGCATTGTTTATTTGTTCTAAGTCAATTTCGTGTCTTCATATACTCATTTTTCTTTGATTTCTTTGCTATCCAATATGTGTGAAGCAATTTACTGTCCAAACACCAGGTGTAATACATGAGACTCTTATCTACTCAAGTTGAGTCCCTTTAGCAAAACTGTAGTTCTTACTAAGTTAGTGTAAATTATCAATACGCGTTAATCGTCTTTTTACTCATATTTTTTTCTAAACATACGCAATTTTAACAAATTCCATTGGTCAGTTTTTCAAGATCTAAATTTTTACGACAGGCGAGAGTTGGGCTATGCGCGTCACTTACTCGATTGCGCTCTTTCAATAAACACGTGTACTTACTACCCACTCTCTGCCTCTTTTTCAAGCTTCGCGGATCCAACCTCTTTATGATCGTCACGTTGATACACAAAAACGTGTGAGACATATAATTACTAACAAAAGTAATACAACACACGTACTGGTATCTTTATTTCAAATTCGTTTAGGAAATGTCTTGTATTTCATTCCAAAGACGTTTTATATTTGATTGTTTATATTAAATAGCATAACTTAATATCGCTTTTAGTCGAGACCAATCGCTCATCAGCCAATTTTATTGGTAATCTTTTCAACTAGAAAAAATGCTGCAGGAATACATTTATTTACTTCCGGTTTTTATAACCATTGCGTTTGATATTGCACGTACTTACAATAAAACTACGACAACTATATTCTTCTGTAACCAATAGGTTTACAGGATCTATGTTTCCTTGCATTATACACAGTACATATTGTTAGTCATTGCAGTAAACAACGCTGATGATCCCAAACAAGGAATAGTTTGAAAACAATTCGATGAAATAAAGATTTTTAATGTCAGTAATTCCTTATTGAACTTTATGATAAAATCAGACAAACATGTTTTGAGCAATTAATCAACAAAATGTAATGCGCAGTCAAAATTCGGGGGGAACGCGTGCGTCTGTTTAAATGTTTTTATCTTAAATTAAAAAACAAAGAATAAAAAAAAAAAAAAAAAATACACCCACAAACTATGTGGATATAATAGTAGGAAAATCAATAATGTCTTTATAATGATGATCGTTCAGAATTTCAAGAACACCACTGTATTGCATCTGACATTCTATTACAGCAATTTTCTCTTTCGGTTAAAGATATTTATCAGCGACAGAATGAAAATAACTTGTTTGAAAACATACTATTATCCCGACTTGATCATCGAGCTTCGAACTGAGGTTTTTAGCAAAATGTCAGCAGAAAAATGTGGTTACAAAGAACGGAAAGCGGAAAATATTGACATAAGATATTAGACACATTTTGCAGAACAAGACCAACCATTTAACCTGATGGTAAACTTAAGATGAGTGCAGGGCTAAATTTTTACAGGCGTATGAATGTTTCAAGGACTCACGGTTAACTAATAGTCATGGACACTGCTTATTTTTATGCACAAGAAGCAATTGAATACACAGAAAAAATATGACATATTTGTCCTTTTGTAAAGGTGAGAGGAATTTATTGCAGAAACAAAGACTATCTTGAAAAAAATCCCAACATTCTCTATAATCTCGAAAGCAGTAAAAAAAAAAAACTTATCAACATTAGTTATTTTTACATGGCACTTTATTTTTATTAAACCAATTCAACAAAATTCAAAATTCAATTTAGGATTGTTTTACACATTTTGTTTATATTCTATACATTTAAAGAAATAATCTATCAATAAGTATTTGATAAATGAATAAAATTTTGACTTAAGCCTAAGACCCTTCATGATTCTGGACAAATCAAACACAGGACCATCGGTTTGTGGTTTTCTTAATGTTCGTTTGTTTTCTCGAAAACTCCAATGTCAAAAGCATATTACTTTTGATCTGATGATCCTTGCCTGATAGTTTGGTTTAATTTATCCTATTCCTAAAGCAAGAAAACATACCCTGTACTATTAGTTAATACGTTTGATACTGACCGATTAAGGAAATATATCGGGTTGATGAATCTCATAGACGGCAAAGCAAAGCTAGCCGAGCCGTTTATGAGATTGATCAACCCGATATATTTCCCTTATCATTCATTTAGTGTTCTGTTTTCCCGAGGACTATCAAGTGAGACATTTATTAACAAAAAGCGATGGTCTAGGCAAATCCATGTAAAAGTGGCCCTTATATCTCGTCCAATTTTACAGTCAAACTCTTCAAAATTATCATTCTCACCTTTCAAATTCTCGTTGAGAATCACGCGCTGCACCCATATTCACTTTCAATGTTTTGTTGCTATTTGAATTTAAACGTCTTCTCTCTTTCCTCCGCAGAGTTTTGAGCAAATCTCGACGCTTTTATTATTATTTTTTTGCCTTAGACACGATGTAATTTCAAAGGGCAGCTACTTTAATTTAAAAATAAATTGAAAAGGCAATGCAACTACTTCAAATATTTTAAGAACTTACGGAACACAATTTCTGTATTAAAAATTATAAAATGTTGAGATACGAAGGCGAAACGTCGGTCATATTGCCAAATATAAATCCAAACAGCCGGAAATAGGAATGTGTCCAGTTTTAACCAATGGAAGTTTGACATTTCGGTCCGGAGAAAACGATGGTAAATATTCACCTACATTTTTTAGCTCACCTGAGCTGAAAGCTCAAGTGAGCTTTTCCGATCACATTTTGTCTATCGTGCGTCTGTCTGTCTGTCCGTTTGTCTGTCTGTAAACTTTTCACTTTTTCAATATCTTCTCCAGTACTACTGGCAAAGAGGATTCAAATTTGTGACAATTAATGATCACGTCCTTTTTTAAGGGGAGATAATTTGAAATTAATAAAAAAATTCCACGAAAGCTGAAACCTATGTGGAAATATCCTTAGGTAGTGTAGATTAAAAGTTGTGAAAATCATGACCCCGGGGGTAGGGTCGGGCAACAATGGGGGGGGGGGTCGAATTAATGTTCATGGTTTACTACCAATCTGCAGTGGTATAAAAATGTTTATAATTTAAAAACGCTAGATAAGTATAAACATATTTATTTTAGCATATCTTAAACTAAAGTTGTCAGATCCAAGATAACTGCCCGATGATTAACTCGCCCTACACTTTCCGCCATGACGTCGATTAGTCAACCCGCGTTCTTGATAACCCCGTTCTAGAAAGTTCTATTCATCAAACTAAAATCGCGCACTCAAGAAACGAATTGACTCATCTTATTTATTCAACATTTGTCGTATCTTAATTTCTATGTATACCCTAAATAAGTTCCCAGTAAATATACTCATTCAATATTATTAAACTGCAAGCATATATTTTGATGCAAATTCCTACTGACTTGGATCCGCCAAAGCGTGTCTACCACCTTACTCTCATTTTTGCTATTTCGGGCTGATTTATCGAAAATGAAAGTAGGTTGTTAACTTATTTCTCAATAATTAAGGTAAAATTCAGTTATATTTTACGAGCATCAACTCACATGTGATGAAATACTCCGGTGCAGACATTTCGTAGTTTATTGGCAAAATGTCTTAATTTAAAAGAATAGATCTTGAAAAATCTTCTTCTTAGAAACTAATAAGCCAGGAAAGCTGAAACTTATATGGAAGCATCCTCAGGTACATGCAGTTTAAATTCAAAGTTGTGAAAATCATGACCCCCTGGGATACGATGGGGCCACAATGGGAGGTCGATTTTTTACATAGGAATATATAGAATAAATCTTTAAAAATCTTCTCAGAAACTAATCAGCCAGGAAAGCTAAAACTCAGATGGAAGTTTTAAAGTAGATTCAAAGTTGTGAAAATCATGACCCCGGGGGAAGGGTGGGGCCACAATCGATTTTTTACAGAGGATTTACATTTACAAAAACTGAAATGTTGTAATATATGGTTTTACTTACATGAAGGCATTTTGACAGACTGCTGATTCTTTAAAATTGTTTAGACTTTGGCGTCTGAACAATTATTGGGCCTCACAAGGGGTTAAGAGTTTGATGTAGGTCTATATCCCATATATAAACAATTGTTTAGGATCTTTTGGAGAACTAGAATGCTCAATATGTGATATGATTATAAAATCAGCATGTTAGAAAAGGGACTTGATTATAAACATAAGAATAACCGGGGTGGGGGGGGTGGATTTTTATTTATACAGGATCTACATGTTTTATACTACATAGTCGAGATAGTTTGTATTATGACCCCATTAAGCTGCTTTTGTCATACCTATTGTTCCCCAGGTGAGCGATGTGGCCCATGGGCTTCTTGTTTTGTTTCGGGTTTTTTTTCGCTCCCTTTCCCTCTTGTTTTTACATTTTTAAATAGAAGAGTTAATAAGAATAAGTATTTATTTGAACTATGGTTGGGGGAGAGTTGTCTAGCGTTCTGATACAGTACACATGTATGTCTTTGCGAATTAACACTTTTAGTTGCTTTGATTCGTTAATCAGTATATCCGAGAACGCTACCCCGATGTGGTACACATATAGACCCTATCAAAAACCGGCGACTAAGGTATACTGTGGAATCATTTAATTTCGTGGGGGGGCCAATTTTCGTGGATTATGGGATTTTTGCTTGTTCGTGGGGATGTAATTTCGTGGCTGAGTCAGTTTTCAGTTTCAGTAGGTAAACCAAACCTTCTATAATTAGTTTTCGTTGAGGATGTAAATTCGTGGGCGAGGGCTACCCACGAATACCACGAAAATTAACCCACCACGAATTCTAATGATTTCACAACATATACGTATAAATAATCATCTTTAAATTAATTTGTTTGGCAAAATTGTCTACAACTAGCTCTCCCGCAAAGCAGCGTATGCAGCATAACGATATAATATCATAACAGACATGCATCTGAAAGTATTTCATCAACAAACATATCCCGTTGGTGGTTTTCATTAAAAAAAATATATTACAAGACGATAAATGTTCAGTACATGTTTTGTTCTTTTATAGAACACACCAAAAAAGAAATCCTTCGCTTTTTAAACAGATTTGGATTTGTGTGCCTCGATCTCAGTCCGTCTGTCCGTATCTATCTATCTATCTATCTATCTATCTATCTATCTATCTATCTATCTATCTATCTATCTATCAAAAAGATAGAGAGATAGAGAGAGGATAAGAATGTGTTTGTGTGAAGGTTTTATTTTTTTTTTAATTTAAAGAAAACTTGCTTTGAAGAGCTTATATTGTTAAGTTTTCTTTTATATAAATTAAATAAATATTTGAAAGAAACATTCTCTACATATTTTCGCGAATTTATTTCAATCTAGACACTTTATTAGCAAACAATAGTCAAACATTGTTAAAATTAATTTATTAACCTCGTCGAGCAAAGAGTTGTAGAAGTGTTTAAACATGTGTTAAAGTGCATTCTTAAAATGATGCATTTGAAGTGCAACATGTTTGTATTATCACCAAACAAAAATGTTTCTGTTGTAGTACTCAAGAGGTCTCTTGTTTAGTTCACTGCTTCAAGTCACAATTGTTTAAAATCACGCTTCCAACAGCGTAAGCGAAACGTTGTTAGAAGGAGTATTTTTCACTTTTTTAAAACGATCACATATGAGGTGTTTCAAGGAATATCGAACATGGTAGTCAGTTAGCCAGAGGAAGGAGATGATGGAGCTGGCGGTAGTCCCCATGTACGTAAACCCCACGATGAGCGAGTAAGGCGGCATGCAATGCAAACACATGGCCAAAAGGAGGCTCATCATGTGATAGGGCGACCACATGATCAGAAACGTTACATTTATCAGATACAGAGTCACAACTGAAAAGTTGTTTTCGTATGCATAATACCCGTCTTGGTTTCGGGGCATCCCGGCTGAGCGGCTGCTTATCGATCTAGCGCTAGCTCGTGTGTATCTACGGAAAGAGAAGAAATGGGTAATGATCATCACTAAAATGAGGAGAAAGGCTGGTAGAAAAAAGACCAGTATAGGTGATGCTACCGAAGCTTCGTCTACCAAACCAAATACACACATGTTTGTCATTTCTATCGGCGACTTTTGAAATCCGCCGACCCACAGCGGAATCACCACCACCAATCCACTGACCCAAGGAATAAGAAGGTAGATTTCTCTCTGAAATCGGAATTTCACCGATTGGTAGAAGGAATGGAAACGGGCGTAAAAGAAACGGTCGATGGTCATTAGCATCAAAGTTATGAAAGACGTGAAAGGTAGAAATACATCCAGAATGATCCAGGCCCTACAAACAAACGGCCCCAACTTCCACATGGGACTCAGTTCTTGATACACAACCAAAGAGGTCACGAACAGTCCCATGAGTAAATTCATAAGGCAAAAGTTGAACACGCATGCGTACAGGGGCTGGCGTCGTAATTCTCGTGTCACAAGTGTCACATAGCACAGGACGGAGTTTACAATTGTTGAAATACACGTCAGAATTATGGCGTAAACAGCAATAGATTGGGAATGCACTTCGTGTGCTTTTCCTATTTCCAGTATAAACGAAGTCCAGTTAGAATGGACATAGTCAAACATGTAAATACTGTTGTGTTCATATAGGGAGTTGTTGTTCATCTGAAAAATGAAAGGATATTTTTTTATCAAACGTTGACAATTTTAATCTGGATAATTACGACAATAGAGTGTTTAGTAATGAGATATTGCAAGATAATACTCGTATGTTGAAGTATGCTATGCCACAGGAGTCGCAATTTAAAAAAACAAAAAACAAAAAAAAATCAAATAATACCTAGAAAAAAGTAACCAACTGCATTACAATGTACGATGTTAAATCATTTTTCCAAACAACAATTCGATCAATTTAATAACATTTTAAAGATTATCATAAAACATTTTTTAGTTGAACAAATCATGTTGACAATACAATTGTCTCATAATAGCTATTATGGAAAAGATCGATGCAAGAAAAAACAGAAGATTTACGATGTCCTCTATTTGTGCGCGCGTATGTCTCTCTCCACTCTGTCTGTCTCTCTATATGTCTGTCTCTCTCTCTCTCTCTCTCTCTCTCTCTCTCTCTCTCTCAGAAAAATTCCTAATCCACCGTTAAATATGCGGTTTAGGCAGACAAGAATCAGATTTACAAAATTTCTTTACACTGTCAGTTCGCAATGGCTTTAACATAAAGGGCAAATACAAAATTAATACCTCATAAGCCAACGTCGGAATCTGTAGTTCATTGCATCGCTTTCATGCAGTTTGTTTTTAAAGTCATGCAGCTCTCACCGCTATTTATATATCCACATTCCTAACCATGTCATAACTAAGACAAACACAGGTATAAATTCGTATAACTCATTAACATATTTATGCAAATCTCATTCATGCGTCAAAAGATAATGGAATGTAAACAAAATTATTTTCTTTTCTTTTTTTGTGGTTGCTGTGTGATTTGTATGTTTTGTATCATTAATGCACTCGAAGCGAGTTTACGAAGGAAAAACATAATATCACGATTTTTAATGAAATTTTTTTTATCTAACTTCATAAGTCGTATTTGTGGTTTATTTTTAATCGGTACGCCGACGCAGTGGGTATAGTTTTTAATCAATCTGTCATTAGTTAGGCGAGGAATACGTCACGTTATTCTAGATACATGTACATGTATCTAGACATTAACGCAATGCGAACTTCTTATCATTGATGAGATTACATCATTTTGATAAGGCAAATAATGAGGATTTGCAAACTGATTTGTATTTTCAATAAGTTTAATAATGTAACATTCAGAATTTCAAAAACAAGAGTATAAATACTATAAAATTTAATAAAAATATTTTTAAAAAATGCGTTTAATGAAGAGATCGAAAACAAGTGTTTAGTTCTCTCAGATTTTTTTTTATGGAAATACTCAGATATTGACAATTTTTACACCAGATTACATGTAACTGTTCAAGTTTTAAAATCAATAGAATTTAAAATTTCAAAACTTGTAATGGCATTCATATCTACTTTTGTTTTAATGCTTGGCTTTATTTTTTTAATTCTTGTAAATGCTATTGTCCTTTCCAAAAATTTAGATTATCGGGAATCAAAATTTGTACATGACAATTTTTGATTCCCGATAATCTAAATTTTTGTAAAGGGCACTATTATTAAATACAGTACTTGCGAACGGTTTTTGTGGTTTGAATATCCAAAAAATCATCTTCGGTTTAAAAATGACTTTGGTGTATATAAGTTAATTAAATCTTGTATACATGAAAGCATTCAAATAACAATATACATTTAATGGATGATGGTCATTGAAATATGAAGATTTATTATCTTTCCAAGGGCAACTTTACTTTAAAAAAAAAAACCCAATATTTTATTATCTCTATTTCGCAGAAACGAAAACTGCTAAACCTGCTTAGCTAAATTCTTTCAACTAGTTGTTTTGGAGTGATCGAATTACACTTTTTTTAAATAAAAAATTTGATATCTTTAATATTAAATGACAAAATTTTATCATCACGCCAACTAGCAGCTACCGGATCATCTTGTTTCATGGTTCGAAGATCTAGAATTACAGCAATGTATATAGACTTAATATGGAATGGGTTATAACATTATTTCCTAAGGTGTGACGTTTGTTTTGGAAAGAGGTGATGGTAAGTATGCAAAAATTTAATTCTCCAATATCAAATTATCAATATTTCAAATTCTATTACACACGACTTATTTTCTTCTGACAGACGGATTTGACAATTGCGCATATTCTCATTTTTGTCTTGGATTTCAGTTGTAATCTCCAGCATATATTGCGAAGAAGTTGAAGGTCTGTAGCTCTATGGGAAAATTCGAGGTCTTTCCCGTAAAGCTCTATACCTGCATGTAATTGTAACACTTTCACGTGTATATTCATTTCGTTTGATAGTATATCATTAGCACATTATTAGCACAGGTGCTTGTTCCTGTAATAAAAGTTCACCCAATAGTATAATGATAACTATTCATATACTGTGACGTAAACTTTATCACAGAAACAAGTGCCAGTCATTTTAAGTCATTTTAAGTTCTCTTAGGACCCATTACTCTACGGCAGACGAAGATAGGGCAATAGTCTGGAAGTAACAGAACTGTGGATGTCAGGCGATTGCAGTGTTGGCTGACGAACAATGGGGAGTTTGTAGTGCCATCCTGGAAATCTAATTGGAACCACTACGAGCAAAAGTATGCCTCTAATCAGCTGGAATTTTGTGATGGTCTTTGATGTATGTGTTATAATAATGAGACATGAGGATAAATGTATTAAAACCTACACGGGTTCGGGGCCAATCTAAGAGAGGGAAAGACATTCTCGTAAGAGTGTGTCAGAACGTATACATACCGTCGTCGTGCAATTAACTGTCTTATCTCGATCGTTGCAAAGAATGAATAAGCAAATAATTACAATTTGTTTCAGTAAAGGTTAATTATACAGAGGCGGATGAAGAATTCTAACAGTATATCTAGAAGGATGTTTATGAAGAAGTAAACCGAACATAAGGGAAATAATCCGGGTAAGAAGACGGAGTTCTCAAGAAAACCGCTATAATTCGTTAATGTACCAATAAATTGTTTTTAACCATGAAAATATGTAATTTCATTCATTATACATGTATATTAGTAATTTATAAATGAACTTTAGATAAAATATAAAACATGCACAGACAATATCTACACATTATGTGTACATTCGAATTGTAGAGGAACTCTGGTCGTAAATACAGGTTTCGAACCCAACATGGCGATTGATTATAGTTAATGAAACAATGCAAATACATGTACGTATTTTCATCTTAATTGAAACTGATTTATTTTAGCTAAATGCGACGTTCGCACTGAAACTAAAAATAGTTTTAATCCACCACCACCCACGCCCTCCATAAAAAATCGGATATAACATCAGTAGTAATTTCATTTAATTGAGCCTGTCTCCTGTTAAATGCCCTTTTTTATGTTCCATTGATATGGTTTAGAGAAATAAAACATGCACATACTTGTATTAAACAAGATATTGGTGCACGTGACTAAAAGAAATAGGTCGATCATGATCATACATGTAAGTACAAGAGTTCTGGGTGCCTCACATTAATCTCAAGTGAAAATTGCAGGACAATACCTAGAGGACGTTTATCGCCCTCAGTAAAGATTAGCACGTGTCTGCTAGATTGTTGACATTCAATCACATGTCTTATACATACCCTGTAACTTTATTAAAAATTGCAACAAAACGTCAAATTACGAATGTTAATTATTGTAGGCTCTTTAATACACTAATTAATTAACAGATGGGAATTATTGTAAGCTCTATAATTAACTTTAAATAGGACTCGTGGTATTATTTTATAAAGTCGGTACAGATGAACTCAAAACAAATCAAAAGGAGAGAAAAAATGCCTCGTAAAAAATGAATGCTAGGAAAAAAAGGCATCTTTGATTGGGATTAACAAGTGCGTGCAGACGAAGGGGACCTTGTTTTTAATTGATTCATGTTCATTATATGAATATCGGTTATATAAACTTTGATTAAAAGACAACGTTCTGGTCAGGAATACTTGTAGAAGCAGCAGTTATCTAAGGCATGCTAAACACGTTCATCCCTAATTCTTAACATTTTAGAGGAAATTTCATTTGAAATGACCCAAATATTTTAAAATGTAGCTTATATAAGTATACTCTTTACAAATGTGTGAGAAATATTCCAATAATGCGTCGTACTATACTGTGAAACTTGTCTGATACTTTCAAATTAAGAGGAAGGCCGCGGCCCAAACAGTCTGGCGATCAAAATGAAAATTTCTTATCATATTTCATGTGTTGTCAGTGCAGATAAATAGTTGCTAATATTTACATTTTCAACTGTCTTTGTCTGTGATAACATTACGAATCAATTTTGAACCCTAAAACCCAATAACTTCATAAAACATGAGTGACACAAAATGGGCGTGTCTTATAGCATAACCGAGAGACGGTATTGGCTGCGCCGCGCAGTAATACATAGCATGTGCTACACGAAAAAATAGTGATTTTAAATAATGCTGTTTTAAAGTGTTCAAATTGGAAATAATGTAAATATAAGTAATAAGGAATCTTTCTTTGAATATTATGAGGTGATAATTTAGGTCGGAGCGTGGTCAAATCTATCATAAAGCCCTTCGGGCTTTATTGGATTTGACCACGCCCCGACCGAAATTATAACCTCATAATACTAAAAGAATGATTCCTTATTCCTTAATTATAGTCGTACCATTGTGTGAAAGGCTTTCATAGCCCTTGATCGGTGCCCCGCGTTCGAACTCACTGTAAAGATATGCTACATTAAAGTTTTGCAATTCAAAGAACTCAAAACTATCGATAACAATTTGAAATAGAAAGTTTTGATTTCTTTGAATTACAAAACTTTAATGTTACATTTGGACAATAGGTGGCAATTTCATTGAAAAAAAAATCTCAGTCCCACTATTGAATCTTATAATTCCATCGCCAATATTACTAGTATTTATAGAGCCAAAAAATGACGTCAAAGTTCGGTCTTTGTCCTGCTTTCTTTGCCGTTGCATTACACGGATAGTAATCGTGATAACTAAATTGCAACATTGGGACTCAAGTTCATGAAGCAACTATAAACTATAGCTTAAAATATTTAAAGGGCTGGATTGTCGAGTCCATTTTTTTTTTTAGGTTTTATCAAATTTCCTTTAGACAAGGAGCCCTGCATTTAGATATAGAAAAATATTCAAATTTTATCCTAAAAATATTTAAGACAGATCTGATTGTTAATTTGTTGACCACCTAGCCTTCTTAATCTGTACATATATTTATTTTTTTTTCATTGAAAACACAAATATACATAAATTGTTATCAACGGCTGTTTCATATTATTAAAAAGTAATTACAAAATTCAAGTATCGTTATATTCATTTTATGACTGTATAGTAAGAGCTCATGACTTTTGCCCTTGCCTTGATGTACATATGTCAAACCCCGAAAGTCCCTTTCCAAAACACATACACACACTTAAAATTTCATACAAAATATAAGGAAGCTGTACTTGCGAAGCTATAACTTGCTAAATGGGTGCTTATTTAAGGTTTTAAAGCAAGTGTTCCTTCAAGTTATACCAGAATATATAAAAGTACAATCTAATTCTTGAAATATTTCTAGACACAAAAAGAGTAGATTTATCCAACATTAAGAACAACTACATACTTGGCTTAACGATTATGTCTGGTTGTTAATGAAGATTTGTCGCATGTAACACGCATTGGTTATAATGGATTACAGCTAAATATCGTTTATAAATAACAGGAATGGGACTATATATATATATATATATATATATATATATATATATATATATATATATATATATATATATATATATATGAAATTATTTTGTTTGAAAATGAATCAGAAGATTATTAATGAAAGTAACCGATTCCAGTATGACCAAAAGTTATAAAAGTGGTTTCTATGCAGTAAATGGGTACTTTTAAAGTTAGCATCTCTCTCTCTCTCTCTCTCTCTCTCTCTCTCTCTCTCTCTCTCTCTCTCTCTCTCTCTCCTTTTCTTTGTCTTATTTCCACCGTACCCCCTCAAATAATCACAAGCTTCAAACTTGTTTTCACTTCTAGAGAGAAATTATAATAATAATTTAAAAAAAATTTTAATTTTACATAACAAAAGTATATCTAGCAATTTCTCTAGAATAACTCATGAATATAATACTTTATAAATTTGTATAATACATGTACATACGAAAAATACATGGTATATGTCTTACCTTGGGACTGATAAAATCTCTTGTCAAGTTTCCATGCAGAGGTAAAGCAGAAGTGGAGGGATTAAGAAGTGAAGAGCTCTGATAATAGTAACAACAGTCACCGCCTCCTTTTTATTAGTTTGATGTTAATAATAAAACAGCATCCAGTGATATATTGGCTCACGTGTCTGTCGTATTATATAGCTAGTGGTGAGCCAAGCGCTAACAGCGAAAAACGCCCGCTGGTTGCCGAGTTCGTCAATAGGGTCTACGATTTTACGATATTGTATTTCACGCTGAAAACCAGAAGAGAGAAAAAGAAGAAAAAAAATCAGCATAGATATATAGATATCAATCAAAAACAGATATTGTGAAATATTGTAATAACAATGACATTTTTAATAGTTTACTCAATGGCACCAAAAAAAATCAACAACATAAAAATGTGAAATAAACACCTTTAAAGATTGTTATTTTTTATAATAACAACAGAAAGTTGATGAGAATATAAAGAAAATAGAACTGTCGATTCTTTTGCCGTGAATAAGAAACCCAAACAGTATACCTAATCCAGCCAGAACCTGTTAATGATTTTTTTGTTCCCTCCCGAAGATTGAAGATTGATGATCTGACCAAACTAATGTGTATATAAAGCAGGCACTTCGTGACACAGCGTGTATATATATCAATAATTATCTGCTGCAATCTACGAAGACGTGAACTGAAGCGAAATCGACTTCAATTTTGATGCGATAAAATCTATAAGTTGTCATATATTGATTTTTGTTTGCTCAAATCTGCATCATTTGAATCATTTAGTTTCTATTAGTTAGCCATGCAGTGGGGGAAAGTAAAGGTAACTTTGTCATTAACAATATCCTGTTTTCGACGTCATTGCTTTCTAAAAGCCAATTATTAGATATTGCAAGGTATTAGGATTGGGAATAGCAAATACAAAGTATTGTTTCAATTTCCGACAGAAAGAGGAGAGAAATCCATGCCCGAATGTTATTATTAAACAGCTCCAAGCCAAAATGAAAAAAAAAAATACAACGCAGATAAAAATGCCCGTTTAGTAAAAAACGGAGCTCACGATTATAGGGAAACCCTCATACATGTAAGATCCACCAATTGGTTGTTATGGTATGTCTAGAACAGGTAGGTGGGGGTAGTGATACATGTATAGATGTCTAGTGGTGGAACTCCGTAATTTATATAATATCTTATTTCTTCAATATGGACATGTCCTTTTGAGAATTATTGCCATATTCGTGCTTATAATATGTACATACTTCTATGCGTTGCTAGGCTTCGTTTTTCATCCAATTAAGCATGTTTTTTTTGGATTGCCTAAGATGGCTGAATTGTTTACGCACTGGTCGTTCACCGATAGGAAATCAGGTTCTCCATATCTAGGAGTTCAAACTCCGACCGACCTAAGCGGAGGTGAAACTCTTTTAAGGTGAATTTCTGCTTTACACGTATATATGTTTGTTGTATTTTATTGTAATTTTGTTTATAATAATCCACAAATTATAATTGACTATGACCCATTTTTTCGGGGGTGGGGTGGGAGGAGCGTTTAGATTTAACGATGATACAGATAGATCACTCGACAAAAAGCACGTTCCCATGATGGCGTGATTGTAAAAGTCAGTATTCAGCAGAAATAAGAAATGAGAAAGTGCACTGCCGGATAATCTATAACAGTTACTCTATGATTTAATGCTTACATGTAGAAATACGTACACTGCTTTTGATCTTTTATTGCACCCAATAAATGTCCAGGGGGAAAAGGGAGATTCGATTCCCAATAATGACGGTTCTTTTTTGTAAATATGCAGAATAAAATATACCTGTTGACCTTGAGATTTTATGTAAATTGTGCGGATCTAGAGGGGGGGTGGTTTTTCTTAGATATACTACGTCACCCCCGCCCCCCCCCCCCCCATGATAACATTACGAATTAGTTTTTGAAGCCTATATTCCAATAAACTCATAAAAGATAAGCGACACAAAATGGGCGTATCTAATACCCCCCCCCCCCACGGATTAGGAATTTCATGGTTGAATTTTTTGTGTTGCGTATGTTTTGTGTTTTGTTTTGTTTTGTTTTGTTTTTTTTTTTGCTTGTCAAGATTTCTGATATATATAGTGTAGCCTCCCCCCACCCACTTTTAATTCGGACCCCCCCCCCTGGAAAAATTTTCTGGATCCGCGAATGTCATTGTTTGCCTCGCCTCGCTGATTAAGGTACCTCACTACATCAAGATCTATACTTTTTAAGACACTTTGTCACAAGATGGCGATTAAAATGTTTTGTTAAATTGTTTGCAGGAGTGCATTCAAGATCGTACCTGCTACGTACCAGCTACGCCGTTGAACGGTTAGCTATTCTAGCCGCTACGTAGATATTCGTCGCCTAAATATTTGATGCGAAGATCAAACTCAAGATGACTACCTTAGTTCCAACTTTCTAACAAACATGGAAACTATCTTATTTAGTGATATTTTGTTTTTCATGTAAGGTATAATAAATTTTATCATGTATATTTCCGCTTGAAATGAACAAATTATCTCAAAGTAATTACTCTTTAGTTGAATATTTTCAACTTCAAATCATGATCAGAGCCCTAACGTTCCGTTCAGTAGACCTAGATATATACGACGTACTTGTAGCGGCTGTGCTAGCTGCTATGATCTTGAACGCAGTCCATTTATTGGCTGGTTGAATATCATCACAGCTCAGTGGTGAAAGTATCGGGATAGTGATGTCATGTTGTAAATTTTGAATTTACTGGGTGGGTGTAAATACAAAATTTACAACATGACAGTGAACCACAGACTAATGAACTTGGGTCAGCCCAGGGCTTTTGTTCAAAATTACTCAATTAAGTTTTTGAATATCATATTTTTTTTTAAATCTAAAATTGCATATTTTTCGCCTTCTTTTATACTTGTACTTCTTATTCGTTATTCCATCTATCATAATCAAGACGAGTACTTTTCTGCTGATTTGAGAAACTATTTGAAGGTGCATAAAGCCACCTTAATAAAGGCTAAAACTAAAATTTAAAAAAATGACAAATTGTTGTGCTGAAATAAATAAAATAAAAAGTATGCGTCATATTGTCTCACAGCAATTGCATTATCACAGGGAATTTCCGACAAAGCTTTGACAAAACTGTTTTCCGATTGTCGTAAAAGCCCAAGACTTTATACATGACTTTACATGCGTAAATTTCTGTTTTAAATACAATCTGTTTCCTTCTTGCTGAGTAAACAAGAAAATAAGATATGTTTTTTTCAAAACAATTTTCACAATCTAATAAAAGCTTTCGCCCTATGTCTACACTGCCTATTGTACCATTTCACTGAATACTTGCTTATCAAATTCACAGAAAACAACATAACGGAGCGCTCAGTGCTCTTTTCATCATAACAACTGTACATGCAAATTGCATAATATTCCTTATTAATCTTGTTTATATGGAGTAAACTGGAATACTTGTCAACATCTGGGAAATCTAAATTTTGAAGTATTCTTGTCTTTTGGGATTGTCGTCAGGAGAGGAGATGTATTTCTCAACGCTGACTTAATTCGTTTTATGTGTATGAGATTAAAAGATTTTCTCTTCAGCAGGAACATTTCCAAATCCTTATTATTGTTGTTGTTCTTCCCACATAATCATTTATCGATGTAATATTCTGAAAATAAACCACCTTCAAAGCTTCAGTTGATAAGGGCGTACATCTGGCGGTGATATGAGGCAACCGGGCAGGAACTTACTTCAAGGTTAAATCATAAAAAAGTATATTAAGGTCACTAAGCACCTGTGTCTTTGGTGTTGAACTTGAATTCAAAATAGTTTTAATTGTCTTTTGATATACAGTACATAAATGAAGTTTACGAAAACTTTATCGTAATATTTTCATATTCTTCATCGAAACTAAGCGACAAGTGTCTGTGTTGCATGGTCGCAGATGAAGTTTTTTGCTCTTGTTCATAGCGTTTGTATGCGTATACCATACCGGTGATAATGTGCCGTTTACTACATGTAACGCTTAACTGTTGTAAGTAAGTAAGTAAGTAAGTAAGGAAATAAGTAATTTATTATAGTGACATGTGTATATAACAATAATTACAAAATTCCTTTTACAAATACATGTATAACATCAATACACCCGGCCCAACGGACCTATATAAGTCACTTTCAAACTGTTACAATGTGAATAAATTTTACAAGTTTTAGGAGCAAGATGGCTTTGTCAAGTGTTTCTGTCTTATATTGTATAATTCATTAATAAAATAAGCGATTGGGGAGGAGGGGGTAGTTACATATTATGTCAACGAACAGAGTACTATCATTTGTAATATTTTGACTTACAGTTAATTCATATCTATATTTATTTTTTAAATAAATGACTTCTCTGGTTATCAAAGAATGGACAATGTAATAAAAATGCTTTTTCAGATTCGATTTCGTTAAGAACACGTAAGTTACATATTCTGTTCTCCACCGGTTCTCTATAGCTATAGCGACCTGTTGTAATAAGGTCGGCAGTCAGCGCTATTTTTTCTCCTCGCCACATGTACGTGTGTACAAATCCCGGCAGTCTGTTGCTACATATCTGTAGGTCGTGAATATATCGCGGCATTTGGAACCAAGACTGCGTTCCAATTCTCGGTAGACTAGACAGACCTCCCATTTGCAAATATGTCTCTTACTGAGCATTAAAAGGGCTAGCCAAACAGACGGGTAAAAAGGCGCGTCCCCAAAAATCGAGCAAAATAACTCAGCTTAATTTAGGATCTTGTACAAGGTCGGGGCCTGGGTAATGTCACACTCCAACATCTACATTGTATACAAATATTTTATTTTAGTCACATATTATAAAAAGCATTTTTGTATTCGATTAATCTCAAGTATATAAAAATAATTATATACATAGTATATCTTACGAATATTGATAATACGTTTGAAAGTTCAAACAAAGCTGTAAAAATACAACGAGAAACGGGGATCGAGGTGCTGGCTTTTGACCTTTTATATTTACATTTTTAATTGTCTTTGTCTGTGATATCACTATTGT
Organism: Magallana ariakensis; assembly: GCA_020458035.1. Classification (NCBI taxonomy): domain Eukaryota; kingdom Metazoa; phylum Mollusca; class Bivalvia; order Ostreida; family Ostreidae; genus Magallana; species Magallana ariakensis. Next base: position 41,954,286 of record CM035812.1, on the reverse strand, counting down.
CTTTGTCTGTGATATCACAATTGTCGTTGTCTGTGATATCACAATTGTCTTTGTCTGTGATATCACTATTGTCTTTGCCTGTGATATCACTACGAATTGGTAACGTATAGACTAGGTTCATTACATTTCATCAATGACCCAAATGACGTACTGTTGTGGCGTAAGCACAAATGTAAAATGTAAAAAAAAATGGGATAAGTAAATACAAGCCAAATCCGTCATCTGATTGACTGATATTTAACATTCTAGACATTTTATTTGATATATAATAGATCAGAATAATAATTTTTTTTTGGGGGGGGGAGGTGTCTGGAACAGCTCATTATGCTTTCTACTGCTCGACACCAACTGCTGAGAGAGAGAGAGAAAAGAGAGAGAGGGAGAGAGAGGGAGAGAGAGAGAGAGAGAGAGAGAGAGAGAGAGAGAGAGATGATTTAAGCGGGGTGTATCTTTAGGTGTTGACTTCTCAGATCTCCAGGTGAAATTACCGTAACGTTTACATTTCTTCTAATGATTCTTCCAATGAAATCCCGCGTTTAAATATTTCACAGTGTTCTGTGATTTTTGTATTTATCAGGACGCTAATTAAATTATCCCATTGTCATTTAAGACAACCACGACAAACCCCAGATTGATTGAGGTAAGGACATTTACTGGTACATAAAATACTACATTCATTGATTAGACTGTCGATATATTTTTTTTTTAGATCTACGAGTAAGTGTTTGGATTCTTTCGCTTTAATTCGTTTTTGCTAGTATTAACTGTAGTTTTTGTTTAGCCATTCCAAGTATTTTACATCAAAACTTCGTAGTTTTAAAAGTTTGTATAAAAATGAATAAAAAACAACCCACAATTATCAACTTTTCAATCTCAAAGTACATTATAACAAAGAAAATCTTTTATCTTTTTTTTTGGGGGGGGATGTTGAAATGAACTCTCTGGAATGCAAAACTGTCTTGTAATTGAAAATGCAGCTCTTGACGTCATTCTAATTTTATTTTTAAATATACGAATCGTAAACTATTTTCACACATTTTAAAATAGATGTAACGTGCAAAGAAAACCGACACTTGTGCTGTAAAAACTGTAATCGTAAGACTTAGAAATAGAAGCTGTGGCGTATACAGCACCGCTGTGTAATCCTCGGTCTCTTTCTTGGCTACACCCTCTTTAAATTGCTTTTTATTTCTCTTAAAAGAACTGCTTTCGAACATGTACACCGATCGATGATAAGGATGTATGAAGGACGTTAACTTTTAGATTTTTTTTTAATACTCGTAACGTCAAATGATTACTTTCCCTTCTTACTTTTCATTCATTTATTCCATTCTAAAATTTAAAAAAAAAATCTATAAATAAAGTATACATATGTGTAGTTATGATATGTTTTCTGTTCATGCATGTTGCCTTGTTGCCATGTTCCCTTGTTCGGTTAAGCAGAAAGGCAACACAATAGTGTAGGTGTTAGAATTAAAGAAAAGAGACATTCAGATAGTGAGGTATAAACTTAAAATACTAGTACCTCTTTGTTGGTTCATACGAGCTATGATTTTAGCGATCGTCGCAAATGAAAAAAAAAACCAACCTAACTTGTCGACGAAGTTCAATAACCATTTTACTAGAATGCTATCGATCTGCATGGATCCTTGAAACACCAAAGAAAGCATTTTATTCTTAAAATTACAGTATTCAACAAAGAAAGTACGTAGTTTACTCTCTATATTTATATACTTCGTCATTATGACTCTAATATCAATCATATAAAAGTAGAACCAAGCGATTTTTTTTTCTCCTGATCCATTAATATTGAAGTAAAGAAAACATTGAACTGTGAATAGTGTGTCTTATTGAATAAAAATAAATAAATTTACTGGGTGGGTCTAAATACAAAATTGACAATATAAATTTTGTATTTTCACCTACCAAGTGAATCAAACATTTTTAATATGACAATTGGATTTACATTTTAAGAGTGTACTTGATGAATTTTTATTAAGGCTATCAACAGTTGCGGATCGACCGGAATGCTGCTTGATTTTCGGCTGCTGGTTCCATGTGTTTGATACGGCTGTGGAAATTTCAATTTCTTTAAAAGAATTCTTTAAACAATATTGAACAATGCTATTTAATATGATTTGTGTAGGTGCTGATGTGGGGGCGAGCACTGCGAAAAAAAACTAACATAAAAACCGCGTTAACGTGTTATGTAGTTCCCTGGTTTATGATCGCTACATTCATAGACCATATGCACCACTTAAGAAAGCATTTTATTGTTTAATTACCTGCAGTTATCTGTATAAAGTAAAGTATCGATCGTTATTTCGATCAGTACGTAGCAGAGAAGGAACAACCATTGTTATAACGCACTTTACAAAAATTACACACTTTGAAAAAAAAATTAAAGTGCATTATTTTTAGGATCAAGTCATCGCACTTTAAAAGAAAAAATATTTCAAAGTGCGTTGATATTGTCTATATTAACGCACATTTTTTTAAAAAAAATTGTTCAGGGTTTAATGGAATACTTAATACTTTTAAATACTTTTAAATCGATGAATGATTAATTTAATCTTGTTTAGCTCAAAGTGATACAGAAGATACAGTAAAGTAGATAAACATTAAACAGATATCTTGACAAACAAGATTAGAAAGCTCACGCTGGTCCAAAATTTACAAATTAAAATAAACATACACTGCATTGCTTAGAAACTGTTCTTACTTTCTTTCATTTTTTTTTTTACTTTTTTAATATATATGCAGCAAATTTACTCCCTTTAAAGGTTTTTTATTCGGTACAAAACAATGGGCCATGCCCGAACCGAAAATGATCAATGTATAACCTTTCAAATGGCTTAAATTTCATGTGCTTATGAATAAACATGATAAGTTAAAATATACGTTAGGTATGTGTATGAAACACAAGATAATCTTTTAGAATATCTACCACCAAAAAACAAACAAACAAACAACCCCCCCCCCTAAAAAAACCCCCCACAATATTTGTTGTTTTTTTTTTTTATTTGATACTATTTAACTGTTTGTACAATGCAACTCTCTTATTTTTATTATATTGTTTACAAACCATCATACTATCAACTAATTAAAAATCGAATCCCAGTGATTTATAAATATTTTTACAAAGTGCGTTAAGTGTCTCGATATTAAAAAAAAAATTAAATGTTGATGTACCTTCATAACGCACTTACATTACAACTATCGGGCTACGACACGAGGTCGTTGTAGTTTAATAGTACATTTTCAACAAATATTCATCGGCAGTGTCAGACGAAGTTAGCAACCTTGTTGCATTATTTATTCTAGGCAACTGATGAGAGTCTGGTTTTTTAAAATGTTTGTTTTAGGTAATTTTGTGCAATAAACGTATTAATTAGATTAGAAATCTGTCATAAAAGGATAATTTAATTTAAAAAAAAAAAGTTATTTATCCGGGCCCTATACTTGGTGGAAGAAGGGGGGGGGAGGGATCGGTCCTGTCCTCAAGCACCTGTGATTCATACCTCAACTAATGATGTCATTATCGCATTAAGATCGACGGAATCAGATAATGTTTATCTTATTGAAGTATATCTTTATTTTAAAATAGGGTCGTCAGTTTGTTTTAATAAAAAAGTAATCATAAATATCACTTTATCATCAATTTTAAAAAGTGTGTTGCCGTTATACCCAAAACAGAAAACTATTCATGCTGCTATATGTAAGCATATTTATGTATTCTGCAGCTTATATATATTATATTGAGACACTGTTTATTGATCTATTGCTGCTTCAAAATTGCCACGCCTAAATGAATAAATATAGACGCTAACTGTTGATATTTCTAACCTTTCTCCAATAACTACAGGATATTAGCTCCTCCGCATGTCTTGATATAAGAAAAATATTAATTTTCCCGACGACGTATATGAAAGAGTAATTATTAACTAATTAACCAATAAAATATGATAAAATTCCTGCTAATTAATTGAAATACATGTACTTACGTGTATTTCTGATTTTACTAATTGAAACTCTTATCATGATAAAAATATTTCCTAAAAAGTAAATATTACATCTAGAGATTGCCGTCCTATATTCCTAGTTTATCATTGTTGAATTTATGATAAATTTAATATACAAAATCACGAAACCATCGATTTAAATTTTTAACCAGAAAGGGAAATATTGATTAGCTACTATATACACAACTGTTTCACACCTTAGAGTCATAAAAAGAAGATCTATTGCAAGGGTAAATTCTTTTTTTTTATATCGGATGTGAGGTTGTTTTGAGTTTAAGATCATGTGACCATAGAGCTAAGAAGATATATTATTTGTTCGGAAATCCGACTTTTAACAAAGGATTAGAATTCTGATTAGCTCAATTGAATATCAACGCAGTAATTCGCGGGTCTAAATAACAAATGCGTCACACAAATCAGCCAAACTGTATAAGATGGCATTTAATAAGCAACATATTATATGTTTTAATTATTTAATTTTCCCTGGGCGTATCAAACTCTTAAGACTGATTGGAACAGAAAAGGACCTCTTCACTTTCAGCATTTTTCACACACTATCAAGGCTGTTTTTTCCAGTTTTAATCTAAGTGACTAAAACTCGCAAAAAGTTGCCGTAACTGCCCTATTCCAGAAACTACAGGCATCTACATGTAACACCAAATGTGGTTATGAAGGGTTTCTGAAGATGCTTGCATGTTGAAGAATATCCAGTCAAGGAAGGCTTAAGAAATAATTTTAAGTATACACTAGGCACCAGTATCAACATAATCTATGAATATATCCACAATTAATTCTGATTTCTGACCCAGCAAAGATAGGGAGTACAAAGTTGTTCTACAAAACGCGGATCATTTTGTGGAGACGTGGAGGGATTAAATCAATTGGTGGTGTGTATAATTGAGCCAAAAAAACTAGGTTAACCTTCACAGCTTAAGACGTGGATTACCACAGACATTACTTACTTCCCTCGTTATAGCTAAAGACCTAGCGATTCCCACTACTCGCCTCGTAATTGAAGTGTAAATTCGTCTGGACCATATAATGGAAGACAATTTGGCTGTTACTAGTTGCTGATGATTAAAGAAGTTTTTCTTCATATATGTTAAATGTAGTAATAGCCGTGTGTTTTATTAAATACATCAATGTAAATGGTAAACAACACGGTAACAAATATTAACTTTGTACTAAATTGTATATGCGTATACGCTTTTGGCATATTAAAAATCATGGGTCAAACTTTCACCCCGCTGAACTTATTCTCAGTGTTGTCTACGATTTTTAGATCTTAATATTTGAAAACAGTTTAGATTTTACCACTCCCATTCCTCATAGATGGAAAAACAGGACTGTCTGGAAATAGGCATCATACAGACTTTCGCATTTTTGAATAACAGTTCTACTCATAACGGTAGCTAATCAATATAATGTCTCTGAATCAACTTAAACTTCGGACATTTCTGACCTAACAATGACAGCGATTTATGTTGTATGATTGTTAAATGAAGTCACAAGATTAATGCAAACGTACAAGTACATTATTCCTCTCTCTTGCTCCGCCATCACAATTTTTTTTTTTCAAATCACTCAACTCAGTCCTCAACTCAAATCTTTTAAAGAAAAGTACATGAATGTGAGGTCAAAACTCGAGGAAAGTTGGTGACGGCGGGGCCGGGTACTTCATTCAAGGATAGGTTGTTGGGTAGAACCCCTATTATCTATTTGGTTTGAATTAAAAAAAAGAAAGAAAACCAATTCTCAGCATTACTTAAGTCTTTCTGCCGAATACACAAGATGAATCTTTGCCATACCGTTTCCTGAATGTTAAGTGAAAGGTATAAAAAGATGACTGAATGGCAAAGCTTGCTTTGTCATTCACATTTCAGTAACTTTTTCAGTTTATTTAATGGCAGAGCTATATGCCAAAGGATTTCATTTACTAAATAACTGCAGAGCCTCGTCCGTTTTACTTAGGTACATGTAGAATCACATTGTGGGAAAGCATAACTGGAGGTGGGGATAGAAGTACATGTGACCTTGAAGGGGGGGGGGATGCTGGAGTGTCTTCTTTGGGATCTGCTGCCGCTCCTGTTCCCCTTTCTTGCTGTAATATCTGCTCGTTTTCGATGTTCTGGGGTTTTCGAGTACAGTTTTTTGTTATAAAAAAAAACCCGGACAATAACATTATTATTACTATTACCTACCAGAACATTATTTTCTGACCAAGATATTTTCTCCGCCAATCGACAAATGATTTAGAGATTACATTGCAGGTACCTAGTTGTTTATTTCTGAGAGTTCTAATAGGTAATATACGTCACAACGATGGGACTTTTGATCAAACTATTCATGATCAAAGTATACTTGTATTCAATCTAGATAAATCATAAATTCTCTTACGTCTTCAACGAGACTTGCAATTACTATAAATTAATTTTTCATACTTAGATAAGAATTAAAAATTAAAAACTGCACTTCAAATTTCAACAGCGATCACATTTTGTATATTTTAAACAATTTTCAAATATTCGTTCCCAAAGTTTAAAACAAAAGCGCCAGAATGTAAAAGAAAGGAATACATTTTTTTCAGCTTTTGAGACAATGCATTTACCCGACAGGATCTCTGGAACAAAAAATAAGAACTAATACGAAATAACTATCCCCTGCGACTTACAGAAAAGACAAATTGATGCATATTTGTTAAGATGATAAACTTCCCGAATTTTCATAGTATTTCCCGCGCGTGAATAATTTGTACGTAAAAATATGCAATTTCTTCTGTAATCATGCATTCATTTGCCCTTATGATTCTTAATTAGGGATTGCTATGCCAACGTTTACTTTTTTGGTTCAAGTCTCTAGTTTCCGCTAAATGGATATTTAATTCAATACTCAGAATCTGACGGTATTGCTTATATATGATTACTCGTAAGTCGATAGTCTTACAATGATTTTATTTTGGTCTTCAAGGAGTCGTGCATCCACGCTATGGCTCCTCTCTTTAAGCTCTAATCGAAAAAGGAATCCCTAATCGATAGAGATAACAAATACGATACATGTAGCTGTCCGATTTTGTCACTGTCCATTTTTTCCCCAAATCTTTGGAGGAATTTAATTCGTCTGGATTGATTCTATCTTGATCCCCATTGACTATTTTCCAATGTAATTTGCTACCACAGAAATGCGTAAAAAGAATTATTGCTGAATATTATTCAATAAGGATTTATTTCATTTACAATAAATGTTTTTTTATCCAATAGCAAGTCTAGTATTTCTAGGTTCCATACTGCATTAGGGGAAAAATACTAGCATTAAAATTCGTCAGTTTATTAAAATGTTAAAATTTTTGTCCCTTTAAAGGATTAAAATCTAACATCCTAGTTTGAAAATTGTGTTTTAAGACATATGAAAGGAATATCTTGGGAAAGGGGGGTGGGAGTCCACACCAGGGGAAGGTGTATTCTCTTCCAACCATGATCTCCGCCTATAAAGTCTATTGGAAAAATCTTTTAAGGGAAAGGGTGAAAGGCCGGACTTAGTTTGAGCATTATGTACTTTCACCACACCAGGGACGTATATATGTGTACGTCCCTGCTTCTTACTCGATCATCAACCAGAGTGTTCTTGCAGAGGTTAAAGGTCCAGTATTTATAAAATTAATACAAACCCAATCACAAATGGTCCATCGTTCCGCAAAATGCTGATCATATTATATGGCGATGTTTTGACAATAAATCATTTCGTGACGTCCATACTAACCAAAAACGATATTGACATCCGCAATTTAAGGAATGGCATACATCAATTGCACTGCCATCAGATAATAGGCTGTGCTACATGAGGATTTCACACATTATTATTGCAAACATTCACCTCACAAAAATTGTTTTTGATTTAAGGTCAGACGACACGTTCCTCAATTTTATATAACCTTTTCCAGGCATTTGTTATTGAAATTACTATTTTACTTTGACAACACAGGCGCTTGTTTCATACAGGAGGTCTATTAACTATACACAACAAGCATTTCTGAGAGTATTGCATAAGCAATACACGTCCCCTACCGGTTTGTATTATTCTATGAAAGCTAGGAAGCATACATCTATTTCAAAACTATTATAAACGAGATGTTATGCTTTTAATTAATCTGAGATAAAAGGACAGAGGAAATTCAAATTATATAGTTGATATAGAAATTAAGTAAAAAATTGGTAAAAATAATACTCTTTATTTTATCTCCTGTAATTTCGCCAAGTCCATTAAGTATTCGCTGGTAGAAAATACTATATATGATATTAGTCAAATTCGGCCCCCATAATTTGCCATTTTTTAAAGTGTTTCAGGTACATTAAATTGTTGTGTTATTTTTTAGAAGAGTTGATATAAACTATATTGTTCACCTATTTATGTGATTAATTTCCACGCACTGGCAGTATATGACGTCAGAAGTGACGCTATTTTTATAATTCAATCAAAATCAGTCATTATTTGACATTTTTCTTATCTTTTTTCGAATGGGAAATATAGAGCGACGCTTTGAACAAGAACAAAATTTTTGTCATTTATAAGTACTGACTAGATACATCTTTGGTGAAAATATTTTTTTTGTTCAAGCAATCGCTCAATGTTTTCTTAAAGAAAAACTGCTTGAAAACCAGCCGTTTTACGCTAAAAATGCGAAAATGGCGGGAAAAAGTAAACTTTATGATGTCATATTTTTAAATTGTGGGCACTTTATTCAAAATGAAAATTATGAATAAACTTCAAATGTATATCTGTACAAAGAAAACAAAGAATTACAGTAAAATGATGATGTTCATTTTAGGGGGCCATTTTAGGTTCAAACCATATATAGTCCTTTGTGAAAACAATGCAATGTTATGCACAATATCATTCTTACCGTCTTCTGTACCCCGATTCAACAGACCAACCTGATAACGAACCCGATTGCAATAATACAAAAAACAAAAACCTGCCGATTAAATTTACAACACAATTTGTTGTAAAAGCTTGACACTATTTTAAAGAACTTATTTGTTTGTTAGAAATGATAAAAAGAATGGTACAAGTAACGCACGATATTATTACTGTCTTATACATACTGGCATCGCAATCTCTCACCAGAGGGCGTATTACGCTTTGCTCCAACACAGTGAAGTGTCAGTGTAGCTTGCGAAACGCGCCCTCTGGTGAGAGATTGAATGGCCTCGTTTATTCAACATACACCGAACCCGATAACGAACCCGAACAATAAAAAATTGGAATATAAAAAATTAATTTTCTCGAAAATATGTCAACCAGACGCTACAAAAATGTAAACTTGATCTGTAGTTTGACATTTTGAAGCTGTTCGGCAAGTTTCATATTATTCCTCAAACGCATAAAGAAAAAAAAGTGTGGAAAACTGAAGTGGGACAGACAGACAAAGACAGACGGACGGACTGACGGACGCAGAGGAAAGCTATAGTCCCCTTCGTAAAACCGGTAGGGACTAATAACACAAGGTCTCCATCTTTTTTAAGATCAAAAAAGTAGGTCACTTATTAAACCTCAATATCTTTATTCATAATCCGTATATCGCGACAGTAACACATGCAATGCTTAGCGGAAACCCCCTTCTAGCACTCCTTACTTTCATTCTTACCTCACCCCTCGAGAACCCTGACACTGACCCTTTATAATGCATAGTTCACTACCCAGGGAAAAAAGTACAGCTCTAAACTGCTCAGAACTTCCGGGTTGGCGATGGCGATTTGTTACACGCGATCTCATTGAAATACACACTGCATTTCCCTCATGTACACTAGCTACATGTCATATTAGAATTGCCGTCATGGTCTAAATCCGTGTCAATCGCAACTTCTCGGGCCTTTTCGGCAGGCTCGGAAAAACAACTCGAATGTATTAACATCACCGGATGTTAGAATTTTATACAAAATGGAGTCGCTTCCCATTAAAATAAGTATCGGCTAGACAACCTCGTGTGTCGCTTTTGTGGAATATTTTAGGGTATTTCATTGACTTTAATAAAGTCTAGCTCACATCTCAACAGATCGTAAAATGTATTATTATACTTTCATGTTAAATACTGAAATCTGATTGGTTTAGACGCAGTTGATAATCCGTTCTATTACCCTCAGCGTAACCGCAACGGGTAACACAACGAATTGTTACATGCGCGTAAATTATGCGCGTACAGTTCGCCGTAAAATTCACGTCATTTCTATATAAAAGCAGTAAAATTTTCTCTAAAATTAAGACATTCAGTATAATAAAATAAATAGTGCCTGTTTAGGAGGGTAACAGTTGAAATCGACACCCCTCGAAAACCATTGTCAACCTCAGCTTCGCGTCGGTTGACAATGGTTTTCGAGGGGTGTCAATTTCAACTGTTACCCTCCCAAACAGGCACTATTTATATATTGTATTTATATCAAGTTTTATAAAAAGGGGGGTTGTCATGGACGCCTAGGTAATACATTCGAGGCGTTTTTCCGAGCTCTACCGGAAAGTCCCGAGAAGCTGCGATTGAATCCGTGTATCTTATTTCTTACTATTGTGTGACCACGTTTATCACCTGAGTAGCTGTCAGATGCTTTGTTTTGAACATATTTTATTGATGGTATAATTAATTACAGTCAGTTTGACCACAAGTTCTGACAAAAAACAACTTATTAGTTCTCACCCTAAAACCAATGATTTACACTTGTCATAAAAAATACGGTGTATAGAAGAAGACAAGTAAGACAATAATATGGCAACAATATTTAACTCGTGTAAATCTGCAATAATTGGTTATATATTTCTGCACAGCAGAGAAAAATCTAACGTTAGTCGCTGAAGTAACCATATATTAAAATATGTGTGTCTATAATACCTAAATCATGCATTTTGAATAGATCATTAAACAAAGTATTTCTTGCATTCGAAATCTTTTGCAAACAAATAAAAAGTGATATGCATCTTCCTTTCCACAAATTCAGTTTAAAGAACCAATAATATTTATTCTGTGTAGATCATAATTTAGTAAACAACTGTGCCTTAACTTGGTACGAATGATATTGCTTACTCTATTGCCGTGTAGAAAATATTTAATTAGGAACTTACGTATCACTGTTAATAATAGAAATCTTTGCATCTTTGAAGCTTTTGATCCACTGAGTAATAGAAGGAATGGCATACATCAATTGCACTGCCATCAGATAATAGGCTGTGCTACATGAGGATTTCACACATTATTATTGCAAACATTCACCTCACAAAAATTGTTTTTGATTTAAGGTCAGACGACACGTTCCTCAATTTGATATAACCTTTTCCAGGCATTTGTTATTGAAATTACTATTTTACTTTGACAACACAGGCGCTTGTTTCATACAGGAGGTCTATAGAGTAATAGAAAGTGAAGTTCTTTTTTCAGGAAGGGATCCGCACTTATGAACTGTCAGCAAATTAGAGTCATTAATCAAAGTACAGAATGAAAGATATATCACAGTCTAAAGACTTGCTTTAATCACGAGACTGGATTTTGTTTGTACATCTTCATCCATAGAGTTTCATGAGAATTAAAATGTTATTATGGTATTGCGCATTGAATTTTACTTAAAAGTAATCAAACATATCCATTTGTTTCATGCGAATCAAATTGATTCGAATTAATTAAATTGAATTTTTTTTTCCCACTTTTTATTTACTTCCTATGAAGTAAAAATAAATCCCAAAATTTTAGCAAAATCAATAACATAAAAAAAACCCGATTTTTCTACATTTTTTTTTACAATAATCCCCCACGATAATTATAAATTAAAGTCCCGTCTTTTTGACACCATTGATAGCTGCTTTTTAAAAAAAAATAAAAATGGATCACGTAAAATTTAATTTATTACCTTGTTATCGGTCATTTGCAAAACTATTTTGCTATAAGCCATTCGGATTGTACACACAAGTACTCTGAAGTTGACATTAAAAAAGATGCTTGAGTTACTGATAGACAAAATCTATGTAGTTTTTGGAAATCAAGTCTTCCAACAATCTGTTGGAATTCCCATTGGTACCAATTGAGCTCCATTCTTAGCAGACCTATTTTTGTATTCTTATGAAGCAGAATTTATTCAAAAAGCCAGGCTTCAGGATCATGAAGCAATTTCAGACTTAAGTCAAAATTTTAATAAGTTATAAAATAATTGTTTGTTGTGATATGACAATTAAAATTTGTAAGTAACAACGTTATACCAAGACACGTTTTAGCATTTCAATTTTGTTAGTGATTTCAATTAGGAGACATTAAGACGGTGTACAAGTTTTGACTTAAGTCTAAGTTTGCATCATGATCCTGGGGCCAGGTCTTCCAACAATCTGTTGGAATTCCCATGGGTACCAATTGTGCTCCATTGTTAGCAGACCTATTTTTGTATTCATATGAAGCAGAATTTATTAAAAAACTTGTACGTTAAAAAAAATAAATTACTCGCTGTGACATTCATGCAAGTCAACATTCAGGTATATTGACGACGATTAACGATTAACAATTGCTACTTCTATACCTACTTCGACTCAATATATCCCATTGAACTCGAAATAAAAGATACTACAGAGTCTGCGATCATCTGTTTCATATTTGAATATTTTACTGGAAATGGACATTGATGGAACTTTATGATAAACGTGATGACTTCAATTTTTCTGTAGTCAACTTTCCTTACTTATGTAGCAATATACATTTATCACCTGCAAATGGTGTTTTTGTCTCTCAGTTAATTCGATACGCAAGGGCATGCTCCTCGTATGAACAGTTTCTAAGGCGAGGCAAACTGCTGTCAAAAACAGTTGATAAAACAAGACTATCAACAGTCTCGTTTGAAGTCTTTTTTCGTAAGTTCGTTGGTCGATACAACGACCTAGTCAGCAAATACAATCTTCAAATGGGTTGCATGCTGACTGACGTTTTTCATACTTATTGTAAGACCATAATTAATCACCCAATTGTGTACGAACTTTTCCGTTTTTCCCAATTACGACAAAGAGCACACGGTGGGTGTGACAGGTCAGCAGAGGATGCTCACTCCTCCATGGCACCTGATCCTACCTCTATTTTTTTAAAGAGGTCCGTGTTTGCTCCGCTCCTGTTTTGTAATTTTCCTTTGGACTTTTGAATTTGAAGACTGTTCGTTATCACCACATGTCATCAAGTGAACACATTTCTACATTAGTCAGTCCTATACTATACAGCTATTTACTAAGTATGAGGGCAACGTGATTGGTTGGACCTTCAGACGGAAATGCTGACCAAGGTACGACTTATCATATGTTGCCCAAATGTTTTGTTATACCCTATACTACAGGTGAAAGTATAATTTCAAATATCAACCAGTCATGTCGCACAGCGCCCTCCGGCAAGATCGAACGAATAAAAATTAGCTATGACGCAATTTCTATGTTGGACCGGCAGACCGGTTAAAATTGGAATTTTTTGACCATTTGAATTAATATAGGACTATTTTTTGTTAATAGCTACATAGAAGAATACATTAATTTATAAGGCTATAACAGCAATGAATTTATATTTCGCTTTTTTTAAATTGAGACAGCATTCTATAAGACAAAATCTTTGGAATTAAAAATATAACTACTGTTCACAGGGAAACATACAAGGGTTGTCCCAAAATAGCGTAGACAAAACACATTTAAAATATGTTCATTGCAATTTCATTAGACTCCTTTGTTTTCCTCAATGGCCCTTTGGCAAACAATACTTTAAAATTCAAATCTGTACTTTATTTAATTCTTAAGAAAATGAATAATAAGTTACAAGTTTTGTATGGCGGCGCAATGTGCGACGTCGAAAATTTCCCGTCTTTACGTTATATCCGAAAATATCTTGAAAAAAATAGTTTCTTTGAACATGTAATCTGAGTGTTCATTCAACATACATTTCTAATTTGTTTTTTTGAAATATTTACTAAGCCCCAGTTTTACTTTTGCCCTCGTTGTCAGCGGCGAAATTAAAACTGGGCGAATTCAACACAATTCTAAAAAAAACAGTGTTAATAAAAAGAGTATCTATTTTATGTTCTATTGTCTTGGCGAATTTCAAGACGGTGTAAAACCGTTTGCAAGTGCAGAAGGGCGAAAAAACCCCACGGGGATACATTAACCCCGTATACAAAATCGCACAGGGGAGTAAAAAACGTGGACGTAATACGGAATAATTTTCTTTATTCAAAATCGTACATTTTTCAATGAACTGAAAAGTCTTAAGAAGGGGGCCGTTTTGTCGACATTTTTTCTTTTGATTCAAGTACGTATAATCCACTAAATGGATTTTTAATTCGATTTTCAGAGACCATCGGCATTACTTACCCGATTACTCCTAAGTCGTTAGTTTTTAAAAGGTTTTATTATGGTCTTAAAGGAGTCACAAATGTTCAATTGGTTACCTCCATCTAATGCTTTAATCGGCCGAAAGTGAATCCCTAATGGACAGAGATTGCAAGAAAGATAACTATCCGATTTCGTCATTAATTGTCATTTTTTGGTTCCATGTCCTTTGGGAATTTAACTGTCTGATATTACTCTATCCTGATCCACATTTATTTTATTCCTGATTATAGTAGTGTGTTTAATGTTTCGATTAACATTAAAAAAACGTAAAAAAAAAAAAAAAGATTGCTAACTGATTCAGCTCTTGGAATTAGTTTTTTTTAATGGTTTGGTTTTATTTCTAGGTTCTATTCTGAATATTTTTCCTTATTCAGAAGAAATAATGCGCGCGGATTTTATTGTATTCCCTGAAGCACTTCTGATCAGTGCTTTTGTAGCGTTTAGCTCAACAATTCTTAATACTAATATAGGTGGTTTAATACCCCTTACTTATCTTCCGATGTTCTAGTAATTTAATGCATCATAATTATACACAAAATTATTGATCACAATTCAAGTGCTTGTCTATATTAAAGTTTTCCGGGATCTTCTTATGATTAGGTTTGTAGCTAAGGCCATTTCAAGTTTTTTTTCTATTTTAGCGTCCGCGGACGGATTGGTTTTGAGATGTAAAAACAAAAAAAAACCAATAGTTTTATATATAAAATTAGATCGCTTTTTCATATGAGGGGTTTATGACCGCATTTTTAAATCGAATCGGAAATCAAATATTCATAATAACAACATTCAAAATGGAAACCATAGTGGTTATTTGTTATTTTTGTATTTTTGTTACAAAATGAGGAAAATGCTAAAAAATATATTATAAATTTTATTTTGTTGAACTTTTAAAGTTGTGTGTTTTTTCTAAGGTTTGTGGGGGTTTTTTCACGATAGAAAGATGGGTTTTTGAGTTTTGGGTGGACGCTAAACAAAGAAAAAACTTGCAATGGCCTAATTGAGTCCAGCTTTTACAGATCGGTATTGGAATTAAAAAAAAAATTGTACGAAGCAATGAAAATCTTATTCAGTTTTTGTCTAAGAATAAGTATACGCAAATATATAAACTAGATAAATATTATAAAAACGATATTACCAATGAGCATTTTTATAATATCTTATTTTAGCAATCATTCGATTTACCCATGTAATCACGCAATACTCTATTGCGCTATTATATACCTTTTTTTCTTAACAATTACTTTAAACTGGACTACGATTATATTTAAATCTTATATTACATCTAAATTTACAGAATTATAAGTACATTTGTATAAATATTATTTTCTTAAAAAACCAAAATGTTTCTTGCGTTTATTTTTTTCTTGCTTTATTATCAAAAACATGTGGCCAGTCTAACAGTTTGAAGAAAGACCTCGTATACCATTAAAACTGAAAAAACCGTAAAAAAGAACAAACTTCATCGGAATCAAGGAAATGATTTCATCTATTGCAATGAGAAAACTCTGCAAGAAATGACTATGTAAGAGAAGAAAGCATTGACTGGATAGCATGCCCTTGATTCCAAACGCTGCCGCTAGGAAATTCAATTCAATTGATTATACGAGGCGCGCTCCTAATCAATGACAGCGAACCAGTCTAAAGAGAGCCCATAGCGATAAAATGAGACAGTTCACTGAAAAACAAAAGATTGAAAAAGGGAAATGGAAATTGGAACTATTCCAACATTGTCACGAGTGGCTTAAGTGATTACCTAAGTGCAAATCAGCACATGCATTTGTTAAGAATTTTGATAATATTACATTACATACTTCTATTTTAACAAGGAAAAAATGTAGTATCATTAAAAAATAACGATTGATTATATACTTAAACAGATAAAAATATGGACAAGTGGACAAACGTAATGTTCATGTACTTCAATTTCATCACGGAAATATGTAGATTTATTTCATGAATAATAATAGTTGATTACTCAAACAGGGAAGAAAATGAGAGAATCCTTAAAGTAAGTTTATGTGTATCATTTATGGCTTTCATGGCTCAACGAGTAACATGAATATTCGTTATTCCGCAGAGGTCTGCATATAACAGAAGAAACAAAACAAAACAAAAAACGGGAGGAAACGCATGTTTCTTAGATTTGCTGTTTAAAATATGTTTTCTTTTCAGAAATTTATTATAATGTAATAGTTTTCAATTTTTGTTTCCTCTTTAGAAATTGTAATGTGATACAATGTAGTTTTTAATTTTTGCATTTGTGTTGAATGCTTCCTTTCCTGTTTTGAAATAAGTTAAAAATAGCATTGATATAATTATCGCGATATGCTTGGAACCAATAATATGTGTAATATACCTTGCTTGTGTTAAAAAAAAACCTTTGCTTTGAATTGTTACACGTTCTTAAATTAGAGATGTTAAGCATTTGAACAGACAATAGCATTTTGTATTTTTTATACTTGGAACCAATGATGGTATACCCACATCTAATACCAATTAAAAAAACTAACAAAACAAAAAAAAAAGCAAAAAACAAAAAAACAACAAAAAAAAAAAAAAAAAAAAAAAAAAAAAAAAAACAACAACAAACAAAAAACAACAACAAACAAAACATGTGAACTCTCTTCTTACACAAGACAATATTGACATTTTTAATAATTCTGCATGTATAACATATCTATGTATTTTATTTGTATGTACAGCGCCATTGATTGCATTTTTATTTGTAAGCTTGTGCGCTTTATAAGTTCTAATAATAAGAAGAAGAGCATTTATTAATAGACGAGTTATATGTTAGATTTAGCTCTTGTGACGCGTGTTTCATTTGTTGTCTGGAAGATTTAACTCTTGTGACGCGTGTTTCATTTCCTGTCTTAAAGATTTAGCTCTTGTGACGCATGTTTCATTTCCTGTCTTAAAGATTAGCTCTTGTGACGCGTGTTTCATTTCCTGTCTTAAAGATTTAGCTCTTGTGACGCGTGTTTCATTTTCTTGTCTTGAAGATTTAGCTCTTGTGACGCGTGTTTCATTTCCTATCTTGAAGAAGTTATAAATGGCATTGTTATATTGTATTTGTCTTTTAATTAAATTGATTATGATGGTTTACAATATTTTTACAATATATTCGAATCAAGTAAGAAAATATTAAATTCTAATTTCAAAAGCTCAACTTTTTTCTTATGCTTCACTTTAATCAAAGAAAAATATCGTAAAGATGAACGTGCAAGCTACTTTTTTTTTGTTTAAATGATCATCATCTGGTAAAAGGTGTTTTAACATTTGAAATTGAACCTGTTTATTTTGTAAATATGATTTTATATTTGACATTATCACGAACATACACTATTTTTGCTGCAGTGAATTTATAGCCTGAAGCAATTCTAAATATTTATTCAATTAGGAAGGAAATTTGTTAGAAACTCACTATTGTTTAAATGTTAGTGACGGTTCTTCCCATACCGTCGTTTCCTTATTGGTTTCTAATTAAAAGCGAAAAAAGCGAACATGAGTACTGTATTTGTGATACTAGCCGATCGCGAAGGAAGTTATCCTTTGTACGTTTCACTTTCTTAACTGATCCAGGAAGAGCGAATTTAGAAACAACATGAACATTCTTCCTTATCATTAAATTGAAATGCACATATCGAATAATAAAAATTAGAAAAAAAAACATTGAAGCGCAATAACCTGAAAATAAGCATACAATGTACTGTGTATCTTGAAAATATTCCGATTTAGATATGAATTCTGGGTTAATTTAACAAAACATGGTATTGTTATTATAGAAGTTCCTATGATATTTTGAATCGATATTGATACAATGTACTTGAAATTTGGTTTGCAGTTGATTCATTTTAATGCATGTATAATTATGAAACATTCCATTCTCCATACATCCTTAAACGTCATATATAATTTCACCCTCTATTAACCAAACATACTCGGTACGAGGTTAAATGCTTTTAGGGGTAAGGATAATGTTTAGTTTCATTAATAACTTGTATGCAACGTTATCTGGGCGGTGGAATTTAACTCCATCTTTTGAATCCGCTACTGTATTTATTTATGATGTAAAAAAAAAACCCACCAAACCTTAAACACTTGTAAATTTTAACCCTGACTTATTTTCTTAAAGCTTTGAAAGGCGCCATTATTTAGAAAAAATCAATTGCATAATATTACATGTTTTTATGTTAAAAGCTAATGAAAGCGTTAAATTTATAGTTAAGCAATGTATACCTGCTAAAGTATGAATAAGATATACACTCTAATGGTATATACGGGGTTCAAGAAATCTGAATATCAATTTTTGTAATTTCTGATATCTATTTGCCAATATCATCAGTAACTAAAAAAGGGTTTTATTGAATGCACATTGAAACATCAGCAAGTTTTAACTGGCAGTAAGTTTCAAGAGACTAGCCATAGCTTCCAAAATCATAAATAACTCTTAGTAATTTAGACATTTCGAGAAAATGTCAATTGTTAATTTTGAATGAATAACCCATTTTTCTACAGGCACATCTCTCATATTTACTCCTCACTGTAAAGCTGCATCCCACTCCTGTTGTGTTGTTTCTCACACTTTGTAAAACTGGCCACCAGATTATTTGCACCACTTTAATGGCGACTCACTGTCAGTATTTTCACTCCGGTATTTGAACTTAATAAGTCATCTTCCGGAGGACACGACAACTAATAAGCACCCTTTACTCATGAGTTTAACTTTTCTTCTGCTTTTTTTTCTTGTCCTACGGTGATTTTTTGTCAACACCGAATTAGAAAACTTTTTGAATTGTTCCAAAATTTAAAAACATAAGATTTTTTTTTAATAAAGGCAAATTTTAATGGGGTTAAGAAAGGTTTGTGTTTGAACTAAATTTAGAGATGTGTTAACTAGACACTTCAGTTTATGAAAAATCATTGAAATTTGAAATTCCTTAAAAATTAACATTGTTTTAAAAAGGTTTTCTTTTCCTACTTATCAACTATGAAATTTTAATTCTAAAAAATACAAGGAAAAAGCCATTTCAAAGATCTTGATAAAAATTATATTTACATAGTGATAACATTCATTAATAAAGCATGATAACAATAATTATCATATCTATAGATAAGCAAAACTCAAAAAAATTTTATATGTTTGATGTGAAATAATACGGGACTGTTTATGCAGAATTAACAAATTAACGGGTCGAGTGTTACTTGTATATACTTAAATATGCACACCAAGTTTTTTGGGGGAAAACAGATACAATGTTTATTTCAAATTGGTTTTCCTTAGTACTTATTCATTATATGGTTATACAGAATACAGCAAAATATTTACACTGAATGTGTATTTCCTTTATGTTTACATTGGGAATCTACGACTATGTTCAATAACACAGTCACGCCAAAACTGATCCGGCGTACGAGCACAAATAAACCCTATCACGGTTGTTTAATCGAAAAAAATATTGTTAGATTTAATATTGTTCAAACTTACCTTAACAATTTGTTATGTACTAACTAAATATGTCAATAATCGGTATATCATATCTTTCCTATCTCAAAAAAGAGTTTTACTGGCAAAGTTTTTGGCACTATGTGTTAAGCTGCAGAAGTGCACTAATTAACATGTGTTACGGCTCTTCCATCTATTATACAGCCCTAGGACAAAGAGCGAATACAGTGGCTTTAAAGCGACGATACGAAAGTGTTTCACACAAATAAACATCACAATAAATAGAATAATATGCATTCAATGTTGATTTTTGGATGTTGTCGGTCCTATAACACACCAGTCTGTGCCGACACATTATCATATGTTATTAATCTGTATTATGTACATGTTTCATACACTTTATTTTCTGCTGTACAGTCAATGAAGTCATCATCGTACGGAGGAGGTGGAAAATCGTCCTGAGGACCAAGATCATTGTAAGTTCTGCTATCAACGGCACCGGAGGTGACGTCATACGTTTTGATGATATTCTGCATTGATTCGGGTTGGGGTCGTTGAGCATTCTGTCTCATTTTAAGTACACTGTTTAGGAAGATAATGACAATTTGCATTATGTCTTCACTTTGCTTTCATAGATTACAATACTTAACTGTGATCATACATACATGAGGGTGCCGATGAGAATAAATAAACAGATGAGTCCAAGAGTGGTAGGAATGACAATTGAAAGTGTTGTTGGATTCAAGTAATTCAGATCTGAAAAAAAATAAATATCAAACAATTGTCAAATATTGTTACAATGAGCATTGAATGTATCCTCTATGGCAAAGCAAACTCTAATTAATTATTGTCATAAACACTTTCCCATTAGAGGTGATAAAATTGCGACTATATTTCTACGGTAGTTTTATGTTATCATTTTAAAAAAGAAATAATTAAAATCTTATCATTTACGAAAAGAAAAAAAATTACTTGTAATATTTTGATTAAATGACAGTTTCTGGGTTTAATTTTTAGTACATATATTTTGTTTCGTACTGAAAACAGATTCTATATGAATGTGTGTAACTCTTTTTATTGGTCATTTAACGTATTTATATCTAAAACGTTTGTAAACAACTTTTTGCCCAATCCTAATATTTTAAACAAATGATTGAAAAAGAAAATAAATTTATATTCAGTGAGTGGACCCAATTTTGGAAATTATAAGATTGGAATTCAAATCTAGTTTTGTCAAGCCTGTATTCATACATGTTACATTTATACATATATGTTATACATGTAACTACTTATCTTATATTGTGAAGTATATATTTCTAGTGGAAGATCGGATCGATGTACATGTTAAATAATATATTATTGATATTATTTATTTATTCCGCCTAAACAGTATTCATATTTTTACCGTCTATCTACAGTTAGGCACGATATAACCTAACATTTCTTTAATGAATCTTTGCTTACAACGAAGTGAGTTTCTTCTCCATCCTCGTTGTCACCATTATAAACCTTTAATATCGAATTTTATTCATTACGAATCAGGATTGTTCGTCTCTGGCAATATAAAATTAGTGTGTTGAATTGTATCAAAAATTAGTATATGAACGAAATAAACAATAATAGAAATACCACAGACCATATCTCCCATGGCATCCAAAAGTAGCATTGCAGATGTCTGCAGAACATTCACAAGTTTCTCTGCAGTCGTCTCCGTAATAGCCAGACGGACAAGACATGGTGCAAATAACCCTAGAGTAGCTTCTTAGGCAGCCTGAAAAGGTAAACTGACAATAACAATATCATTTCATTTAGAGAAACAAAAACTTTTGAAAATCACAATTTTGTCTTAAATCTTATGTCGAGTATTTCTTATCAATATGGAAAATTTTAACATGTTCCGGTAAAATAGTATTGTCTGAATTTGTCGCTTTAGGAATATTTCATGAATTTCAAGATATCTTCTGTGGGATAGTCTCGTTTAATAAACAATAAATCACAGTAATTCCATTAATTAAACGACTAACTTTAAAACATTTAATACATACAATAATTTGGTTTTAATACCTGAAATAAAATAAAGTAACCACTCTCGATAGAATGTTTCCAGATGAATAAGAAAAGAAACCTTTGTAATTTCTACAGAGTAAACCAAAATAAAATGGAATAAATTTTCTAAAGTCAATATCCAAATCGAATTCAGATGACGTTGCATCTAGGCACCTGTAATTCCTAAAATTAAAAAATAAAATATAAAATTGGACAGATTAAAAAACATTATATTTTATCGCATAGAGCAATATTTACCTGTTTTAGCGCATTTCTTGCCAACTGCTTGTTCAAAATCAAGATACGATAACAGCGGACGTCAAAATAAAACCCATGACTTCCTCCTTTATCCAGTTCTGTATCGTCCTCAGTATTCACTTAACCCAGTGCAGGGAAGTTAATAATTTGTGGAAATAAGTGATTGTTTAAAATAAAAATGAAAATGAAAAAAAAAAGGAAAAGTAATTGACCAAGAAATCTCTCTCTCTCTCTCTCTCTCTCTCTCTCTCTCTCTCTCCACGCCCACACACACATACACAGACATACACACAGAGAGAGAGAGAGAGAGAGAGAGAGAGAGAGAGAGAGAGAGAGAGAGAGAGAGAGTCCATTAATGTGAAGGTATAATTAATTTGAATAAACAAATGGTATGTTGATTTATTTGTAATTTGCAAAAATCATTGGAGGGGTGAGACGGTACTCACTGTTTTCATTTAAAAGTTTTTGATCCTGAATTTTTTATTTTCTAATAAAACGATTTAGTTTTTTTTTTAACTGTGATGTGTTAGTGAACGGTGATATATTAACAATGTTTATTGTAAAATCATTTATTGCTGCATTGCCTTCCATGTTTATTTAAGTTAGTATTCTAAATTAGGGTTATATCTCTTTATGGTTTTCTTGTATGTATGTCGTTTGTTTACGTTCAAGAAACAATGTCCTTTCTTCTGTATCTTTTCAACATCATATGATGAACAGCTCCCAATTGTGGAGATACAGAAAAGCAGCCATAAGTGGAAAATAACTTTGATGGTATATCAAGATAGTTTTAGGTATGATATGAAGGGGTTTAAAGTTTTGATGTTGACATGGTTATTTTTTTAAACCTTTTAAACTATTAATATTTAGATTCTTGTTCCATGCTTTTTTAGACATTCAGCAACCCACACATCTCTTCAAAAAAAAAAAAAAACTCTTTCTGCTTTTACTTCTAGAAGGAAGTACTGATATAAACGAAAGCAAAATTAGAAAAAATAATTCAATATTATGTAAATATTCACTTATATTCACTTATTATCAACAAATTATTTTTAACATTACTTAGTCATTTAGATACCTTTGGAAATATAAATTATAGATTGGTTTGCTGTAGATTCCTTATTTTTCGCAAGTACCTAAAGCTGAACACCGCTCGTAAATAGGCACCGTCACACAGGTACCTGGTATATAAACCCTTCGATTTCGTTACACCCGATTGCACACCTGAAACTCGTGGCCGACATGTAGTATTCCTTTCGTCGTCTTTGGTTTTTGTGCATTTATTTCTTAAACTATGTGCATATTCTGTTTGTAAATAAAAAATTGACTAATTTATTTTATGTCAGTATTCTCTTATCTTGAAAAAAGTGCGTAAAATTTGATAATTTCGTCGCGACCGAGTAACACGGCGAGGCAAAATGTAACGTCCACACAGGTGAGACCTCTACAGCGAAGTACTTTGAACTGTTAAGAGGTCTGCCCCTTATATAAGGGTTGTAGGGACAGCAGTGATGAAAGAGAAATATGGCGGACAGTGCCCATTTACGAGCGGTGTTCAGCTTTAACTCTACAATTTCGCCGTTTTGCAACAAATCCCGAGAATATCAAATCGCAAATGCCGATATATCATTATATTTGTCTATGTTATTAACTGGGGGTCCATGTTCAACATCACTAGCCTTAACTATTTTTAAGCAAGAAAATTGCATAGTAATCTCACAGATTGTGACATGGTAGTTCTTGAGAAGACGATTTTTAAACTATTTCCCTGTATATTTGTATATTGAACTTAAGACCCCTCTTGGAGCCTCGGTATTGGTCCGGGGTTAGAGTTTTAACAAGTTAGAATCTAAATTATCTGAAAATGCTAGCCCTTTATTTTAACAATTTAAAATTTCCTGTACATAAAGATTCTTAATAAGTTTGGTTAAATTAAAAAATGTCAAAAATGTCAAAAATGGGAAACGTTTATCGACAGACAGATGAACAGACAAAAGGACGGCAGGCAACAGATGACAAGAAAAGCTCACCAAGTTCAGATGAACTAACAAAAGATTTTAAAAATCAGTGAGGGTTGTTTATTGCAAATATTTTTTATTAAACAAATTCTTTCAAAAAATATAACATGATGAAAACAACGCATTAAATATTCATACACATGTTTATTATAAAAATACAAATTAGTTGATCGAAGCAGGCGTTATAGAATAAATTAAAAAATACATATTTGTTTTAAACGCCTTACAACGTTCTGCACTTTTGTTTTAAACAGCTATTATCCTTTTATTATATCCTTTATTAATAATCTTGTATACTTTTTAGGTAATTTGTTTTCTCTCAGATACGAGACATGAACAATTCAAAGATAATATCAGAAGGTTTTGAAATAAGGTTGTTTTAACGAATAATAGGTTTATTCGTTATCCTTTATTTTAAAATCATATATATATACAAAGGTATAATTTCTAGTTACTGTTTAGTTGACAACCAAATACTTTGATCCTGAATTAAAAGAACATAACATATTTATCTGTCATGCATATGTTTCATAAATTTTTACAACAGTGTATCAAGTCACGGTCTAAGGTCGTATGAAGCTCTTCCCAACCGATGGCAGCTTCATCTTCACAAACACTTTCGTTGACTTGAATATTTACAAGCTGGCGTTGAACTATGTGACGTCATGTTGTGACTGCGTTAGCGGTAGTAAACATTCCTAATTTAAAATTATATCGTTTCCTAAATGTAAATATAGTTATCTCTGACTATACTTTACTTTGTTTAATCAATATTACTAGTTTGATGTGCTCTCTTCTCCATCAATCTCTTCTTCATTAATCATGATTATATGGAAGAGGACATGATATGGTCATTAACGCTTTACTTCAGGGAGGTGGTGAAGAAATGCCCGGTGTACGTAGTTCAAAGTAAGTTTTTTCATTCTCAGAAGTTGATAGATTAAACTTTGGTTGCGTGATTTTGTGTTCGGTATTCTTTTTCATCTTATATACACTATAAAAAAGATTAACATTATTCTTACTTAAGCCGCAGTCACACAATGCGATTTTTCATCCGATTTTCAATCGACTTGCCTCGATTTTGGAGGTGGCCACAATATACGATTTAACAACCAATTTTCAATCAATACAACTAATTCAAAATGATTATTGTACTAGGAAAAGTCACTGTGATGTCACGATTCTCACCAGAAAGTCGTTTGAAAATCGAAAGCTATCATGCAGATTTTCAATCCACTTTCAGATTCTTAATTGGTTTCCAGAACTTGCTTTCGACTTTCGACCTAGGGTGCCATAAGGTACGAAGTTAGTCCAAAGCAAATCGAATTTAAAAAAAATGGACGAACAAACGGATGAACAACCGTATAGCGTGACCGCACCTTTAGACTTTTAATAATGAAACTTATTCTGCCTTCCTTAAAATTTAGAACATGCAGTAATCATTCAAATCAGAACGTTAAAGATGCATGTTTGTTCATAACGGATTACGTACATATTATTTAAAATAAAATCCCAAATGACATCTGCTAACAGCAATCTAATGGAAATTATCACCGAACTTCTAGATTACTTTAATATTATTTATAAATAAATCAGGCCATGCCTTCACCAAAATGTTCATATTACTCAACTCGGTTGCCAAATGAAACCATTAACATAAATGTGCATAAAGTTGGGTCAGTACTCAGACTTGAGGCTGAATATTAACAACAAAAGGTTGGTGACTCAAAATTTTCAAATTTTTTTTTTCATTTTTATTGTCTAGAATAGTTTAAATGTGTATGGTAATACTTCCTCAAAATTTGAAAGTCAAACATCGAGTTACAAGAAAGAGTTTGCCATTCTGTAAACAAAGATCAAGTCTTGTTATTTTTATTGTGTTGTAATTGTATAAGTTTCTATTAAATGGTACTTTGTGTTGGTGATAATATTATTTTAGAACACATTGAATCAGTTTACTAGTATCTAGTTTTCCACTTGTCCTTTTCTCAAAGAAATGGTAATTCCTTACTTTACATTATTTCTAAAAAACAAAATATAAGACTCGAGCTTTGTTTACATAACAATGAGTGTTTACCTCTGTATCGGGCTTGTAAATTGACTTTTAACTTTCAATTTTTCGTCAATCATTCAAAATGCACAAGTAAACCAGTTTATACATAAAAAACAAAAAATGAAATTTTGGTCTCAAATCGTGTCTTAGTCCCTTTATGAGAAAATGTATTCAGTTTACAAATATGCCAACATCAATTCGTCTTTCTAGTAAGGAACTATATCAACGACAATAAACAATATACGTACATGATCGTGCCGAATGGAACACATAAAATGACGAGGCCGACAGTGGTCAGAATGATAATGGGTAATGTAATAGGATCAAAATAGATATGCCCTTAAAAGAAATATTATCTTGTATTAAGTTTTATTGTTCTTTTTATGAAACTAAAAGCTCTTGTTAGATATAAGTACATGATTTCATGTAATATAAATCATTTTTTGTTTTTCCATACCATTATATCTTTAAAATCAAATTATCAACGGAAGGCTAATACAAATTATGCTGAATCCAACTTTTGATAAATACAATATTTTTTTTCAAATTGTTTCTACCGTATGTTATCAAATTACAATACAGACCATATCCTCCGATGCAGCCAAGTGTTGCATTGCATAATTCTTCGGAGCAATTACAAGTTTCTCGACATTCCTCTCCATAAAAACCGCGTGGACAAGCGGTAGAACAGTTTCCTCCCATATATCCTCGAGGGCAAACTGAAACAAACAGGAGTAATCATTCCGTTATTTTGTCAAAATTAACTGTTTATACAGTATTTTTTACGTTAGGCCATTATTAAAATACTGCCCAAAATCATTTAGATTGACTTTGACGAGGATATTCTACTATTAAGAAAGAAATGCCCGTTTAGTTTTTTCACGTGTTGACAAGAACATTATCCCAGAAATGTATTAGAAAATCTTTTTAATATAACAAAAAAGTTCTGAAACTTCATACATTAATGTCCAAAACTTTTTGTTTAACCAACCCAGTTTGCGCGCACAAATACCGTTAAAAATTTTCTCAAGCGAAGAAGAAGAAACAATATTTTCACGAAAGATTTCTTTATTTTCCTCAGTTTATTTTCTTCATGTAAAATACGGTTCGCTTTGTTATACTGACAACACTGTTAGGTAGATAATATATTAAAAGATCGAAGGTATACTACCGAATTAAGTCAAAACATTATACAACCAAAGAAAATATCGATACAATTTCTTTAATTTAGATGAACATTTG
Organism: Magallana ariakensis; assembly: GCA_020458035.1. NCBI lineage: Eukaryota > Metazoa > Mollusca > Bivalvia > Ostreida > Ostreidae > Magallana > Magallana ariakensis. The sequence continues at coordinate 41,926,824 of CM035812.1, read as the reverse complement.
TACTAAAGAATTAAGATGCTGTGATAAGATTGTACATATTTGTAATGTGTAGTAAAATAAAGTAAGAATCAAGCTATTGTTATCACATTATTCAAATAATTAAACACATTTCCCGTTTACAAGGAAAAGCGAGTTTCAAACTTTCATGAAACTCTAAATTGAAATGACACCTTTTCCACTGACACAGCCAGTCGTTGCATTACAAAGTTCATCAGGACATTCGCATCGGTGTATGCAATGATTTCCATAGTAACCCCGTGGACAAAGTGTAGAACAGTTTTGCCCAAAATAACCAGGAAGACATTCTAATTAAATAAAAAGGAAGAAATATCAATAGAATTGTTACAATTTTTTTCCACAGTCGTTTAGGGGAAAATTGACTCCCTTATTGATGTTTCTAATTATTAAATGTAAATATATAATATACGAGCATTATATCATTAGACACTAATAAAGTTAACTCGAACTACTGACACAAATTTACTCAAATACTGACTAAAAATACATATGATTATAAATTAAATTAGAACACAGGCACCTTTTCTAAGGACGCAACCAGTTGTTGGATTACAAAACTCATCCGGGCATTCACATCTGTGCGCGCATAGCTCTCCATAATAACCTTTAGGGCAGGGAGCGGAACAGTGTTTTCCATGTAGTCCACTTGGACAAACTAAAAACAGAATAGATACATTTTGGCCATCATATGTGTGTATTAAATATGTTTTTGTGTACATATGTTTGTACATTTTATATCAACATACCCCCTCTCTCTCTCTGTCTCTCTGTCTCTCTCTCTCTCTCTCTCTCTCTCGTTACTGTTTATCAAAACAGTTTAAATACGTTTGCAAAAGAAAGCTATATTCTTCATACACACAAAAGAAACATATATCAACATACCAACGCATTTTTTGGACGAATCAAACATGTAGCCAGCACAACAACTGAAATTTACAAAGATTATTTTTGAACAATTACCTATTACCTTTGCATACTAAATTGATCAAACCAGGAGCGAGGAATAAAAGAGTATCAATATGAACAAAATCCATAAAATAAAGGGTATCATTACAATTGATATTGTAGTTGTGATAATTACAGAATTAATGTCAGTTTGTTATCTATTGGAAATATTTAAATTTGGTATATATATAGAATCAACAACTCTAAGCATCTTTAAAGTGTCGGATTTAATATATAGATACTAAGCCAGTAAACTGAATATATAAAGCACTAACGACACGAACAATTGATACTGTCAAATTTTCGGGACAACCAGTCCCTTCTTCAGGACAAAAGAAGTAAATTACATGGGTAAAAACAAAGGAAAAGAAAACAAAATCTAGCGATATATATATATATATATATATATATATATATATATATATATATATATATATATATATATATATATATATATATATATAATCAAAGATTCGTTTAAAAATGTATTTTTACATTCGAAAGAATGATAATTTGCATAGTTTAAATGTTCACAAATTTATGCATTAAAAAATTATGTTTGAAGTTGTTCGTAGTATAAATATTTTTCAGCCTGAATTTTAATTGAATTTAAAATGATGTTCATGTGAAGATTAGACAATAATTTCAAAAATGTTCTATTTTCCCAAAACTTTTATTTCGATAATCAAATTTACAAATTATCAGAAAATAATTGTTTCTTACCTCGTTTCGCTACATCTTTTTTCAGTAGTCCCTTTAAAATAAAGAAAGAATATCGCAAATATAAAAAACAAATTATTCATTATCCTCCTCGTGTAATATTATTTTTTTTATGTCTTGTGCTGTTGTTGTGAGGTTAAAGTCTTGTCTGTAAAGTTATATATCAACGACAGTTAACTACACTATTCATCGGGAAGTAATGGTTAATCACCCGGCATCGTTGCTTGAAAGTAAAATAGACGTACATCCGTAAATTGCAATCTCATAATCTGAATTTTATATAATTTTAGATTTTACCAATTAATTTGATTATTAATATGTTTTTTAGTTTGTTGATTTAGAATGAAGTTTACTCAGAATGAAAAGAAAATACATTGATGAAACACCATAATTATGTTGTATCTTACACAACCTGGATTGTAGTGTTATTTTTTTTACTTTCAAAAAACTAGCTCAAAGGCGTACTTTTTAGTGAGTGACCATTGAATTTTTTCAGAGAATTCGAAAAATATCCTCCAACATTTTTCAGTATGGTTGATATTTTTTAAATTGTTATTATATCACTGATGGATAAACTCTGAAACATAAAATACAGAAACAAGGACAATTTAGCTAAAAGATAAGTCTTTTACTAATTATCAATATTTAATTGTTAGTGATTCCATTAATTAATCTTGGACTCATTGACAATTTAATGTTGTTAATTAGTAAAAGACAGATATAAAGGCATGTTTAACTGATTATTAATGATATTGTTACAGCATTATTCAGCAGAATTTTTAATTTTGGTATTGTTTTTGCATTTTTTTTCTTCATTTTTCTATTAACAGATACAGTAAAATTGTCAAATCGGGAAAGTAGTCCCTTTGTAAGGAAAAACAAACACTAAATTACATAAAATAGAAACATCCACAACCAAAATCTAGCACTACGACTTACATTACCAATTGAAAGAAACTATAAAAGAAACAAATACAACATCATTAACAGTTTTGTATATATATACATATATATATATATATATATATATATATATATATATATATATATATATACACATGTATATTTGGGAAAGTTTTGGCAGTGCGGCCGATCGCTCGCTCTGGAGTAATAAACTGTCAAATCATCTCTCAACTTCACGCGTCATTGTGATAATTAAGCGAATTAAATTTTAAAAAATTTCCCTGTGTTACAATCGACTATCGATATTGTTCAAAAACCGAAGGTAATTCCTTTTTAGATTTGTAATTAACTGATTAATGTCCTGTAGGCGTTAAAGGTATGTGATTTGATATTGCTAATTTTTATGCAGTTTTCCTGTGTATAATCTAACCCACCGAATTGAGATGTCAACACGTCACAGTATGGATCCTAGTGAAAATGATTACATTTGGCTGTGTATTGTTTTTAGCGTTTTGGCAGAAAGCAGTTTTCGCTAAATTAAGTACATTACAAAATGCCATGCATACATATACAATAATAGGTTACATTCAGAAATACACCAGTTTTAATCCACGATAACTTGTTGCAAAATAAATTTCCGTCAAATATAGTACATGCAAAATATAATACGCTTACAGTATTTTCTTATTTGCACAAGCATTCAACGTGACAAATAGTAAGTGTATCAAAAACTTGATACCAAACTGATTTTGTAGCATTATCTCGCATTTATCATTCAAAACAACTGTTTTAAAGTTTGTTTATAACTTTGAGAATTGTAGTTACTGTAGCTAATTGAAAACTTGTGCTTCTCATCCGTCTTTACGATACAATATTTTGTACAGATACAGTCATGTTCGTTGCATCTAGTATGCTCAATTTTTTCTTTAAAATGAAATAGAACTGTAAGATATAAAGAGTCTGCTCCGTATGCGAAAGGTTCAAAAAGAGCTTGGCACTTACATTTAGTGGCGTCGAGCAGGACTTTTGCGATAATCATCATTTTTATTTACATAAGTCATAATCGACATTCATTTTAGATTTAACTAAAGTTTTAGAGTTCAATCAAAATAACCACCTGATATGCTTCATGAAAAAGAATACTTAGAATTTATTTCTCTCTTAGCCATTTGGTGACATGCTTGACGTAAAAAATACAAAACTAGTAAAAATATTTCGATAACTCCTCTTCTAGAAATGATTCTACAAATAATTTACATTACATACAAGTCATTTATTAAAATATCCAAGATTTTTGTACATATTATCTATGTATTAAACACATGTGTCATACATAAGAATTTTTTCTGATGAGTCGAAAAAGTCTTTATTTTCTGGAAGAAAATCGACCGGACCACACAGGTCAGCCACTGGTAAGTTGTTCTCGTCAGGCAATGTGACGTCATTGGATTTTAACTTCACTTGCGAGTTTTCCAGTTGTGTATTTTGTCTCATTTTTAACACTCTATTTAAAAAAAGACAAACGTTTAAATTATGTTTAGCCTTAAATAAAAAAAAGTTTGAAAATAATTTTTGGGAGTAGAATATGACAAAAATACGCAATTTAGAAGTTCTAAGCCAATTATGTTAAGCAAAAAATTAAAAAAAAAAATTGAATAATATTTATCAAAAGGTGCATTATTATCTCCTGACTTGATTCTTTTGTGTCTTAACTAGTGTAGGTTATACCAAGTAAAATAAGTTTAGCCAATGAAATGATACATTATAATCACAGTAAACCCTACATATATTACGAAAAGGGAATGAAGTTCGAGTTGAGTGTATATTTTTCATTCAGCTATATATATGTGTTTAAACCTTGTCTTTCTTGTTGAACAAGAAAAAAAATGATAAAATGTGTAATACGTACATAAGAGTGCCGAAAAAAAGAAACAAAATGAGAAGTCCAAGGACAGTAAGGATAATAGTTGGAAATGTTATTGGGTGTAGGTAGTTCACATCTGAAATAAATATTCTATTCATTTTACAATGCATAAATACAAGATTTTATAATATAAGATTTTCAAAAAAACATCTGGTTTATTGCGCAAATTATATATAAAATTATAATTTATATCGAAGCAGTTGATATAATGTCATTATTTTCTATTATATAAAGAATCTTAATGTATTTAACTGCATAATTAAAAAGTCTGTTTAATAAAACATTAAATAAAATAAAGCAATACTTCAAATCAGATATTTCTTTTTCAATGCGAATAAATGAAATGTGATAATAATCCTATTTTGATGTTAACAGAATTCTTCAACGGTTAATAAAGTTTAAAAGCACAACATACCAAATGACCTTTTGCAGCCAAATGTTGCATTGCACATTTCTTGGGGGCAATTACAAAGCTTTCGACATCGGTCTCCATAGTAACCGTTCGGACAGGGAAAAGAACAATTTACTCCATAATAACCCAAAGGGCAAGCTTAAACAATACATTTTCATAATTATTAAGATAAACTATAGAAATTTTTATTAACTTATTTTTCTGTTATGATGAAGGAATTTTGAATACGTTTGTTCGAGTTTTATATTCAGGAAACATTGGATATTGAAATAACATTCATGGAAATAAAATTAATAAACTTTAAACGGACGTTTCAATCATCAAAGTTTTTTTTCCAAATAAAATGTCGGCTTTAAGTGACATTTTGTATCTATTTTTAGGATACTTACAGTATTGCTAACTAAAACGGTAACTGAAATGATTAATATCTTTAAAAAAAAGTAGTTTTATATTTAAAAAGGCAATATAAATCAAAGAACTGAGTTAAAAATAAGTTGATTTTCAAAACACTCACCTACACAATCCCCAGACGAGTCAAAATGAAACCCTGAACAACAACTGAAGAGTAATTAAGCACATTTTACTTTATAAATCAGTATTTAAAAATAAAAGACATAAACTATGAAGTTTTTAAAATTGTAAAAAAAACCTTAAAAATCAATAAGAAATCAGGACATTTTTAAACAAACATTGAATTATAAATACAATGCATATGCAACAATGATGTAGAATTGCGGAAAATCAATTATCAAATTTGATCAAATTCATATTTACTCACCTGTTTTCATCGCATTTTTTATCATGGTCAGTCATATGGCCAAGATAAAGAAAACAAAAGAAGAACCATATAAGCTGCATTTCTACTTCTTCAGATTTCCTATTCAATCCTCGAAATTGGGTCAATACAGCTGGAGAGTATTCAACAATACACGGAAATAATGAAAATGGAAATCGCTCTTTCACAGTCAATACTCTCTCTCTCTCTCTCTCTCTCTCTCTCTCTCTCAATTTTGCCAATGACTACTAGTAATGGTCTGAACGTTAAGAACCTCACTATTATCGGACTGTTACAGGTAAAATTTTAGACTGCTAGAACAAAGGAATGACATCACATCTGTGTTTTAATTACAAATAACGATGATCTACAATATACCTTGTACAAGTTCTTAAGGTATCTCATTTTGAATTCATTGCGTATATGATCATTATATTTAAAATGAATATGATTTTATTTACTTTATTATCACAGAAAGATTATTATTTCATAACAACACAACATTCATAAAGAAAACCCATTTGATTTCAATAAACAAACAAGTATTCGGGGGAACTATTTTTTCGTGCGGAAGTTTTTTTTAGACGAAAATGACGAAAAACAAGCAATTCTATAATTTTTCAATATACTTTTATTTTTATTATACTCTATTCATTACGCACATTTTTAACCTTTGATAGGTTTGAAACATATTCTATAGGTTCTGGGTGAAATGTACAATAGTAAATCTTGAGAGTGTGATAAATGTGTAGCATAAATTCATGCAAATATTTAGAAAAAGTCTGAAATTTTTAAGCCAAATTTTGCAAGAATTTTTCCTTTGAAGCCCTTTATCTAAAATTTGACATCACTGACCCCCATATCTTATTATATCAAAATAATATTGAATACATATCTAGGCAAACTGGATTAATCTAGACTTATAAAATTCCTGATATTCAAAAAGTTTTTATTTCAAATCAAATTATAACTATCAAAGAAATTGTCTATTTTAAGTGCAAAAAGGTCACAAAAATTATATAGCTTCATACAAATTCTTATCGTAATCTCTCTATTCAGTAGGATCATTATGCATAATAAAAAACAATATTTGATTAAATATTTCTGCTTAGCTTAAAATACTGGCAGGAATTGCTAATCAGGCTGAAAATGCGTTTTAGGTGCAAAAAGGTCAAATTAAATGGGCCCTAACTTAGAGGGATGAAAACTGAGCCCCCTTTTTCTTTGCATTTTTTGAGTATGTTTTGTCTACAGATTTCAATAATATACTTCACAGGAAATTCTTGATACAACAACATTAAGGAGTGGGATACCTTAACATGTCGTCCAATTTAACTCATTTAAACTCTTCAAAATTATCAATCTCATCTTTCAAATACTCTAAAATTCTTTGCTTCGCCCATGTTTACTTACAATGATTTTTTGCTATTCAATTTTAAACGCTTTCTCCCTTTTCTTGAGCAAATTTCGACGCTGCCATTTGGTTCTGCTCCAGACACAACAATGTGACGTCAATATTCAAAGGGCAACTACTCTAATCTTAAAGAATTTCAAAAGGCAACTACTCCAAATACTTTAAGAACTTACGGCATGCAGTTTCTGTATTAAATACATGTACTTCGAAATGTCGAAATGAGTAAGCGAAGCAAATTACGGCCATATTGCCTAATATTAATTTTCAACTATCTCACATAGAGATATATGAGGCAATCACATGCTATGTTTAAACCAATAAGAGTGTGACATTTCAGTCCGAGGGAAAATAAATGATTATTATGTGTTTGAGGGGGATTTAAATGTATACAGAAAAAAACATACAAAAATTGTACCTGAAAGAATGTTAAAAATGTATCCGATAATTTAAAGAAGTGGTTTTATATAACTTGTTCATTTTCAATCGCAACTTACAGTAATTTCCACAATCAGAATCTTCTATTGTAAATTTATTGGCTTCATATTGTAAGTTATTGTTTTACTTGTTTTATATATATTAATTCTTGCATTATTAAGACTTTATATTTGGTTGAAGGTTGGATTTCTCATCAAACATTTTATTAAAGCATTAATATGCATCAAAGGGTGAATAACCCTTATTGTAAAAATACACTGATAAAACAAACATTCTGCAAAATACATTACTATATACAGGGAAATATTCGCCCCCAATTTTTTTTCGCACCTTTTGCCCTTGATGTCAGCGGGCGAATTAAAGACTGGGTGAATCCCAATGTCTCAGATTATTTCTCTTTAAACAGAACTTTGCCTTGACGAATTCAAGAAAGGGCGGAAATAACCCTGTATACAGTATTTTGCATCCAAGGGTGAGTGAGTTTCATTCTAAAAATACAGTAAACAACGTTTTATATTTACATCTACCAAGTATTATTCCCTCTATTTCTTACGGAGACTTATAGTTAATTCATAGCTCTATAGAAACAGCCAGACTGAAATCTACACGCCCCGTTTATCGATTGGTCGAAATCTACAGCGGCTGAAACTGACAAGAAATTGACAGGACTGAAATTGACACGCCCAGTTCATCGATTGGTCGAGACCTACAACTACCTAAGAAAAATCACGGACTGCACGAAATAACCATGATGATGTCAGACTCAAAGTCTCACAGGAGACGATTTGGCTGTTTCTTTTAGCTAACGTTCTTATGTACGTTAACAGTAATTTAGTGAATTTTACTTACTTTTTACGCTCAATTTATTAATTAGTTAAAAGAAAGATGTTAATATAAACAATAAAATGCTTTCCTTGGTGATTCATTCGGGTTATGAAGGTAGCAATCATTGCAGAAAAAATTTACATAACCCGCTAACGCGGGTTATGTATTTTTTCTGCAATGTCGCTACCTTCATATCCCGAATGAATCACCAAAGAAAGCATTTTATTGTTTAAATGTATGCAGGGTTTAGAAAGTCTTTAACATTATGTTTGACGCATGTACTATACTCTGTCCCAGGTTTCTGCGTCCACCACGTTTTGCTCAATATCTCGAAATGCCTTTGTGCCCAAACTACGTTTATCCACCAGAACGAAAACAAACCTCCAGATTTTCTGTTTTGAAACGCCCCCTCTACCGCTTTCAACAGGGTTTAATACCAAACCCAGAATAGAAAGTTTAAAGGTATATGTGGCGTATTTGGAGTAAAATTTTTGACATGAGTTTGAGTAAAAATATACGTCATGCTTCTTTTAATAAGACGTTTCACAAACTCTAGGCCCATAAAACATGTTCTGGCTTTAGTTATTTGTCTCTAAACTTTGCTACACATTTAATGAATATAAATGTGATCTGCCATTTATAACGCCACTGCGCATGAGTGCGGAAAAACCCATCATTGAAAACACAATGGAAGAACAGTTTGTTTACAAATTAGAACAGTGTTTTTCATGTCTTTAATTAAATAATAAAATAATAAAATCTTTAATTCTTATATCAGATGATTCTTGAAGCATTTTTTTTCCGATATTCATTAATGTAAAACGATATAAACTGTTAATAATGTGTAATAAAGATGAAACACGATTTTAACATCATCGACACGGTAAACGGAATGTATATCCCTCTTGTAGAATGCATGTACTGAGAGTGTTTATTTATTGTTTATTAAATCATTTCTCTAAACGAAAGTCCACTTGTGGTTTATAACTTGTAAAGTATAGACATGGAACAAATGGTGCACGAACCTGACTAGCAAAACCCCTACAACTTCATGATGGAAACTTAAGTTTAATTCGGCTTTAATTCCTATTTCATCAATCTACATGGTATCCGATGACGATCTTCCCTTTGTTCCTATCTTTGTCAGTCTGTCTCTTTTTTTTTCTTTCCTTGCCAAATCTGTCAAACTTAACGAGCTAACCCTCTTTCTCGTCGTTACTATTGTTGTTGATAGACCGAGATGGATGTCACCTGACTCATTTAAGATTGGGGCATTGTATTTTGTATTTTTTGTATTTTGTATTTTTGTATATTTTACCGTACAAAATAAAAATAAAAATTATTTTTTGTATCTTTGTTATGCGATTGACTTATAAAGCGTCATTTATGTGAAAGTCCTATCTTTGAATAAAGTAATGAAGCAAATAATATACCTTTTAGGGGATTTTGCATTGTAGTACCCGGATAATAACGTTGAAAAATTGTGTGAGGTGTCCAGAACCGAATGAAGAAAAGATGTAAACTCCCATTATAAATCTTCGTAACAAATTTGTTTTCGTTCATGTTAATTTTTCCGGGTAAAAATAGATGAAGTGCCAAAGAAAAAACTTAGGATTTTATACCTTACAACGATTTTAATTCTACTTCATTGACAGGTATGTGTATTTTTTTTTAAAATTCATCAAAAAGTGACGGAAACAGTAAATTAGGATAGATTATAGCTGGCGGAAACAATGTCATATGCGGGGCTATATGGTCGAAACGTACTAAGGTTTGGAACTCAAGATTATTCTACCTGTTGTTTTGTGTAGATTGTTTTATCTATTAATGATAAGAACATTAATTACGGTTAATATTTTTTTTTTTACTTTTGCAACCGAAAGACTTTCATCCTGTAGTCTAAGAAAACATTTTTTAACTTTTGTAGTAATGCGCTAAAACTTACAACTAGTAGAAATTTTGCAATGGAAATTGGTTTTCATGGACCTTTAATACACGTATACAACATGCTCATGCGTTTAGCAACATTGGTCCATGTATAACTAGATGTAGGAATTATTTTGGTAGAATAATTGCATTCAATAGGGCAATCTTAAAAGTCTTTTGGATACAGAGGTGGCGGCGAGTTGTCCTTGGGTTTTAAGTCAATGCCACTGGTATTTGTATGTCTGTTGTCTTTAGAGGTGTTACCCACATCATCATAGAAATTCTCTTCTAACGTCCTCTGCGAAACATGACTCTGGGAAAGATGTTTCATCTTAAACAGCCTATTTGAAAATAAAAATCATCTCTCATTCATTTTAATTAGCTCCAGAGTCACATAACTATAACCCTCATATGTTTATTATTCAGATAGTTTTAACAATACATGTATGTATAGGCTCTTCCGGGTCCCAGAATTTTTTGTATCTTAGGACTTGCCACAAGTTAAAGGGACACAGTGCTTTATGTTTACTTTCGTAAATACTATATCCATTTCAAAAACATTGTGTGACATTTCTAAATGTATAAATAATAGAGATACGATGTTAAGTCCTTTTATAGATATGCTCTCTCTCTCTCTCTCTCTCTCTCTCTCTCTCTCTCTCTCTCTCTCAAGTATGTAAACTATATACGAAAAGATTTTTTGTTGACCCAAAAGTTTTTCTTTACAACTATAAAATGATAAAAATACTTGCATAATTCTTTTGATCATACAACTTCCTTATAATTACATTACATTCAATGATTAATATGAACAAGCAAAGTTTATTATTCAGATAGTTTTAACAATACATGTATGTATAGGCTCTTCCGGGTCCCAGAATTTTTTTTATATTAGGACTTGACACAAGTTAAAGGGACACAGTGCTTTATGTTTACTTTCGTAAATACTATATCCATTTCAAAAACATTGTGTGACATTTCTAAATGTATAAATAATAGAGATACGATGTTAAGTCCTTTTATAGATATGTTCTCTCTCTCTCTCTCTCTCTCTCTCTCTCTCTCTCTCTCTCTCTCTCTCTCTCTCTCTCTCTCTGTCTCTCTCTCTCTCTCTCTCTCAAGTATGTAAACTATATACGAAAAGATTTTTTGTTGACCCAAAAGTTTTTCTTTACAACTATAAAATGATAAAAATACTTGCATAATTCTTTTGATCATACAACTTCCTTATAATTACATTACATTCAATGATTAATATGAACAAGCAAAGGAAGATAACTCTATTATGAAGAAGCAAGGGAAGATAACTCCATTAACTCCCCCCCCCCCCGAAATCTTTCCAAATGCTTTCACAATATCTTAACTTTGATAGACAGCTCCATTCTTACTCTTTTTTATATTTGTGAATTTACTCATTTCTTTCATTGAAATTCCTGAACAGAATAAAATAATAAGACAAATATATACCCCCCTCCCAGTTATAACCCTTTCCTTACATTTAGGTGACAATTTTGGTAGAGGGCTTTAAGGACATCATAACCATGCATTTAGATTTTCTTCACATGTCTAGGAGTAGAGAAGATGATTTTTGAAAATTTGGCTATTTTTAGCATATTTGGACCCACCTGTGGCGCCCCATTGGGGTAGAGTCATGAATTTCACAATTTACATTCCTCTTACCATAGACATGCTTCACGCAAAAAATGGTAACAATTGGCCTTGTAGTTTCCAGGAAGTTAAAACTGTAAAATTATTAACGCACGACGCACAGACGCACGACGACGGACGAAAACAGATAGCAATAAGTCACCTGAGTTTACTCAGGTGACCTAATAAAAACGTTTTGTTAAGAGATTTTGGAAACAATTTACCTCTTCACATAAGAACGATAGATTAACAAGTGCAGCTGGGTCTTAATCTTTTAATCAAAAACTAACAAAATCAGTAATTTTCCGTAAGAAGACTTATCTTTCTACATATAATACACATGTACATATAATTTCAAGTTGGGGTATTTGTAAAGATTATTTCTAAAGTGAGGTTCTAAGCTGACTTGGGTGTTCTATTTATAATTTTTTTAATAATAATAATAGATAGATAGATAGATAGATAGATAGATAGATAGATAGATAGATAGATAGATAGATAGATAGATAGATAGATAGATAGATAGAAAGTTTGATAGATAGACAGACAGATAGATAGATAGACAGATGTATGTTTGCTTTATTATTTGTACATACCAAAATGTGATGAGTACACCGAATAAACCGAGGACTCCAAGTGTGATAGGAATGGCTATGGAAAGACTGGTGGTATTTGGGAGACTCACATCTGAAACAAAAAAAATCCTAAAAGAAGATACATTTTTTACTGACGCAAACAATCGTTGCACAACAAAGTAATTTCGTATATTTTCATATAACGCAACTTAATAATACCTTCATTGCTTTGCATAATGAACTTAGATGAAAGACAACAATCGCCTCATGAGTAATTTTGTGAACATTATATTCTGTTTAATCTACTCGATTAATTGATGAATTACATGAAAAGTTTTTTTCACAGAAAACAGACAACGTGAGAAGAGATATATCATGGGACAGATCATGATTGAATTTATTTTTAGTTTAAAATTGGAGTTAAGTTGTTCTCGAGAACACTTTTCTACACTAAATGCATATCCTTGTTCAATAACTGTCATGCCACCTAACAACGCAAATTCAAAAGATCAAAGATATAGGAAACCTCTAAACCAAACAAAGATGATTCTAATCAAAGTTCGTTTTTTATGATAAATTCTAGTAACTGATATGAAGAATCACTGAGTATCATCAATAGTAAACGAGAAGCTTATCCTATATGCTACATTTGTACAATCGGAAACGTTTCCCGTTCGTAAGGAAATATTGCATTTCATTGACTTAGGACTAGGCACTTTTTTAACGCATACGAAGTTTACCTTTCAAAGTCCATCAAAATTATAAATTTTAATAAGAAGTATTAATCACAGCTTGTACGTGTATATCCACCTGCGTACAATGTACCAGGCAACTATTTTCGGATATAGGTCGGATAAAGGCACATTGCTAATTTTTGTGGGAAATCATCTATCTGCAGCAATAATTATGTCCCATTGAACCTAAATAAAGAAAACTGAGTCTGAGTGTAAATGGCCTTCATAGTTGTATGTTTGTCTGTTAATGATACGTCGGTCACATTATTGTGAGAGGCCATCAGTCATTTCTTGGTTTTAACGTTATATTTTACACACCATAGGATCATTTTTCAGACATGGAATAAGTATATGGTTGTTTGAGTTTTATTTTTTAACAACTAAAAAAAAAAAAGAAAGATAACAATTTAACGAAGACTTTAGACAACTCAAATTCGTTCCTCTAGAGATAACGAGTCTATTAACAACTCATTTCCTATTTTTAATATCAGCTGGGAAAAAAATCATTGAACGTGTTAAAAAACTTATAATCAAAGCATTTGCAGCTATAAATACTATTTGAGGAAAAAAACCGTTATAATTTAGGAAAATCAGAATATCTCTTTACCTGAGGAAGATTACTATGAAACATTTTTTGTCAAAACTTTGATTTCTTATTACTTCTTCTTCAGAAAATTGTAATTTTTCACATGTTCAAGATAAAAATTTATTAAAACAACTTCACAACGAGTTTTTAAACCCTTTACAGTTTTAATAAACGAAAAAAAAATTCAAAAAATAAAACCTCGTCTGCGAAGGCATCCAACTGTCGCATTGCAAAGCTCATCCGGGCATTCACAGCGACCTGTGCAGAGTTCTCCATAGAAGCCTTTAACACAGGGAGCCGAACACTGAACCCCATGTAGTCCGCTCGGACAGACTGAAATAGAGATTGTCTACCTAGCAGTTATTGTGTATGTCTAAGGTCTACATATGATTTATAAATTTACACACTCGCACACCTGAGTTCGGGAATGTATGTTAAAGTACATGCAAATTGTAATGTACATGCATAATGTTCAAATTACTATTCCCCATTGAGAAAATAATAATTACGCTCAATGTATACAGAAACGAAACTCAACGTACCAACACACTTTCCGGACGAATCGAACCAGTAACCAGCACAACAACTAAATGTAAAAATACAGACTTCTACAAATTATGATGATTAAAGAATCCATATCACAAAAAGGAGTTACAATGGCAACGTTGATTAAGGAACAACATTGGAATAAACTAGGATTTAGCTATTTATAGACAGTTAAACTCATCTTTCATCTAACTTCACCTTGCGGATCTAGTGTTCTTTTTTCTTTAACTATAAATTCAATAACTCAAGTTTTAAATTGTAGAAATTATTCGTTGTCCCAACTAAGAATGATTCATATTGAACTGATTCTATTAATATTACCTGGGACGTATATACTACATACGTCCCTGGTATTACATGACAATTTTAATTTTTTATTTAGAGATTTCGTTATAATTGTAAATTCGACGATCTTAATTTGAGATTATTTAAGTTTCATTTTTTGATAACAAATAATTAATACATGTGTAAATTGTATTATTTCGAAGTACCTTCATTAATCAAACTGCATTATTTGTACGATCATATAATATCCAACTTTAAACTTCACATCAAAACTATTTAATTAAATTTGTGTTTTGATGTCGGGGTTCAATCTAGATCACACAATAAACAACTCTTTTCTTCTTCCTTTTTTATTTAAATTAATTCTTGAATCAACGAAATGTCTTTGGATGTTTTAACAGATTTTGCAATATAGCTAACGCTTTCTTCTTGATTAACATCTTATCTCACCTGGTATTGCTGCATTTCTTTCCATCAATTGTTTCAGTGGGAACACAGATCAGTAAAAGGACCCGGATGAACATCGTTGTCCTCCTTGCTTTCTGATAATTGCTCTAATAATCCTCAGGTCATGTCTGTTACTTTTTATGTGTGAAGATATGAGGAAATTCAGCAATTTTGCTTATAATGGCTTTAATCTGTCAAAAAAGACCTGTCGAAAGGGAAGTATTGCTTTTTAAAATACTAATAGACAATTTTGCAAGCCATGGGCTGTACAAGAACTTGTAATGGTCAAATTTACCAGGTTGCAGTTATGTCAAAATTTGAAACGAATTTATGTGTTAAAAAATAAAATTAAGATAATATTCTCTATACCCTAATCGAATACATGTAATAAGTGTTTTTTCAATCGCGCATTTACGTACAAGACAACACTGATTTGACAAAGAAATAAAAATGATCGTTTATTGTTTGTAGCCCATATGTGACAAATCAGCATGCAAGATCCGCCATTTTTTAATTTAATTATATGTTCGTAATTTTGTCGATAAACGTGTAGTTTATGTATGTAGACATATACCAAACCAAACTATATCTTGCTCTGTAAAATTTCAGTTCACATGGTAACTTGCATAAATTTGAAGTTACCACCAAGTATTATGGTGTCCGGATAGGGCCATTTGCGTTAGCGCGACATCGCGTTCAGATAAACGAGACATCGCGCTAACACACAACACGCCGTCGCGCTAACGCAACTTTGCACAACACGCCGTCGCGCTAACACAACTTTGCACAACATGCCATCGCGCTAACACACAACACACTATCGCGCTAACACAAAACACGTCGTCGCGCTAACACAACTTTGCACAACACGCCGTCGCGCTATGCTTGCGTGCAGGCCTACATATTTCAGCATGCGCAGTCTGATGTTTCCGGACACGACTTCCTACTAGACTGTGAAACTTGCAAAGTTGCGTTAGCGCGACGGCGTGTTGTGCAAAGTTGTGTTAGCGCGACGGCGTGTTGTGTGTTAGCGCGACGGCGTGTTGTGCAAAGTTGCGTTAGCGCGACGGCGTGTTGTGTGTTAGCGCGATGTCTCGTTTATCTGAACGCGATGTCGCGCTAACGCAAATGGCCCTATCCGGACACCATAAAGTATAGTTTTTTGTCTGTTTTTAAAATATCAAATGGTAATGCTTGAATGAAAAAATAAAAACTTCTTTTTCGAATCTTTTTGACGAAACATAGATACTGTAAAACGAGAAAACATGGCGCACTATAAATTTTAGCGCCATTGGCGCAAGCGCCTCTGAGCGCTAAAATTTGAAGTGCTCCAAAGGTTCCTCATAGCTATTCACTTTTTTCAGGCTTCAAATAATCACTACGGTCTATTTATTATATCATTACACTGGAAGTGCGCGCTTATGTAATTTCGGTCATGCGGTGCATTACACACTCACACAGGTAAACAGTATGGATTTGCCAAATAAACATGGACTAAATAATTAAATTGAATAGCTTGTTAGTACATGTACCTATCATTATCACCTTAATAGTTGGGTTTCTCCCCGTGTCAACTCTCTTTAGCGCCTCGAGGTGAAAATGTGATCAAGCGTAGCGATCGTTCACGCTGACAGTGCACGATTACTACCAGTTTATTCACTTCAAAAACGTGCTTGAGTGACCACAAAATATACTAGCTAGTAATACGGATGTGGATCCAACAAGAAAATTTAAACTAACATTTTTTTTCTAAAAAGACGCGTGCGCTAAAATTTATTTGCGCTAATCTATTAGCACTTGCGTTTCCGCACAAATACGTATGCGCCAAATTTTCTCGTTTTACAGTAGATCATAGTTAAATATAAACTGTACAATTAATACAATTAAGTTAGTTGGTATAAGGAAAAACAAAAGAAGACCGTCTTTAACACTCCCGTTTTATATTTTCTGTTTTCAGGTTTACTTTATGTCCCTATTGCCATTAACTTTTTCTGGATGTTCCTCATGAAATATGTGCTTCCTCGTGAGACTATAAAAATTGCTATGATCGTCCTTATCGTCACAAATAGGTATGTTATCTTTTTCAAATACTTTTTGTAACATTGTGATTTTAATGGGTTTCCATTCCGAGTTAAGAATTTTTATAAAATTTTTTTCAAGTATATATAGCGACTATATGTGTGTACATGTATGTTGAGATTTTAAGTTGCCACCACAATCTTTATTTACATGTCTGCAAAAAGATGTTCAATTTTTTTTTACTTTTAACGCGTGCAACTGCTTGCTTCTCATTTGATATCCATCACGACTTCAATAGCAATAATTGCTAAATCAGTTTATTTCATACGATTATTTCAGTCAAAGTTACTAAATTTACATTTAGTTAGATAGTACGTGTATCATTTCTCTCTCTCTCTCTCTCTCTCTCTCTCTCTCTCTCTCTCTCTCTCTCTCTCTGTGTGTGTGTGTGTGTGTTTTATTATAGCATTAAAGATTATAGCATGAAAGATTAAAAATATTAAAAGAACGTCAATATCTGTGAATATCGCCGCGAAGATTTCGTCTTGCAAGATTTTTTTGTAGATTTATGAAACTCGAAATCCAGAAAGAGACGTTCGGCCGTTATTGTTGTTGCTATAGATATCCCCTTGGCCATTCCATTCAGTAACAGCTATCCGGAATCGATCCCCGGCTTTGGTTTCCAACACAACAAATCCAGTCGCGGATCCTATGTCATATTGCTTCTCTGTATCTGCCACAATTACACCTTTCACTACTTCGTTTTGCATCAAAGCTGCATTTATTTCGCCATATTGTGAATTGCTGTTAATAGGATTTACTACGTGCTTACCCGCTGCTTCCACGGTCCATGTGAATGCATACAGACTGGAAGTGGGGGTGGTGAATATACCTGTTGTCTTGTTGTACCCGTTTCCGAGATTGGTTTCGACAATGTCAAAAATAAAAACTGATCATTCAGGCATAGACTTGAAATCGTTAGCAAAATAGGCGTAAAAGGCAATGGGAGTCTTAGGGTCCGAACCTATAATGAAAATTAATTTTTGTAAATTAATTGCCTTTTTTAGGGAAAATTCGTATTATTTTCTTTTCTTTTGGCGGTACAAAATTAAGTTATCAGGATTTTTTTTTATAAATTTTCAAGTTAATATGCAGTCAATTTTAATTATAATCTTGAAAAGCACATGAGCTTAGGGACGTTGAGTTTCTAGTTTTATTAATATTCGAGGGCAGCAGTAATCGCGGATTTAGTGAAACTGAATAACAGTTTCAAGAATACATAAATTCGCTGCCAAAGATCCTATCAATACAATATGTTATTTGAAATTGCATTTCATTGAACATTTAGTGTCTTAGATCAGCTCAACAACGAATTACACAAAAATTTAGAATTCAGAAAGTATTGATGAGACTTCACGTAATAAGTTTTTTAATAAGATACGATATACTTTGTGAATTATTTTTAAAGATAAACATAATATCCATTAATATTTTCAAAAGGATTCAGGGTTTTTTTTCACTCACATTCACGTGGGCAAACCATAATAAGCTACTTGTATGACAATCTGATAACCAATCTTAGCACTATATTAGCGTTTTATAACCCACTTTTATTAATAATTCTTATTTTACAGAAACAAAACGAGATTCAAGTTATAAAATGAAAGTTATACTTTAATCATATTGTTTTATAAACACCTACTCTTATTAAGGAAAGATGACAGCTGATTCCTCAGGTCGACATTTTCCTTGTTAAGATGGAGTACTTCTTCTTTCAGTCGCTGGGCGTCGGTCATGATTTGTAGAACGTTATTCGTGAGTAACAACGCCTGGGTCATGTCCTGTTTCAGGAGAATCTCTTTCATTAAAGACATGTCACGATGTTTGGTTACAGAGCTATAATTATTGGTATTGGTCGCTGATCCATTAACAACAGTTTCACCAGTCAGTCGACAGATGACTTTTGGATAACACTACAACTGTTAAAAAACAGCAAGGAGGCAAATAGAAACTTTCATCGTGTTCCTTATAACACAGAGTACGGCTTTCTTTAAAACTAGTCGAGATACGATGTTAAGTCCCTTTAGTCCTTTTATAAATATGTTTTTCTCTCAAGTATGTATATATTTTCTAGGAATGTCGAAAATATTTATGTTGACCCAAACAGTTTTTCTGCAGATGCAGATGCGTAGAATTTAAATAATAACTGATTATTATAATATTTTGAAAACAACCTTCTGTCACCAGAATGATAGATCAACAAGTGCAGCTGGGAGTAAACTTTCAAATTTACTCCCAGCTGCCCGTACTTGCTTTTTTAAGATTTTTTTCACAAATTCAGCAACATGTTCTCATGGGAGAGGTCTTGGTGGTTATCTAAGGCATGAAGTTTGAATTTACTAACTGAAAAAGTAAATATCGGTGAAGGTGAATTAATCATATTTACATTCGATATTGTTAATAAACTAAAAATAAATGCGAAATGCTTTGGGTAAAAAAATTGATGACGTCTTTCTGTTCTAAGTTCTTGCCATGTAATGTCATGGTTTCCTTTCGTTTTGAATCATCAAGTGATTTGAAGGAATAATAACTCATTCACACCCTTCCAATAATCCCCTCCCCATAACCCAACCCGACCCCTTAAAAAGTATATATTAAAAAGGAAAACACGTTCTTATCTTGTTTTTCTGGGTTTTGAAAAATACATTTTAAAAGGATGTTGATTGTGAATTTGATTTTAACAAATATGTACAACATTGTATCCGAAGAAAGACTATTTTACGTGAAGACACAAAGGCAAATATTTAAAGAAGATCGCGCCGTCTGGGTGATTTGAAATCCCACAGAACACTGTTCCGGATAATTATGCCAGAGGCAACTAAGATGACATTTTTGCACCCGTCTGAGGTGCATTTTCTAACAATATAGTATAATCATGACATATGGTAGGCCATTAATTGTCTAAAGAGTATATAGCAACTTTTGTTTCTAGTGTATCTCACCTGACAAGTAAGATATTTAACTTTGGAAATTAAGATTCCATAGGAAAATGACAGTTGCTACGGCAAAACATTTTTTCTACAAGATAAATAAAAATTCCTATCGAATAAGAATACGGTATTTAAATTCCGATTAGATTTGATTTGCGTCCCCCCCCCCAAAAAAAAAAAATCAGAGGATTTTTTAAAAATCCGGTCGGAAAATAAAACTACTAGTACCTAAACGAATTAAATTTCTGTAGGAAATACTTTTTTCCCTTAGAAAGGAAAATCCCTAAAGGAATTTTACAAAATAACATACAGTATTTTATTACACATATAAAACCTGCTCATGCGTTTTGCAACATTGGCCCATGTATAACTTTATGTAGGGATCATTTTGGTAGAATAATTGCATTCAATGGGACAATCTTAAAAGTCTTTCGGATACAGAGGTGGCAGCGAGTTGTACTTGGGTTTTAATTCAATGCCACTGGTACATGTATGTCTGTTGCCTTTAGAGGTGTTACCCACATCATCATAGAAATTCTCTTCTGAAGTCCTCTGCGAAACATGACGCTTGGAAAGTTGTTTCATCTTAAACAGCCTATTTGAAAATGAAAATCATCTCTTATTTAATTAGCTTCTAGAATCACGTGACTACAACCCTGTTATGTTTATTATTCAGATAGTTTTAACAATACATGTATGTATAGGCTCTGCCGGATCCCAGATTTTTTTGTATATTAGGACTTGACACAAGTTAAAGGGACCCATTGCTTTATGTTTACTTTCGTAAATACTATATCCATTTCAAAAACATTGTGTGACATTTTTAAATGTATAAATAATAGAGATACGATGTAAAGTCCTTTTATAAATATTTGTTTTCCCTCTCTCTCTCTCTCTCTCTCTCTCTCTCTCTCTCTCTCTCTCTCTCTCTTAAGTACGTAAACTATATACTTTCTAGGAATGTCGAAAAGATTTTTGTTGACCCAAAAGTTTATCTGCAGATGCGTATAATTTCAATAAAAACGTTCTGTCAAGAGATTTCGGAAACAATTTATCTTTTCACACAAGAACGATAGATTAACAAGTGCAGCTGGGTCTTAATCTTTTAATCAAAAATTAACAAAATTCGTAAGAAGACTTATCTTTCTACATATTAATACACATGTACATAAAATTTCAAGTTGGGGTGTTTGTAAATATTATTTCTAAAGTAAGGTTCTAAGTCGACTTGGATGTTCTATTTATGAATTTTTTAATAATAAAAATGAATTAGAATTTTTTAATAAAAATGAATTAGATTGATAGATAGATAGATAGATAGATAGATAGATAGATAGATAGATAGATAGATAGATAGATAGATAGATGTTTGCTTTATTATTTGTACATACAAAAATGTGATGATTACACCGAATAAACCGAGGATTCCAAGTGTGATAGGAATGGCTATGGAAAGACTGGTGGTATTTGGGAGACTCACATCTGAAACAAAAAAAATCGTAAATAAAGATACATTTTTTACTGACGCAAACAATCGTTGCACAACAAAGTACATTCGTATATTTGCATATAACGCAACTTAATAATACACTCATTGCGTTGCATAATGAACTTAGATGAGAGACAACAATCGACTCATGAGTAATTTTGTGAACATTCTGTTTAATCTATTAGATGAATTACATTCAAAGTTTTTTCACAAAAAACCGAAAACGTGAGCAGAGATATATCATGGGACAGATCATGATTGGATTTATATTGAAGTTAACAATTTGAGTTAAGTTGTTCTCGAGAACATGTTTCTACACTAAATGTATATCCTTGTTCAATAACTGTCATGCCACCTAACAACGCAAATTCAAAAGATATATTTGAAAGATATAGGAAACTTCTAAACCAAAACAAGATGCTTTTAATGAAAGTTCATTTTTTATGATAAATTGATATGAAGAATCACTGAGTATCATCAAAAGTAAACGAGACGCTTATCCTATATGCTACATTTGTACAATCGGAAACGTTTCCCGTTCGTAAGGAAATATTGCATTTCATTGACTTAGGACTTGACACTTTTTTAACGCATACGTAGTTTACCTTTCAAAGTCTATCAAAATTTTAAATTTTGATTACAAGTATTAATCACATCTTATAAGTGTATATACACCTGCGTACAATGTACCAGGCAACTATTTTCGGATATAGGTCGGATTTAGGCACATTGGTAATTTTTGGGAGAAATCATCTATCTGAAGCAATAATTACGTCCCTTTGAACCTATATAAAGAAAATTGAGTCTGAGTGTAAAGGCCTTCATGGTTGTATGTTTGTCTGTTAATGATACGTCGGTCACATTATTGTGAGAGGCCATCAGTTTTTTCTTGGTTTTAACGTTATATTTTACACACCTTAGGATAATCTTTCAGACATGGTATAAGTATATGGTTGTTTGGGTTTTATTTCTTAACAACTAAAAAAAAAAGAAAAAATAACAATTTAACAAAGACTTTAGATAACTCAAAATCGTTCCTCTAGAGATAACGAGTCTATTAACAACTCATTTCCTATTATTAATATCTGCTGGAAAAAAATTATTGAACGTGTTAAAAAACTTATAATTAAAGGATTTGCAGCTATAAATACTATTTGAGGAAAAAAAAACGTTATAGTTTAGGAAAATCAGAATATCTCTTTACCTGAGAAAGATTACTATGAAACATTTTTTGTCTAAACTTTTGATTTTTAATTACTTCTTCTTCAGAAAATTGTAATTTTTCACATGTTCAAAATAACAGTTTATTATAACAACTTCACAACGAGTTTTTAAACCCTTTACAGTTTTAATAAACGAAAAAAAAAATATTTAAAAAAAAAACAAAAACAAAAACCTTGTCTGCGAAGGCATCCAACTGTCGCATTGCAAAGCTCATCCGGGCATTCACAGCGACCTGTGCAGAGTTCTCCATAGAAGCCTTTAACACGGGGAGCCGAACACTGAACCCCATGTAGTCCGCTCGGACAGACTGAAATAGAGATTGTCTACCTAGCAGTTAATGTGTATGTCTAAGGTCTACATATGATTCATAAATTTACACACTCGCACACGTGAGTTCGGGAATGTATGTTAAAGTACATGCAAATTGTAATGTACATGTATAATGTTCAAATTACTTTTCTCCATTGAGAAAATAATGATTACGCTCAATGTATAAAGAAACGAAACTCAACGTACCAACACACTTTCCGGACGAATCGAACCAGTAACCAGCACAACAACTACAAGTAAAAATACAGACTTCTACAAATTATGATGATTAAAGAATCCATATCACAAAAAGGAGTTACAGTGGCAACGTTGATTTAGGAACAACATTGGAATAAACACTAGGATTTAGTTGTTTTATAGACAGTTAAACTCATCTTTTATCCAACTTCACCTTGCGGATCTAGTGTTCTTTTATCTTTAACTTTAAATTCAATAACTCAAGGTTTAAATCGTAGACATTATTCGTTGTCCCAACTAAGAATGATTCAAATTGAACTGATTTTACTGGTATTACATGACAATTTCAATTTTTCATTTTTTTATTTAGAGATTCGGTTATAATTTTAAATTCAACGAATTTGAGATTATTTAAATTTCATTTTTTGATAATAAATAATTAATACATATGTAAATTGTATTATTTCAAAGTACCTTAATTAATCATCATGCATTATTTGTACGATCATATAATACCTAACTTAAAACTTAACATCAAAACTATTTAATTAAATTGGTGTTTTGATGTCGGGGTTCTGTCTAGATCACACAAAATATCACTCTTTACTTCTTCTCTTTTTTATTTCAATTCATTCTTAAATCAACGAAATGTCCTTGGATGTTGTAACAGATTTTGCAATATAGCTAACGCATTTTTTTTTCTTGAATAACATCTTATCTCACCTGGTATTGCTGCATTTCTTTCCATCAATTGTTTCAATGGGAACAAAGATCAGTAAAAGGACCCGGATGAACATCGTTGTCCTCCTTGCTTTCTGATAATTACTCTAATAATCCTCAGTTCGTGTCCGTTAATTTTTATGTGTGAAGATATGAGGAAAATCAGCAATTCTGCTTAAAATGACTTTAATCTGTCGAAAGGGAAGAATTCGTTAAAATCTAGACATCTTTGCAAGTCATGGGCTGTAAAAGTACTTGTAATGGTAAATGTCAAAATTTGCAACGATCGAGTTTATTTAGTGAAATGAAAATTAGATTATACGTACATTGTATTCCCTATATTAACATCTTATAATGTTTTTTAAAATGCGCAATTGTTCATTTACATGTATACACAACAAAACCAGTAAAAACGATCGTTTATTGAATGGGGTTTAAATGTGCCAAACAGCTTGCTAAGTGCTATTTTTTTTTTCATTTAATATATACAACTTTTTTGTTTTTAATGTAATTTGTGTATGTAGATGTTACTTGTACCAACGTATAACTTGCTCTTTAAATCTACACACGCTATAATTTGCGTCAATTTTGAATAACGGGGAAAATGTATGTGTTTGATTACTTACCTTTATGCTGTTAATTATAATGCTCAATTCGATCACGTAACAAAAATATCAAATATTAAACAATAAAAAATATTTATTTTCCTGCCAGAAAAGTAATGCCTCCTCATGTATATCAATCTATCACGTGATATCGACAGCTAAATTTAGTCTATCATAAAAAAAAGCTGGTGGAGGGTCAACACCTTTATAATTGTAAAAGTTTCACGAAGGAAAGGATATAATTCTTTTCAATAAAGCATAATTTTTTTTCCTATATACGAGTACAAAAAAAAAACACACACACACACAAGCGTGTGAGCATGTATATACTTTGTTTAGACAATGACGTAGGCCTGTGTTTCCCTAAGAGCTATTTTTAGTTCGTGTAAGTGTTATCCTATTTAAACATGCAAAAATAAGGGTATCGTAAATGACAAAAATATTACACTCAAAATACATGTACATATTTCAAATTAACACGTGTTAAGCATATTCAAAATTAATACGGATATGTAATTAGGCAAACAATAATGGCCACCTGATTTCCCACGGACATGCGCAATGATGTCGGTTTTGCTATTCCGTCATCAATATTCATGAAAAGGCTTTACTTTCTTGGCAGGAAAATAAACTTTAAAAATCGATATCGTTGTAACGTGATGGAATTCATAATTGTAATTTACAGAACAATGGTAACTTTTATAACTAGACAAACACGTGAGTTTTCACTATCATTCAAAATTGACGCAAATAGTAGCGTTTATAGCTTTAATGGTTATTCGTAAAGAAAATTTTACAACCTAGCTTGATGTTAGGATTAAGTATAGTAAAATGTATGTTTGATATCAAGATATTGATGTTTATGTACTAAAAAACTTTTTCTAATCTTTTAAAAGAAACATGCATATTAAAATTAAAATGTACATCTCTCCTGTTATGTATTATATTTTCTGTTTTCATAGGAATAAGTTTATTGCCCCCCCCTCCCTTGCCATGAACTTTAATCAGTAGATCTTCCTCATGAAATTTTTGCTGTATCGTGAGACAATAAAACTTGCTATTGTCCTCATCGTCACAAATAGGTATATTAACTTTTTCGAAAAAATGTTGTTACATGGTGACCACGTTTTTTAAAATGTCAGCAAGAAGAGGTTCATGAAATGCAATAAATTGAATAGTTTGAAGTCACACATTGGCTTTCAATCTTGTTCATTTCAAATATTTTAGTTTTTTTAATTTTCCGTTCTTTTTTTCGACGCTTGCAACAGACTGGTTCTCATTTGTTATTATCACAACTGCAGAGAAATGTCATTGCTACATCAGTTTATTTTTCTGTCAAAGATAATACATGTTTTATTGATCAATCTCTCTCTCTCTCTCTCTCTCTCTCTCTCTCTCTCTCTCTCTCTCGTTATGGCATGTACATCAAGCTGCAGCATATTGGTGTTCACTTTGTGTAAGACTGATGATCAACAGAACGTCAATATCTGTGAATAATGCCGCAAAGAGTTCGTTTTGCAAGGTTTTGGTGTAAAATTATGAAACCCAAAATCCGGAAAAAGTCGTTCGGCCGTTTTTGTTGTTGCTATAGATATCCCCTTGGCCATCCCATTCAGTAACAGCTATCCGGAATCGATCCCCGGCATTGGTTTTCAACACAACAAATCCAGTTGAGGACCCGTTGTCATATTGCTTCTCTGTATCCGCCACAATTACACCTTTTACAGCTTCGTTTTGCATCAAAGCAGCATTTATTTCGCCATATTGGGAATTCTTCTTAGGCCGTAAGATGTGCTTGCCCGCTACGTGCAAGGTCCATGTGAATGCATACAGACCGGAAGCGGGGACGGTGAATATACCAGTTGTCTTGTTGTATCCGTTTCCAATATTGGTATCGACGGTGTCAAAGATAAAAGTTGATCCTTTGGGCATAGATTTGAAATCTTTAGCAAAATAGGCGTAAAAGGCAACAGGCGTTCTATGGTCCGTACACTTAATGATTTCTATACAACCTATAATTGAAAAAAGAATATATGAGTGCAAATTTATCTCGTTTTCTTCAAAAAATTAAATTCTCAGACATGAATTTAAAAACTAGTAAAGTCAATAGACAGTTTATATTAAATGAAATGTGGATAAACAAATGAGCTTAATTAGAAACCTTAAGTTCCTAGTTTTAAAACTATTTGAGGGCAGCAATATTCGTGAATTTAGTGGGAAAAAAAACAGTTTCAGGAAAACGTAAATTCGCGGCTCATGATCCTTTCAATACAATTTGTTGTTTTAATTTGAATTTCGTTGAACATTTAGTTTCTTGGACCAACCCACTATTTATTACACAAACAAAAATTGAAACTTACCAATATTGATGAAACCTCATGCATGCAGTAAGGTTTGTATGCGAATTATTATCAAAAATAAACAAAATATCGATTAAATTTCAAACGTGTTCATTTTTAGCCGGGCTTTGCTGAGAGCAAAGTCCTAGCTATAGGCATGCAAATTGCAAGCGTTTCTATAAATAGCACAACTGCTAAAGTAAACAAAAAATCGAACAGAGTCAAAGGTGGCTGAGAATAGGTTTGTTTTTTTTTTTGTCGAGGAAATGTGAAGCATAGTGTTCATATATGTGATCTAATTTTTCTGTGTATTTTTAAATTTGCTAAAATTGGTTTGCATGCAGGGAACACATGGTCATGACTCTTGAGAATTTTTTAAACATTTCAGAATAAAACAAGTACAACTTACATATAGCACTATATAGAATCTCAACATTTTCTCAAAAATTGCCTTTTTCGCATTTTCACGGGTCCAGCACCACGCTCCAGTCCCGTGCAACTGCCATAAACTACCATATGATTTGTTGCTTAATGTCTACCCATGCAAATAATCACTATTTAATGGAGGGGGGGGGGGGTCAATCGCCTTCTTTTTGAGTGACATTTCGTGTTCTGAACCCACCCTATTTTTCAACACAAAACCTAAAGTGAAAATTTTGGCCACAGTTTCGCATTTTCATTCCATATCTGATGAAAAGTGTTACCAGTACTATATAAAGTGTCATTTAAGCATTGAATGCTTATTTTTGGATGTCGTCGGTCCTATGACACACCAATGCGGTGCAGACAAATTGAATACCGCGCGACTCTCAGTCAGGGATATGAAACATACATGGAACAGCCATATCAACATGTTATTTAGTGCGCTTCCACGGCAAAAAATTTAGTCCCATAAACTTTGTAGAAAAAAATCTTTTTAATTAAGGAATAGATATAATTTTATGATTATTTTTCAAAAGTACATATCAAATTGGTTATGTAAGGTTGAACGTTTCATTTAATCTTACAAAAATAAATATACTCAAAACACGTGGTGACGTTTATATTTGTGCTCATGGCGCATGAATTAGCCAAGTGTATTCATAGGAAATTGAACGTCGCAGATTTCCAATGCAAACATAAGGGGAAATATACACTGAATGTAAATATATATCAATGAAATTGAAATGAGCTCTTCTATCCACAAAATGAATGCAATAAATATTCTAGCAATTTATACACCTCAAATAACCAGCCACACCTCAGGTTCTCCCTTCATTTCAAAATTTTGACAAGGTCTTTCGTGCGAAACTATCCCCTGCCACAAAAGTAGAAGCTTCCGCTTTTCCAAAAAGTTTCACAGAGAGCCATGTTTTGTCAAACCTATTGGTTGGGGGTTTTTTTACGAATAAATTTAGCATTTTTTTCATTATAAATTACGTCTTTTGAATTTAGTCGCTCTCTGGCGCTTTGCCGACATTAAAAGCATGAATGAGAGAGAGATTACCAGTCTTTACTAAACAATATGCATAATCACATATCAAAAGAGCCCGGGTTTCAGTACTTCAGTACTTTGATTTTCTCTTACATTCATGTGAGCAACCCATTATAATTTACCTGCTTAGCGCTATTGTAAAGATCTGTATTTAAATTAGATTGAATTAAGGAATAAGGAATTAATCTTTGAGTATATTATGAGTACGTGATCAAATACGGTCAAGGCATTCGGCGCACCTCGGCCGATTCCGGTATCCTGCATCAAGATAGATGAGGTACGAATCTCTGCCGAGGTGTGCCGAATGACGGTCAAGGGTTATCAAATATATCTATAGATTTGATTACGCCCGATCGTATTTAATCACATCACAATATTCAAAGAATGATTATTTATACAAGTATTACATAATTTTCAGCAATTGTACGATTAAATATTGAAATAGGCATTGATGAAATGTATTGGAATATACGTTTCAAAATCGAATCGTAGTTTCAGACGAAGACACTGAAAAATGTAAATATTGTTTGATCAAACAAATATAATGACCCACATATATTAACTTTAGGTATTCTTTTTAACAGAAACAAAACGAAATTATAAAATGAAAGTTATACTTTGATCATACTGGGTTTTTTTAAAACACTTACTCTTCTTAAGGAAAGGTGACAGCTGATTCCTCAGGTCGACATTTTCCTTGTTAAGACGGAGAACTTCTTCTTTCAGTCGCTGGACGTCTGTCATGACCTGTAAAACGTTATTCGTGAGTAACAACGCCTGGCTCATATCCTGCTTTAGAAGAATCTCTTTTATCAAAGACATGTCACGGTTTTGGGGTACAGAGCTTTCATTGTTGGAACTGGTCGCCGATCCATTGACAACAGCTTCGCCAGTCGACAGATCACTATTGGATAGGACCACAACCGAAAAAGCAAGGAGATAGATAGAAGTCTGCATTATGTTTCTCTACCGGCTTTCTTTGATATGATGGTGGTCCTTTTATATGTTTTTCTCTCGAGTACATACGCACGAATGTCGGAGAATATATTTGTTAATCCAAATAGCTTATCTACAGATGCGTAGAATTTCAATAAAAACCTGTATTGTAAATGTCTTTTTAAAAAAGCTTATCATCTTTGGGGAAAAAGGTGGATCGTTAAATAAATGTTTTCGAAAACAAATATTATCTTTGGGGGGAAAAAACGTAATTAACATAAAAAAAACAAGATAAAAACTTGTTTGCTGTTTTATTTTTTTAAGATAATTTTGGGGGGGAGGGAGTGTAACAGTGTATTTTTTTCAACTTACCTTCAAGTTGATTTTTCTGGAAAAGGAGACCCCTTGGCATTATAAAGTTAAAACTCAAAACAAAAAGTCGTAAACACTTTGTATTTCTTTTTACCGAAAGCATATCTTAAAAATTGTGATACCAACTATCATACGTAAAAAAAAATCACCGACATTTATTTATCAGAAAGTTAATTCAAGCGTTATTTTAAGAAAACCTCGCGATACCTCTCCCATGAAAACTGGTACATACCGGGATGCTGATGAATTTGACCTAGTTTTTAAATGGTTAGGTTTTTGATTGTGAATTTAAAAGAAAAAACATTGTGTTCGAACAAAAGCTACATGTACTTTAAAATCATATATTTACATTTAGTGTATATTTCCCCATGTTTGCATTGGAAAAGTGTGACGTTCAATGTTTAACGGCAGGTCAAACCTGATCAGCACAAGTAAACGTCATCACGAGTTTTGAACAGATATATTATTGTTTGATTTAAAGGGGCATGGTCACGATTTTTGTCAAATTCTATTTTTCTGTTTTCATTACTTACAATGCTTAAGTAATGCATTTCTAATGATCAAATAAAATTTGAGAGTCATTTGTAGACTTTTAAGCAAGATACAGTGCTCACAATTCTTTGTCATGTAAACAAGGCTCGTGCCCTGTTTTTGTTTACATAGGTTTAATACACCAGTTAAAAATCTTTTTCAAGCTGATTTGTTTATCTTTTTATTCATTTAAAGCATAAATAAACAGTTCCTAACGTTTAAAACATTCATTTTAGGTCTATAACTGAAATTTTCACTTCAACATTCAAAATGTAAACAAACGCTTTGTTTACATAGCTCTGTAACTCGCTTATAACTCAGCGAATGACACTCAAATTTTAGCTGCCTATTAAAAATGCATTACTGAAGCATTGTTAACATTAAAATTGGGGGGAAAATTTTTGACCAAAATCGTGACCATGCCCCTTTAATGAAACGTTAAAACTTACCTAACAAATTTCATATGTACTTTTGATAATAATTGTTTTAAAAAACCATATCTATCATATCTAAAAAAAAAAAGAGTTTTCCCGGCCAAGTTTATGGCAATACTCAGTGTATGTTTAGCCGCAGAAGCGCACCAAACGGCATGGTTTGTGGCTGTTCCATCTATTTTTCATATCCATGACAAAGAGCGTATGTAATTGATAAAAAAAAAGTCTGTACAAATAATTATCAAAATAAATATATTGTCGGCTCTAAGTACACACACACCATACAACCGCTTTGAATCATTGCATTCATGTGCCGTATGAAACCTTCAAAATTGTTCGTTTACCTGGACAGCAGACGTTCACTGAGGTTAAGAAATGTTCTATATAGTCAATCTTAAACAGTAATCTCATAATATTTGGTTAAAAGTAGAGTTATATTGATAGTTGTTCTTTTATCATCAATCTCGTTTTTTACCAGACGTTGTCACAAAAAGAATTTTGATGCAATTTTTTAAAGAAAAAAAATGCAAACTTTGAGGTTTGGACACATAAAACTAAAACGGCGTGTGCTATCAAAATAATACAATATCAGAAAAATAGCGTAATATCTAAGCTTACATTGGATATTTGCAAAAGTTTCTATAAGTCATTCCTGTAGCTGCTATTTCAATTTTAACAACACAACCTCGAAGAAAAAATGATACGTTCAACGTTCGTTGTCCTTGCTATAGCTATAATGATCTATTCAAAAGTTGTATGATGATACATTCAAAAGATATAATGACTATAAACGTTTTTATTAAATAGTTCTGTTTTACAGATACACTTTTGTATAGCTAAGACATTTATTTTCCTGATCCTCTACGATCTTTACGATGGTAGTGAAATGTCATTTCTATTATTGCAACAAGTCAAAGAAGACCGTCTGGGTGATTTGAAATGGCACAGACCACTTTTCTGGATAATTATGAAAATTAATCAACTAAGATAGCATTTTTGCGCCCGTCTGAGGCGCATTTTCCAACAAAATCGTATTATAAATACGATATCATGCCATATGATAGGCCGTTAATTGTCTAGAAAGAGTATAGGACAACTTTGGTTTTCAATGTATCTCACCTGACAAGTAAGATATTTAACTCCAAACATTAAAATCCTAAAAGGAAGAATAATTTCTCATAGGTATTTCAATTCCGATTGGATTAGACCCGAAAAAAATCTAAAGGATTTTTTTTTAAATTCCGGTCAGAAAATTTAATTTCCTATTGGAAAATAACCTATTAACCGAATTAAATTCCTGTAGGAAATACTATTTTCCTTAAAAAAGGAAAATTCTTCATCTTTGTCATGGATATGAAAAATAGAAGGAACAATCATTAAGCATGACGTTTAGTACGCTTATAGAGCCAGAACCTTTGTCGGCAAAACTCAATTTTGAGGTAGGATAAAAATGATTTTATGATCATTTTTACAGTACATATCCATATTGGTTTATGTAAGTTTGTAGGTTTCATTAAAGGGGCATGGTCACGATTTTGGTCAAAAATTATTTTTCCGATTTTAATGTTTACAATGCTTCAGTAAGGCATTTTTAATAGGCAACCAAAATTTGAGTGTCATTCGTTGAGTTATAAGCGAGTTACAGAGCTTACAATTCTTTGCTATGTAAACAAATAATATATCTATTCAAAAAGTGTGATAATGTGTACTTTGTGATCAAGTTTGATGAGTTATTGAAAATGTGACGTCACATATTTCCAATGCAATCATTCAAAAATATATACCCTGAATACATGTACTAGTATATATTTATGAACTCGTCACCCGTGTTAAAAGGTTTACACAGAAATGGGCGTTTCTGCTCTTCTGTAGGTTCATATGAGGAAAATTAATATATTGAAAGCAAAATTGTAAACATTCTAATTTACATCAGAGGGCAATAAGAACACTGGACCCCTCACACCTCCTTAGAGTGGCTTATACTGTACTTTCTTTAGAAATATACATTGTCAATCAAATTAACGACTTCCGTAATATCAATGTTCAAATCAGCGTAGCGGAATAAGTTCAAACGTCAGCTACCGATCTGAAAGTCACAAGTTCGAAACCCGCTCGTCTTTTACATATTTTTACCTTTATAATAATTATCCATTATTTTAGTCATATATTTTATTTTGTACTATTTAACAAAACGGTGATTTTATTTTGAATTTGATATACTTTCATCCATGTCGATATCTTAAGGTACAGTATGTCAAGTTCTTAACTCCTTTTTTGATTCAGAGCGAAAACGTTGCCTCATACATGTATATACTATTAACAATTTCAATCCATTATTTTGCAATGTTTGTGACCTTTATACGTAAATCTAAATTGCATGTCCATCACAAGTCATGGTTATATCCTAAAGGAATAGATTTCTGCCAGTGTATGAAATCAATCAATAATCAATACATGTATTTTCGTTCTAAATTTTTTAAAGCTATTTTTAAGAGAAAAAAAAAACACTGGATATAACTGCAACCATCAGCATTTTATTTCAATGTCAGTTAAAACCAACATAGATTGGTTAGCATGAAAACATGATGTACTCATTCATATATACTTCCAAGAAGAAGAAAAAAAGGCTTAACTCAAACAAGACAGATCCCTAGTTTCAGTAATAAATACAAATAAAGCACCATAAAATCACTATAGTCGACTTAAAAGAGAACTCAAAAAATCAATTCAATATATTCGTACAGGGAAAGTTAAGCTGTTTTCAGACAATATTCGAATTTCATGTATATAAATTAATGGAGACAATTTCAGAACTAGCCAATTCGGGAGCAAAGGAAATTTCTTCCACTTCTTTCGAAGAAGATAAACTGAAATTTAACAAGTAATGTTACAACCATGTAATAACAATGTTTATTCAAAACACGCAACAATTATTGCGAAGAATCCATAGACCTCTGATATGAAGAGTTGTTAATATGGCAACTACGTTTCATGCTTTGCACACTCCAAAAAAAAAAAAAATAAAACAATAAATGCCCTGTCCACATAATACAGTCAGAAATTTATTAAGAACAAACAAAAAGTTTTTTTAAGTATGTACAAAAACAATTGAGGATGTTATTACACAAGTTGTAAAGTCACTGAATGAACAATTTTACAGGTGATATGGTAATGTGGGGGCAAATATAATGCACTTATTTTGGTAATTTCAGCACTTTTTGTCAATCATAAAGAAATATAGCTGCAACCTTTTTTTTCCATAAAAGTCAAACTTTTTTTTGGCAAAAAAAAAAAAACCACAGGATTAAATGACAAAAAAATTCATTAATTTCCTTTTCAAAAAAAAAAACAGGTATTTTCAACTCCCCCCCCCCCCAACCCAAAGAAAAGTTCAATAAAATAACTTCTCTATGTACTGAAGATGTGACCATCGGCTGATAACGGAGGCTTGGTTTTCGAGTACAACATTATTCTGGTTAAATGTCGGTCAAGACATGTACACTGTACACAGATCAACAAGACACTGGGTTTTTTAACATTCAGAAGGTGTACGTTCTAGTTTAGCAATTTTTCATCACTTACAGTGCCTTTATTTTTCAGTACAAAATCTGTTTAGAAATGAGGAGGATTAATACGTGTTTGGATCCTCAGAAGACCTATGGTAATTTTTTTTTTTTTTCATTATCATCAACAAAAGGAAAGAAATAAGAGTGACATAAATGACTACATACTTTGCACCACTACTGCACAGTTTCGCTAGACGCAAGTTTTGATACTGGTCATTTGAACACATCAGTCGTCTCTATAAATCCACAGAATGAAGTGCACATGTGCGCTTACATGAATTCAGTCCAGTGAATGATCTTAGACTAAGTCTATATAAATACTAAACAGAGGATCATCTCATTTAAATGCATAGAAAAATCCATCACATACTCAAAAAAAAAAAAGAAAAAAATTAATAAAAACTATCAAAACAAAATTCATTTGACTGCATTCCTCTCCTGTACATCATAAGTTAATTGCAAAAAATATATATATATATATTATCATATATGTAAATAACAATTTGAATAAAAATGAAAAAATTTTCCTAGATTCCACTTGTGTTTGTCTGGTGTTGGTTTTTATCATAGGTTTCTTGGTGGGTGTTTGGCGTCGGAACGCTTTACCGGGAGTATCCAAACTCCTTGGCATCATCTTCAGTGAAGTCTCCGTATCTCCACATGTTCTCCTGAAATTCAATCAAAATACGTACATGTATTTTGAGTAAAAATAAATGCAACTCTTGTTTTTCTCCTACAAATTATCTAAATAAATGATGGTAAACAAATTCTGTTTACAGTGGCAGTGCCGTCAAGCACGATGCCCTGCACAGACCACATTTAAAACATTAAAAATAAAGGAGGGTTATTCTTTACTGGTATGTTCAATATGAGAAGATTGGTTAGAATTAAAATCTAAATCGAATGACCTTTCTTGTATTATAACGTATAAATAGTGTTAAAATTGGTGTGTAAGGTGCACTGTGATGTCATCAATATTCCTGGAATCAGTAAAACTCTGTTTCTAAAATATCTGAATTAATGGACAATATGGTTCTTTTCAATCAAAGTTTCATATTAGTCTTTATTTCTATTTTATCGGTGTTTGAGATTTTTTTTTTTAAAGATTCGACTCAACAATGAAATCTAACAAAAACTAGTGTTCAACCTTATGTGATGATGAAACCATGGTATCAAAGAAATTCAATATACTGGCCTATATAACAATACCACAGTAGTTTCAATCAAATCACTGGCAGCCAGAGTGGGCTGACATATTCCCAAGACGGACATTCTCACCACACACTTACTCTTGATGTTTTGGCCTTTTCCTGAGCCTTCATGTAGTCGGACACAATTTTAGCCAGACGCTTCTCCCGGCGTCTCTCGGCCAATAGGAATCCACTGCTGACCAGTTTCTGGGCCACGTCTTCCTTTGTCTCCGGGTTCACCAGGCTGACGTACTCCAGTCCGCCATTTTTGTATTCCACGTTCAAGTTCAACTGTCTGTTTGCTATTTCATCATAGAAGGCGTCCTCAGCATCGTTCTTAAAGTCCTCCTACAGTGTGAGAATACCAGTATGTACTCAATGGGAATCTATATGTTATATATCTCTTTGACAAATTTACACTTTATTAAAACCTACACCATGTATCATAATTCAAACAGAGCTCTTTAAAATCTATAATATTAAACATTTTTTCAATATTAACCAGATTGTTTTTCTCCACCTTCAAACTCAATGAACAACGAGTACACTACCGATCACTTCAATAACTACAGAGTGCAAAATGTGTAGTGTGCGATGAAAAGTGAAATCAGAAATCTTGACTCTCCCCCCCCCCCCCTCCCACACACCACACACCCCTTCCCAACACTTACATCTGGTGGGAGGGCTACACAGGCCAGGCAGTACTCTGTGGCTTGTGGGGCCAGGGTCTGGAAGGAAGCCGGTAAGGTAGCTAGGCTGGTGGCCGTCGTTTGCTCTTTCTGATAAACAAACAAAATCAACATTATCACGGCTTCAAATTTCAATACAAGACTACCTATCAAATTTGGATAAGGTTTCCCAGTTCAAAATCCCAGACATCTTCTGTGCTTACATTTCCATAATCAATGAACAGGACGGTGACTTTTGATCCGTCCACTCTCTCCACTTTGGCTCTGTACCTGAAATGAAGATTGGGATGGTCTTATTAGTCATGTTTACATCAGGCCCCGGGGCCATAAAACTTAGACGAGTTCACTTTTGATCTCAGTCTACCTTTCCCCTATATGTTCCTTTTGTAAAAGTGAGACTTAGATCAAAAGTAAGCTCGTCTAAGGTTTATGGCCCCGGGGCCTGATAGCAAATATCTCCAATTTTTTACCCATATAAATTATAAATCCTAAAACATGTTTTTAAAATACAATGTTAATATAGTCAGAAAGATATTTTAAAGAAATACATGTATATACATAGATTTAAAATTGTGTCCCAAACAAGAATTTGCTCTGATTCTGACTGTAGCTACATAAAACACAAGTAACTAAAAATGTTTCTATGGAGGAAGAATATAAATGTCTAAATATAATGTATATTTCTTTACTTAATGCACAGTGCTTGTATCTATCACATCTAATCATGACCAAGTCCCTACCATTCGCTGTCCTGTGAGAACTTGGCAGCACATATGTCGTTCCGCTTGGGCGTGTAGGCCCCGGGGAGAGGTGGATTGGCGGTCATGTCCTGGCGGAGCTGCTCCATCAACTTCTCCAGCTGCGGCCCGTTGTCCACCAGCTGAGCGTAGAACTTTAGTTCGGAGGCCACCTCCGTCACCACCACAGACTTGTAGCTCACGTTCCTCTCCGTGTTTTCCTCTACCACCTCCTCCGGTTCTGTCACCTCCTGATAGTCCTTCCACAACTGTTAAACAAACACAACCAATTACATCAATATTACAGAAATGTGCACCTCATTTCGTGCCACCCTTTGAAAAACATTCAAAACATTTAAGTGAGTTCTTTACAAAGATTCAAATGTACGAACTCGATCATTCTTTTTTCTGGAGGGGTGTCAGTCAAAAACAAAAAAACGTTAGTGCTTTAAATCTTTGAAAATTAATGGAATTCACATTAAAAAAAATCTACAATCTACAAGAAAATTGACTTACATTTAGGCGGTTCCTCTTGGCGTTTTCCTCAGCGATCTGCAGCTGTTTGTAGTAGTTGCTGCGCTCGGCCGTGAAGTGAACCTTGGCCAGTCCCTCCTCCACCAGAGCCACCGACAGGTTATTGTTGTCCACAAACAGCCACCCAATGAAGTTACCTCCCTTGTCCATCGTCTCAACTCGTACCTCCACCTAAATATCAAACAATATGAGATTTGCAATATTTGTCCTCCAACACATGTCTTCATCATAAATAAGGGCACATACATGTACATCTTAATTAAAAAATACTTAATAATTCAAACATTACAATACAATACAATTACACTATTATAAATATGACAATGTTTAAAACTCTTAAAGGCACACATGTCTCAAGTTAAAAATACTCAACCATTATTTCTTAATTCCAACAAATCCATTTTACAATGTTTACAACTAGTAATTATAGCATGTTTTTTTCTTTTGTGTGAAGAGTTACCTCTCTTTGCAAACACATTTCTTTTGTAAACTGAAGAGCTTCGTCCCCGTAAGGTTCGGACTGAGACATCTGTCCCCCGGGCAGGGGTCTGGCACCTCGGGGGCATTCAATACCTGCAACAGGCCAACATCTCTATGAAAATTCTTAAATGAAAGTGCTCTAGAGATTTGCAATTCAATGCAATGTCAATAAATGTCATAAATATTCTTGCGTACGAATATGTATTGAAAGAAAATGAAATTTCACGTGCTATTGTTTATGATATAAATGAGGCTGTTTTGTCATTAAAGCCCTGAATTTAAATAAAAATTTCTTATCAGGTAACTGTGATGCATTTCTCTTTAGCATGATGCCCTCGAATCAATGTGGCAAATTTATTTTGAACATTTTCCTCCCACATCAGAGGCATAATGGCCAGTGAGTATATAACGTACAGTGTTGTACATTGCTGCAGGGTACCTGATATAAGGAAGGTTGTGAGACATGTTTCCTTGGGTAAGTAGAGGCGGACACGGGAACCGCTGGCCACGAACTCCACCACGGCCTCCGTCTTACCGGCCCTCTGTAGGAACGGCAAGAACTGCTTACACTTGTTCAAATCCTGTACCACGAGAAAAACAGTCATGTAATGTTTAAACATTAACTTAATTTGTCAGCCTCGGAGATTTGAATGAATACTTCTACTTTCTGGAGATAAGAGTCTTAATGCCAATCAATTATTATGTGTTTATTATTATGTGTACTGTAAAAGTGTTTATTTACGCTTGTGGTTAAGTACGCGTTTTCTGTGGTCAAACAATACGCGTGGGTATTAAATACAGAGGGTTCCACTTAATCTGATAGCGGTTAATCTGATAATTCGGTTAATCTGATATAATATCAAAACACCAAACCAATTCTTATATATCCCTTTATATTTTTTCCTGATATTCTGATAGAAAAAATGTCATTTTCGGTTAATCTGATAGGATTGTGACCGTGTAATATTGATTTCCCACCCTTTTACACCTGTATACACCTATGTTTTATTGGTTGCCACCCCTCTTGTGTACACAGTAACTCTTTACTGGGCATTAGTTACACTTCAACGCACACAAGGGGCTCCTTTCTTTGTAAGATAAAAGCTACCGACATCGATAATTGTTTCGGATGACCGCACACAGGACTGACCTTACCTGTGTACAATTTTAATTGTTTGTTTACTTACCAATCGCTTCTGTAAATTTCATGCTGGGCTTGCACCATTAAGAATTATTTAAACGTAATTTCTGAATCAAAAATGACAGGCTTTGGAGCATGTGACATCGAGGAAATTCTGACTACTTTCAATTTCACATCGTGGTAGAAAACTTATAAATAAAAATCAAATATTTTTTTATCATGCATAATTAATTATTTAAGATCATTTTATAACAGAAAAAGAATTAAAATAGATAGTTCAATTGAAAGAGGTACTGTTCAGACAGCCATTTCCTCTTATTACTTCCTGTCAAAATGGCGGCCATTTTAAAACCATCGTAATGAAGAGAAACATTTTCTTTTGGGCATTTACAAACAAAATAAAGACTTTCATGCCATTTCATTGCTATTGCAAGGTAAATTATTTCATTTCAAACTGTTGACATACAAATTATATCCTTTCATTGATAAATTATGTCTTGAAACAATTTATATTTAATTCTATACCAAAATCAAAGACCACAAAAACGCTAAATCGGTTATTCTGATTTTCGGTTAATCTGATAATTTTTCCCTGACAAATTGCCTATCAGATTAAGCGGAACCCTCTGTACACGGATGCACGATTTTCCACTCTAAAGTGTTCAATTTTTTACCGTACGCACAGAGGTAATTTTCGCGGTTTTCAGCCTACCGCGTAACTAGTGTAAATTTCCCCAACGCGTAAATAACC
Organism: Magallana ariakensis; assembly: GCA_020458035.1. Taxonomy (NCBI): domain Eukaryota; kingdom Metazoa; phylum Mollusca; class Bivalvia; order Ostreida; family Ostreidae; genus Magallana; species Magallana ariakensis. Next base: position 41,886,979 of record CM035812.1, on the reverse strand, counting down.
ACTTTTACAGAATGTGTTTATTGTGCATTATGAATGTTTACAGTACAATCCTTATGTTGCTCCTTGAGGCCCCTTAATTGGTCAATAAAAAAATTCAATATTACCTTACCATCCCCCCCCCCAATAATAAATTGTCAGCAACTATTCAATTATTATTAAAAGTTTGGGGGGGGGTTTTCACATTACACATTACTACCTTCACTTTTGCTCCAAAATCTCTTGCTGTTTCCTCACATACTTTTTTTAAATATAGCCCCTTACCCCAGAGACATCAGCCACCCTATGAATTGGTGCCTCTTTCTTGGAATGTAGGCCCACACCCTTCTTCTGGGCTCTAGCTTCTGCTGCCAGCAATTCATCGTAGTGCTCAGACCTCTGGTCATCTTCCATTCTGTAGCGCACCACTGTGGCCAGACCTTTCCCAACCAAAGCCTCACCGACATTACTGTAGCAAAGGGAAACAACAACAATTAATATCAGACACCAGACAATGCAATTGGTATCAAGCAGCATTGATGGTGAGCTATTTCTTTATATAAAAAAATTGTAGATCATCACACCACTTCAAGTACAAACTTAAATATAATTTTTCAGGACTGAGTGAAGAGTTCTTACATTCCTGATATGGTGACAGTACAGCAAGTTTTCTCTGGGAAATTGTTGTTGGCAGGCTGAATGTAGTCCACCTGAACATTCACCTAGAAATTACAACAAACAGTTATTTAAATGCATTTGCATACAACCTAATTTGCAATTTCCAAATCAACACATACTGTATTTTGATTTCTGACATCCACTACAGAGAGTCCTTTGCAATATAATTCAAGTTATAAATAGCAGTATCATTTAAAGCATGACACAGTACAGTTATAAAATGGAGTATTATCCAAATCTACCTTTTTACCAATGAGTTTCTTCCTCAGGAATTCTCTGGCCTCAAACATGTATGGAACATCGTAAAGAGGGCGTCCGCGGGGTTTTGGTGTGGAGTCTGTAGCGTCTGCGGAAGCGGGGGCATTCCTATAATACAAATCAAACCATGTATAAAGGCACATGTTCAGTGTCAAAGACTCTAAAAAAACAACTTACATTTTTCACTGAATATTCAAAAGTACAAAGCTTTGTTTAGAGATGAAATACTTAAGGTACCGAGTCAAATGCAATTCTCTTTGACTGAATCACTATAGTAATTGATGCATGGATCATTATATTTTTTATACCTTGGAGGTCTGATGCTGGAAAGGAACACCTTCTTAAACTGGTTTTTGTCTGTCTTCACCACTAGAGCATCTCCATTGACAACTTCCACAACCTGAACCATAAAAACAGTCAGTGAAATTTTTTTAACTTGAGTTTAAGTCTTGTATATTTAGTGACTCTGTCTTACAAAAACACCAGTTTTAGCCATAATAACATGTACATTTAACAACAAAATAGGTTCTCTATTGTATACAAAATAGCATTAAATCGGTGCAATGTAAAAAGGTATCGACTGTACGAATCTTTTTACGTCCATTGCTGCATTCAAGATTTCTCACCTTTCCACTGAAAGTCTTGTCCTTGATGTCCACTGTGGGTCCTGATGGAGAATAATCCTTCCAAAGCCTGGCCTTCTTTTCTTTGGCAATTCTGAATATACATGTACATGTAGATTGAGAGAGTACCATACAAACTCTAGTCTTGCAAAGCGTTATTAGATTTCAATTCAAAGAGACGTCAGATCGACCACAAAGAATCTGACAGACCACAGAAAGGTTAAACCAAATAGTGGGAGGTCAGCCTCACCACAGAGGTCAAATCAACCACAGAGAGGTCAGACAGACCACAAACAGGTCAAAAACAACCTCAATGAGGTCAGACCTTCTCTGCACACCTACTAGTATACATGCCATACGGACACTCACTTTTCGGCAGCCCTCAGTTTGTCGGTTCCCTGGGTGACCACTCCCATGCTCCAGTCCACACAGCGGGCGAACCCCTCCCTCAGCAGCAGCTCCGCAATGTTACCGTTCTACAACACCAAAATTATGCAGTGAGTTTCTATCAAAATTTATATAATTTTGATTTGAAGAGGTAAATTTATCCACTAAAAGAGGCTGTTTTAGATTTGTTTCCCCTCCCCCCCCCCTCCCCAAAAAGTTTACTTTTCCAATTAAAAAATTAGAAGTGGCATATTTTGATCATTGAAATAATGATAAAAATGTCTCTATCTCCCTCTTATTGAAAGCCCTGGCCCCATGCATCGTCACCAACTTTCCTTAAGTCAATACACAGCCTCAAGCATGAGTTTTTTACTTCAAAATCATGCACTTTTCTTTCAAGGATTTGAGTTGATGATTGAGTTGAATGATTTGAAAATATTGGTGATGGCGGGCCTGCATTCCTTTTTCAATTCTTTTATTTGTTTATATATCTCATTCATTGTTTGCACACATACCGGGTGTAGCACGGTTCCCAGCAGGTTCTGGTTGGACACGCCCTCCAGAATGATCTGTACGTCCCTTTGAAGTAGTCGTACCTCCGTGAAATACTTGGCTTCCTCTGCAAACAGCTCGGGCACCTGCTTACCGCTGTCATCTTGTTTGAACATCGGACACTGTAAAGCAAGGATAAACACTAGTACTCAGAAAATATCATGATACCACACAGAGGATAAAAATCTGTTCAAAAACCAAAATCAAAAATCTGTTTATGTACATTTAAAAGAATTTGATTAAAATTCTATTCTGTACAGTTACATGCAGTCAGCGAAAGAAATTAAACTTCTATGTAGTTTTTCCAGCAGCAAGAAATAGGGCACTCACCTTAATTCCTGACAGCATGATGGTGACATAATCAAACGATGGCAGGAGGAACGCTCGAACTGTACAACCATCCCTCACGTGCTCAATCACAGCTGGAAAGAAACAAACAATCTGGTTACACACCTCTTAACAAAAGTTATCTTTTAAGTTACCTAAATAATACCAAAGATTTATAAGCCTTCACACAACTCTTTATAAATACATGTAGTAAAGAGAGATCCCCTACATTCAATACTCCTCATGACCTGTATATTGGGGAAACATTTTTTAATAACTGTTGACATTGCAAGTATTTCTGAACTTAGTGACAATATCATTATAATATGGCTCATGTTCAAGGGGGCAAGGTTGGGTGTTAAGTATAAAAAACTATTCTTACCATCGATAGGCTTGTTGTGATGAGAGTCCACAAAGTTGCGAGCGTTTTCTACTGTCCACTTTACATTGCGTATATGTTTGGCTGCCTCAGCAGTGTTCCATTTGCCCTTCCCAGCAGCCTTTGCAGCGTCCTCTAACTGGATCAACTGCTGCTGGCCTTGACTGTAAATAGTGGAATTTTTTTTTAAATTCGTTAAGTTTTCCATAAAGAGAAAAATTTTAATTAAGACTGCAAGTCTTTGAAATACTTTTCTAAAATATTTAAAAAAGTTAATAATCAAATATCATTGAATTAAATATTAAAATTTTCAAACAAAAAGCAAACTTTTAATTAAGGTAAATGCATAGTATATGACAAACATCAATGCAACACATTTATAATGGGTTCTGTATTAATGTTTTATAATTCCCATCAAAGGAACATGTTTTAAAAACAACTCGTACTCATCAAGCTTGAGACCTCCTCTTCGAACTTCTACCAGACCTTCAGACACTAAAGCCTCTGTGATGTTTTCTCCTGTAGCAATATCTGCAACACAGAGACATACACAATTGTATTTCATCAATTTCCCTATGATACACACTGATATGGATGTTTTAAAAGCAAAATTGTACTTACAACTTGATAAAGAAAACTTAACTTCTAAGGGATGAAATTACATAATTTTCATACCTATGTCTGATTTTTATGGTTGAGTAAAAACAAAAAAAATATTGAGATGATCTATATGTAATAAAATTGCTAATTTTTATTAGAAGCATGCTCCTCGGTCAACAAAAAACTGGTTCTCACCTTTCCCCAGGTAAACACAGCCATATTCACGACCTGTCCCTGGCACAGTGTATTCTATAACAAAAGCTACTTCTTTTCCAATGAGTTTTTTCCTCAAATATTCTCTAGCTTCCCAGGCAAAGGGCTAATACACAATGAAGAATTTTGCTTTAAGACTTACATCTATGTCAAATACAATCATAACAACCCATTCAATATATATTTTAATTTTTTAATGGAATCAGGGACCAATTCGCAATTTTAGGAATTAGTTACAGAAGTTTTACACAATTAAGGAGAACCTTTAGATATATGGATTAAAATTATTTCAAAATATTCTTATTGAAACTTAAAACATTGATTTAAGAATTATATGAAGGTCTAAATAAGAATATCATACATATAAATATCAGTTTAAAGTTAAAACAATTTCCAAAAATTTAATATATTTAAATTTTCGGAAAAATTACATTTTAATAAGGAATATACTATTCATGTGATACATTTTAACTATTTTAATACCTAGTAGATGGAGCATTCAGTAATCTGTAAGTTATCTGATTTACTTTACATTTAATATTGTTTATAGTTTAATCATCTCAGTCTATGGTCTGTCCCAAGTTATTGTTTACATCAATTTTAAATGATTTTTTAACTACAATTAACATACCTGTCAATTTAAAAGTATAATTGTAATTGATAAAAGGGAAAAAAAAGATTTCTTCATTTATCAATTTTTACCCGGAGAAATTCACAGGAACACAAATTTCTTACTGAGATTTGTAATGGGAAATGTTGAGACACCTTTTCGCCATTCGGAAGTACTCGGGACACCTCCCACAATTTTTTAACGTTATTATCTGTGGTACTTATTGCCATTAGCAATGCAAAATCCCAGTAGACTTTTTATTTTTAACCATGTTTGAAACTTGACAAGCTTGAGGGAGTGTTTCGATAAAGAAATCTTGGAATTTTTCCATACTATTGAAAGAACATTAATAGAATCCTGAAATATTTATATTTTTTTAACTTTCATGTTAAATACATGTACTGAAATCTGATTGGTTTAGACGCAGTTGATAGTCCGTTCTATTACCCTCAGCGTTTGCAACATCTTTGGCAACGGGTAACACAACAAATTGTTACATTCGTGTAATTTATGCGCGTACGGTTCGCCATAGTATTTATGTCATTTCTATATAAAACCAGTTAAATTTTCTCTAAAATTAAGACATTCAGAATAATAAAATAAATAGTGCCTGTTTGGGAGGGTAACAGTTGAAATTGACACCCTGAGAAAACCATTGTCATCCTCCGCCAAGGCACTATTACCCCGAGGAAACCATTGTCAACCGACGCGAAGCGGTGGTTGACAAAGGTTATCTTGGGGTGTCAATTTCAACTGTTACCCTCTCAAACAGGCACTATTTATATAAAATCAAATAGTTTAAGAAAGTGTGCTCCATTAATATCTTGGGAGTTGGGACAGAGTATTTTACACATGTGCCTTACCTCATCCTTGGTTTCCACATTGTCCTGTGCTGGGTTTGGTCTTCGGGCCATGCGTGGGGCTGTGATATTAGAAAAACATATTGTTTTCTCTGGTGGTGGCCCACCCTTTGGCTGGCCTCTAATGACCACTGCATCTCCTGAGAGAACCTAAAAATGGAGTGTATGTATATACATAAGTGTAATAGCGAGCGAAGCGAGCTCTAAGAACCAGTGCGTGCGGGAAAAAGAACGAGCTAAACCTACAGATTCATCAAGAAAAATTTTGTGTCTACGTCCCATAGTGCTCTCTAATCTTTTTTCCCGTGGTGCTATGCCAAAAATGGCTAACATTTAACTCGTAATTAACGGTGCCTTGAGGTTTGAAGACACATTTTGAGTAGGGCACAAGCTTTGGTGAACCCCATGAAAATTTTACATGCTTCCATTCCTTCGTATTGAGTCGAGATACGTAAACAAATGAATACAGATTTGAATGCATGACGTCGCAGTGATCTCGTGCTAGATTGCTCGCGATAAATTTAGAGGTGGATCAAACATCTGTAATGCGTATACTGCCTTAGATGATTTGTGGGATTTTTAGTGGGTTTTTTTTAAATTCTGATAGAGAGATTATATAATTAAATATACAAGTAAGAGTTAAGCTAATTTTGCGTGCATGAACAGTAAGTATAAGTAGGGAGGAAATTTTTTTAAAAAGTCATTTTAAACTAAATAATAAAGCATAAAGAGAAAAATAAACAGTTAAAAAATCTATGCAGATATTGCATATAATTGTCAAACCATTAAATTAGAAAATGGGAAATTACACACCTACAAACAGGGACCAAAACAAATTTTTTAAAAATTATGAACCAGAAAAAAAATTAGAAGTCAGATAACAAAAAGGTACAAAAGAAAAATAATACTGTATTTACACTTTACACTTTTGACCAAATCAAACACAAATTTGATTTTACAGACTGATCAATTTTCTCCAAAAGTTAAGAACGGTTTTAGGGGAAGCAAGTCTATGTTTTTGTAAGAATTTTTTTAAACATACTGGCGTGCGACCAGTTCTGAGTACCATTTCAGTAGTAATGTTATATAATTCTCTCTCTCTCGTCTTTCTCTCTCTCTCTCAAAAATTCTTTGATGTTAGTTGATAACAGTCAAAATATCACTAAGTTGACAATGATGCAAGGTATGTTTAATTCTTGCTGCGCTCGCCACAACGTTAGCATGTAAAACATATTAATAAAGGGAATTACCTTTCTTTTAAACATGATATGAAACATCAAATAAAAGAGTATGAATAAAAACTAACTAAAGTAACTTTAGTGATACTTTGTTACTTTTAGTCAAAACAATTCATCAGTATGAACCTAAATGAAAAACATATGTATATCCACCATATTGGCATCAATCTGAATAAAAACATAATATTTTAACACTTGTTACTTTTGCAAACACAATATTATCGTTAATAATATCTGCCTACGTATACTTCATACGATATATTATGGTTTTAGAAATCTTTGTTTCAGTTTCTGTGTTTTTACATCTCTGATCTACACATATGCACATGGCTCAACAAAATTTCCAAGTTTCGATTTCTTTTGAAATCTGAACAACCTAAATTTTAACCAAAATTTAAAATCAACGAACATTTTTGACTACAAAATTACCTAACTGATTTAACATTTATTTTACCTGTTTCACAATTCCTTTATGAACAGCTGTTTGCGATGTACTCATGTTGTTTTGACTCGTGGACTGTCACGTTGAAAAAGGAAGTCTACTTTGTCACGTGGATAAATATTTAAAACTGAAAAGGATATCTTTAGTTTGCCTTAGGCAACAAAAATACAAGAAAACAATTCCCTGAATTGTACTAATGACATATCCTCTGGGTAGTCTTGTGAAAATGAAAACACGTGAAACAACTTTTTTCGCCGGTGTTGGTGATGTGGCGAGATCAGATTCTATAGAGCGTTTTCTTTATACCAATTTTTATGATAAAGTTTAAGCACTAAATTGATAATGACTTTTGCTCTCATATTTAAGGAATTTTTTTTACAAAATATGTATAATGTGACTCGTGTCTAACAGACATAAACATACTATCAAATTATTGTTCTTATTTTGTACATTTTTTGTTGTTAATTTTAGACGCTCATGGTTTGTTCCGGATATTTACGGAAAATTTTTAAGAGGCGGATCAATTATTTTGTGTTATGGGCAGTTGGCTCCAAAAACACACACATCATTACGCTTAATAGACTGTGGATACCTGAAAAATCAATGACAGTCTAACATTACGCTTTGTCACTTTTTGTTTGCTATGCACTGATAGGTTCATGCATGCGGATCAAGAATTTTTCTCAAAAGGGGGTGCTCGAGGGATAATTTTGTGTGCCGGGGAGAGGGGAGTGGTCCGAGGTCTTTATTCGGTAACCCTTTTTCCAAAGATTAAAGTTTATTCATTCATTGATATTTGGGAAAGCTATTGAGTGGCTTTTGCTTTTTTTACATTAAAAATTATATAAAGGCATATCATTCCTTTTTGTTACGTTAGCTCGGTTTATTTATATATGAGGCGGAGTTTTAATATTTTTTAGGTATAATCTGATATCAAAAGATAAATTTTTCATAACAATAATTCGAATTCTTGATATTAGAAAATGATGTTTTTTATATAAACCTGATATCATGAAAATGTTTCTTGATATCAAAAACATCAATTAGATTTTCAGACACCAGAAAATCGTTTTCTTCATATCAGAAAATTAGACCTACATAAAATTGCAATTGACTTTAAAAGCTCCCTGTGATGCAACCTTTGTAGCTACGTCAGAAATTGTGTTTCAAAACTGTAGATGCATGTAAAGAATTATAATATTAAAGTATCAGCTAAATTTAATTTAAACCTGATTTCATTAGTCTTAACTATCTAGTACATGTATACAATGATCAGCAATGCTTTCTCTGCGATTTGCTGTGATTGGAGACGATACCCGAGAGCTAGGTGCAAGCTAGACCTGAGGAAAATGACGGGGACGCATATAATATACAGGCATTACACCGACGCGTGGAGTTAGCGATGAAAAGTTATAATTTCAATGAATAAGAGCATGCAGAATTATCAAGAACACTTATAAAATTCTTACATTAATAAATCTTCAAATAAAAAAAACACACATTTAGAAAGTAACCCAGGTAGTATAAAACGTTTTCATAACATTTTATTCTGGTTGTAAGGTTGATTTAAAAAAAAACAAACGTTTTCATAAAAACATTTTTAGAACGTTTTAAAAACATTTTATTTTTGTTGTAAGGATGTTATATTAAGAAAACATTATCAGTAAAACATTTTAAAAACGTTGTAAAAACATTACGAAAAATGTTATGGTTATTTAGCATAAAACATTTCTAAATAATGTTATAAAAATGTTTTGTGGTTCTTATAACACTGTCAATTAGAAATATCTGACCAAAAATGCTTTCAATGTATTAGTATTTCAAATGTATATTTCTTAATCGTCACAAAACTGCTTATCATACACAACGATTTAAATCGGGCTCTAGCTGTTGTTAAGCGATTTTTCTTCGGGTTAAGGGAGCATGTGAAAAATCGCCATTTTATTTGAACTGATATTGGAAAATATATTTTGTGATGTCAAAAAATCATTTTCTGGTTAAAAAAAATAATAGAATTTTTATATATCAGAGAAGATTTTTTTATATCAGAAATTCGGTTTTTTTTTATAACAGATAATGTATGTGGCTCTGATTTAAACATTTTAAAGGTATTTTCTGATATCTAAAAATAAATCTTTTGATATTAATAATTTAAATTATTGATATCATAAATATTTTTTAATATCAAAAAGTATTCTTCGTATCTAAAAATAGATTTTCTGATATCAGAAAATTTCTACTTTTTTATATGAAGAATTAAAGTAATTTTTTTTATTTTTTCAATATTAATTCGATTTCTTGATATCATAAAATCATTTTCAAATCGAATTCATCATACATGTATCAAAAAATTGTTTTCTAAAAAATCATTCGTATATTCGTATATTCTGATATCAGAAAATAGGGTTTTCTTACCAGTAAATTTTACTTATTTAAACCCATCAACTCTTTAATATGTTGTTTAGAAATCCCTTGTTCCGAAGAAAATGTTTACAATTCATGCGTATGACGTGGACTTTAAACACTAAATAACGTTTTTCAAAATTAAGCACAAATACAAAATTTTACATAGATAAGCACATTAATATTTACTGCGGCATTTATTTTTTTCAATATCATTAATATACAACAAAAATAACAACCGTAGGATTCGAACCCTAATAAAAAAAAGTTGGTCTTGGAGAGTATTCGGTCAACCTGCGTAACCACTCGACCAGAGTAGAAGCGATGAGGAAATTTAACAAATCGTTCTTAAATTCCGAAGGTTTTCGTGGTTTTGGGGGGTTTGTTTCAAAAAGTTAGATTTGAAAAAAACACGATAAACCGCTTTAAAACAAAAATCGGAAATACAACATGTAGCAATTTTCAAAAAAATTTCTGACTCTTAATGTTAACATCAAATTAGTTTTGTTTTAAAGGGCAGTTTTTCACAACAATGAGGATTTCCCTTAAACAAAAAGCATGAAATCTGCCACAATTTTATGTGTAACTATTTTAAAATTCACGTCATGGTCTTATAAAAGTTGGTATGCAGTTTCCAAATTTAATTTAATTCTGCTTTGCTTCCGAGTAACAAAACTAGTGTGAATAGTACGAGAGCAAATTGAAAGAAAGAGAGGATATTCTCATTACTTCCGTTTTTAATTATATAGGTCATTCAACGAACTCCAGCACTTTTACTTTATTTTTGTGTTCCTTTTAATATTACGCTAAATACTGTTATGACATTATTCCTGCATTCTGCAGTGTTTATGTACAGTTTCATTATCTTTCTAATTATGCATGTGGATCGCATTCACTTACAAAAGAGGAAAAGATAAAGTTTAAAGAGCCTCACAATCAACATTTATTCACCCTCGATCCCCCAAAAGGAATTATACATAATTACATATATATGAATTTTAAACCTAAGGTACATGAAATGTTTGTGTACTAGATAATAGTTTATAGCTTAAATACAAAATCACACCTTAAAGAAGACGAGAGGATAAGACGTGTAAAACGCCTATCTAAGGACGGATAAGATACTGAAAAATTGAAATATCAACATATTTGATAATTTTAAAAAAAATCATTCAAAACAATGTATATTTAACAAAACATCGGTTTGTAACCTTCAGATATGTTCAATACTTGGAATAAGTTTATTTAAACTGACGTATGCGTATTGAAAGCTCAAAATAGTGCCAATTTTTAGAACTTCAATGCCTTTTCTTTTATAAATATAGTGGGTCTGTGTTCCATATTTTTGTCATAGTCAAAATAAAGTCTATAATATATCAATCAACAAAAACGCGGAGAGATGACCCAGTATACATTCAAAATATTCTTTTGTATTTCAACAATTGAACGTTTTAAAAAAAAAACAATATACGTATACAAGTCCGCAAATTCGTGGACAAAGTCGCATATAGCATTTATAAACAACACATGCTGTTGTGACTGAAATGGCTCAGTGGCTAGAGCATGCACCAGACATTAGGTAACCTTATAGAACTAGTCTAGGCATTTTAAGTAGTGGGTTCGATACGTATATAAATCTAGTCTTGCCTAGATGGCCGAGTGGTTAGCGCGGTGGCCGCTCACTGCTAGGAGAATGGGTTCCAGAGGTCGTGAGTTCCCGCCCCGGCCGGGGCGGAGATGGAGCTCCAATAAGGTGAATTTCTCTATGCTTTATATATATATATATATATATATATATATATATATATATATATATATATATATATTTATATAATATATATATATATATAATTTAAAAAAAAATAAATTTGAAATTGATTTGTACGACTAAACAAAATTGGCATTTGCGCTACATATCTAATGCTAATATCCCTCCATCTTCTTTACGATCGATAAATCTGATGGCTACTTTGTTGACCACCTAGCCTCCTAAATGTGTACTATTCACCTTTTAATGAACATCAGAAAAACGATTTATATTTAGAGAACTTCGAATTCATTGACATTATAACGAATGTCGATGTAATTATCTTACACGTTTGAGAGTGGAGAAGATTTTCGAAAATACATGTATAATACTTTTTCACTAAAAAGCCATATTTTCCCCAGACGTATGGCCTTTTTCCCTTAGCCCAGGGACAAGGGACAATTAATTGTACAGTGTAAATTGAGAGCTGAATTGATATCATATTACCAAGGCGTATTGAATTTTCCTCACACGACTGAGAGTATAATGAAAATGTATAATGTTCAATGAAACTATACAGCCATATAAACACGGGACCATGGATTTCATTTTTTGGGGGGGGGGGGTAAATTAAAAGCTTTGTTGACAGTATAACCATACAAAGTTCAATGCATTTGGTTTTTCTCCTACGAGTGAAAGTGAAGTTTTGGTTTTTTTTTTTTTTTGAATTTGGCATTTTTCATTTATAGATCCATTGTGAGCTAAGACCGCGGAACATTAACTGGCAACATTGGAAATATACAGCTTACGTCAATTTCACCTGTTACAGTCAAACATTTGAAATGGGCGGGGACAAATTGACGCGGACGTCTGAGAAAACATTGGATTGAAACTGTAGTTTTATAAAGTGTATTTTCAATCCACCTCAGCGGTTCCAACTTGCTATATAAGTAATTAAAGCGATCGAAAAACGTGTGCAATGTTGGTGAATTTTTTGAAAACATTCTTTAAGAATAAATATATATTTTACTTATAATTATACTATAAAATATTTATTATAAATAAAGTTGAGTGAAGTTAACGTTAAAAACTACATTGTATAATGTTTCGCGGTCTTAATATCAGTAACTATTTACGTACCTCAGAAATCTTCAACAATGTCGATATAATTGATCTTTTTGTTAGTGTATGGCTAGATAAACAATGAACGCGTATATCTATTCATATACATAAACTTAGCAAAAAAAAAAAAGAAATTTTTATCTAAGTATAATTTTAATTATTAAATCGGAATTTGAATTATTCTCCTCTGTGAATAAAACCCGTTTCAACAATGGCCTCACTTGATTTCAGACTTGTGGGGACTGATTCTGTAAAGTCATCGGACCAATGCTTTGTCTTGCGTATTATCTTGGGATCTTCTTATATTTGCTGATTATATACTTATTGATGAAATTAAATTATTTTCAATCGCTTTGCTGATAAGAAATAAAATGTTTTTCCATCGCTCTAACTTTTATAGCATTAAGTTTGAAGCGCTGAGGTGGATTGAAAGTACACTTTCTATAAATACAGTTTTAATCCAATGTTTCCTCAGACGTCCGCGTCAATTTGTCCCCGCCCATTTCAAATGTTTTGACTGTAACGGGTGAAATTGACGTAAGCTGTATATTTCCAATCTTGCCAGTTAATGTTCCGCGGTCTTAATACAATAAAATTTACGTCCTAAAGATGCTTAACACAAAAACGGCAACAATTAGCCTTGTTGTTTTAAAGAAGTTAAAATGTTAAATTGTTTACGGACGACGAAGGACGTTGCTCTTTGTACGTCATTGTCCTTCGTCGTCTGGAAACAATTTTACATTTTGAAGAAGTTAAAAAAAAAAAAAATTACGGACGACGAAAGACAAAGAGCAATGGTAGGTGACATCCCCGAAAAGCAATGCCAACAAGATATCTGTGAGCCAATGCTCACTAGTGATACCCCCGCTCTGATGTGAATATGCAAAATAAGCAAAGTCGACATTTAACAGAAAGCTGGCATCCGATTGGTACAGAAATATATCCCACAATATGGCATGCCTAAACAAATAGTGTGTTAAAATTTCAAGCATCTGCGATAAATAGCTGCTGAGAAATCTTTGAGGAAAATTTGTTTGAAAATTTTGGCTAAAAATAAACAAAGTACTCATTTAACAGGAAGTCGACGTCCGATTGGTACAAAAATATATCCCACGATATGGCATGCCTTAACAAACACTGTGTAAAAATTTCAAGCATCTGCGATAAATAGTTGCTGAGAAATCTTTGACGAAAATTTGTTTGAAAATTTTGGCTAAATATAAACAAAGTACTCATTTAACAGGAAGTTGGCGTCCGATTGGTACAAAAATATATCCCACGATAAAGCATGCCTATACAAATAGTGTGTTAAAATTTCAAGCATCTGCGATAAATAGTTGCTGAGAAATCTTTGACGGAAATTTGTTTGAAAATTTTGGCTAAAAATAAACAAAGTCGTCATTTAACAGGAAGTTGACGTCTGATTGGTACAAAAATATATCACACGATATGGCATGCCTATACAAAAACTGTAAAAATTTCAAGCATCTGCGATAAATAGTTGCTGAGAAATCTTTGACGAAAATTTGTTTGAAAATTTTGGTTAAAAAATAAACAAAGTCGTCATTTAACAGGAAGTTGACGTCCGATTGGTACAAAAATATATCCCACGATATGGCATGCCCTAACAAACACTGTGTAAAAATTTCAAGCATCTGCGATAAATAGTTGCTGAGATAAATGCGACAGAAATTTTTGTTACGGACGGACAGACAGACGGACAGACAGACGGACAGACAGACACACAAGGGTAAAACAGTATACCCCCTCTCCTTCGGAGCGGGGGTATAATAAGCGCTTTGCGTACTGCGTACGCTTAGCGCTTAAAAATATTTTCATATTCAACCAGTGTGCAACTCTTTCAGCGGAAATTAGAACAATTGTCACCTTTCCCCTCTCATCATCATCATGTCAATGTCAAATGGATTGAATCCATTCACATATAATATAGTTTATATTATCGGTATATAAATGTATTTATTTCCACGTGTATTTAACCTAATTATTTACTTTATATCAATTTTATTGATATAAAGTAAATGTATTTATGTATTTATTTCCACGTGTATTTAACCTAATTATTTACTTTATATCAATTTTATTTTAGTCCTTATATATAGCATATAGATGTATCGTAACTATTAATTAAGAAAAAAACAACCGAACCCTTACTGGAATTGTAGATATAACGCTTTATTTATAAAATAAATGATATCAGATCACAATAAGTTGACAGACATCCACTCAAAAAGCATATATTCAGGAAACATATGGAAGTTAAATCATACCAGTTTTTCACATTTGAAAAAGAGAGACAACTCCCACAACTGAAGGAAATCAAAACAGTCACACAAATATTGCATACAGAAATAGGCCTTTAAAAAGCACGAATGTAATGATGCACAACAAACAATTTATCAAAAATATCATTAACAAACATTTAAAAAAAAATGTAAAGTAGGATTATAAGTACTTTACAAATATGTATATATATGCTCCCAAGAAGAAAATCTTAAATTCCAAAAATATTTGACAATTCTATTGGAATTTGATGCCATTTTTGGCAATCAGTATTCATGCCTCAAAGTAAATATAAGATCCTAGCTATGTATCATGTTCCCATATTTTTTCGTACAGCTTTTATTTCCATACAAAATGCATGATAAATAGTCTATGGTGTAAAAAAAACTGAATTATCTCCTCAAATTACGTCAATGATTTTTGTTATGCATTGAGTTTCTGGTCATAGATGAAGATATAAACATGTTAAGAAATGTTTGATTAGCACAAAAACTGATTGTCAACTGAAGAATAAATAAAAAAATAATGTGAGTTAAATGAAAAATAAACTGACCTAAAAAAGGGGGAAAGTATCAGGCAAAAGATTCTTATACTGGACATGCGTGGGGAAATGTATGAAAATGTGTTGAAGCAATGAAAACAGATAAAGGTTATAACTATAACCATTTAATGTTTTCAGAAGAATTTGCCCCCTCCCCTCAAAAGTGTTTTTCAATATATCTGGAATTTTTGATAATGACACAGGACATCACCAATCTATTAATCATCTTTAGGTATTTTAAGAAAAAAAAAAAACCCCAAAATTATGTCATACCAATACTTTATATAAAAATAATTTTGAGTAGGACATATTTTTTTCTTCCGAAAATAACTATATAAAATTAATAGGTTGGTGCTGCCATGTGCTAAAAGTGTATTTGTAACAAACCCTGAAAATTGAAATACGAGAGAGAGAGAGAGAGAGAGAGAGAGAGAGAGAGAGAGAAACATTTATGAACTACTTTCTAAAAATACACATCATTGCTTATTTTCAGCATCCAGTACTATACAATGGACGTATTAACTGGTGGCCAAAATAATCTAATTAACAAGTGCAAACATTAACAGGTAGATATTAATACAAGGTATCAAATTAACACCATCTGCAAAATAAAGTACAGAAAATCTTGAACAAATAGTGATTCTTTCTTGTCTTCACACTAATCTGGCACGTGTGAAATTTTTGAGTTTTTTTTTTAATAAAATAAATGAATTATGACCACAGACAATTTCAACGGTATTAGAACTCTGATTTATAAAGAAAAATTTTGCATTTCGTTTCAAAACTGACCTTTTGGACACATTTAGTCCATGTCTGTATGTCTTTTTTCTAGCTTTATCATTGTTACTGTTTATCATTTGTGCATGACTATCCAATTGATACGAACATTATCTGATGTTATAAATGGGTTAGTGACCAGGGTTACACTTAAGGTGGTATGGGACACTTCCATATTGTGAGGTATTTTCGATCGAAATAAACAATAAAATCAAGAATAGTATAATTTTATAAATGTTTTCTTTCTCAAAATTAATGCCTAACGACGTAGCGCAATGGGTTAGAGCCACAACCACCGATCTGTAAATCATGATTTCAATCCCGATAGGGCTTTTATAATTTTCACCTTTCCAACAAATTTTAAAACATATATTTTGGTCAAATATTGTAAAATTTAGAAATTCTAGACCAGTGAGAGTATTTTGATTTTAATGTACTTTTGTCCACATTAATATCGACAGGTATCTCATACCACCTTAATATTCTCTGTTAAATATTGTAGAACCGGGCATTTGGTAAAGAAATAAGATGGAATTAAATCAGACATTATAAATAAAAATCCCATGTACATGTACTAGTAAATGATACTTTTTAGAACAGCTGAAGTGTTTAACAAAAAAACGTCCCACACAACTAGACTCATAAATAGAAATGATTAACACACATCTATAAACTCTAGATATAGCTGACTACGCGAACAAAGTTCTATAAATAGACAAAAGGACATAAAAAGATAAACACCAATAATAAATTAACACTAAATAATGAATCAAGATTATCATCAATAACACAAAGAAAACAAAACTGGGGGGAAAAAATCAACAGTGACTAGTTTGTTTGCTCTTCTCTACATTGTTTGAATATATTAGCAACAAAAATTCATTTGAAAAAACAATAAAGAAGTTATACTAGTAAAAATGTCTTGTGTAATTTCTACAGCCTTTTGATGCATAGATATACATTATACATGTATTTTGTAAATCTACTATATATAAAAGTAATGGTGCCTCAAGACTTCCAAAAATGTATTTTGTTAGAGTGATTTTTCTCCATTTAAAACCAACTTCCTGATGCATGTTACTTCACATTAACTACATTTTCATTTTAGTAGGCTCTTGTATGAAAAAATAAAGTTAAAATATAAAAGATTTGTAAGTGTTATAGGAAAATGTATGGAGATTGACTGATGGTCAACATTTTAAAACCTTTTTTACCCATTTTTATCACAAACATATGGATTCTTTATCAATATATTAAGTCATCCCCAAATGAAAATCTTTGGTAAATTAACATTATGCAAATTTATGTGGCCATCTACCTCAAAAGTTTAACTACAATCTTGATAATGATAATAACTCTCCCACAAAAAGAAGATATATATCGGTAAAAGGCATGCAATAAAACATACAAAATACAATAAAAAATATCAAATAATGAAATAATTAAAGGACTGAGGAAGTTATATAGGGGGAAATAAGCACACAAAAAAAATATATATCTTCACTAAAACAACTCTAGCACTTTCTTCTGCTTGTTTCAATCAATGAATTTTAAGAGATCTGTTACATTCAAAAACATGTTTTAAGCTCACAGAGAATTAGTGTGGCATCCATTTTCACAATCAGTCTGATAATAAACCAAACTCTTTTAAAAACATGCAGAAATAATTCAAAGTACAACAAAAACCAGGAGCATATTAAATTAAATAAATTAAATTGTGTATTGCCATTCTATATTTAGGGAATAACTTGATTTTCATGCAATGTCTTTTTTAGCTAATATATTATGCGGTATCATTTACCTGCAAAAAAAATCAAAAGCAATCTTCAAAGTTCATCATTATTAGTCTCAGTTTTTATGGTATTGTATATCAATAATTTTTTTTAAAAAAGTATCAGAGAGTTGAGCACATATTTCCTTCATTCAACAACTTGCCAACCAAACCTCAAATTTCTCAAGATTTAAAAAAAAAATAGAGTTATTCAATGCATGAAGGTAAATTTTTTTGCTAGTGTAAAAACATTTACTATTCTACTAGCATTTTTAAAATCCTAATGTAAATACTACTAGGTATAAATAAATAGAGCTCAAACAACTTAAGCAGTAGAAAAGGGCAGCAGATTGTAGAATTACAGATTATATTGTGGAAAATTTTCTACACTTAAAATACTACTTTAGGTCAATCAAATAATTTTTTTCCTTCTAAATTCTAACAACAAAATATCTACCTCTAAAAAAAAAAATAAAATTCACAAGAAGTTAATTGTATACACACACACACAAAAAAAAATTGTATTATGGAATGCATGATGATAGAAAGAGCATACAATATCGTTATTGTTGTGTGATTTGAAATAAGAATCTAAGCCAAAAAAATAAATAAATTTATACATAACTGTATATAAAAAAAAAAAACCAACAACAATAATATTTGATTGATGTACAATATACAGTGATAGTCTCATTTTATTATTCAGAATATCAACATTTTTCAAAATATGACTTTGAATATTAATTTTATGTTCTAAGTGTCAAAAAAAGAAGCTGATACCTTTGGTGTTTGTTGCACATATATATAATTGAAAAAGAAAAAAATTCTTAGAATTTCTACGATAAAAAAAAACCTGCTCATGATACAAGTAAAAACAACAATTCTGACAAAACAATTGGTATAGCAAATCAATTGTTTTAAATCTTGAACTGAGATGGAAATCAGTTTGATACCGATAAAGTAAACCAACTTTCACATGTGTGCAGGAAAATTTCACGAGATTTACAGAAACCACAGCATTGCAAATATTTCTTGCAGTAAACAAGTTTTTGCGGTTTTTTGTTTTTTTTTAATATTTCTTATTACGGTATTTGTTTCAGATTATCAACATTTTAAGGCTGCACCGCAAAAAATTAATTGCCACACACTAGTTTGTTAATTGTAAATTGTGAAATAAAGATTGCAGATGCTAATTAAAGATAGTTTACAGTATTCTGTTCATGTTTTCAATTACATAAACAGGAATCATTTAGTGAACTATATTGATCAAATTTTCATTGACGGCGACAGACTATTGCTCGTTCGTAAGCAACGGGGTTGGGTAACATTCTTATTTATTGTGTACATATTGACTGATTATCAAATAACAATTTATGCCATAAGAAACCTTGATTTATATATAATGCAGTATTTATTTTACATTTTGAGGTACTACTTTCAGAGGTAGGCCTTTTGACATCAGATATACTTTAAAAAAGCATTCTCAGATATTTTTTTTCTATCATGTCAATATAAATATCTATTTTGTTCTTTCAAATATCATTTATGAAGAGTTCAAAAAATGAAAACATTTTCATCTCATATAATACAGACATGAATTATAATGACATTTACAGCAAACAATAACAGCGTATGTTGCACTAATTGTCAGAGTTAGGAAAACTCTTGCTTGAAGCTAAACCAACAACATAGAGTAGAATGCAGCTTTCAAACACACAGATGACCAGGAACTGGATTGTCATCACCAAAATGAGGCTGACAGCACATGTGTACTTCACATCAAAGCTTTGCTTCTTTTGTGTATAGAGTCAGATAATATATCCAGATAAATAATAAAGAAAATAAAACATTTTCGATCATAAAATTGTGCATTTTTTACTTCGTTTAGGTGCTTTGACTGGTGGACTTTCATTAGCTTGAAACCGCCTGTAAAAGAAATTACAATTGATCTGATCAAAATATTATTCAGCAAATACATAATTGTTATTCATAATAATGATGCCAGATATATTTGGGTAGAAGGTATAATGACATAAGTATAATTCACAGAAATTTCAAATAAGAGTGCTTAATTGTAATTTTGGTTAAAATTTACAGTTTCCTCCTCAATACAGAATTTGAAATTCAAAGTTCTTATGTTATGCCTTTATCTTTGGCTTTTTTTTTTTCATTGGCCAACAAAACCAAGTTTAATCCAAACTATGTCATCTTAGGTAAATGTATCTGTGACAAACTTTCATATTAATTTGCATTATGAATTAAATCAAGATATAGAATTAAAGCCATCAAAATACAGAGATCTTGCTCTCTGACAATAAAACTTATATAGAGTCACTTTTGAACTCGGTCTCACTTTCCTGTAAAAGTGAGATTGGGATCAAAAATCCATCTAAGTTTTTACAGCTCCAGAGCCATGCACAACTCTTTATTATAGAGGAGAGTCTAGCCTTAAATTTTTGGTAAGAAAAAGTCTTAAATTAATTCATTGAATTCATTGAAACACTCATGAGCTTATATCCTGCCATACACTAAAATCACCTACCTAATAATTCTAACCAGATCATAGAAAGCTTTGTCTACATTCATCCTGACTTTGGCACTTGCTTCAATATAACTAATCTTTAACTGGGCAGAGAGTTCTTGGCCCTCTTCTCTTGTAACCTGTTAAAAACATCAGATCTGATATGTATATTCTCGCAACTGCAATTTTTAAAATATCACAGTGTTAGTTTACACTTGTATGCATGTGACATTGTTTTTGTAAAACATAGGGCAATTAACATTACCAACAAGCTTAATTATGATAATTCTTTGACATAGTAAATATAAAGCTAAATGTACTACTATCATTGAGAGCTCAGTTAAAGAACAAGGTATTTTGAAGCCTATCCGATATTTGGTCCTAACTCTCGCAAACTTACGTTAATAGTTGTGTTTACATTTGCAAATACATGTACTAAACATGCATTTGTACAATAGTTAAGTTATACATTGGGTTTTTTTTAAAAAGAATTATAAAGGATATATTATTGTCAGACAGATTATATAATATGAAAGTTTTCCTTATTTTCTAACTAATTTTTAGTGTTTTCTGAGTGTTTATCCAAAAAAAAATATTTACTAATGTACGTGGGAAATTTATCTTCAAGTATAACAACTTGAATATTAAAAACTACTTGCATGGCCATCAACTCTTATTTTTTATTTTGGACCCTGTATAACTGTGAATGTGTAACCGGTCAACTGAAACAGTTACCTAAGTATACATATAAATATTACGTACTGAATCAATAAGACAATATTCAGAGTTCATCTGGACTTGTTAAACTGTGATCTAACTGCATAACTTTTATAACTATATACAATAGTCTGGATTTCCAGTAATTAACTAATTTGGATTAAGTACATGTACTGTATTTTTATTATCATACTTGCATATTTAATTTATTTATGAAGCTATAACTTAATCTTGGTTGTAACTTGCTTTCTGATTGGCTAAAAAAAATATGTTTATATCGTATAAAGAATGCTGCCTACATCATAGTAAGAATAAAGTCAAAAACGTATTAATCTGCCTGACGTTACGTTTGAATTTTGTACAATTTAACGTCTTCGCGGTTTATAAAACGTAAACTGCCCCAAACCAGTTTCTTAATTAAGGAATGAATTCAATATTTATTAGTTTTATACGATATAAAATGGTTTTTAAACCGAAGCGGTTTATAAAAAAGCGTAAACTGTTCCAAACCATTTTATGTCGTATAAAACTCATAAATATTTGAATTCATTGCTTATAATTAAATTTTTTGCTATAAAATGTAGATAAAAACGTTCATTTGACCCTTAAAATAACATAAAATTGTACAAAATTCAAACGTTACGTCAGGCAGATGAACACGTTTTTGACATTAGTCTTACTATGACGTAGTCCATTCTTTATACAATATAAAATAATTTTTTTAGCCAATCAGAAAGCGTGTTACAACCAAAATTAAATTATTATCGTATAAAATAAAAAAATATTGAGTTCATTCCTTTAATAAAGATTATTAAGATAAAATCAGCACATGCATGCACGTACCACCCTCGAGTGTTCCAGGTCGGCTTTATTAGCGACCAGTATCATGGGAAATTCCTCCCTGTCTTTTACTCGTAGAATCTGTTTGTGGAATTTGTAGGCTTCGTTGAAACTGAAACAAGAAGCAAATATTTTGTGAAATCAATGCTTATTTCAAGGTATCCATTGTACAATAAGGGAGGAAAATTTTGGTAAACTTCGGTGAGATCTCGGTAATGTTCATTTTACCGTATTTGAAGAGCATATATTTAAATATGTGTTATTCAAATATTGTAAAGTAAATAGAACAATTATTAACATGATTAAGAAGGCTGGATGGTTGTGATCATTTTTAGACTGTATTTATCTTCTTTTAAAAAAGAGCTCTGTTATAAAAAAAAGATTAAGGAAAAATACCCAAATTCAAAAGCTAAATACCGGTATATGGAATTTTTCTTCATTTATATAGTTTACAACTGAAAAAATCATATCTAAAAATTCAAGGCAGATCTGAAGGTTAATTTGTTGACCAACCAACCTCTTTACAGCTTCTGAGGAGATTGAGTACATCATTCATCATTTTGTGATGTTCTCTCTTTTGAAATAAACATTAGAACCCTCACTTTAAATTTATGCTGTCATTCACACGTTGCTCAGTGTGTTAAGGATTTAAATTGTGTCTTAGACTAATAATTTTGTTTCACACGTACATTAATAATCAACAAAATTAAATAATTGTGATGAAAATTTACATGGTAATTAAGATATGATTAGTTTGGTTATTTTAGGAACAACCAATTAAATCCTTAGGCCAACATACCCAGTTCACATCAGGAATGAACGAAATATTACACCCATGAAAAATTAATGTTTCTAAAGTATAATTAAATACATGAATGTACACGTATAACTTCACTTTGAAATAAAAAGTATGTTAAGTTATACCGGTAATTGGTTCGGAAGCAAAATACAGTTCAGTTACAGTTTTGACAATAAATACCCGTAAAATTATGGTGGTATTTTTAAGAACAAGAACCCAATAAACATGCAGTGCCGCCACTTGTTGTTGCTACATATTATGTACATAAATCAGAATTACGAAAGTAGTTTGCAAAAAATTGACAGATCTTCCTCATGCATCAAGGACAGTGTATTCCATGTGGCAATAAAATTTGCAATTGTTTCTGCGACAAATGGAAAGAAATCCTTCAGAATTTATTAATATAAACTAAATCTGCACAACAGCGGAGTGTACTCGAGACATAAAAGTACTAATATATGAGTAACATCTTGAAACATCCAGAGTACCGGATGGATTTTGAATCGTTCGTACTTTTAGACTTCCTCTAAAATAGATACTATGTCAGGGTTTTCATAAGGGCGTTGTTGGTTTTTTATTTTTCAGTTGTTGGAAATGTTGAAAATTACTGTTAAATTTCGCAGTTGTTCAAATATTGCAAATAATCATGAAATTACACTCCCCTCCCTCAAAAAAGTTTTATTATGAAATTTCAGAGGATTAAAATTGAGAATCTCACAATGGAACAAATAATACATGTATTACATAATTTGAAAATTGGATCATTGGATTGATATATTTATATACACTCTACATTATTTACATATTTTTATATACATGTATATCCTTACATGTAACCTATTCAACTGATACCCAACTTTCTACAATGCAGACCTGCCATTAATTTGATCGCATGTGACCTTGATAACAGGATACAATAAAATTACACTTCTTGGTACTGTATGAAAGAAATTTAATGCCCCGCCACTGGTACGTTCTTTGTTTCCTTTTCTGTGATTATTTTTAAAACATAAATAGGTCATAGTGACCTCCCTTTTTTTTGTTCGTTGTTAAAGTTGCATATATATATAGCCAAGAAAGCGGACTCAGTACTGTGTGTACTGATAGAACCCGTATATATAACTGGTACAAAACATTACATTTACGGAATACAACAAGGAAGATTTGATGTGAGAATGGCCTTAACCGGTAGCTATAACGAGAGAAAAAACACTGATTTTTTTTTTTTTACAACTTACAATTGACTACATTGTTGCTTTGATATCTCAAGGACCAGGCTGCAGAGAGAGAGAGAGAGAAAGAGGGGGAGAGAGAGAGAGACACTTGAAATCATATAGCAGCTTTTCTCAGCCTTGAAACAAGAGTACCAGTACAAAGTACTTAATCCGAAACAATTATTTCACTACTGGGCTCCCTTCTACACACAGTCCTTGTAGTGGTACATGTGCAAGCATAAGTCCTACAGGCACTTCGTACGAGTAGTGGCAAACACTTACACTGGCCTCCACCAAATACACCTACGGTACTATCATCACTGCGGACTGAGTAACACAGAGACACCCATTTCATATGCATGTACCGGTACCGTACTAAAAACTTACAGTGTAAATGGCAATTTATTCAAATTAATATTTCACAATCAACATGATCAATCTGTACCCTTATCATGTTGCACATCCATGATGACTATACTCAGCATTTAATGAATTATTGGAATATAGACTTTACTTAAATCTACGTTTTTTTTGTCATGATCCTATAATATGTCCAGAGTTTCCCTTTCTCTGCAATCAATAAAATTGTACCGGTACATGCATACATACATAGGATAGCAGTTGTTTGAAAGGAAATTGGGATAACTTGGTTAATATGCATTTGTGCTTAAAACCTCTATAATATGAAAGTTTTAATCAACACTCAAGAACGATTTTTAAAAAATCATCATAACTATATATACTGAATTTTTAGGGAAAAAGAAAAGGAAAAAAATAATTGGACAAGATGGCACTCAAGGAATACTCAACATACTGAATTTTATAAGTTATTACACAACTCTACAAACAGCACATTAAGTCACTACACACTGAACAATATAAAATTTGTTCTTGAGCAGCCAAACTGCAATCCCCCACCTCCCTCCCACCCCGACACACTCACAGACCCTCAAAAAAAAAAATGTTCCCATGGACCTCTCTCCTTCTTTTTGTTTTCTGTTTTTTAGTTTTTATTTTTTTATCATACCTTGCCCTGTCTGTAACAAAGCACACAATAGAAACCCCTCTCCTGATCTCATATACATGTATTGCTTTGTACAGTTTACATACCTTGCCTTGTCTGTTACAGAGTATACCAGGAGGAACCCCTCCCCTGACCTCATATATTGCTCCCTCATGGCACAGAACTCTTCTTGACCAGCTGTGTCTAAAACTGCAGTACCAAAAAAAAAAAAAAATGTAAATTTATGTCATATTAAGTACCAAGTTCATCAAAACTTTTCCACACAGCACAGAAATTTGTTGCTAATTTTATGTGTCAGTGTGCATGTGTGCAGGGGTAGGGGTTTATAGGGTTGGGTACGATTAGTGGTCACTATACTTTTTAAAAATGTGTTGGCAGTGCATTTTTCATGTGTATTACATTTTAAATTATTTTCTGTCTGGATTGCACTGATCGAATCATTGCTTTTACTCAACAACTAAAAATCAACTTTGAAGTAGTACATAGCAAATTATATGCATGAGACATTTCTGCAGGTTTTTGACGATGCATCAACAATTTTGGAGGTGGCGGTTGTTGTTGTGAGTGTGGGGGTGGGGGTGGGGGTGGACGGGGCAATGTGCTGTAACACTGTGTCACTGAAACCAACCAACACCTCCCTATATAAAAGTGTTGGAATTGGACAGGGATGTTACAATGTAATTGGAGTACCATTAAGCCCCGTTTATGATTATAGTACAATGCACATTTTGACAAAACATATTAAATGCTTCATGTATGCATTGAGTTTCGTATTGAGATACATGTTTACTTATATAGCTTTCATTATTTTCTTTTTAAATTCTAAATCCTGTTTTCACTATTTTTAATTACTGCCTGTTTGGCATCGTTTTCAATCCTATTTAACTAGCAAACTTCATATTACTATCCAGCTCAATGGTAGCTCATAAATATTTCAAATTCCTTTTCTCTGTACGTGTGTTCATTTATGAAAATGCAGTTTACAATGGTAGAAAAAAATTAAAAGTGTTTAAGGAAAAGGAAATGCAATATTTGTTCAGCATAAGATAACATTTGTCGAGTGGATACAATATGGCAGCTAGCGAAAGTATTTTTTCAAATGCTTAGAAGAAGGAAAAAAAAGATTCTGTTTGAGAACAATTGAGCCCTTGGGCATAAAAATGAATTGAAAGCTTAACTTAAATGCTAAGTGCAAAATTCATCATGGTCAGAACTGCATGCAGTTTGATTATATTTATTCTTTAATCTTAGCCATTATAAAAGACCAAGTTTTCACTTAATACATTGTTAAAACTTTCATGAATTTTAAATGTTTCTCAAAATTTGATTACCTGTAGCTGACAATTTCAAGGCATTAAGAGACATTAATTAATTTTAATGTTTAAGAATTGTGAAAATACAAGAGATTAAGGGTGGTATAATGCTGACAGGGAAGCTTCTAACAACAAAGAGACCCAGATGAATATGTTACATTGTTTCAAGAACACCCTCTTTTAGGCTAATGGTATCTTTATTATCTGTCATAACAGGAAGCACATTCTTGAAAGACAGTTCAGAATTAATAAATATACAGAGAGAGAGAGAGAGAGAGAGAGAGAGAATGTTACATTCATAAATAACGAGTATCAGTTTTCTTTCACAGTATATATATTCATAATATACACTGGGAAAATAATTTGCACAATGTCGGGGATTTTTTTCCCCTCTTCTTAATTTCTAAGAATGACAAGCCAGCTAGGCTTCACAAATGAATAAAACTAAGTTTTGCAAGTAGATAAAAAGGAGGACTCTTTTAACAATTTTGATTTAAAAAAATCACTAATGAATAAAACAAATATAATGACCCCCCCCCCCCACGCCTATTAATTCTTAAATATTCATAGAAATTCATGGCAAAATATTTGTAAACCATTAATGGATTCACTCTAAATAACTGAAAGAAAGAGCTAGGCTGCATTATTCAAATTTGCGGAGCATTTTGCGCATGCCACAAGCTTAATTTACACTGCAGCAATATTCAAATTATGGAGGAGAATTTACAACTGTTTACTTAGCTAGGGTCCCTAATAGCCACTTTAACCACAGTACCCTTTGTTTTGTTTCAGATCTCAAAATCACTTATATTTAACCTACTTAGAATGAATAGAACGCCACAGACTGACTGCATGGATTTTGCTTTCTAAGTTTGAAGTACATTGTAGCTCTGTGTGTGTATATAAATTATATATTGCTGCAGTTAAACTTACATGTATTAATGTTAATCTTTTCTGCTGCATATTTAAAACATGTACAAAGAATGTCACTTAATATTTGGAATTTTAAAAACTAATTTAACAAATTCAGTCATTTGTGCATTAATTGTAAAAAAAAAAATATCATGACTGGGAAGCAATTCATAAGGAAATTCAGAATGAAGATTTTCAGCGGTGATGTACTTGCTATAAATTACTAGTTTCACAAAGGAGAATAAAGAAGCTAGTCCATTGATTTCAAGGGTGTAACATTCCTCCAACCTATTATCATTAATATAAAATTTTTAAAAATCATATAATATTGCTTCACATTATATTAGGTATTCAATATTTATCAAGGTTTTACCATTATACGAGGTATTTTCTACATACAGTACCAGTGTGCATTATTAAAAATTCACACTTTATATAGTTCTAAAGTTTTACTCCCATCCAAAATTTCATTAATAAATTTTATTATTATTGATAATCTCTGACTTTTTTTTAAAAACAGCAAAACTTTAAGGCTGTCTCATATATATAAGTCTATGCATTTTTCACCTTCTAAACCTACCGATAGTTATTTTTTGGGGTTTTTTTTTTTTGCGGACAAAAATATGTTCTCCAGTATATTTTATTACGCAACATTAAATAGTGAAAGTGATTCTACTACTAACTCTATATTGGGGTTATAAAAAATAAAGCATTATACATAATTGGTGTATGCATGTTCTTAATTGACATAAAAACTGACAGGATCTCAAATATTCTCACGCTGAGCTCAATAAAAAATTACTTCTTCATTTTTTGCTTGTGTATTTATATATACTGGTATAATTATATCAATTAAGTACATGTAGTACGTTGTAATAAATTCTAAGACTTGTAAAAAATTTTAAAAGCACATTTTTTTTAACAATGAATTTTTAATTCTTCCTTCCATTGCTTTTAAAATACAATACATTCATGCCATCATAAAAAAAATAGTTCCTGATTTCCCTTAGACCATGATGATCATTTTGTGCAAGCCATTCAGAAAAATCTTTTCCCTGACCAAGCCACCTGTTGCTTTTTATTACTGATCGACATTGGCTGTCAAAAAAAACCACAAAACTACAACATCGTAGTAAAAAAAAAATAATTCTTTCTGCTTAGACCTTAGCTTTGATATTAAAAATATTAAATAGTTTAAACAGTTACTATGTTCTGTTCAGCAAGTCAAACATTAATTAATTTTCAAATTTTATTTAAAGTTCTAATTCTGATTATCCCTCTTTTGGACTCAGGTTTGATAAGAATCAAATAGTTGGTTCAATGGGTGCATGCAGATAAAAATGCATGTATAAGCTTTTAATTAAAAAATAACATTCCTATCCAATTGCCCCACCAATTTCTTTACACACAATGAATATGAAACCTGCCACTCAAAACACTACAGACAGAAAGTTTACACAATGCATAGAACAGGAAATAGAGCTCTGAATACCCAAAGCCCTTATATTATTGAATTTTTGAGAAAATGCAGCTACGCCTACATGTATTCTTTGATATATATAGCATATCGATGGTAACTTTGTCATTGAGCATGTTGAGTTTTAATTAACACAATTATTACAATTGTCTGCTAAGCTTTGATTGTTTGCTGTAGCACGGTAAATGCATTTCCCTTCCCTTTCTTTAAAAGGAATCGGGAATACTATAGGAAATCATCATATCTAAGAAGATTAACATAAAATAATTCAATTATTAATCTCATAATATTTTAAAAATGTTTTTGTTGAATATGACATTATTTGTTAAAAAAAAATGTAACACATGTATCACTTAAAACAATCAAGAGTTTTATATGATTAACATAATATACAACTGGGTCCCATTGTAGATCCCGGCCATTGTAGATCTCCCCCTTCCACATACACACACACACACACACCATCCCTATTAACACAGAAAATGAACAAACCTGTGTTGCTATAATGATAACAACCACAGTAAAAAACCAAAAATAGTCAAGATTTCTTTTTCTGGAGGGGAAAGGGTTTGGGTGGGGGCTGGGATTTGGGGGGTGTTATTTATAAATCCTATGAGAGAATATGTCCCACGTTATGGAAATGTTAATTAAGAGTGGATTGTTGTAGATTGGTGGTAGAGACCAAGTACTAACTAGCATCACTTACTGTCTAGTCTTGCAACTACTTCATCTATGACACACTGTTTGGTATAGGAATCTTCAATTGTTGGATCATAGTCCGTTACAAAATATGACTGAAACAAAAGAGAATACAACATGAACCTTATACTGTCTGATCAAGAAAAGAAAAAAAAATTGGCTGTGGAAAAATCACTGTGTGAGTGTGTTGGTATTCCTTTTTTTTTCAAATAAGCTATCAAATTTTCAATTAATTTTGCTATTTGACATGGTATTATCATTACAAAACAAATGTACACACATATAGATAAATAGCCTGATTGTTGAAGCTTCTTATTTACAGATTTTTCATACTGAAAAAATGCATATATTATAAACTCACCTTTTTTATGAATTAAGTGACCTAAAATTTTATCTCTACATATGTCATTATAACACATGATATCTATGACTGCATGGGTTCAGAAAGTCCTATTATCTAACATAATAACTGATATTTTAAGTGATTAAGTTTGCTCAAACACATCTAGTGTCCACATCTATTGAATGTAAACTTCCCAGAGTATCAATACATGCATATTGGTAACTAAAATAAGTCTTGACTCTTTTCCAAACCTACAAGGATTTGCAGCAACTTTACAGTTACATATGTACAATAAACACTGTTGCCTTATAGTGAGTTGCCACAGACATTCAATTTGGTTATAAACCTGATTAAAATTTTTTTTAAATAGTAAAAAGATCAGAACATGATTTATAGCTATGCATAATAAGAATTACTTCACTTTAAATGATATTTGTCATAAGCATGTTTTCCATAACTGTGTTTCACTGTAGCTATAGTTTATATTCTGACACCGTGAACACATTGTAGGCAGTACATGTACTGCATCTACAAGACTACAACTTTAAAATATTTCACATAACCTTTAACTATTAATAATAAACATCTAGATTTTTTACTAGGGACACTGACCAAAAATTGTTTACTTCCATCATTATTTTTCACACAAATAGACAGTTATGCAATAACAAATGTCACATTATAGACTAAATAATTAAAAATCATTTTAAAAATATAATATCCTTGTTTTTAATTAACTTGACACAGTCGTTAAATGAAATAAAATATGGGGCTTTCTAGTAAATGTTTGTTTGCTAGAATTTGACCTAATCAAAATTTGGTCATTGCTTAGTTCTATATATACAATGGTTATGGAATAGGAAAGCACTTGTGAATCACACTGAATCACCACCCATTTAATGAGGGACACACAAACTTACTCTCAGACAGTTTACTGGGACGAGACATACACTTTACCTGTATAAATTGGATTGTGAGTGCACTTTTTCCTACGCCGCCACCCCCGACGACAACAAGCCTGTAGCTTTGACTGTAATTATTCGAATCCCTAGACATATTTACTGTGAATGTTTACATGTCAAAATGCAAAATGGCGGAAGTGAATCATTCGGAATATCTCTTTGCTTTTTATTTAACAAGAGTAATCCGAAAGCTGTACAATATTTTTTCTAATTGCCGTGCAGAAAAAGATAAATACCCTAAAACACAATAAGTAGTTATGAAATTTTTATTTTGATTTTTTTTAAGGAACATGAGTTGCGAATTTGCATAGGTTTCAGCGGAATAGTGTAAAAATAGGGAGAATCCGTTAAGATCCGAATAAATATTTTCAACTTTCCAGATTTTATTGAAACCTCAATTTTGATTGGCTCACAGTTTGGAGGTAAATTCTATTGGGTTTGAAAATTTTAGTGGGAGGAGAACCGTGAGTATCGTGTTGTAGATCAACATATTAATTATTAAGTATATTTCATACATTTGCAGTGCTAGGCACAAGACATTGAAATGATCAAACTATTAACACTCATTTACGTTCTTTAATTTGACATCCAATTACCATTGAGATGTAGATATCTAACGTTATGTGATGGGTCTCGGTCATTATTTAAAGTTAAACTGAGAATGCTCGATGACAGGGACGATTATACATTTCCTCATGTTCATATTTGTATAATTAGTATACATGTGCCCCCTAAACGTAGCAAGGTAGTTTCAATTAGAAAACGCCAAAGGTCCTAAGGACAGAACCTTTGAAAATATCACACATGTATAGAAAGATTGTAATTTGTAATGTAAATGGTTTTAATATTCTTGTTTTATTTTATATAATTGAAATATTAAAGCCCCTTCCCCCTCCAAAAAATATAGCTTTAAAATAAATGTCATCAGTGAATAAACAGATTGGAACTGATTACCAAATAGGCAATAATAGCCTGTTTGAGTCAGAATGATATTTATATTACATTCTTTGATATTATTTATGATTACGATTCCTTTGATCTGATTAGATGCCAAAAGCAAAGAAGGCAAAGAAGAATGTTCCAGAGGTGGCAGAAGTGCCAGCTGGTAGTGCCTGCATGGTCGATGAGCGCATGGAGAGCGTCATCGGGAAGCTGTTTGTTTCCTCCTTCACACGGCTTCACCAGATCATCCAGAAGGAAGTGGTGGAGATGTGTGAGGAGGAGTACCGCTGGGCCGAAGAACTACTGGAAGAAGTCCGGCGGGAATTTGCGAGGTAAAAACTTGATTCTAAATGATTACCTTACAAATCCAGTTGGCTATATTTTTCCTAAATTCTCCTTTCATCCACGCTAAGGCTTTAAGTAAGAAATACTGACTCGAAGGAAATTCAGATTACATAGACATTTATTTAAATTTCAACATTACCCATAAGTTATAAAATCGTTAAATCTATATGTTTAATGAACAATAAAAATTTCCTAAGATCCAAGACCAAATTTTAAAAAGTTAGAAAAACAACTGCAAACAGTAGTTATGCAGTAACATACATACATTCAATAAATGACCAGTAGGACTGTTTTTGAATTATGGCTAGTTTGTTCTTTAGATGATATATGTGAATTTATATGTCAAATAAATATAACTGAATTAAATGAGACCCTAAATAATCTCTGTTTTCTTCTAGTCCTGTCAGCAAAATCAACTTATTGCCAAAAACACCTTCAGCAAAGCGCAAGAGAAAGAGAATTCAGAAAGAACCTGTCATTGAAGAAAAAGAAGAAAGTGAATCTGTTAGCAGGTAATCTTCAGACTTTTCCTCCATGCAGTTCACTGCTTATATTGATCCCTGAAAGATGAATATAAAATCAAGTTATCCACATTTTATATACATTTCTCTGTGTATTTGTAGTATCCCTAACACCGATGTAACTGATGCAAATATCTTGGCATATGAAACGCCTCCACAGCGTACCTATCGCACCAGGGCCGCTTCTAGGACCACCCAAACCAAGAGAACCACACGTAACCAAACAAAGAAGACCAAATTCTCCGGCAGTGAGGACCTTGCCATCGAAAAGGAACCGACCACCGAAGACAAAAAAACACCAGTCCTCAACTTCAATCGCAGCAAAGAAGTTTCTATGAAATGTGATAACTTGACTCCTACTGTGGGAGTTTCAAAAGGACAGACTTCCGAGCCCCATGTCTTCAGTCCCCCGGTAGGAAAACCCGGCAAAGGTCACGTCAGGAACAAAGTTCACGCGTACGAAGACTACATTGAACATAAAAGTCCGTCATCGAAACAATGTGCAACACAGAGTCCTGTCCCGGAAACACCGGAACAGAAGGAAGGAAGGGTAAATTCGGAAGAGAGTTGTCAGGAAACTCCAGAGTCGGTGTCACGAGGGAAAAGGTCAAGTGTCCGGAAATCACTCAAATCTGCTAATGCCAGCAGGAAAAGTTTATTGAAGAGTAGCAAAATCCACTTGAACCCCCCTCATCTTCACCCATCAGAAATCTCTGAGGTACAAAACTACAGATAAATATTTTTGTTTTTAGGCAAACAATTTTTCATTATTTTAAGAGTTTAATTGGGCTCTTTTGTTGGGGTTTTCTGTAATGATAATATGTATGTGTGAAAGTCTTATCAAAATTCCAATACTTACAGACACCAGAAAAAAAGAACAAATTAAAGTTGAAAAAGAAGGCAGCAAAGGTTCAGGAAAATGAGGTACAGTCAAAATTTGAAAATAAAATGATAGATTTATAGTGAAAAAGTATCTAGCAGTCAATTTGAAAAATGTAAGAAAATGACAAGGGAAATACAAATCTTTATTTGTAGGAGGTGGAGAACACGACAAGTCGTCTGAGTGGCACAGATACCACAGAGCCTTGTGTGACGGAAAAATCAGATTCAGACAATGAAAGAGCAGTTGTGAATGACACAGAGCCGACACAAGTTATAAACAATAATCTTGAACCAGAACCAGTAGTATCAAGTGAACATGAACAGGAAATGAGTGACATTCAGCCTGAACAAGTTCAAGCATTAGAATCCATGGAAACAGAGGTTGAACCCCAAAAAGTGGAAGTGGAAGCATCAACAGACGATCAACAAGATGTCTCCATGCACAGTGCAGAAGAACCAATGTCCAGCTCACACCACGACCCTGAAGAAGAAGAAGAAGAAGAGGCCAAAGAATATGGTGGTCAGGAGAATGAAGAGAGTCAAGTTGTGGAGTCTGCCGAAAAAGAGAGTGAGAAGATGGATGGGAATGAACAAGTTGTTGAAAAGGAGGATGTCAAATTAGAAAAGGAAGAGAAAGAGTTAACTTCAGATGCAAATAAAGCAGACTCGGATGAAGAGGTAATGCTAATATCAGATGATGATGAGCCCCATACATCGTCTGCTACCAAACAGAAGTCAGACTCTGTGACACAGGCAGATGACGAAAGCGAGGAAGAGAAACAGCCCCCACGAACCAGCAAGCGCACAAAGCAGAGAAACCCTCCCAAACCTCCTGTCAAGACAGAATCAGAGAGCGATGAAGCCGAAGTGGTACCCCCTAAAAGAACAAGAACGAAAACCAGGAAAGTTTTGGAGAACGAAAGCATGGAGCAGACCAAGCCTGTCAGACAGAGCACCCGAACCAAACAGAGGAAGCAAGAAGGAACCTCTGTGTCCTCGGCCCAGGGGTCGGAGGACACCAACAGCGAGGTGGACTCCGGGCACGGGACCGGTGGCACCACCAGAACCACCCGCTCAAAGATGAGGAAGCCCAAAAATAGCTCCATTGCTTCAGAGGGAGACAGTAATTTTGCTGTGCCAGAGAACCCTGCTCCCAAGGCAAGGTTAGGGGTGCTTTGCTTCATACTTGGTTAAAGTTTATATGCAATTTTTTAGTAAATGTTTCTCATTTAAATTATTAATTTTGTAAATTCATACCTTTACTATTAACAACATTATTGTTATGCAACCAATTGACTGGAAGTTCTTTTAGATCTATACCAGTATGTAGAATTTGAATGTAATATGAGTTGAATGCTTTTGTGACATCATAGAAGTTTACATTTTGAATTTGTTTGTATAGTTTGTAAAAGATTAAGACAGAAAGCTTAAGTTAGACTTGTTTGTTTTTTAAAAGAAAAGTAAATTATCTCCATTCAGGACTATCTCCAGAAAGAGAACACTAGACACAGAGGGTGAAGAGGAACTCAACACGTCCATGTCCAAGAAGACCAAGAGAGAAAGCGACACAACCTCAGAGGTAGGCAGAGCTAAATAGCACAGTCTAAATATGTCTCAGACAAGGAATCATTATTATTCAATGCAATGTACTATTTATAATTATAATGCTAATCATGTTAATGGTGTGTTACCATATTGACCTTCTTATCTTTGATGATCTATGCATGGTTTTGCCTTAACTTTTTTTGCTCTTTCTCTCAATGGAAATAATGAATATTATATGTTTTTCTTTTCTAGGAAATGTCTGGTAACTCTACAGAAAGGAAAGGTAAATTTGTCAATTTTTTCTCATATCAGAAGCAATGTTTTGATAACTAGATGTATATTGGGGTTATTTTTATCCAGTTTGTGTGTATAGCTTATTGTATGCTTATTTATTAAGTTTATCTTTTCATTTTTTTTTCTATTATGTTTAGATAATGGAACAGATGATGAAAGGTAATGAAATTTGGGTTTTTATATTATAAAAAGAACTTATTTTTCTTTTACATTTTATATAAAAGATATACTCAAGTACTAAAATAAAATATATGATAAGGAGGAAGAAAATGAATATGAAGATTTCTAACGCTGCATCTATAAGATTTGTTTGTACATGTACCAATGAGAATGGGTAGAAATAACTTTGATTATATAACTAAGATTGTGTGTGGTGTTACAGGAGCAGTCAGAGTGAGGATGATACTCCAGACACAGCCCGACAACAGGCCAAGGTACAGTACTGTTCCAACATTAAACGGACCTAAATGCAAACCGTCAGTGAAAGTTATAAACCTTTCTGATTTATCTTTTATGCCTCTTCCAGATTGTGAAACCAGTGTCTTTCCTCAACAACTTGAGCAGCAAAATTGTGCGCCCGGCCAACCTGAACTTCAGTGGAGTCAAGTCATTCCTGCATCAGAACACTCCACCCTCCAAACTCTCTGTCAAAGTAAGAATTGATCTTAAAGTTTAAAAAATTATGTTACGATCTTGCATACAGGTGACTCTCAATAACTCAAACTAGTTTTTCTCAGAGGTAGATGATATTCTACTTCTGAAAATCATGTGTATGTACATTGGACGAGTGTAGATGTTTGTTTTTATCAAAACTACTTTTCATTTGGGAACTTTTTAACAGGAGCAGCAGGAGCAGAGAAAGAGAGAGCTCGAGGAAAAGAAAAAGAAAGAGGCCGAGAGGTTACAGAAGAGGGAAATGGAGAAAAAGAAAAAGATAGAGGAGCTCCGAAAGTATGTAACAACTGCATTTATCTTGATTAATAACATTAGAGGAGCTCCGAAAGTATGTAACAACTGCATTTATCTTGATTAATAACATCATGAAATTGTTAATGAATAAAATGTTTCTGTACATATCCGTCTGTTAGACTTATGAAGATATTTGACAGAGAGTGTACATAGCACAAGTACATATAGGTATGTAATATGGGGACATGATTGAACAAATAGCAGTGATCACATATTTTGAGCTTTACCTTACACATGAAAAACATTTTTCACTCGGATCAATCCCTTGGCAGGAAACGTGAAGAGAGAATGCGGCGTGTGAATGAGAGGCGAGAGCAAGCCAACCGCGAGGACATGGAGACCAAGAGCCGCATGATGAAGACCATGGAGGAGAAGAGTAAGCAGGCAGACGACCTAAAGGAGGAGAAGATGAAGGAGGAGCAGGAGAAACAGAGGCTCAGGTATGAGGTGGTGAAACAGAGGCTCAGGTACGGAGGTGGTGAGAGAGGCTCAGGTATGAGGTGGTGAAACAGAGGCTCAGGTACGGAGGTGGTAAGAGAGGCTCAGGTATGAGGTGGTAAAACAGAGGCTCAGGTACGGAGGTGGTGAGACAGAGGCTCAGGTATGATGTGGTAAAACAGAGGCTCAGGTATGAGGTGGTAAAACATAGGCTCAGATACATGTATGAGGCGGTGAAACAGAGGCTCAGGTATGAGGCTGTGAAACAGAGGCTCAGGTATGAGGCAGTGAGACAAAGGCTCAGGTATGAGGCGGTGAGACAGAGGCGGAAAAACTCCACTGGGTAATATGATAACTGTCCCTGTATTTTAAAGCTGAATTATGGCTGCTATAATGAGTGGCTCAACTCCCTTTTGTGAAATGATGACACCAGAGACATGAATTGCCAATCTCTGTTATTTGCGTTTCTGGTGACACTAATTAAGGTACAGTAAGGGGTAGCTGCTTGCTAATGTATAGAACAACTTATTGTGTGTACGATTACCAGTAGATAAAGATCATCTGTATTTTAAGGTACCTCACTACACCTAGACATACTTTTTTTAAAAGACACTACATCAGAAGATGGCGATTCAAATTTTTTGTTAAACTGTTAATATCGTTCAATTGGTTTGTATATCATCGTAGCTCAGTGGTTAAAGTATTTGGTTTCTGAACCACAGATCATGAGTTCGAATCAGTTCATGTTTACTGAATTAAATTTTCGAAAATGTAATTTTTCATCCAAAATTGCACATTTTTCTCCCTTTTTGACTTAAATACTTCTTATCCATTATGATATCTATCATAATCAAGTAATTTTCTGCTGATTTGAGAAAATATTTCAAGGTGTAGTGAGCCACCTTAAGAATCTAGTGTTACTATAATTTTCCTACTGTAGGATGTATATGTTTTATTGAAAGATAAACACTCATAACTGTATCGCAAGTACAGTCCAACTTCTTTTGAGAAAAATTCTTAAAACTTTTTTAAAATTGTTTCTAAAACTGAAGTAAAAAAGCAATAAAATTCATATTACAGACATTTTCAATATGGTAATACATGTACTGAATATTTCCGTGTTGATTAAAGTACAATATATATATATAGATTTAACATATATATATATATCAATCTTTACTTTCAAACATTTGTAAAGGATAATTTTGTACAATAACAGGTTCAAAAAGCTGGAGGAAGCAGAGGAGAGAAGACGTCAGGAGGAGGAAGAGAGAGTCCGTAAACTGAAGGAACAGGTCAGTGTGTGTACATCAGCGTATCAAACTTCCTGTTGGACTAAAATTTTATATTACATGTATATATAGGTAGTATCAATCACATATTCTTTATATGTTGTAGATTTTTTTTTTTAATAATTCTGCACTTTTCATCACCAACAAAAAAATATTCTAAAACAAAACATAGCAGAATGACAGTTTTTTAAATGGTTTACTTATTCTGGAATGATAACTTTCATGCTGTTTCTGCAATTGTATTTTTAGATCTGTTTTTCCTCTTTTGAAAACCCTTAGAAACTATATGTTCCGTGTAATATCATAGTTGGGTTTGAGAATAATACCAAGATCCTTTTTTTAAAAAACCCATGGACATTGTCTATTAGAGAAAGAAGTCATGTTATAATATTACTCTGGGACATGACTAACTTGCATATTATTTCATATTTTGATTGGAGAAGCATTTTACATTGTAAAAATAGTTTCAACATTTGTGTGACTGTGTGTATGTGTGTGTATTGTTTCCACTTTGGTTTTGCGAAATTAAACAACACAAAAAAATACCCTCATAGTATTTAACTTCTATAAATCGGTGTTGCAGGAAGAGATGGAACAGAGGAACAATGAGTTCCTACAGAGGAAGAAGGAATACGAGGAGCAGGAGAGGTTGAGGAGGAAGGCTGAGGAGAGGAGGAAGTTTGAGGAGCGGATGGCCGAGTTTGAGCGGGAGAGGGCAGCTGAGCACGAGAGACTGAAGAAGATTGAGGAGGAGAAGATCCGGGAGAGGCAGAAACTCCGGGAGGAGAGGTCAGGATACATACTACCCTGGATAGATATGTGTATATTTGGGAGTGGATGAAAAACTGTACAATCTGTAGCATGAATTGGGGGAAACTATTCTCACTTGTACAATATATACAACTTTAGATCTGCATGTAGGGTTCGTGGATTGATATCCACAAAAAAGGTTACTGAAGTCAATAATAGAAATTTTTTTTTCTCACTAAATTTTTTTTTTTTTGGTTTAAATTTACTGTTTAAATCCTGTGGCAAATGCAATGGCGATGCAGATAAAGTTACCTCTTAATTATAATCTGAAAATATTGACTAGAATAATAACACAAAGATAAGATGGAAATAAATGCGGACTTTTTTCTACAGGGAGAGGCAGCTGGTCAAGGAAAGAGCGGAAAGGGAACGCCAGGACATGGAGAAACGGAAACAGAAGGACCTGGAGCTGAAGCAGAAAATGGAGAAGATCAAGGAGCTGGTAAACACATCTGTTGATTATTTCTGATTGTTGATCCTGAAAGATTACATGTACATGTCTCACACTCTTTAAATAATCTAATAATGAGGCTCTGGGGCCATAAAACATAGACAAGCTCACTTTTGACCTCAGTTTCTAATTTAGGAAAGTGATTTATACTGGTAGCCGAAAAGTTAGAGTGAGTTCAAAAGTGAAGTAAATTTTAATTGTATGAAAAAAGAGCCTGTAGTACGTATAAAAAAAGGTGGTGTGATTTGCCATCAAGTATAGAATATTGTCAATGTAATGTAAAAGTAATGGCTGATGGAGTGAAAAAATAAGTCCATTCTATTGCCATTGTTTTTTTAAATCATCTTATGGTTTGAACTTGCTTTTCCATTCATATGTTGTGTTGTGTGGTGTTTAATTGAATAATTTCAACAAGAATATAGAGATTTGCAAGATTTTTTTAACAATTTTTTCCAGGAAAAGAAACGGCTTATGGAAGAGGAGAAACGCAAGTTAGAGTTGAAGGAGAGAGAGCGAGCCATCCATGCCATTGTCAACAAACACAACATGTCCACCCAGGGGCACACAGCCACCGGTGCTGTCTCCAGCTTACCCAAGCCAAACCTCAACTCTACGCTAACAGTAGAGCAGCCAATCAACAATCAGGAAAAGATGCCAAACCCAGACTCGTAAGAACTCTTATTTATTTAACCTCAAATAAAAAAATTTGGGAATTAGAAATGTTTAGAAAAGTCTCAAACATGACTTCCTTCTGATAGAGCTAAATTAATCAGTATACACTGTATGTTCATATGCATCTCTCTCTCTCTCTCTCTCTCTCTCTCTCTCTCTCTCTCTCTCTCTCTCTCTACTAGATTTCATTGATGCAACTTCCTACTACATGTGTAACCTTTCTCAAATTTTAACCTGCTAGATCATCATAACCCACATTTTAAGGATCAGTTTATGTTCAATATATAGATCTATTGGTTTTTTGTGATTTACAGTTATGAAATGACTCCAGCAAAGAAATTCTTCCCCAATAAGATTTCTCTGGAGAGTTACGACATATCAGATCTTCGATCAGATGATTCCACCGATGAAGATGACGCTCCTAAAAAGAAAGTCCCCACCTGGGCTTTAGGTAGGACAAATTCCTTGAAAAAAAAAAGTTTTTCAAGATTTAATCCATACAAATGTAATCTTTGGGGGGTCACAATGAAAGGATAGCTGCCATGACCAATTGCAATTATTAAATATATGGATCATTAAAATTTTTCTTAAAAACCTTTTTTGTATAGGTGCATCTTTGAAGGCTGCATTGATTCAGCAACACTATCATCCCCCAGACCTGAACTTGCTGTTCACGGAAATTGTCCCGCCAGATCTCAATGAACTATTCATCAAGAAGAAAGCTCGCTTCAACAAGAGGACCAGCTCAGCCATCTGGACGTCTCCCATTCTCAAACCCGGCATGAACTTCTAAAAGTGAATTGGATGAACATTTTAACTGAATGATTGTGTTTGTGTGAGAGTGAGAGTGTATTGAAATAATTTCTTCTTTACGATTGTTTCGGTTTGCATTGACTAAGTGTGCCAATATGTGACAGGTAATACATTTTTATTTATCGGTAAGTTTTAACTTGCTTGTTCCTTATTTCAAGCTTTGTGGTATGGTTTTGTTTGAGTGTATAGATACATGCGCTGTACTAGGAAAGTAAAATGTCTGGCTTAGATGATCTTATATATATGCACTTGTGTATTAGAAGTGCATGTTGAGTTGAAAACTGTAAAGGTGGAGAAAATCATTTATCAGGATCTAGAAACATAAATACTAGAATTTTTAAAAAATCAAATAGTGCATCCTACTTAAACTCATCTTCTATTCTATTCATATACTTTGCAGGATATTTTTTGGAGATATTGATAAATTTGCATTCTCTCTCTCTCTCTCTCTCTCTCTCTCTCTCTCTCTCTCTCTCTCTTCATAAGATTTTCATCATTTAAAGCATAATTTTTTTTTACTGTTGTTTAAAACATTGAAAAATATATGATATTCTGTGCAGGGATATATTTGTTGTAAAACTGGATATGCGTTATGCGATTAAACTTTTCACCACAGAAAATATGCATTCTCTGTATTAACAAGTATTGATGAAATTGTACATGTAAGATGTTAACAATCTCCGATCCTCGGCAATATTCGATAACTCTAAATTATCCGAATTTATTTTATTTGTACCATAAATCTGCCTTTTATATAGACAAACTTAATTAGTCTTGAAGTGTTAATATTGCGCAAAGCCATACAACGAACTGCTTGGCTTAGTGGCTTCACGGAGACCTACTACCTAGAGGTAAAGGGATTCGATGCACCTGGTACAACCTTTTTTTCAAATTTGATCTCAACTTGTATACGTTATTTATTACATTATTTTATCGTGGCCAAAATTGCAATAACTTCGTAAAATGCATGGATACCACCAAAAAATTTCTTTTTATTTTATTTCATTTATAAAGTTTGAAGGATAAATAACATTTTTATGATGAAAAAAAATACTTTGAGGCTGAGGATCGGAGAACCTTAAAATGAATTTGAATTTTTTTCAAATATTTACTTTATACTTAAACATTGAAATTCATTAAAAGTTGACGGGTGAAGTTTGTTATTAATTTAAAAGATTAAAATGTGCTGATGCAAGAAAATGTAGATAAGCTGATATTTAATGACCATTGAAACATGTAAATTTTTATGGACAATTTTTCTATTAAATATGTATAATAAATTGTTGTTTGCTTTGTCACATGTGTTAAGTGTGGGTCAAAGTTGTGCAAGTGCTTGATTAAGGTTGTGTGTTTATAAAACTTCCTTTTAAAGTCTTTATTGATCAAAGGAGCCATGTGGCTCATAGGTACATAGTACACACAATAACAGGAGGATTGTGGAGGATTCTACATGATATATATCAGATGGGCTAACAACATACCGAATACTGTACATCCGGTAATTTTCGCGATGGTCTTTATTTTTGCTTTATTCGTGATCTCTTTTAAATTGCAAATTAATAAATACGTAGATCTAATTTTCTATAAGAAACTTTTTACATCACAAAAAATGACACGCAAATTAAGAAAGTTGCATATTTTCCCCATTTTCGTGAATTTTGTGACGCGCGAAAAAAAAAAAACCCGGATGTACGGTATATATGTACAATAACATGTACATAAGACAGAGAACATAAAAGGAATTAATATATTAAATTCTCTCAGTCTCCCAGCTTTGAAGCTTTCAATAAATATTGACAATTTCTGAATAGATTTAACGTTATCAAACAAAACAATTGTGTAAAATTAATTTGAAAAAGGAAGATTTTTTTAGTAGTAAGGTTTTATGTATTTTTCTCAAATATGCAAAAATGCAGGGCAAACAAGAACAATATGAAATTTTATATCTTCTATCTCAAACAACTTTTACAAGAGAAAGCTGTCCATGTGACATCAAATTACACTGGGTTTTCTTTTGTGTAAACTATTTATAATCCAAAAAAAAATCAAAGAATGAAAA
Source organism: Magallana ariakensis (assembly GCA_020458035.1). Taxonomy (NCBI): domain Eukaryota; kingdom Metazoa; phylum Mollusca; class Bivalvia; order Ostreida; family Ostreidae; genus Magallana; species Magallana ariakensis. Next base: position 41,844,320 of record CM035812.1, on the reverse strand, counting down.
TAATTTTCTATCTTTAAAACTGTAGAATGAGTTGTCTGGACAAATGGTACACTGTGTGCAATACTATGGGGAAGAAAAAGTTCTAAGCTGTCATTTTCCCATAAATTCACAAAATCAAAATGTAGGTACATGTACAAGTAGATAAACACATCTTGGATATATGTACCATTGAGCTGCAAAACGAAAAAGTTCTTATCTTGAAAACTGTAGGAAAAGTTTATAAAGTTTATATCTGAACAAATGGGGTACCCTTTATGCAACAGTTTCTTAAAATGACAGACTTTTAAAATTTAAAGTTCAGCAGCTAATATTTTTCTAATACGTTTTATCAGAAATTTAATATGCACATCTCTGATATATTTATTTATGCGCAATTGATCTGCAAAACAAAAAAATCTTATCTTGAAAACTGTTGGAGGATTTATCCGTACAATGGGGGTACCCTATATGCAATAATATGGAAAAAATGACTAACTTCAACAGCTGGTCTTGTTTTGTTTATTGCATAAATTATCAAAACTCAAAATCCAAGTAATAAGCACATCTACGATAGGATATATGTACATTTGATCTGCAAAACATCTTGAAAACTGTAGAAGGAGTTATCCGTACAAAATGGTTCATGCATTACGTATGTTAAGGTATCTCGCTCCTCACGTTTTGATTTCATTGCGCAGATGATCATTTTATTTTAAAGGAGTATGATTTTATTGATTTAATCATCACAGAAAAATTATTATTTCATAATTACACAACATTCTTAAAGAAAATGCATCTGAATTCAAGAAACAAACAAGTTTCTGGGAAATTATTTTTTCGTGCAGAAGTTCTTTTTTAGGTGAAAATGACAGAAACAAGCAATTTTATGAATTTTCAATATACTTTTCTTTTTATTATACTTTATTCATTATTCACATTTTTAACATTTGATAGGTTGGCAACATATTCTTTAGGTTCTGTTTGACATGTACAAAATTAAATCTTGAGAGAGTGATAGACGTTTAGCATAAAATCATGCAAATATATAGAAAATGTCTGAATTTTTTTAAGTCAATTTCTGCGAGAATTTTACCTTCGAAGCCATATATCTAAAATTTGACATCACTGGCCCCCATGTTTTATTATGTCAAAATGATACTAAATACATAGCTAGGCAAACTGGATTAAACTTATAAAATTCTTGATATTCAAAAAGTTTTTATTTCAAATCAAATTGTACCTATATATATTAAAAATTGTCTATTTTAAATGCAAAAAGGTCACAGAAAAATTTATGCAGCTTTGTACAATTTTTTTCTGTAATTCCTCTATTCAGTGTGACCATTGTGCATAATTAAAAACAATATTTGAAGAAATAAATTTGTTAATCAAAAATACTGACAACAATTCATAATCAGGCTGTATTGCATTTTAGGTGCAAAAAGGTCAAATTAAATTGAGATGAACACTGCAGACCCCCCCCCCCCCCCACCCACCACCACCACCATTATCTCTGTATTTTTTAAGTATGTCTTGTCTACAGATTTCAATGATATACTTCTCAAGAAATTCTTGATACAAGAACATTGAGGAGTGGGATACCTGAAATTGAGAACTTCATAAGATTTCTCCGCGTTTTCACGGTGTACAGGCGAGCTAAACAGGCACGTGTTCAAGAGAGAGTTTACGGCATCAGTAATCGCGTTTTGAAAACTCGTTCATGACTCAATTAATCAATTTTCATTAAATGATACTTTTCATAGAAAACTGTTGCGTTTTTAAATCACATAAACGCATGCGAGAGAAGAAAATAAAAGAGGATTTTTTTTACGACAACCGGAATCAGTTCGATGTCAACAATATCGTGGCATTTCATGATTTGTTCCTGAATTTAGTAACTTATATGTTCGAAAGCTAGGATTATAAACACGTAGATTTATTTAGCTATTTCGATTATGACGGGGGACTAAGTTGATCAAAGATCAGAGGAATTTGAGACCTTACTCAAAATGAGACAGTGAGAAAACAGAACAGGTAAAAATTTGGGATAATGCATAATTGCATTGATCGATGACTGATCAATGTATTATTTAGTGTGTGTGTGTGTGTATTTGTGATGTATGTTGGAATAATGCGCAATATTTTTAGTGTTGTAAAAATTGGCCTATATGACAGTGATTGCATAAACTGCCACTGACTTGCTGGACATGTAAAGAAGAGTTCCTTAACTTTCAGAACCATGCTTGCATTTTCCAATAACAGACACATACCTAAGGTTTAAGGTAGTTAAATGTACTTGTAGACTTTCAGTGGATTATATTTTATTTTAGAGATACCCTATAACCAATTGCAAATTGTGTATTTCAGGGTATATTGCATCTAAGCTAAGGTGACAAAGTTTAATAATTTAATAAATGTAAATTTTTTTTTCAAAGAAACTAGTGTTACACTGTCTGAGCTCATATCAGCATCATCTTTATGAATGATGTCAATATCTAACAAGTGTACATGTTTGTAATGTTTCAAAGAAATTCATGTTTCATCAAGCATGTCATATATATATTGCATGCATTGATGGTAATGGATATGATATACATGTGGCTGATAGCCTGATAATAAATTTCTTTTATTTTACATAGTCTGTCCCAAGATATTTAGGCAGCGCATTTGAACGATTTTTAATAAAAATACACAGTCATTACCTGTGAAAGAAGTGCAATTGAAATCGATGAAAGGGAAAATATTAAGATATCTTCATGCATTGACTTGATCATTATTATTTTTCACTCGGAAAAATTCACAGGAACGTAAACAGACATCTTACGGAGATTTATAATGGGAAATGTTGACATCCTTTCTTCATCCGAAAGTCTTTCGGAATACATCACATAATTTTTCAACGTTATCATTTAATTGGTACTACTTCATCTCTTTTGCAATGCAAAATCCCTATATAGACTTCTTATTTTTAGCCATGATTGTATTGAAACCTGACAAGCTTGGGTGGGTGGGGGGCGTTTCTAAAGATAAATCTTGGGATCAAAATCAACCACAAGTCTCCCCTTGTTTATCTCAGACCAATGGCTCTAACCACTAGCCTACCTCACATAATTTTTCAACGTTATCATTTGGTACTACTTTTATCTCTTTTGCAATGCAAAATTCATATACATGTAGACTTTTTTTTTAGCTGTGTTTTGAAACCTGACAAGCTAGAGGGGGCGTTTCAAAAGAGAAATCTTGGGATTTTTTCGTATATTGAATAAACATTGTTTCAACCCCGAAATATTTAATATAAATATCAAATAATGTGCTGCATTAAATATCTCGGGACAGTCTCTAGGCCTACCTATATTAAACAGTTACAAAGCACATCATAAATGTAAACAAAAATTTTTAAACACCACATTACATCTTGACTAACTAGGCTTTTTTGATTGATCGGATAAATGATTGCATTTTTGAAGCCCCAGTTTTGATCTCTCTCTGAAATTCAGCTTGGAAAGGATGTGTATATTTTTGCATTTGTGCCTACATCAAATTTATGACAGTATACCGTCATTATATAATCATATTCTCAAAATTGGGCCCAAACTTCAGCCGTTTGTCATAGTAAAAATCTGGATAGACACGCATATCTCTTAATTGAAGAATTATTTATTTAGATAAATTGATTTTAATGTCACAACACTCAGACAAGTGAATAAAGTTGATAAAATAGCAAACTGGCTAGACATAAGTGTAAAAATATAAGATTGTAATGATTGATATAAATAAAGACTCGATCTACCGGTAGTTATATTAAAATCGGCAAAATATGTGGGAACCAAAATTGACTTTCAATATTGTTTTTTCAGATGAATGGATTGGAAATAAAGCAGAATGCCGTTAGACCGACGAGCAGGTTTACAGCTTGGGCTGCTGTTAATGGCGGTTCCTTTACAATACATCGTCTCTAGATACATGACAACTAATGAATCTCAGCGAAGCTATGCAATAAGAAAGTAAATGATTTGTCTCTAGATACTTAGATGACAACCAATGAATCTGATCGAACTCATCGTCAGAACCCGCAGGTTTTTCTCTCTGTTACAAAGCAGTGTAATGGAGAGAAAACCCATGGATTCTGACGATGATCGAAGCTATGCAATAAGAAAGTAATTCCATCACAATATATGATATTATATATAGTCGCTAGATAAATGCCTAGCTTTGAATTTCAATAAAATTATGCAATATTACAAAGTAAATAAGTTATATATGATACTTTGTCTTTTCAATTGTTTGTCATTGAATCTCAAAAAGCTATCCAATTTTTCAAATGTTAGTACATGAATTGTCTGTTGCCTAAGCCAACTATGGCACGCAGACATAAATGGTGCAGTACTATTTGCTCAATCATGAAAATTAATTGTCATGATTACCGGTACTTTGATATCAGTTATTCACTAAATAAAGCAAGCACATTTTGAAGCTGATTTAAAAACTATTGACAAACATGGACATAAAGAATATTATAACCATAGCTGCATTCAGTCATGACATTGTGTAAAATTCAATCAATTCTGAAATGTTTTGTTCTCATTTGTCTTATGTAAAATTTTTGTTGAAATGCTGAAACCATGCATTGCATAGAAACACATACCTATTCTAATGAATCCGTGAAATATGGAATATTTAAAAATGCTTAAAACTCTAAGAGTATACTTGAAATCAATACTAGTATAACATACCCTGTTGATCTAGTACCCGGTAACTTAAAGCATCATTGAAATGAATGTTTATTAACGGAGTCCATATTTTTGCAGTCTTTTTAACAGTGCAGCTGGTTTTAAGGAGAAGTATCTATCGTGGAAATCCTGGCAGCAATGGTGCATGAGTTTCATCTTCAGGGACGAGCCGGGGAGCTATGCTGGACAAGACGACCTCAATGGGGAATCCCCAGCCCTAGAGGTCATGAAGTTCAAGGACCCAGAGGGGTATTTTGGAGGTTTGTTTCACTTGATTATTAAAAACTCTTACTGTATTATTATAATATCATACAAACTCTTGATGCAGTATTTAATGAAGATGAAAACAGTTAACAAGTATATTGATAACCATTTAGTATTTTGTACCCATCAACCTGTCTAATAGTTTTCATAGTTTATATAAATAAGTGGTTGATGATAGAAGCAGGGAAACACTTCTAGTGGGTTTTTTTTTTAATCATTTCACTTTGTTTATTTGTATACTGTTACTAATACTTACTAGGATTTTAACTGAGTAAGGAAATTACTCGTATTGTTATAGTCCATAGAAGGCTTTGCCTCGCCTTTTATGGACTTTGACAACCTGACAAATTTTCATAGTCAGTCAGTTACAAACCTTATTTGTGTTTTGTTTTGTTGAGGACCAAAAAATTAAGTAAACAAATATAAGAAATGTATGTTCAACTTGGTATATTTCATGCCAAAATACAGAAAAAATGTCTCGTGAATTTATGTACATGTAGTAATTGCCATCAACTTTCTGAAAGTCCATGTGAAAATCAACTGTCTCCCTTTGCTCCCGCCCTTACCTCTGCTGCTCATTTTATTGCTTGTAAAATTTTTGGAACTCAGGTTTTATAATTAATCAATCATTTCACTTTGCGCTCTTCCTCCTTTGTGCAAATATTCCCCGTCAGATGACCATTGCTGTTGTTATTTTAAATGTTGTTACATCATATTCAAAGGTGGATTACCCAAAATATTTTGGGACTGAGAATTTTTTTAACGTTGGAACGTTTGGGTCGATATTCAGTTAAAAAGACATTAAGTCCGCCCTGTTGTTGTGTACGAGGGAAAACAAAATATTTTCAGTCTCTCCTGGAAACTTAAACACAATCTTGTACTTTTGTGTTTATATATACATTTTGTATTCTTAAATATGTAGAACAATTTTCCACATGGCTGATGTGGTTTTATATGATAAAACGACTATATAGTACAATTCGTTATAAGCGTGATCGTTATAAACGTGTTTTACTGTATTAAGGATATTGTCACATTAATGAATTTAATTTTAGCCTCTACGGAGCCTCGTAGTCCTCGACCTCCAGAAGTGAGGTATAGGGTGGGCCAAGTAATACGCCACAAAATATGGGGCTACCGAGGGGTAATTGTTGCTTGGGATCCACAAGCCAGGGTAAGGGGATCATAATTTACTAAAGGTGAAATTGTATCGAATCTGTGATTGTATTTGCTGGGAAAACTCTCTTTCTCTTTTTATCTTTGTAATCAGGCCCCTGAAGGTTGGGTAGAACAGAACCACAGAAAAGACAAACCTGTAAGTATATATCAGCTATAGATGCTTGGCCAAAAAATCCTATTCATCAAATATTGAAAATAAGAAGACATTTTACACAAAGTCTTTTAATTGTGCATTTCAGCAATGGAGAACTCAACCGAACTATGCCATCCTTGTAGATACTAGGGACAGAATGACACCACAGCTGACATATGTACCCCAAGAAAACATTGATATCATATCTAATGTCAAGGTAATTGTGAAACTAATGTCAAGGTCATATGAATCATTTTGTTATATTTCATATAAAACATTGATATCATATCGAATATTGAAGTAAAAATTAAACAATATCAAAGTAAATGTCAAAGTAATCACTAATTTACACTAATAAAACATTTTCCTCTAGTGTCAAGGTTATTGTTAAACATTGATAGGATATCTGATGTTAATGATTATTTTAAGTTCATGTAAAACAATGATGTTAAATCTATATAATATCAAGGTAAAAATTAAAGAGACTTTTTTAGATATGAAATTTTGAAATAATTTATTTTGCAAAGTTTGAAGAAATTCATCTGAAAGACCATCTTACATGTAAAGCTGTATTTTTTTTTTCAACGAGAAATAAAAACTGATAAATTTCTTTATTTCAGATTATGCACCCCGGAATAGAAAACTACTTTGAAGGATTTGATGGTGCTCAGTACATACCTCGGCCTTGGCTTAAAGCTGTGTTTCCTCATGATTGACCTTGACCTTTTGTGAAGTCCTTGACATTTCTTGATATTTTTGACTTTCGTAAAAAAGTGTATATATGGATATATAAGAGGGATGATGCAGATTGAGTTTATTTTTCTTGAATTGTTGTGGTTCTTTGGTTAAATTTTAATTCATTTGAACAGGGTTGCTGGAAATTTTATTTTTGTATAATTATGTATAAAGATAAATACTGGGACATTCTTCAACATCATGCTGTGGTAATTTTGAACTATCATATTTATTGGGGAAAAAAATAACCACGAACAATCTCAACATTGTAGAATGTGATTTGGCATTATAGTATTTTTTCTTCTTCACATTTCTGATTTTGTAATGTATCAGTACATATACTGTACTAGACTAATGTGTTAGTGAAATAAATTATTTAAGAGATAAATGACAGATGCTGGAGATTATGGATTGATTTTGTTTTGTGTTTCTTTTTTTATTTGGTACAGTCTATTTAAGAATGAACTTTATTTTCAATTGGTTAATTATATGTACAAAGCATATTAAGCAGAAAAATCTGCTACACTTAATCATAATGTCAACAATCCAAATTTTAAATATAAATCTGACAAGGACATGTGTGCAATTTTTACTTTCACCTTTTGTCTTTCATTGTATAAAAGAATTTTTATGAAAATGCCACGTGGTTTGTAAAACACTACTGCTGTTGTATAAACTACACATAGTTGTATAAACTACACATATTTCGCTGTCCAACCATAAGTGGTTGCAAGCCAATACTTGCACTGTCTATGTTGAGAAAATATCATTTATGAGTTTATCATTTAATTTAATACCATTGCATTTATTTGAGATCTTTCTGTTTCTATTTGTTATTTAATCTTTTCAACATCCAGTGTGCGACAAACGTACTCTGCTTATGCTTTACCATCTTTTTTTCACAAGGGAAAAAAGGTTGTTAAACATAAAATAATGTAAAAAAGTCTCAGCATATTGTTCAACAAATAGACATGAAGTTTGTTATGTTCATTAAAACATGATACAAAAGCCTGTTTTTTTCTGTATATTCAATTCAATGTTGAAGTTTCATCCGGTGTGGGAAATAAAAATGAATACACTCAGTCAAACTTTGGTATTTCCAAAATTGTTAACTTGAATATCATAGATAAGTCAAAGTGAGTTTGTACTGACCCTAGGGTTTTTTCTTTAGACAATAGTGTATTTTAACTTGTATTTATCGAATTCTAGTATAACTAGTATTCTTCTGTGCATAGTGGGCTAGATTGTTGTGACATAAAAATGGTTTGAATGTATTTCGTGAGCAATGATGTCTAATATTATATGATGTAGAAAAAGCACAAAAAGATATTCTGATTTTTAATGAAAAAGAATATTTAGTCATTTATTAAAATATTCTCATACTGTAATTTCTGGGCCTATATAACTAATTGTTTGTGAGGTGCAGATTTTGAATAACCAAGTTGAACCGTGACCTGCCATTTACATTAAAATCTCGCTTCATGATGCTGTGCAAAAACGTCCGATATGAGGGCATTTCAGATACTAGTCCAAGAAACAGTGTTTGGGACTAGTACTTGAACGGACTTCCAATTCACATTGCAGATCCATGGTAATCGAAATACATGTAAAAATGTTCCAAGATTCTGAAGTTCAACGTTATATTCTTATATCTCTAGGTATCGTCCCTCTCTATTCATAAGAAAATCGCTTGTACTACGTACAGAAAATGACAATCGATGCAGAAAAATGCTCCTAATCGACTAACACCAGTTAAGGATTTTTTTTTTTTACATTCAATGCTAGTACCTTCCTACCCGCATGAAACATTACATCTTCCCAAGTCAATATTTTTTATCAGCTTCCTACTTTGTCATTTTTAGCTCACCCTGCTGAAAGCTCAAGTGAGTTTTTCTGATCACATTTAGTCTTTCATTGGTCTGTCCGTAAACTTTTCATATTTTTCAACATCATCTCAAGAACTAGTGGCCAATTTCAACCAAACTTGGCGCAAAGCACTAAGAGGCAAAGGGGATTCAAAGTTGTTAAAATTATGGACTACGTCCTTTTTCAAGGGGAGGTAATTAGGAATTATTGAAAATTTTTGAGAAATTTTGATAAAAATCTTCTCAAGAACCAGTTGGCCAAGAATGCTGAAACTTATGTGGAAGCATTCTCAGGTAGCGTAGATTCAAAGTTCTGAAAATCATGACCCCCATGGAGGTAGGGTGGGGCGACAATGGGGGGGGGGTCAAATTTTTACTTAGGAATTAATAGAGTATATAAATCTTTAAAAATCTTCTTCTCAGAAACTAATCAGCCAGGAAAGTTGAAACTTGTGTGGAAGAATCCTCAGGTAGTGTAGATTCAAAGTTGGGAAAATCATGACCAGCAGGGGTAGGGTAGGGCCACAATGAGGGGGTTTCAAACTTTTACATAGGAATATACAGAGTGAAGATTTAAAAATCTTCTTCTCAGAAACCAATCAGCCAGGAAAGCTGAAACTTGTGTGGAAGCATCCTCATGTAGGGTAGATTCAAGTTTGTTAAAATCATGATCTCCCGGGGGTAGGATGGGGTCACAGCGTGGGGGGGCAAACATTTACATAGGAATATATAGGAAAATTCTTTTAAAAATCTTTTTTTGAAAAACCATTCGCCTAGAAAAGCTGTAACTTTAGTGAAAGTAACCTAGATCAGATAATGTAGGTTCAATCAAAATCTTAAGGAGTAGAATGGGGCCACTTTAACATCGTTTAGACTTTGGCCCCTACACGATTTTTGGGCCCCACAAGGGATTCAGAGTTTGATATAGGTTTATATCCCGTATATAAACAATTGTTTAGGATCTTTTTGAGAACTGCAATGCTCAACATGTGATATGACTATAAAATCATCATGTTAGAAAAAGGGCTAATGATAATAAAGATAAGAATATCTAGGGGGAAATTGATTTTTATTTATACAGGATCTACATGTATTATACTACATTGTCCAGATAGTTTGTATTATGACTCCATTTAGCTGATTTTATCATACCTATTGTTCCTCAGGTGAGCGATGTGGCCCATGGGCCTCTTGTTGTAACTAACTTATTTATCCGTATGCCCGAGTTCAAATCCCGCAGGGGCTTTTGATGTTACTTACTGAATTGAATTTTTTTTATATTCATTTTTTATCCCCAAACGGCAAATTTTTCGCTTATTTGACATATGTACAGTTTACTTATCATTATATCTTTCATAATCAAATAATTTACTGTTAATTTGAGTGACTTTTTTCCAGGTGTGTTATTTAACCTTTAACTAATTCGTTTGAAGAATTTAGACATTCGTTTACAGTACGATTTTAGAATTTTTAAATTCGTGGCACTCCGTCGTATATGCATACATCACAGGCACCTGTGGCATACTTTCTTGTTTAACATATAGTGCATACATATATTTATCATTACAATGAGGCAATGATTAACAATTAACTTTTTATTTACACAAAAAGGGAGATCACTCTAACTTAACAAATTAATATGCAGGGTATTATTAAATCAACACTAGACTTTGACCCGTGCGTGCACGTGTTGACATTGCATATGATATCGGAATGATCTAATATTATTCTAATAGAATAATCTTACTGTGTCTCGGGGCAGGCGTTCACTACAGTTAAAATGCCTCCCATATACCCGTAATGTAGCAAAAAACTGCAGAATCGCTCTGATTTTGAGAAAATTAATGAAGCTTTATTGAAAATACGTCAAATTATTCACAAGAAATCATTTTGAGGCTGTAAATACATTTCATCTAAAAAATTTATTCATATTAATAAAGAATTCAACACTTTTACACCAACGTTTTTTACTCGCTTCAAATTTACACACCATGTAGACATTCGGAACTCTCGGGATTTTTCATATTAAATGCACTGAGTTAGAGTTATTTCGCGTATTTTCTTTGATGAACAGAATATATACATGTAGCAAACTTTCAATGAAAATTTACACGTATTTGTATTATCGTTTCTGAGTTTATCCATGCAAATGTGATATTGTGGAAACATAAACTAAAGAGCCTCCCGTGATTTATCGTGAATGTAATGCGCATGCGCAAGATTGTAAAATCCAAAAAATCCAGATGATTTCCGGATTTTAAAAAGGAATTTTCGTTGAATATTAATTAGCGAAGCTTGATTGAGAAGAAATAAAAACAAATTGGTAATCTTCAAGTACCAATGATGTGTAAAATATATAAAACAAAAGACAGTACCCTTCCGATTTCTCGGTATTAAAGCCCCAAAATTCGAGTCTATTATTTTAATATAGTAGTATAGATAGATGCATTACTATGGCATGTTTTAAACCGCGCAAATCTCATGCTTTCAAAATGCTTTTAGAATTAATATTATTGTTCCAAAGCATATAAACATGTATTTTAAATGAGTTCCAGAAAAGCAATGAACTTGAAAGTTAAGTTGACATAGCATGTATTCTCTATATTTTCAGAGGCAATGGATCTGAGAATCGACTTGAGGGAAAAAGTACGTTGTTTTTTTTACAGAGACGAATGGAGTTGTAAACTTTATATATTATTTAATACATTTTATATTTATGAAATCATTTTATAACTTTCCTTTTAAAGAAAACATTTCACCACTTCATGACGCTTGGTGATAATTGCATAATGAATGACACTATTTTTTTTCACGATGCTTAACGATGCCGAGTACAGTTTGAGTGCGCATGCATGACTTTGTGCATCTCTTTTTTTTCAATCAGCCGTATGTGAAAATTTATAACTTTCTTCTGATTTATGTATTATAACCACAAAATGCTAATTTTTTGGAGAAAAAACCACGAGGTAAACGGTTTTTTTTTATTTCCCCATTTGGTAACCTTTTACAATAGCTTTCATATATTTGAAAGAAAAAAATCCCTTAGGCAGAAATACAAAAAATATGAGGGAAAACGTGAAAATTGAGCGCTTTTTCAGCAAATTCCCATAGGGTCCCATAGTAAAAAAAAAAACCCGCTTTTATAACTTTAACTTTCCAACTAAATTTTAAAACATATGTTTTGGTCAAATATTGTAAAATTTGAAAATTCTAAACGCGGTGAAAGTATTTTGTTTATAAAGTATTTTTATCTACATTAATATCGACAGTTGCATGTCCCGTACAAGAGTTCGAGTGGATTTCGTAACCGCAGACAATCAGTATAGCGCACTTGAATGGAAACATGACACAAAAATAAGTGAAGATATTGACATTCATGTAGATACTCCCCACCACGCCCCATCATCTGACTACGCCTTTATAATGTGAATATATATAAATTAATATAACACCCCTTTAAATCCACCACTTTTGGATATTAAAAAAATAATCACGTGATAATATATGTTAGACGAAGACCAGGAAGTAAAATACCTGTCTCGTCATGTTGCAGGGTGGAGGTTTGTACCTGTAGTTTGTTAATCAGTAATATTATTTAGTCACACCTTTCTTTTCCGTCGATTTTGTTAACTACATGTATAATTACTTCATATTGAATTCGTGTTAACGAGAGTAATTGGCCAGCTATATAGAATATTTAACAACACCTTTCAAAATGTAGGTTATTTATTAGAACATGAACTACGACGCAAAAAATGTAAAACAAGTTTTGTATCATTAATAAAAGAGCTAGCTAATCATGTTTTTTTTTTAAATAAAATTATTTCAGGATTCTCTTAAAATCCACAAAGCTGCCTGACCATGGACCGCCGTACTTGGGCCCAGGATGTGTTACGGTGTCATCTTTGTGAGACCCCGGGGCCCCCTATGTACTGTGACATTTGTCACACACATCTGTGTAAAGTCTGTGTGGGGGAACATCTGTCCGATGAATCCAAAGATCACAAAGTGGTGCCATTTAAAAAAAGAGGACTTAATCCTAAATGTTCAAAACATTCCACACAATTATGTGACCTTTACTGCGAACACTGTGGCATTCCTATTTGTGTGGAATGCGTTTCCTCTCGTGAACATATAGGACATGAACAAGTTGGCATTTTCAAAATACTAGATACTAAAAAAGAAGCTTTACAAAGAGATTTGCAAGAATTAGAAAATACCATTTATCCTAAATACCAAGAGATTGCATCTTATATCCCAGCTCAGAAATCTGATCTAAAGGAAAACTCCAAGAAATTAACAACAGCTATTGACGAACATGGAGAAGAATTGCACAGAGAAATAGACAATGCTATAAAAAATTTGAAATCTGATGTGGTTGAAATCGATTCCAAACACCTGGTTTTCTTAAATAAGCAGGAAGATGAAATCAAACACAGTATTTCTGAAATTGAACAGAGGATTGCTGATCTAAAGAAATTACTTAACTCCAATGAAGTCAGCCTTCTCATTGCCTACAAGTGCAGAAATGCTGAATTCAGAAGATCGCCTCCTAAACTCACAGTTTCTTTGCCAAGATTCACCCCTCAGAAGATTAACAAAGAACAGATTTATCAGCAGATTGGTTCTCTGTCAGCATTATCTATCAAAACAGAAGAACATGGCTACACAATGGAATCTCCCGGCGCTGAGTCCTCTCCCCCGGACAGACCGCTCATTGGTGTACCAAGGATCATCACAGATATAAACACCGAGTATGGAGAGTCAAATGGTTTAAGCAATGTGTCCTGTCTAAGAGATGATCAAGTGTGGACGAGTGGTGATCAGGACAACATGATGAGACTCTACAAACTCCGCGGTAAAGAAGTGAAGTCAATCCAAACAAAGTCAGGGAAAAGACCAGAGGGCATAGCAGTGACACAGAGTGGTGAACTAGTTTATACTGATCCCAATGATAGAACTGTGAACATAGTGAAGAATACACAGATACAGACAGTGATCAGACTACAGGGGTGGAGACCTTTCTATGTCTGTAGTACCTCCTCTGGGGACCTCCTGGTTGTCATGATCACTGATGATAAGAAACAAGCAAAAGTTGTGCGTTACTCTGGCTCTACAGAAAAACAAACGATTCAATTCAATGACAAAGGAAAACCTCTCTATTCAGCTAATATGTGTACTAAATACATCAGTGAGAACAGGAACCTAGATATCTGTGTAGCTGACAATGAAGCCGGTGCAGTAGTGGTCGTCAATCAGGCCGGGATACTCCGGTTAACATACACCGGTCCTTCCACTATTACCAAGAAAAAATTTAAACCACTCGGCATCACTACAGACAGCCAGAGCCGGATACTGACAGCAGACTATTACAACGACCGTATCCACATCCTGGATCAGGACGGACAGTTCCTCCGCTACATTGACAACTGTGATTTGAAATATCCATTTGGTTTAAATGTGGACACAAGTGACAACCTCTTTGTTGCTGAAAAAGAAACAGGTATAGTGAAGAAAATCCAATATTACATGTAAACAAACAATTAGAACATGTTAACAAAGAGACAGTCTCGTGAAATGTGTAATGTTTTTATTGTTACAATTGATGTATATACATTTCAGTGATTTTAAATTCCTTCACATATTAAATTTATTTAGTAAAAAGACTGATTTTCCTATGTATTGAAACATATAATAAGATAGTGTTTATATATTTACATGTGTACAGACCAAATGTGTTTAATAAACCATATGTAATACATGTACATGACGTACGTATTACACAACTGTTTTTGAATTCTATAGCTAGTGTATTGTTAAATTCAATAAAGGCTTTTATAATATAGTTACATTTTCTGTTGTTTAATTCTGAAGTACAAAATATAGTGTTATTGAAGCATTTTTAGTTTATTTTAATTTAAATTTTAAACATTATTAACTGTATTAAACCAGTATTAAATGGCTGAATTTAAGCTTATGAATAAAGAGTTGTTTTAACATGATTTAAATTCATCCATAACTACAGTGTATCAATTTCATATCTAAAAGATTGCAAGCTTGATCCCTAAAATCTCTTATTATTTTAATAAATGTAAAACAATAAAAAATTAAGTGTAATAGGAAATTGTATAATTGAATATGAAAATGAGCATATACAATGGGGCTTCAGATATCCGGACGCTTCAGTTTACGGACTATTTTATTTGGGAACAGATTTTGTATACGATATTTTGTCTCATATATCCGGAATTTCGCGTTCCAGATCCGGACGGTCTGTTTTTACCACAAAATACTGTTTAACTATAAATTTTGCTTCATTTAACCGGACGGTAAAATTTAATGATACTCCGATTAATACAATAGAAAGATTAAGTCTATCAATTGAGTTTCACACTTTTTCACCTGCTAGCCCCCATGAGTAGCTTGTATAAACACCCTGACTTCTCAAATAACTTTCAAATATTACCGACATTGCTGGTTAGACAGGATTAGTCGCGCCTCACTGCACTTGGCGTGGGTATCTTTACACTGTGCACCTGTCAAGTACAATCACTTTTTAAAACACCCCTCTATTTAAAAGGAAGAATGTGCTTAATAAATCTAGGAAGTTTTTCATAGCTTTGTGGTATTTATATTCAAAAAAAATATTTTAAACATAGTGTCTCAAGAGTGCTTTTTTAGATAAAGTCAAAACCGGAAGTATAGGAAGAAAACAAAAAGGAAAGCATTTCAACTGATCGGAAGTGCATTGGTTAAACATTGACGTGTCTAGATATAGATTGTTAAAAACAGAGCTTAAATAGGCACATTTCACACTTGGACACAATATATAATTTAGCTACATTTGGCTATTATTATAGTTTGGTTAATATTTCCTGATTAAATAACAATATAAAGCAGGGTTCCTTGTATTAAAAACAGGTGAATTTCAAAGGACAACTCTAATTTGTTGCTATTAAGTATGAAAGGCAAAGAAAACAGTATTAACACCCATAATAAACATATAAATTATCATTTATGACAACAATAGACCTATTTCAGATATCCGGACGCCTCACCTATCCGGACGATTGGACTTTGGAACGAAAGAGTCCGGATAACTGAGGCTCCACTGTACATACATTGAAAACATATGGCTGGACCGGGAATCGATCCCAGGACCCCTGTAACTCTAGTCAGGAGCTCTACCACTGAACTACCTAGGCTGACATCAACAGTCCATACAGCCCCAACTACTACATTCCTCCCACCTTAAATGATCTTTGCCCTTGAAGAATTGTTAGAATCGTGACCCCCGGACTAATACTTGGGCAAAAAAGGGAGTTCAAAGTTTAACATAGAAATAATAAAGAAAACATGTTTAAAAATCTTCTTCTCAAGAACTCCAATGTTATCAAGTTGTGAGATTACTATGCAAGGATTCCAAATAGTGAAAATTCTAAATTGGTAAAATCGTGACCCCCGGATCAGCACTGGGGCCCCAGAAGGGGTTCAAAATTTAACATATATAGGGAAAGTGTTTTAAAATCTTATTTTCAAGACCTACATGTACAATGCTACTGTTTGTGAGATTACTATGCAAGCATCCTCAAATTGTAAATATTCTAAATTGTGGAAGCCGTGACCCGAAGACTTATATTTGGATCCCAGGCGGGGTTCAAAGTTAACATAAAAATATATAGCTTTCAAATTAGTTAAATCGACTAATACTAGCGCCCCAAGAGGGGTTCAAAGTTTAACATAGAAGTAAATAGGAATAATGTTTAAAAATCTTCTTCTTGAGAACTATATTGCTACAATTTGTGATATTACTATGCATGCAACCTTGGCTAATGTAGATTCAATGTTTTTAAAATAGTGACCCCTGGACTAATACTGGAGACCCAAGATGGGTTCAACGTTTTACGTAGAAGTATACATGTATATGGAAGATGTTTTAAAATCTTCTCGAGAACTACAATGCTTCAATTTGTCAGAGTACTACGTAGTCATTCTCAAATAGTGTAGATTCTAAATTATAAAAGCTGTGACCCTCGATCTAATACTGGGGCCCCAGACGGGGTTCAAAGTTTAACATAGAAATATAGAGGGGAAATTTTTAAAAATCTTCTTCTGGAGATCAACAATGCTTCAATTTCTGAGATTATTTTGCAAGGATCCTCAAATAGCGTAGATTCTTAATTGGTTGAGCCAACCATAAACCCCGGACCAATATTGGGGCCCTAGAAAGGGGTTCAAAGTTTAAAATAGAAATAGCATATGTTCAGGTGAGCGATGTGGCCCATGGGACTCTTGTTAATTAAAGAAATAGTCGAGTCATTTAATACATCCTAAAATATTTTAAGGGAATCTACATGCAGTTTTGTTTATCTGCAATTACAACATCAACAAAAAATACACCCCGCCCCTCCCGCCCCTAACCCCCAGCTACAACAACAACAACAAAAATACACCCCCTCCCGCCCCCAACCCCCCAGCTACAACAACAATTAACAAAAATACACCCCGCCCCCTCCCCCAACCCCCCCAGCTAAACTAAAGTTCATATTTATTTTCAACCGAAGGCATTTTAAAATAAAGTGCAAGATGTTAGTCTTATATCATATCGAACAAGTAAAACTCAAATTTGATTATAAGATTGTTTGCCTATATTGTGGTTACTTGGAGTAAACATTTCCAGCAAATATCTATGATTAATACTAAGATCTTTCGTTATCCTGGGCTCAGATGTTCTTTGGAAAAAAAAATGCTATTTTTTCTTTTAAATTCTCAGGCATACTATATTCTTTATGTTAAAAGAAAAATTATAAAGCAAACTAATTTTTAAATAACCACCATATCTCATATGACAATGTGGAAATGAAATATATTTTTTTTTAGATATGAAAGTATTGGGTATTGTTAATTGTAGTGGGAAAATTACTGTTTAAGTTTACTATTCTCGATCTGTTATTTTCTTTAAAGTCATTCATGATCATGATATTTTCCCCAAATTACGACATTTACCCCGATAATGACATTTTTACCAATATGACATTGGGCGCACGGCGGGTGTGACCGGTCAGCAGAGGATGCTTACTCCTCAATGGCACCTGATCCTACCTCTATCTTGGAGGTCCGTGTTGCTCTGCTTTGAATTTGTATTTCGTTTTATGGATTTTTTGAGATGGTTGACGGTTTGTTATTGTCATTTTTTTTCATCATATAACGTGAATGAAAATACTTGGAAATACTACAAATTCGTAATAACATGTTAAACGTTAATAATTAAGTTATATAGATGGAAGAAGCAAACAACCTGTTGCACCTCAGTCGGTTACTTCCGTCGTTTTAAATGTTGCTGAAATTATATTGATCGGTCCCGAAAAAGTCCCCGAAAAATAATTAAGCTACAAGTTATCAAATTTAATAAAGCATGGTTAAATAATATCAACTTATTGATATGCATTGAATAACCAACGAACATCTCAATTCAATTTATTGAGCAATTAAAGGCCCTCAAGGGGCAACAGGACGATTCATTGTATAATAAATATTATTCACAAAAAAAAAAACATACACAGGAGGGAAAAAGTCGTATGATTGAAAGGAGACAGACATTAACAATGAACAATAAAAAATAAAAAATATGTTTATTAACAATTTTCGACAAATAATGACTTATAAAATTGGCAAAGGTTAATTTCGCACGTTAATGATGGTTCATGTATGAATTAATTTAAAATTGTCGTTGGTCAAACTGGATTCGGGTTTGATCAAGTAGAGTATGTAAATTGAATATCCTAAGAAATAAATATGAAATATATATATTCATTAAATGTAATTATACCAACATGAAAAAGCAAATTTAGTTGATTGGGAAGGAACTCGTATATATGATCCTTCACTTTTCAATTATAATTTCGTACGTTAATGATGGTTCATGTTTGAATTAATTCAAAAATATGTTGGACAAGCCAAATTATCTCCCTTCCCCCATATTTTTTTTTAATTTTACTTAATTCGGAGATCAGTCTCCTTTGATGTTTCCAACAATTAATATAACGCCTGTCCACAGTGAGGTTGAAATAGCCACGAATGTCAGATAGAAAGAAAAACTTAGATCCTCCTTCTGGTAGTCCCTGTCTCGGAATTTGACGGCAAAAATTGTCACACAGAGGAATATCGTACCTGCTGAAAAAAAACACAAAATAAAAATTGAGTATGAATTGTTCTCCTATGTGTCAGTTACACTTTCACATGTTAACCGTATGTACATAAGAAAGAAAGATACGAGAGAGAGAGAGAGAGAGAGAGAGAGAGATTTCCTATACCACTGGCAAAGGCAGCCGAGATGATGGCCTTACGAAGCCGCTCGTCTTGTTTCCAAATAAACATGTACAGTGTCATCAGGATAAGACAAGAGATCACGCAAATCAGGGCCAAACACCCGAACGTCTGGTAGACATGAATCCACCCTGAAATCAGTAGGGACATGAGTATTATACCATGTATAGTTATTTTTATTACCTCCCTCCTTCAGGCTTTCTTCTTAAAAGAATTCCATAACTATGTAACTTATTTTCTTATTGTCTCATTCCCCTTCCCTATAATCGCTCATTTCATCAACATTTATTTCGTATTATACGAATTAAGAACGCAACTGACTTAAATTAGTCTAGTACAATGTATCTAGTATGGAATATACATGCATCAAGAAAGTACATGTTTGATTAGTCAGCCCGCCGTACAGTACAGTAAAGTACAGTATAGCTTGACATAGGTATTAGCCTAGCATATACTAGTAGAATAGTGTAGCACAGCCGTATACCATAACATCCATACTTCAGGTGCCATATTGGTCAAACAAAAATACAATCTTCACTTAAAAACAAGTGTACCTGGATTTGAGGAGAGTACATTGTTGGAACACGTCCTGGTGATGAAATTTGAGAAACAGGACAGCCACAGTCCGCCATAGATCTCCCGGGTCCCCAGGTCTATGTAGTACCAGAATGGCGCGGAAAATGACACTGTGTAGGACACGAAGTTGATCACCGTGGCTACGAACCCGGTCACTTTGTACAGACCCATTGCTGACCCACAAAACACGTGCAGGCCAAATTAAAAGTTTAATAAGACGTGAACGTGTAATAAAAAAATACTATAGCACTTGGTCCAGTAATATCTCACGGTACTTTTTCATTATCCGTGAATATTCACTATCTCAAACGGAAAATTGTAAGGACCATTGATAAATCAAAGTCGGCATGTGATATATAAAAACTAGATATATATTCATAATGATATGCTACAGGTATTATAGTATATATATACTGTGTATATGAAAATAATTCAACCTTAAAGGTGTCGGTTCTTATCGATAAGCTAGGGTATCTGTGTTGGCTCTATTATACTACAAGTAGTACTATACTAGTGTACTATTATATATCTGTATGAATGTTGATTGATTGCAGATTTATCAGAGATGATAAACTGAACCAGATAGTAAATGTTGTCTCTTTTGTTGTATAGCTCGGATGTAACGGTTTGCGAATCCTCGTATTCTTATAGACTGTTATGCTATAGGACATTTCATCTATTGGTGAAATTATCTAATTTATTAATATAATAGTAATAGTATCCCAGTTGCCTTTTTCGAACACACTCGTTTATAGCTCATACCACTCACAGGGTGCGGATCTCAATCTAATTAAAATTAGATATTTGATCCGCTCCTAATAGATCGTTACACAAAGCTTTGTGCAGCGATCTATTAGGAGCGGATCAAAGATCTATTTTTAATCAGAATGTGCGGATCCAGAATTTTTCCTGGTTGGTTTTTATTGCTAGTGGGAAGCTCGAGGGGCAGGGCGTCCAAGGTCTATTCTCTGTGAATGTAGTCTGAATTTTTTAAGAGGTTAATTCGTCACCCCTCCTCCATATATCTTCTCGTAAACATGTGATAAAATTATCTTTCTGCGTACATTAAAATTTCACTACTCGAGATTTTTTTAGTTTTACTCAACATTGAAATAAACCAAAAAGCCACTGGCTTTTTTCTTTAGAAATTAAAGTAATTGAAACCTGTTTGGATGAAGAACATCACTGATATTACAAAATAGCAATACGCATTTGGTTTTAGAATTAGATATTAAGAAAATTACTTTATGCGGGAGAGAATATATTTTTTAAAAAAATTCAAAAATATAATTATTCTGGTGGTCAATATGATAAATAGTGTGGCTTTGTTAAAATAACGCCAAACGAACCGCTTTATAATGACGTTGATGGGACCATCATCAAACAAGAGGGAGGCACAAAGGAGAACACCCACAGCAGACTGGGGAAGTCCAGGAATGTATTTAGAGAACTAGAGCCGAGCTCGTTGCAAGCAACGAGAAGGTCTTCCGTTACAGCTTCAAGTCGAGACAATCTGATTAAAATCATATCCTTGAATCCCTCCTTGTTTTTCTATTTTCGCTACAAGAGGATCTGAAGAAACCCCTCTTGAGATCACCCCCTGTTGAACGTTTGTTTATAAATATACATGAGTTATTCTAGCAATCAGAGCAAGTGTTAGAAACGGTAATTTCGGGTTACAAACAAAAATGGAGTTGTACGACGAAATGATGTCACATGTTCGTGAATCTTTCGGTATCAGCAAGTAAGAGATGGAGCATAGGTTGATATTAGACGCCCTTAGGGAATCTAAAGAATGTATTGGCATAACTTCCAAATCATGTAACTGAGGAATGGAACCGACGATTCCATTGGTCAAAGCAAAGTTATCCAGGAGGTGACCTCAAGTGGGGTTTCTTCAAATCATCGTATAGCGACTATAGAAATTTTAATCAGATTGCAAGTCAAGAAAGGATTGTCATTCAGTCTTAATAAAACCACCCCTCTTCTTCTTACACTTGTCAGGGTCTGACAGTTATTGATATGAAGTCATCTTCACACTACCTTAACTTCTGACCAATCAGGGCTTTAGAAAATCAATTTGAACTCTTCAAAAGGAGACAGAAAAATTAATTCATGCCTATTTTCTATATATTACTGCAACCTTCAGACTGCATAGTATTGAAGAGTTACACTTCTCATAAAACAGATAAAGGCATGTCTGTAATAAGTTAGGGGTTTATATTTAGATTGTATGCAAATTTAAAGGTCATAGAAAGGTGACTTCTTATTGATACCTATCCGACCCTGTTGAGTGTAAGGAGAAAAGGGTGGGCTGTCATTAAACTGGATTGTCAATATGATAATAGTAAGTTCAGAAAACGAGGCTCACTATCAAAGTATTATTTTCCTACCAGACAAACTCTCCTTTTAACTCATTTCACGGTTATATCAATTTATGATAACTTAAAACACATCACTTATATGTACATGTATTTAATTATTCCAACCAGAAAATCGATAAATACGTTTACATGTATGTACAACTGATGACAGGATTCAAACTACTGGTATGCCTATATCATAGTGTAAAAACACAAAATCCACTGCGCTGATGCATGGAAAAAAGTGTTATGTTTCATAAACATTTTGATTCCCTATATTCATACTTAAACCATTACCGCTAAAACATGGAATAGTTTATGTAAAGTGCAGTGTTAAAAGAACACCAATTGTAAATAAACAACTAGAGCCGAGCTCGTTGCAAGCAACGAGAAGGTCTTCCGTTACAGCTTCAAGTCGAGACAATTTGATTAAAATCATATCCTTGATCCCCTCCTTGTTTTTCTATTTTCGCTACAAGAGAATCTGAAGAAACCCCTCTTGAGATCACCCCCTGTTGAACGTTTGTTTATAAATATACATGAGTTATTCTAGCAATCAAAGCAAGTGTTAGAAACGGTAATTTCGGGTTACAAACAAAAATGGAGTTGTACGACGAAATGATGTCACATGTTCGTGAATCTTTCGGTATCAGCAAGTAAGAGATGGAGCATAAGTTGATATTAGACGCCCTTAGGGAATCTAAAGAATGTATTGGCATAACTTCCAAATCATATAACTGAGGAATGGAACCGACGATTTCATTGGTCAAAGCAAAGTTATCCAGGAGGTGACCTCAAGTGGGGTTTCTTCAAATCATCGTATAGCGACTATAGAAATTTTAATCAGATTGCAAGTCAAGAAAGGATTGTCATTCAGTCTTAATAAAACCACCCCTCTTCTTCTTACACTTGTCAGGGTCTGACAGTTATTGATATGAGGTCATCTTCACACTACCTTAACTTCTGACCAATCAGGGCTTTAGAAAATCAATTTGAACTCTTCAAAAGGAGACAGAAAAATTAATTCATGCCTATTTTCTATATATTACTGCAACCTCCAGACTGCATAGTTTTGAAGAGTTACACTTCTCATTAAACAGATAAAGGCATGTCTGTAATAAGCTAGGGGTATATATTTAGATTGTATGCAAATTTAAAGGTCATAGAAAGGTGACCTCTTATTGATACCTATCCGACCCCGTTGAGTGTAAGGAGAAAAGGGTGGGCTGTCATTAAACTGGATTGTCAATATAATAATAGTAAGTTCAGAAAACGAGGCTCAATTTCAAAGTATTATTTTTCTACCAGACAAACTCTCTTTTTAACTCATTTAACGGTTATATCAATTTATGATAACTTAAAACACATCACTTATATGTACATGTATTTAATTATTCCAACCAGAAAATCGATAAATACGTTTACATGTATGTACAACTGATGACAGGATTCAAACTACTGGTATGCCTATATCATAGTGTAAAAACACAAAATCCACTGCGCTGATGCATGGAAAAAAGTGTTATGTTTCATAAACATTTTGATTCCCTATATTCATACTTAAAGCTCTACCGCTAAAACATGGAATAGTTTATGTAAAGTGCAGTGTTAAAAGAACACCAATTGTAAATAAACAATAATGCCTTCTCCCATCTGAGGGTGCGCTATTAGTATACAAGACTGAGGTGCTCAGTGGTAGGGATAACTATCCGTATAATGTTTGGCCATACAGGCCTCAGTTTTGTTTTTTAAAGGATGAGTATATTTATCTGAAATCTTCACAAGCAAGTAAAAGAAATTCACAAATCTTCAAAATCATAATCCGCAGTGGTAGGGGTTGTGAGGCATCTCTAACTTCATTTTTTTTCAAATAGGATTTTGTTTTAAATATCCCAATATTTTTTTTTTGCCTTGAGCGCTCATCTAGAAAGTGTGTGGGTGTGGGGGTATCAATACCCCAAAATTTAATTTTCTAAATGTAAATTTCAGAAAATGTTGGCAGGGGTGGGGGCAGAACTCCAACTGAATCAAAAATCCTTTTTGTCACTTTTGTGTGACAGGAAGAGAGACCTCTGGTTTACAATTATTTCTATCATGTCACATATACATGTTTTAGTTATAATATTTTGGAATTTTTAAAAGATACAATATCATTTATTTGATAAAAATCATATATTTATGCATACATGTATTAACATGTGACGTGTAAACCTAAAAGTAATCAATTTTGTTCAGTTTTTTACTTGAGTAACAGAAAGGCATAAACCAGCGTTTTGTTCAGAGCACTGTGTACATTGTATATTTAAACCAAACCAAAAGAGATGGTGTGACGTCAAAGCAATTTGTTTTTGTTTTTTAAACAAAAGAGTTCTACATAATGTCAACCTCCAGAAAATACGATTTCTCTAACTTTAACATTTACAACACATGCGCGGATCCAGAAAATTTTTCCAGGGGGGGGGGTCCGAATTGAACGTGGGGGGGGGGGGGGGGGGCTACACTATTCATCAGAAATGTTGACAAGCAAAAATAAAAAAAAAAAAAAAAAAGAACTTATTTCCCAAAATCATGAAGTTCCTAATCTGTGGAGGGGGGGGGGGGGTAACGTAGTATGCCTATAACTTGAAAAAATTGTACCTGTCAAAAATTTTTTCTCCCATATTCATGATATGCCTAATCCGATTCATGATATGCCTTTTCCGTGGGGAGTTGGGCGGTGCGAATATGCTTATAACTGCATTTTTTTCAATTTCACTCTTAATATTTCCGCTTCCGACGCCTTTCCAAAACATATATGTGTTTTCCAGGGGGGTCCGAGTCGTATTTGCGATAATTTCACTTTGTAAATTTAATAACTTCTCATTTTTCGGGGACCCCCCCCCCCTCTAGATCCGCGCATGCAACAATTAATAAAATCCGTTGAACAACACATATCTATACCATTTAATTGTAACTTTGAGAAGTGTATACATTTTTGGGAGGCAACTGTGTCGCTAGTCTGTAAGTCAAGTGAATTATGTCCTAAGGTCTTTTAAAGAAATAAGAAACTGTCAACACTTGCAGTACTCTGATGATTTCTATGGCGACCGACTGCATTGAATAACGTATTTCATAACTTCTAAACGTGAGAACAAATAATGATTATTTAACATCTTTGACTTAAAACTTTAAACTTATATTCAACAATTGACAACTACATTGATAGCTCACTTCCCACAGGTGCTTGGGGACGGGACCCCCCCCCTCCAATATTCATCCCCACATTCCCGAGTTATTTTTTTTTTCATCATTTATTTTTTAAATTATATGTTGATGTATGCTACACAAAAAAAATTCACAATTAACGCGAAATAAGCTATGTACAAAAAATGTATATACCACTGGTATAAAAAGAGAAGAAGGTTGGCAACTTCAGCAGACGCCATCTTGTATAATTCGACACCTCGCTAGGAAATCCCAACATTATTTAACTAAAAAGAACTGACCGGCTGGAAGTGATGGTCGCTGTATTTCCACAAGTTATTAATAAATGAGGTGCAATGCTATTTTGTGACTTTTCAATAAATCCAGTCGTGTTATTTTCACATTTTACACCATCGAACTCTCGTTTCAATTCTCAGTGAACGGAAGTCGTTCATTAGTCAGCCCGCGGGCTGACTAATTAAGTTAGGATGAAACTTCAATTGCGCTTGCGTAAATTGGAATTCTGGGAATGAATTAGACAGTTCGTGTTAAAGAAATTCGAAGAAGTTATGAAACTGGTCAGTTTCTAGGTCAAACTGCGCATCGATGTATTGGAAGACTATCAATGGGAATCGTTTGCAGCCATAGTCCGGAGTCCGCGTACGTGTATCTTCCCGACTTTTCTTAATGAGATTAGAAAGTAAATATATTGGTAGTGGTTTGCGACGAGACCACTATGTTTGCAAACTAGCAACTTTAAGTATTTTACAGTCATACATTGCTGTACACCGCTACACGCTTATCTCCTCATCTACATCTGTTCATGTACTATGTACAGCCATTAAAATAAGGGTGCAAACTAAATGTGCACCCGCATAGCTATATTATTGTTCTGGAAATTATTTGTCTTGTGTTTTAATAGATTGAGTATTCACTTTTGACCTAAAATTAAAATTCCGCTGGCTGACTTTCTTAGCTTTTTAAAAAGCTAACCTTGTTCTGCATTAGTTTAGTCACAGGCAGCTATTTTTAGCAAAAGGTAAAACCAGAAGAAGACATCCGAGTGGCGTTAGATACATGAAAAGATCAGAGGATCACGATTGTTAAAACAGTAAAATTTTACAAAAAATAGTTGCGGCAATTTAATGGATGGAAATTTACGTTTATGTACCTTATTTCGCGTTTAATTGTGATTTTTTTTAGTGTAGCATACATCAACATATAATTTAAAAAATAAATGATGAACAAAAATAACTCGGGAATGTGGGGATGAATATTGTGGGTGGGGGGGGGGGGTCCCGTCCCCAAGCACCTGTGTCACTTCCAAGTGTATTTTAATTACATAACAATTGATGATCTGCATCCATAAATTACCTATGGCTATCTGTGTCCAGGGTTGTGTGCACTTAAAGGCCGAGGTTTTTAACCGGTCTGTTTACCTTAGGTAAGTTCAGGTGGGGGTGGAGCCTATATTGAAAGAGGTGTGAAACCCCGAGGGAAACACGCTCGCTTGTGTATATATACACGGAGTATTAAAGTGCTCTCAAAAGAGTTTTTTCCGTTTATTTAAAAAGAATATCGTATTTACATGTATAAGTACTTATAAAACAAATTGTTCTTCGTTGAAATGAATATAAAACGCATGAAAAACCGCGTGCGACATGTGCAAAATCTTTCGTTTGATTGAACAAGTTTCTGTCAGGATTAACTGAGAATATATCCTGATGCTTTATGAATTATACAATTACCCCACCGTACTCAAATACTAATGCAACTTTGCAACCAATGCTTGTAAATCTTTTCCGATCAGCTGCTAAATTAAAGTGCACAATAATTATACCAGCTGCGCATGCACCAGAGCTGTCTGTACTTGTTTCTATTCCGGTTTCAGCTCGTGAAATTTCTCAAAGAAATGTGATAACTAACGATATAAATCGTGAACGCAATATTTGATTTCATTTAATTATTTATTCTCAAAATTCACAAACATCTTTATTGATAAACGACGTCTTTCATGGATACATGATCGGCACCACATGATTGGTAATCAGCGCATTTAGTGTGGTACATAACCAAGTACGAGTAAATTTTTAATTCATATCTTTTGTTTAAAGTGCTAAAAGATAGCGATTTATCGTCACGGTATGCAATCAAATCAAAAGAAAAAAGTTTATTGCACCGTCGTCGCGAGCGCTGGGCATGGTATACACAGGACGAGTAAACAAATGCCAATCATTTTCTAACATCCAAACTGGGGCCTCGATTTAGTTGATTAACAAGGGTTACACTGACCAGGTAAATTTGAAGGCGGTGCTTATTTTTCGGTCGCACGGGGTGATTGAATTAACACGCAGACTGGCCGAATAAACACACAGAACACATTAGGAAGTACGTTAACAAATAAGGAGTCACCAAAAATTGATTTTCGCCAATCACTGGGGGGGGGGGGGGGAGGGCGGAGCAGCACAGAGATGACTGTTTTTAAACTTCCTAGAACGCTTCGAAAATTAATGATTTTTTTTACTATGTCAATCCTCTTAAAATTTGGTAAAACTCTTTAGAAAACTTATTTTACTTTCTACACTATTTAATTTTTGTGTTGGTCGAATATTAATTCTTACACCAGTATATGTGCATTTATGACTCGATGGCCAGGAAAGTTTGAATATTGTCTTAAAAGTGTTAAAGTCTGTAAAAAGTAAAAAAAAAACCCAATAATTAACGGAAATGATCATGAGTAACTACAGTCTATTCATCGTCGGACCCCACGGGTTTTCCATCCATTAAATTGCTTGAAATCAGTGTAACGGATAGAAAACCCGTGGGTTCCGACGATGCAGTATATTAATCTTACATGTAAGTTAAACACATATCAATTTTACATATGCCGGTAAATATCTCGGAATTTCATTATATTTAATCTTTTATTTATACAATCGGCCTTGCATATTTAGAATCGAATTGATAGATTACTTTTATTCAATTAATGATAGGTTTTTATAAGATTTTCGCCCTGACGTTAAAATCAACGCGTAATCAACTGAATAAGGGAGATAAATTCATCTTTCATCTAAAACCAATATAAATGAAAATAAAATAAACAAATAGTTTTGTGTTCGTACAAAATATCAATAAACATACACGTGTGATAAGGTACATGTAGATGTCCCCTCGCGCGCGATCTTCTCGGCCATGTGCGAGCGTGCGAGGGATGATCATCATTTAAAGGGGTAATCTTTGTGGGTTTTTGTTGTTGATCTAAAACATTATAAGTACAGTTCTTATACAAACCCACCATTGATTTATGTCTGACGATGTTTTGGATTAGGAATAATATCGGATTTTATAATTTTCAGAATGACTTCTTAATTTACATTTTAAATAAAACATTAATAACTTAAAATTAAAACAGTTCCTGTATTTGCGGCTATAGAAACTCAAAACAAGTACATGAAAGACGCGAATCTGGTGTATTAGATAACCGCTGACCGCTTGGTAGTGCACCCGCGGCCGAGGAGCCCGCGATCTCCTCGGCCGCGGGCGAGGAATAGGTTACGTAAAGTTACAACACACACAGCTCAGAACCCAGGAAGATTTGAAATGTTTGCAGTATAATAATGACTAAAATCTACCAAATAGAAGTTGTTATTTTTTTTTACTTAAAATCCACAATTGATCTATGCCTGATATTACTTCCGATTGAGAATGACATTTCTTTTATTAATTAACAGAACGTTTTCTTAATTGACACTCTATCGTTTAAATCAATTTGAGAAGAATAAACGTCTATGTGTGATCAAAATTAAAACAATTCTTGTTTTCGGCTAAATGAACTCATAAATTGAGAGACGTGACTCCGGTGTATTAGATAACCGCTGACCGCTAGGTAGTCCAGCCGCGACCATGGCGACCGACTTTCTCGGCCGCAAGCGAGGGATAGCTTACGTAATGGTTCACACACAAAGCTCTGATTCCAGATATATTTTAAATGCACGCAGCATGATAACTAAAAATGTATCACATAGATTTATTTTTTTCCGGTAGTTTGTGTGATTTACTAGAAAAGAAAAAGAATGTTTATATTTTCTGTTTCTCGGTTTTTAGGATTGTACAGAATTTACGAAGATGACTTAAACTCCTCACATAATAAAAGCATGTATCCTAAATTTTTTTTTTTGTTTTTTGTTTTTTGTGAATTAAAGCCTCCTTTTTAAACAGGCATACTGTCTGTCGTAACTTAATGTCAGTTGTACGCACAATGACTTTCGTTAACTTGCCAAATAAACACAGGTACATGTTAACATGTAAAGCTTTTTACACTCATACTACACAACTCACCAACAAAATAACATTGTAACGACATTTATAGGATCCCAACAAACAACTTTTCCAGCGACAGCTATATCAAAATCCTAGCCGTTTTTTAGTTATTTAGCAAAAACGTTCAAGGGCCCTTGGCCCTTAATTTAAGGGGCCAGCCCTTTTTTATTGGTGTCAAATGAAAGTCCTTGACATTCTGCACAACTTTTATTCTACATGTTTTAACAAAATATTTTTCGTTTAAAAGATACAAAGGAAAATATGTCTAAATTTTCGCACTTTTTGGAACCCTGTTTTTTGACCCCCTACCTTTTTCTAAATAAAGAAAGTAATCCAAAAACAAAAACCGATGTGCAAAACTTCAATGTCTCTGTTATTCAAATTCGTTGGATTCCCATTCCCTGCTATCATAGTCTCGGAGCCTTTGTCTGGAAACGAAAGGCCCTAAATTTTTTAAAAAGGGGAATAACTCGTCAACGGAAGAGGATTTTTAAAATTTATGAAATGGTTTAGATAGTGTTTTGTAAAGTCTATAAGCCCTGAAAATTTGAGCAAAAACCGTTTAGAAATGAGCAAGATATGAAGCCTCAAAGTTCGCGTCTAGGAAGAAAAAAAAAAAAAAGAAAAACTAGACACGATCTCGTTGCGAGCAACGAGGAGGTCTTCCGTCCGGTTTTCATAGTTGAGATACATGAATGATCTAGCGTTTGCTATTTATAAGGTAAACATGATAAAGAAATAGAAAAAAGTGATATTTCATTGAAAAGGCCAGAAGCTTTTTTCTTTCAGATTCATGTTTAGGAACTTTCGTTGGAAACATTTAGATATCTCTTGGCCCCTAATTTAAAGGATCATCCCTTTTTTTCTTGATATTAAAAGAAATTAAGGTATTTCAATATCAATAACATTTTGTTTAACAAGAGATTAGAAATTCGTTACCGTTTTTGAGATATTTTGGGGTTTTTTAGGGGCCGACCCCTATCTCCTTATAAGGGCTTTTTAACGAAATTTTGTTGGTGAAATATTGTTGAGTACATCATTCCTAGTATCGTCTCTTCTATAATGCTTCTCAAAATATTTGTCCTTTTAAAGATATAAAGATCTAAGAATTGTACTTCTTGCCCTTTAAAATCCTTTGGCCCCTAATTTGAGGGGCCAGCCCCTTTTTCTTGATATGAAATGAAAGTTATTTTTAATCTAAACACATTTTGTTCATTAAGTGTTTAGAAATTCGTTAAATTTCTTGAGATATTTGAAAAAGATTGTTTTGGGGCCGACCCCTTATCTCCTTATAGGGGCCATTTAACGAAACTTTGGTTAATACATATCATTACGAACATTATTCTGAGCATCTTTTCTTATATAATGCTTTTCAAATTATTTCTCCTTTTTAAGATATAAATGATCAAAATATTGGACTTCAAGCCCCTTAAAACCCCTAGTTATGTATCATATCAACAATTTTTAACCATGTATAGATAAATAACAAAATGATAAACAATTTTGCTTCTAAAACACATTACAAAATATTTCTTATTAAAGAGATACAGATAATTGACTTTAGACCCTTCTGGGCCCCTAATTTGAGGGGCCAGCCCCTTTTTCTTGGTGTCAGTTGAAAGGTATTTTTAATCTAAAGACATGTTGTTCATTAAGTGTTAAGAAATTCGTTACCGTTCTTGAGATATTTGAAAAAGATTGTTTTAGGGGCCGACCCCTTTTCTCCTTATAGGGGCCATTTTACAAATTTCTGTTTGTTACATATCATTACAAACATTATTCTGAGCATCTTTTCTTCTATGATGCTTTTCAAAATATTTCTCCTTTTTAAGATATAAATGAACACAATATTGGACTTCTAGCCCCTTAAAACCCCTAATTATGTAACATATCAGCAATTTTTAATCATGTATAGATAACTAACGAGAAGAAAAACAATTTTGCTTCTATAAAACATTACAAAATATTTCTTATTAAAGAGATACAGATAATTGACTTTAGACCCTTCTGGGCCCCTAATTTGAGGGGCCAGCCCCTTTTTCTTGGTGTCAGATGAAAGCTCTTGTATATATAAACTTTTATTGTTCTATATATGATAACAAAATATTTATTACAAAAAAGATATTCGTGATCAAGTCTCAAATTTCCCCAAAATTGTCAAAAAAAGTTAACATCAACATTTTCAGGTCCAGGCGAGCTTCAAGCACAATGCCTTCTGGTGAAATCTAAAACAAGCATGCAAATCTACCATAACCACTCTATCTTGCATAAAAATTTCAAGTCTCTAACTATAACGGTTTTTGAGAACACGCGTGGACAAAATCATGATCCAAAAAACACGAAAAAGGGAGATAATTCAAAAGCGGAAGTGAATTTTCAGACAGAAAGTGGGATGCAAAGAGACATTCACCTAAGACATCATCCCTGTAAAAATCATTAAAATCGATAAAGAAATGGCCGAGAAATTAAGGGTGTCTACCAAGAAGAATAATAATAATAATATAGAAGAATGAGAAACAGTAGAAAAACAGTAAGGTCTTCCGTTGGAAACGGAAGACCTTAATAAGAATAATCTTAATCTGCACAATAATATAAAGGTCTTCCGTTGGAAACGGAAGACCTTAATAATGCCTTCTCCCATCTGAGGGTGCGCTATTAGTATACGAGACTGAGGTGCTCAGTGGTAGGGATAACTATCCGTATAATGCTTGGCCATACAGGTCTCAGTTTTGTTTTTTTAAGGATGAGTATATTTATCTGAAATCTTCACAAGCAAGTAAAAGAAATTCACAAATCTTCAAAATCATAATCCGCGGCAGTGGTAGGGGTTGTGAGGCATCTCTAACTTCATTTTTTTCAAATACGAGTTTGTTTTAAATATCCCAATATTTTTTTTTTGCCTTGAGGCGCTCATCTAGAAAGTGTGTGGGGTGGGGGTGTCAATACCCCAAAATTTAATTTTCTAAATATAAATTTCAGAAAATGTTGGCAGGGGTGGGGGCAGAACTCCAACTGAATCAAAAATCCTTTTTGTCACTTTTGTGTGACAGGAAGAGAGACCTCTGGTTTACAATTATTTCTATCATGTCACATATACATGTTTTAGTTATAATATTTTGGAATTTTTTAAAGATACAATGTCATTTATTTGATAAAAATCATATATTTATGCATACATGTATTAACATGTGACGTGTAAACCTAAAAGTAATCAATTTTGTTCAGTTTTTTACTTGAGTAACAGAAAGGCATAAACCAGCGTTTTGTTCAGAGCACTGTGTACATTGTATATTTAAACCAAACCAAAAGAGATGGTGTGACGTCAAAGCAATTTGTTTTTGTTTTTTAAACAAAAGAGTTCTACATAATGTCAACCTCCGGAAAATACGATTTCTCTAACTTTAACATTTACAACACATGCGCGGATCCAGAAATTTTTTCCAGGGGGGATCCGAATTGAACGTAGGGGGGGGGGGGGCTACACTATTCATCAGAAATGTTGACAAGCAAAAATAAAAAAAACAAAAACAAAAAACTTATTTCCCAAAATCATGAAATTTCTAATCCGTGGAGGTAACGTAGTATGCCTATAACTTGAAATCAAAGTACTGAAGTACTGACGGGAGTTGATTTTATCGCTTATTATTCATTTTATAATCAACAATATGTTATTTAGCATGACAAGTAATTTCTAATCTCTATTTAAATTATGTACATTTTTATAATATGAATTCTCTGACTTTTCCGACAAGAATTTCGAGAAAACACCATATGAATCATGTTGTGTAATATTTAAAGATATATTTAATTCCATCAAACTATGTATCAGTAATCGAAATATTTCTAAAAATTGTACACATGTCTGGATACAAGCAATATTGAACTCTAGTATCGTTCAACCAGACGCTCGGCTGTCTCCGTTAATCTCCGACTACCAAGAGAGACTCTCTGTCGGAGATTTACGGAGACAGCCGAGCGTCTGGTTGAACGCTCTGGCGTAGGAATACATACGACTACAAATAAAATATATAAATTGTTCGTACTTTTTAAAATCTGACTATTTTCAAGGTTTCATAAATATGTTTTCTTGAAAAACAATGGTTCAGTATACATTACACCGAATTTATCTATTATTTCAAGAACTAACTCTTGTCAGCGGTGATTATTTGTGCTTAGGTCCAAACACTGTTTCACTTTCGGTTTGCCTGAGTAACTGCATAGGAGAGTTGATTAAAATCAACTCCCAAAAATTGTACCTGTCAAAATTTTTCTCTCCCATATTCATGATATGCCTAATCCGATTCATGATATGCCTATTCCGTGGGGAGGTGGGGGTGCGAATATGCTTATAACTGCATTTTTTTCAATATCACACTTAATATTTCCGCTTCCGACGCCTTTCCAAAACATATATGTGTTTTCCAGGGGGGGGGGTCCAAATCATATTTGCGATAATTTCACTATGTAAATTTAATAACTTCTCATTTTTCGGGGGGGGGGGGCGGACCGCATGCAACAATTAATAAAATCCGTTGAACAACACATATCTATACCATTTAATTGTAACTTTGAGAAGTGCATACATTTTTGGAAGGCAACTGTGTCGCTAGTCTGTAAGTCAAGTGAATTATGTCCTAAGGTCTTTTAAAGAAATAAGAAACTCTCAACACTTGCAGTACTCTGATGATTTCTATGGCGACCGACTGCATTGAATAACGTATTTCATAACTTCTAAACGTGAGAACAAATAATTATTATTTAACATCTTTGACTTAAAACTTTAAATTTATATTCAACAATTGACCACTACAGTGATAGCTCACTTCCAAGTGTATTTTAATTACATAACAATTGATGATCTGCATCCATAAATTACCTATGGCTATCTGTGTCCAGGGTTGTGTGCACTTAAAAGGCCGAGGTTTTTAACCGGTCTGTTTACCTTAGGTAAGTTCAGGTGAGGGTGGAGCCTATATTAAAAGAGGTGTGAAACCCCGAGGGAAACACGCTCGCTTGTGTATACATGTCTATATACACGGAGTATTAAAGTGCTCTCAAAAGTGTTTTTCCGTTTATTTAAAAAGAACATCGTATTTACATGTATATGTACTTATAAAACAAATTGTTCTTCGTTGAAACGCGTGCGACATGTGCAAAATCTTTCGTTTGATTGAACAAGTTTCTGTTATGGATTAACTGAGAATATATCCTGATGTTTTGTGAATTATACAATTACCCCACCGTACTCAAATACTAATGCAACTTTGCAGCCAATGCTTGTAAATCTTTTCCGATCAGCTGCTAAATTAAAGTGCACAATAATTATACCAGCTGCGCATGCACCAGAGCTGTCTGTACTTGTTTCTATTCCGGTTTCAGCTCGTGAAATTTCTCAAAGAAATGTGATAACTAAACGCAATATTTGATTTCATTTAATTATTTATTCTCAATTATTCACAAACATCTTTATTGATAAACGACGTCTTTCATGGATACATGATCGGCACCACATGATTGGTGATCAGCGCATTTAGTGTGGTACATAACCAAGTACGAGTAAATTTTTAATTCATATCTTTTAATATTTCTTTTGTTTAAAGTGCTAAAAGATAGCGATTTATTGTCACGGTATGCATCAAATCAAAAGAAAAAAGTTTATTGCACCGTCGTCGCGAGCGCTGGGCATGGTATACACAGGACGAGTAAACAAATGCCAATCATTTTCTAACATCCAAACTGGGGCCTCGATTTAGTTGATTAACAAGGGTTACACTGACCAGGTAAATTTGAAGGCGGTGCTTATTTTTCGGTCGCACGGGGTGATTGAATTAACACGCAGACTGGCCGAATAAACACACAGATTGCAAAGTGAAACACATTAGGAAGCACGTTAACAAATAAGGAGTCACCAAAAATTGATTTTCGCCAATCACGGGGTGGGGGGGGGGCGGGTGGAGCAGCACAGAGATGACTGTTTTTAAACTTCCTAGAACGCTTCGAAAATTAATGATTTTTTTTACTATGTCAACCCTCTTAAAATTTGGTACAACTCTTAAGAAAACTTATTTTACTTTCTACACTATTTAATTTTTGTGTTGGTCGAATATTAATTCTTACACCAGTATATGTGCATATATGACTCGATGGCCAGGAAAGTTTGAATATTGTCTTAAAAGTGTTAAAGTCTGTAAAAAGTAAAAAAAAAAAAGCAATAATTAACGGAAATGATCATGAGTAACTACAGTCGATTCATCGTCGGACCCCACGGGTTTTCCATCCGTTAAATTGCTTGAAATCAGTGTAACGGATAGAAAACCTGTGGGTTCCGACGATGCAGTATATTAATCTTGCATGTAAGTTAAACACATATCAATTTTACATATGCCGGTAAATATCTCGGAATTTCATTATATTTAATCTTTTATTTATACAATCGGCCTTGCATATTTAGAATCGAATTGATAGATTACTTTTATTCAATTAATGATAGGTTTTTATAAGATTTTTCGCCCTGACGTTTAAATCAACGCTAAATGAACTGAAAAAGGGAGATAAATTCATCTTTCATCTAAAACCAATATAAATGAAAATAAAATAAACAAATAGTTTTGTGTTCGTACAAAATATCAATAAACATACACGTGTGATAAGGTACATGTAGATGTCCCCTCTCGCGCGATCTTTTGGCCATGTGCGAGCGTGCGAGGGATGATCATCATTTAAAGGGGTAATCTTTGTGGGTTTTTGTTGCTGATCTAAAACATTATTAGTACAGTTCTTATACAAACCCACCATTGATTTATGTCTGACGATGTTTTGGATTAGGAATAATATCGGATTTTATAATTTTCAGAATGACTTCTTAATTTTCATTTTAAATAAAACATTAATAACTTAAAATTAAAACAGTTCCTGTATTTGCGGCTATATAAACTCAAAACAAGTACATGAAAGACGCGAATCTGATGTATTAGATAAGCGCTGACCGCTTGGTAGTGCACCCGCGGCCGAGGAGCCCGCGATCTCCTCGGCCGCGGGCGAGGAATAGGTTACGTAAAGTTACAACACACACAGCTCAGAACCCAGGAAGATTTGAAATGTTTGCAGTATAATAATGACTAAAATCTACCAAATAGAAGTTATTTTTTTTTTACTTAAAATCCACAATTGATCTATGCCTGATATTACTTCCGATTGAGAATGACATTTCTTTTATTAATTAACAGAACGTTTTCTTAATTGACACTCTATCATTTAATTCAATTTGAGAAGAATAAACGTCTATGTGTGATCAAAATTAAAACAATTCTTGTTTTCGGCTAAATGAACTCATAAATTGAGATACGTGACTCCGGTGTATTAGATAACCGCTGACCGCTAGGTAGTCCAGCCGCGACCATGGCGACCGACTTTCTCGGCCGCAAGCGAGGGATAGCTTACGTAATGGTTCAGACACACAGTTCTGATTCCAGATATATTTTAAATGCACGCAGCATGATAACTAAAATGTATCACATACATTTATTTTTTTTCCGTTAGTTTGTGTGATTTACTAGAAAAGAAAAAGAATGTTTATATTTTCTGTTTCTCGTTTTTTAGGATTGTGCAGAATTTACGAAGATGACTTAAACTCCTCACATAAAAGCATGTATCCTAAAATTTTTTTTTTTTTTTTTTTTTTTTTTTGTGAATTAAAGCCTCCTTTTTAAACAGGCATACTGTCTGTCGTAACTTAATGTCAGTTGTACGCACAATGACTTTCATTAACTTGCCAAATAAACACAGGTACATTTTAACATGTAAAGCTTTTTACACTCATACTACACAACTCACCAACAAAATAACATTGTAACGACATTTATAGGATCCCAACAAACAACTTTTCCAGCGACAGCTATATCAAAATCCTAGCCGTTTTTTAGTTATTTAGCAAAAACTTTCAAGGGCCCTTGGCCCTTAATTTAAGGGGCCAGCCCTTTTTTATTGGTGTCAAATGAAAGTCCTTGACATTCTGCACAACTTTTATTCTACATGTCTTAACAAAGTATTTTTCGTTTAAAAGATACAAAGGAAAATATGTCTAAATTTTCGCACTTTTTGGAACCCTGTTTTTTGACCCCCTACCTTTTTCTAAATAAAGAAAGTAATCCAAAAACAAAAACCGATGTGCAAAACTTCAATGTCTCTGTTATTCAAATTCGTTGGATTCCCATTCCCTGCTATCATAGTCTCGGAGCCTTTGTCTGGAAACGAAAGGCCCTAAATTGTTTAAAAAGGGGAATAACTCGTTAACGGAAGAGGATTTTTAAAATTTATGAAATGGTTTAGATAGTGTTTTGTAAAGTCTATAAGCCCTGAAAATTTGAGCAAAAACCGTTCAGAAATGAGCAAGATATGAAGCCTCAAAGTTCGCGTCTAGGAAGAAAAAAAAAAAAAAGAAAAATAAGAACTAGAGACAAGCTCGTTGCAAAGCAACGAAGAGGTCTTCCGTTGCAGCTTCCTGTCGGAAAAGGATTGTCAATCAGTCTGATTAAAAGCACCCTCTTCTCCTTACAGGGAAGATGACAGGTATTGATAGGGGGTCATCTTCACCCGACCTAAACTTCTGACCAATCAGGGCTTTAGAAAATGTATTGGAATTTTTTAAATGGAGACATGCAAATTATATCAATCCTGCTTTCTATGTAACCCCCAGACTGAGTATTGAAGAGTTGCACCTCTCATTAACAGATCAAGTCATGTATTTGGTAAATGAGATATATATTTAGGTTGTGTGCAAATATAGAGGTCATGTGAAGATGAATTGTTATCGATACCTATCAGACCCTAATGAGTTTAAGTAGAAGGGTGGTGATTTTAATCAGATAGGATTGTCAATATGATAAAAGTAAGTTCAGAAAATCAAAAATAAATGATGACGGTGCGCTGTACGAGAGGTGCTCAGTGGGAGGGACAACTCTCCGTATAATGTTTGGCCATGCAAGCACTAGGCATCGTTTTTGCTACGGGGAACAAATTCATCCGAAATGTATTAACAAGCCAATAAAAGAAAAAATTAATCTTCAAAATCTAATCCGTGGTAGTGGTAGGGGAGGGGGGGGTAGGAGTTGTGAGGCAGCTATAACTTATTTTGTTTAATATAATTTGTTTTCAATTTGCCATAAAAATTTATATTGCCTTCTACTAAAATGTGGGTTGGGGGAGGGGGGAACAATGCCCCAAAATTCAATTTCCTTTAAGTTAATTTAAGGTGAATTTTGGTTGCGAGAAAGGGGGAGAGTGCTCTCAGTGGACTAACTGGCGGTTCTGTGAGCAACCTCACAAATAATTCCCCCCCCCTCCCCACTAAGAGAAACAAAATCATAACTAAAGTATTTATCTACAGACACAACTTATGAAATTTCCTTCAATGACCTTGAACTTCACAAAATAACCTTGAAACAAAATCATAACACACACGTAGGTCATAGGCAATCTTTGTGTAAAGTAAGATCTTTCAATGTTTGGAGGGCGCCTTGTTTAGAAAGCTACATTAAAGAAATAATTTGTTCACTTAAGGTCTACTCCGCGCCCTGCCGCCGGAAATCGGTGTCACTAGTGCTTAATTTGGCGCCGGAATCCTTAAGGGATTACCCGTCCCCCGAGAAATCCGGACTCACCTACTGAGCACAAGTCAACACTTAGGTCATAAGCAATCATTGTGTGAAGTAAGAACTTTCAATATTTGGAGGACGTCTTGTTTAGAACGCTACATTTCAGAAATAATTTGTTCACTTAAGGTCTACTCTGCGCCATAGCGCCGGAAATCGGTGTCATTATTAACTAATTTGACGCCGGAATCCTCAAGGGATTACCCGTCCCCCGAGGAATCCGGGTTCATCTAATGAGCACAAGTCCTAGTTTGGGCGCAGGGCGCCATGTTTAGAACGCTACATTACAGAAATAATTTGGTCACTTAAGGTCTACTCCGCGCCCTGGCGCCGGAAATCGGTGTCACTAGTGCCTAATTTGGCGCGGGAATCCTCAAGGGATTACCCGTCCCCCGAGGAATCCGGGCTCACCTAATGAGCAGAAGTCCTTGTTTGGGGACAGGGCGCCTTGTTTAGAACGCTACATTACAGAAATAATTTGTTTTCTTAAGGTCTACTCCGCGCCCTGGCGCCGGAAATCGTTGTCACTAGTGCCTAATTTGGCGCCGGAATCCTCGAGTATACACCCGTTCTCGAGGAATCCGGGCTCACCTTATAAGCACAAGTCCTAGTGTGGGTGCAAGGCGGCCTAATAATTTCAGTTGTTTAACATCGGGATCGGAAAACGCTTGAAAAATAGTGACCTGTTAATTCAAGAATGCACATTTTGTCTCACGCATAAGAATTTCGATCGAAAGATTCATTCAGTAATGCAGTTGACCTCGATGAACTGACCTCAATCATAAGAAGATGCTCCATGAACTGACCTCGATCTATTGATGTTGCATAATAGTAGCTAGGAAGACGGCTTGATTTATAATAATGCGACCTCAATAGCAAGTTATGATGGCATTCAATGTTTTTCAGTCGCATTAAATTATTTTAATACAACTCTTTCTTTGTATACGTGTTAATGCTCTTTGAAGAGCCCTACTCAGTATTCTGAAGAAGAAGAAGAAGAAGATACATTAACATTTAATAATTACGTTAAAATTAGACAAAGAGTTAACGAACGGCTTTTCCCAAATTTATTTAAAAATTAAATTTGTTGACGGTTTATAATAATGAAATTATGGTGTACCGATTCAAAATATTCTATATTTTGTAAAAATACAGTACTTATTTTATTATTTTACATCAAACTGATCATGTTGATTGCTTCTAGCTATCAATATATCATTATTGCCGATCATTCCTTTAAAAGGAATACTTGTTTTTTGTTAGAGCGTTGGAGTTAGTGCTGGCTAGCTTTACTCTGGTAGTGAGCTATCATGGTACATGTATTTCAAAGAAACAAGAAATCTGTCGACACTTGCAGTACTTTGATGATTTCTATGGCGACCGACTGCGTTGCATAATGTTGTCGTATTTCATAACTTCTTAATCCGAGAACAATTTTCCTTTGACTTAAAACTTTTAAGTATAATATATTATTCCGTTCATATCTGTAGAAGTTTGGCGTGTTCAACAGGTTGATTTATTAGCAACATTATCCGATTACGATTTCGCACCTACATGTATAATGTGAAGATGATTGACTTCGAATAATAGCCTTATTGTTTAACAATTGACCACTGTAGTGAAAGCACACTTCCATACTCAATAATATTCGATAACCTTCGATACATTGTTACTCAATTACATAACAATTGATGATCTGCAGCCATATAAACATAACCCGACTGGGGCTATAGATGTTCTCAGCTGTGTGCGCTGTTCAAAGCGACACAATATTTTCGGTCGCACGCTGCGATTGAATTAACACAGACTGACCGAATAAACAAACGGGTGGGAAAGTGAAAATGTTACACATAAGAAGAAGTCGCCAAAAAATGATTTTCGTCAAATCTGATTATCTTTTTGCCAATTAAAAAAAATCCGAATGCCTCAATTCAGGACACCTTTTATCGTGCCAGCACCTACCGCAAACATGAAACATGGAACTTTGATTATAATAAACTACCTTGTGCGCAATCGTATTAATCATTGCTAAATCAACTGTACATGTAAAATAAATTTATCTTTTCATCTTAAACCAATATCATAGTTGAAGTCATAAAAGAAAATAGTTGTGTTCGTACAAAAGTCTGAAACATGCACTCGCGCGGGATCTCCTCGGCCATGTGCGAGGGATGATCATCATTTAAAAGTTTTAATATTTGTGGGTTGTTTGTTGATTTAAAACAATATTTGTACAGATTTATAAACATTTTAGACCTACAAACCAACCATTAATTTAAGACTGACGAAGTTTCCGATTTGTAGTAATATCGCCTTTATAAATTTTCAGAACATCTTCTTACACTCTAATGTTTAATTAAATAAAAACAAGATGGACAAACTCTTATAACATGAAGAAATTAAAACAGATCTTGTATTTTATTTACGGGTATGTAAACTAAAACAATTCTAGAGTGCGCGGCTAAATAAACTCATATATGAGAGACGCATTTCTCGTGTATTAGATAACCGCTGACCGCTAGTTAGCCCCGTCGCGACCATGGTGACCGATTTTCTAGGCCGCGGGTGAGGGATAGCTTACGTAACGGTACACACACAGCTCTTATTCAAGGTAGATTTTAAATGCATGCAGTATGAAAACTCAATTGTAATACATAGATTTATTTTAAATCCGTAGTTTGTGTTTTACTACAAAGGAAGAATGTTTTGTTTTCCGATTCTCGTTTTAGGGATTGTGCACTATAAGAACTTAACAAAACTGACATAAACTCCAAAAAAAAAAATCTATTCTAAAAAAAAATTTCCTGTATAAACCAGCATACTTTCTATGATAACTTTATGCCAGTTGCACGCACATAGACTATCGTTAACTTGCCAAATTAAACGAGGTACATGTTAACATGTACAGCTTTTTACACTCATACAACACAAATCACCAACAAAATAACATTCGCGGGGGTGTTAAGGAAGCATATGGGCAATTTAGCGTCTTATTTAGACTGTTATATTCAAAATCGTGAGATTAAAAAACTGTTTTGAATCAGATCAAAAACTTAGTATTATCCATTGAAATAGATGTCAAAGCAATAAAATCGGGTAGTACATCACGGCCACATCGGTGCATTATCACGTGACAGCTATAAATAGCTTACATATATTCCTTAACATAAAATGAGATAGAACAACACTACCCTGCGATTTCCACAAAACAATAAACATATCAAGTGAAGGCGAAACATCTGAATTTTATAAAAACCGCTGCTAGAATCCTATATTCTCCTTGATTTAATAGTTATTCATCCGGTTCTCAAAAAACCTTCCCAACTTTTATTCGGTTTGCACAGAAAACGGTATGTTGCATCAAAACAACACATAACACAGGATTCTAGCAGCACTTTTAAATTTAAGCATTGATCAAACTATCGATACATGTAAAATTTGAAGTTCAATATATACGGGGTAGTGTTGTTCTAGTCGGATTTTTATATCATAAACAACGACAGAGGAAAGCCTGGCCGAGAAATAAAAGCAAATTTACATACCTTTTAGCGAATATTTGATAAAACTAACATCTCTCCTAGTATTCTTTTGTTCCATTCTCAATAATTCACACCCAAATACTTTATTAGAGTTCTTAGAATACTTGTATTTTGAATCTGTTTACAATGCTTTCCGATCAAATTTACACGACATTCAACTTTCAGTCATGACGTCATCAATGTGTAAATCTACGTAATACAATCTAGTTTGTGATAAAAATTGTCTCAATTATTTTTTATTTGTTTTTGGTCTACGTTTCGTTGATTACATATTTGAGTATGTACATAATAACTAAGATTTGTGATTTCACGAAATTACATGTAACTTAGATTCCATATGCTTCCTTAACACCCCCGCGTTGTAACGACCTTTATGAGATCCCAACAAACAACTTTTCCAGCGACAGCCATATCGAAATCCTAACCGTTTTTGAGTTATTAAGCAAAAACTTTCAAGCGCTATTGGCCCTTCATTTTAGGGGCCAGCCCTTTTTTATTGGTGTCAAATGAAAGCCTTTAACATTCTGCACAACTTTTATTCTACATGTCTTAACAAAATATTTTTCGTTTAAAAGATACAAAGCAAAATATGTCTAAATTTTCGCACTTTTTGGAATCCTATTTTTTGACCCCCTACCTTTTTCTAAATAACAAACGTAATCGAAAAACAAAAATCGATGTGCACAACTTCAATGTCTCTGTTATTCAAATTCGCTGGATTCCCATTCCCTGCTATCATAGTCTCGGAGCCTTTGTCTGGAAACCAAAGGCTCTAAAAAATTTTAAAAGGGGAATAACTCGTTAACGGAAGAGGAATTTTAAAGTTTATGAAACGTTTTAGATAGTGTTTTGTAATGTCTATAAGCCCTGAAAATTTGAGCAAAAACCGTTCAGAAATGAGCAAGATATGGGGCCTCAAAGTTCGCGTCTAGGAAGAAAAAAAAAAAAAAAAAATAAGAATAATCTTACAAGCACAATAATAGTAAGGTCTTCCGTTGGAAACGGAAGACCTTAATAATCTTTATCTGCACAATAATATAAAGGTCTTCCGTTGGAAACGGAAGACCTTAATTAATAAATAAACATCATCAGGAGGTCTGCACAATACAGCACCAACACCAAGCTGAAGCTACACCATAGCTGTGTGATATCTACTATTCTGTTTAGGTGCTGTTTGGTCCGAATGCTGGAGGATGACAGAGACAGATTTGTTGCAAATTACGACTGTCTAGTGAGCTTTAAATACAAAAGTCTCTTCGGTCAATACTAAGAATATTCTGGCCTGAGAAGATGCCATCTAGAGGACATGGGTACCCTCATTACAAAACGCCGATGAAAATTGATATGGCACGTGCTATGAAAAGACCCCCCCCCCTCCCATTCAACAACTAATACTGGACACCAGGGGGCAAGAGATAGAGAGGAAGGTCAAGAACATCTTGGAGAAAAACGGTTGAAAGCAAGATGCCTGGGGATCATTTAAACCAGGCTTGCCCAGGATAGGCAGGAGTGGAGGAAATTTGTTGCTTCCCTTTACACCATACGGCATAGGGGGTAAAGGGTAATGATTTAAAAATAAAATGAATAATGAAGGTTATATAGATGGTTGCTGGTGTTAATTGTAAAAAAGGACCAGCATCTTTGATCTGCTTCACTCTCTGCTAATTGGACAAAATGAATACTATATAGTTAATCAGGTATACTTAAGTCTTTCTATTATCCTTGATTTATAACTGCCGTTTATCAGCAGTCTAGGCGGACTCCGAAAACGGAGTAAACTCCGAAAACGGAGTATTTGGCACCGTCATGCATTACGATTTTCTCAACTTCCGTTTTGTAGCTAATGTAAATAATGGAGAGTTACCTCCCTTCTCCGTGAAAACGTGATTGAAAA
The DNA here is from genome assembly GCA_020458035.1 of Magallana ariakensis. Lineage (NCBI taxonomy): Eukaryota > Metazoa > Mollusca > Bivalvia > Ostreida > Ostreidae > Magallana > Magallana ariakensis. Next base: position 41,799,584 of record CM035812.1, on the reverse strand, counting down.
ATAGATTAAAATCCTTCAGAAGCGTAAAAAAAATTAAAAACGATACAGAAATGGTTAATTTTAAAATTATACTTCAAAAGAAATGTGAAAATGTTTCGGTAAACAGCAGGAAAATAAATACAAAAATTTTAATTCACACGTGGTCGACCAGGACTTGTAAGATTAAAAAATCGGACTTCAAATTAAAACTTGGAAGTATGGAGATGGAAATTTAAATGTTGCACTTATGTAAGTATTCAAGTCTTTAATAAAGGTAATGTTTTTTTTTTAAAATACGACTAATTACGATGTATACAAGGTTTTAAGAAGTGCCGACTGAGCGAGACATCGCGTGTTCAACAGAACGGTGTAATGACTACAAACGGGATATAAAACTCACGGTAATAGTTTCTTTCACACCCTAGCCCATAAATAATCTTTAATCATAGTGAAATCATGAAAAAAACATTAGTTTATTCACTTTTAATGACATCGTCATCGGAAACAGAATTGACCAACTTTGACAGCAAATAAAATTTGATTTGCCAAACGAACGTATATTTTTGCCAAATACATTCTGTTGAAATATGTCTTTTAAAGCATTTAAACGTATTTTCAGACCTGCATATGAATAATCCGCTTTGCACGATCAATTTTCCTGAGTGCCCTGTTTTCACGTAAAAATGTGATATTTTGATTAACTGCGCATGCGCCGAACTCCTTTTTCGGAGTATTTTTTCTTTTAAGAAATCACTTCCGTTTACTCCGTTTTCGGAGTCCGCCCAGACTGATCAGAGACATAAATGTTATTTATGTCTCTGGGTTTATGCTGAAAAATTAAGATATAAACGCTTTATATCATGAATTAATTTTTTAAATTTTATTAAATAAAAACAACCTTACAAATACACCTTTCTTTTATGACAAAAAAATGGATATCCTGATACTACTATCTATCGTTACCCGAGAACAGAATTTCGCCAATTAGTGACACGAACCGTTTTCGTTTATTAGTGATACCCTACTTTCACTTCGGTCACATGACGATGTTTTGCATTTTGCACTAGCAGTGACTAGGAAGATGAAACGAACGAGGTTTAAATGGACTTTATTCAACTTAGTCTCTCTCTTTTCTGGAATAACATATAGTTTAGAATGTAGCCCATCTACTTTGCCGTTTGAATTTTCGTCCTTTTATTTTCGTCGCCATCAAGAATATGTGTTCTCTGAAGTTACGTTACAAAGTTTGAAAACTGATAATCCGGTGTCAAATATGACTGACGCATGCTGTGCATTTTTGGACGATTTTGCTGACAGCGCTTCAGAATTCATCAAGTGTTCAGTAGAACGGTCGAGGCCGTTCAGATTCTGTGAGGAATGTGTGATACCTTATGCAAGGGCAAAAAGCATTTATGAAGATATTGAAAAGGTGATTATAAATGTCAAATTATTAGCCAACTAAGCTTTGCAGGCTCTCTGGGATAATTCCTTTTGTGACAGTAAGACCTTGAATTATTCCCTAAACATATTCTCCCTCCCCTTTCCATGCAAATTATTTATACGGGTGATGGTCAGCCAGGTCAATCGATGGCACATATAGCTCAATAGAGCACCTCATCTGACTAGAAATTCAGGGGGTCAAGTTAAAATTTTTTGTAAATTGTGTTTTTTTTTATAGATTTAATGCCCCACCTCATAGGTTTTGTATTGTTAAACATAGTATTAACTTTGGATGACCTTATTACATATAACTGATTGACAGAATGATCAATCTTACAGAAACATACAATGTTTAAAGCAGATCTAGACGAGCTACTTTGGCTGGGTTATCAGAAAATGTAGATGTGTATTTTTTGTTCTCAAAGACCTTTCAAAGTAAAAAAATAATAATCAAGACTGCTAATATAAAATATATGTGTTTCTGTGAATATTTGATTATTAATAAACATCCACAAAAACCCTTTGGTTTTGATGTGGTAAAAAATGGGTACCGTATGTACATGTATTTTTAAAGATAATGTACATATAACATAATTTACTATATTTTTAAAAAGAAATTTTTGTTTTTGGTTTTACTGTGAATACTAGTACCCAGTACCTTGTAGATTGCTTTGTACAAGGATCCATCAAAGAGGATAAAAATGGGACGGTAACCTACGAGTTTAACACCGATACTATAGACTTCCTGGACCAGTACAAAAACCTGACATTATGTATAAAACCGTACACCAATGGCACGTATCCAGACATCAATAAAGAGGTAAAGTCATCATTATTAGAGTCTGAAGATTACCCACCACATTTTGAATTGAACTCAATTTACACTAAGAGGACAGTTTTTTAGTACGAAATGTAACACTATGCCTTTTAAAACATTTTCTGAGCCAGTGGAATCTACCGAGTAAATGTGTATCACTTACCTTTTTATACCAAATTCAGCAAATTATGGTAAATAGAAAGGTACATAGTAGTAGTATAATAGTCTTAAAATTATATCTACAAACAGTTGAGAACTGATAAGTAAATCATACTATATTACTATATAATACTGAACGTTTGTGGCATGATCATAATTCCCCTGACTTTGTTTTTCAGACGGTCATCAACAGAACAGTCTGCAGTGCCTGCCTGCTGGATTATTCCACACTCAATAGTCATTTTAAGGACATCAGGAAAACCACAGGTGGATAAATATGCATGGACCTTGTTGACATGGTTGGTATATTATATGTATTTTACATGTAACTATATAATAGTAAATATTATGTCAGAAGTCATTCATTGCTGCAATAACAGGATGTGGATGATCAATTCATGACAAAATCTCTTGTTTTTATGTTTCAACTTGTATTCTGGTTGCAAAGTTACATGAAAATCATCTTAAACTAAAAGGCTGCAATAGATCTTTCTTTGAGAAAAAAAAAATTAGAAAAAAAGATTACTGGGTAAATACTAGTGTTTCAGAATCGGACGGAAAACACTATCGATTATCGAATCGAATCGGAAACACCATTTCCATTCATAATCGAAAATAATCGGAGATTATTATATTCAAGCAAATAAAACTAACATAGGCATTTGCAAAATAAAACCTTAACAAATTTTGGTCATAAATGTATAAAGTTATATAAACTATTTTAATGCATAAAGATAGGGGAATATATAAAGTTTACACATAAAATCTTGTATAGATCCTGTAAGGTAATTCTTATATTTGTATCGGTTCAATATTTAAAGGAACTTAGACATGATTTGAGCTCAAAATTCTAAAACTTTATTTTTCCTAATATAATGTTTAAAATGAGATACAAACAAGGTACAACAATTTTGAGTTTTATATTTTATATTTGCTTACAATGTTGTTAAATTGATAAAAATTCATATACTTTTGTGTATAATGATAATTATAAATCAAAAGAAATAATTTACAATGTTTGTTATAAGTAGTCTTCTTTACGAAATAATAATTCCATTACTCATCATTAAGTTCTCCAATTAATGGCAATTATAATGCAATAAAAACTATAAGGTCTATATTTTTTTAACGGTTTTATCTAAATCGATTGAATAATTACCGACTGGTTTAACTGCTCGGGCGATGCTTCCAAGTGTGCGTATAAACACAATTGTTGTCTAATTAATTAATGTACGTCATTATGTATACAAAACATTTGCAAAAAATGATACAATTGTATCTTGTATAATTTATTTTATTGTATCCTAGAATTGTTTTTTTTTTAAACAAATTTTACATTCTGTTTAGAATTTCTGTAAGGTACGGAGAAAAAGTAACCTAAGTATTGGGTACGTTTTCTCATCGGAACGTTTTTTCCTGGGTACGTTTTATCTAGGACTCTTCAGCCATTTTTACTTTGAACTTTATTTAGAGTTATCGCTCTTTTCGGAAATTAAAAAATGCTAAGAACCGGCACAAAACGGATTTGTTTACCGCGAGTTCAAATTTTTGTCAAAGATTCACCCACTATCGATGTCAGTTTTCAGCTATCGATTGTCGGCATCGGTAGCAGTCTAACGACGATTTTTCGATCGTCGGCGACTATCGCTGAATCACTAGTAAATACGTGCATCGGTTTTCTTCACAATATGTGTTTAGCTGACATAGGATTGTAATGTAAAGCATTGTTACGGTAGATCTAGGCTTGAGTATCGCCAGTGACCTCACGATACGATACGTATCACGATATAGTAATGCGATACATCATGTATCACGATATAGTTGTCAACTATTAATTAACTGTTACCTATGTTGCCTACCTCTATAAAAAACAGTTTTGCATAAAGAAAATATGTCAACTGCTTACAAAACAACAAACTGTAGAGATATAAAATTCAATTGATTAGAACAAAATTTACAAATTATTTCTAACTTTAATTGAAATTTCTCGATGTCTTCATATTATGTACATAATGTGACTATTCTTGAGATCTAGAGTCAATGAAAATAAACTCATACTGTGTATCACGATACACATGTGACGATACGATACGCGTATCGTGGGCCCTCACGATCAATACGATCGATGTATTGCCGTAATGTTACACCTCTAGGTAGATCTCTCTCTGTATCTGTATACTGTATACACGGTTATTTTCGCCCCGTGTAATTTTCACCCTTCTACACTTTCAAAACAGTTTTTCCCCGTCTTGGATTCACCCAAACACAGTTGTGATTAAAGAAAGATGATACAAGACATTGGCATTTGCCCAGTCTTAAATTCGCTGCTGGCAACGAGTGCGAAAGGGACGAAAAAAAAGGGGGCGAATATTTCCCTGTATACAGTAATACTTAAAGGTCTGTTATATATTTAAATACCATATTCACTGGAAAGTTCATTCTTTGTTCATGTTGTTAGTCCAAGAATTGATGATAAAATAATACCGATATATATTATTAACTATGATAAACCAACCCTTGCTGACAGACTGAATGTTACCTTACAGATGAACTACACGCAGTTGATGTGGGGAGGGGACCAGGACCTGAACTGTACCCAGCACGACAGAGACGACATGCCTGTCCTACTGACCAGCTTCATCATCCTGACCGCCCCCTGCTGTTCTACGGCGCCAGCTGTATCTGTGGGGAGAGGAGGAAACTCAAACTCCTGACACGTGAGTTACTTAACATGACGTTTTATTAATTGGGGGGTTGAGGGATGAGGAGGATTTAGGGTTGGGGTTGGGGGTGAGGTAGTGGGGATGGAGGGGATATTTTCTTATATATTTCACTAAAACTGATCCCTTTTTCTTTCATTTTAATAGATATTACCCTTATCTTTTTCTAAAAATCTCTTAAACAAATATCTTTCTGAAGTTTAACTTGAGCCTGTATCCATCACTTATGAGATATCCATCTTTTTTGTGAAATGCCCAGATATAAATTGGTACCAGGATTTCAGAATTCATAGTTTTTAAATGAAAAATTTCATTTAATACCAATAAGCAGGTAGAACCAGAAGTTTTAGTAATAATTTACATGTACTTATGTGTTCTTGTACAATATAAACAGTTGTGTTCTATTGGTAGAAGAAATAGTCTTAGAAAGAAAATTAATAAAAAAGATTTTCAACTCATTTTGAAAGTTCTTTCTTTTACAGTCTCATAACACAAAAGTTTCATGCCTCGTTATAATAATTGGTGCACATACAAACATTCTTTTCAGAGAAGAGACTGAAGAATCCGATATCAGTGGAAGTTTCCCACCTGAACCATAGCTCCGAGGGTAATCACGTCTATAGCCACACGAACAGCGTGTCCTAGAATCTCTGTTACCATAGGAGACTAACGTAAAGAGGATTATTAACTGAAACCAGCACATACCGGTATACCTTTTTCTGTGTCATTTATGGCATTTTTACAGAAAACTGAAAGAAGTTTAAAAGGAATTTTTGATATTCATTCTCTCACCAGAGGTCGTGCTACACAAGCTTCGCTTACACCTCTGTCAACGCCCGATGTACAAGATTCTTGTACAAACTTAAACGATTTGCAAAATGTAATTAAAATCTATGTAGTTATTCATTTTATCTATGAATATGATTATAAATAATTAAATTTTAATCTTTAACGCCTTCATTTATTTTTATTTCAACATTACTGGGAGAACTATTTTGCGGAGGTAAAAATTAAAATATGATCACATGATCTAGTTTGACAGATGTTTGAAAAATCAGTTTTTGTACGCTACCGATTCATCGATGATTTTACATAAATCAGCAGCAATGTCATCTCCTGTGATGTTTTTAAACGTGTCCTCAAAGTCTTCGAATGTCGATGACTCCCTTTCAAGCTGATTGTACAGAAGAAACGAATCAACAATGCCATGTGCTCGCCATGCTTGTTTTGATCATGTGACAGACTATTTTTCCGGCGTTGACAGAGGTGTAAGCGAAACTTGTGTAGCACGACCTCTGGTGAGAGAATGTTTGATATTCTGTTGGTTTTTTTTTTACATATACATGTATATTATAGAAATAGGTATTTTTGATATATACAGCAGAATATAAAAACGATTTATTTATTTTTCATGATTTGAAGCATCTTACTTGCCATATTATAAAGGAAAGATTTGTATTTTAAAGATGTAATTAAATGAGTTCAAATCTTTTTCTTTATTGTGATTATGGCCAATAGTCATCAAAAGTTGAGTAGTACAATTTTTATACGTTGCAACCTATTTAATGTTATTTAACTTTCACAACTATGTATAATAAAGACTCAATCTACCGGTAGTTATATTAAAATCGGCAAAATATGTGGGAACCAAAATTGACTTTCAATATTGTTTTTTCAGATGAATGGATTGGAAATAAAGGAGAATGCCGTTAGACCGACGAGCAGGCTTACAGCTTGGGCTGCTGTTAATGGCGGTTCCTTTACAATACATCGTCTCTAGATACATGACAACCAATGAATCTCAGCGAAGCTATGCAATAAGAAAGTAAATGATTTGTCTCTAGATACTCAGATGACAATTGCAACCAATGAATCTGATCGAACTCATCATCGGAACCCGCAGGTTTTCTCTCTGTTACAAAGCAGTGTAATGGAGAGAAAACCCATGGATTCTGACGATGATCGAAGCTATGCAATAAGAAAGTAATTCCATCACAATATATGATTTATATATAGTCGCTAGATAAATGCCTAGCTTTGAATTTCAATAAAATTATGCAATATTACAAAGTAAATAAGTTATATATGATACTTTGTCTTTTCAATTGTTTGTCATTGAATCTCAAAAAGCTATCCAATTTTTCAAATGTTAGTACATGAATTGTCTGTTGCCTAAGCCAACTATGGCACGCAGACATAAATGGTGCAGTACTATTTGCTCAATCATGAAAATTAATTGTCATGATTACCGGTACTTTGATATCAGTTATTCACCAAATAAAGCAATCACTATTACCGTACATATATTTTGAAGCTGATTTAAAAACTATTGACAAACATGGACATAAAGAATATTAACCATAGCTGCATTCAGTCATGACATTGTGTAAAATTCAATCAATTCGGAAATGTTTTGTTCTCATTCGTCTTATGTAAATTTTTTTTTGACACACATACCTATTCTAATGAATCCGTGAAATATGGAATATTTAAAAATGCCTAAAACTCTAAATGTATACTTGAAATCAATACTAGTATGACATACCCTGTTGATCTAGTACCCGGTAACTTAAAGCATCATTGAAATGAATATTTATGAACGGAGTCCATATTTTTGCAGTCTTTTTAACAGTGCAGCTGGTTTTAAGGAGAAGTATCTATCGTGGAAATCCTGGCAGCAATGGTGCATGAGTTTCATCTTCAGGGACGAGCCGGGGAGCTATGCTGGACAAGACGACCTCAATGGGGAATCCCCGGCCCTAGAGGTCATGAAGTTCAAGGACCCAGAGGGGTATTTTGGAGGTTTGTTTCACTTGATTATTTAAAAACTCTTACTGTATTATTATAATATCATACAAACTCTTGATGCAGTATTTAATGAATGAAAATGACAGTTAACAAGTATACATGTATTGATAACCATTTAGTATCTTGTACCCATCAACCTGTCTAATAGTTTTCATAGTTTATAAAAATAAGTGGTTGATGATAGAAGCAGGGAAACACTTCTAGTGGGTTGGGTTGTTTTTTTTTATCATTTCACTTTGTTTATTTGTATACTGTTACTAATACTTATTAGGATTGTAACTGAGTAAGGAAATCACTCGTATTGTTAAAGTCCATAGAAGGCTTTGCCTCGCCTTTTATGGACTTTGACAACCTGACAAATTTTCATAGTCAGTCAGTTACAAACTTTATTTGTGTTTTAATTGTTTTGCTGAGGACGAAAAAATTAAGTATATGTAAACAAATATAAGAAATGTATATCGGTATATTTCATGACAAAATTACAGAAAAACTGTCTAGTGAATTTATGTTGTACATGTAGTAATTGCCATCAACTTTCTGAAAGTCCATCTGAAAATCAACTGTCTCCCTTTGCTCCCTTACCTCTGCTGCTCTTTTTATTGCTTGTAAATATTTTTGGAACTCAGGGTTAATCAATCGCTGTTCCCCCTTTGTCTGTGCAGATATTCTCCGTCTGGTGACCATTGCTGTTGTTATTTTAAACATTGTTACATCATATTCAAAGGTGGATTACTCAAAATATTTTGAGACTGAGAATTTCTCAATGGTGGAACATTTGGGTCGATATTCAGTTAAAAAGACATTAAGTCCGCCCTGTTGCTGTCTAAATTTTCATGCTGCCGTCTAAAAAAATTAAACGGCATTCCAGTGATACGTCTTATCCAATGACAAAATGTCATTCTAGTACGAGTGAAAACAAAATATTTTCAGTCTCTCCTGGAAACTTAAACACAATCTTGTACTTTTGTGTTTACATTTTGTATTTTTAAATATGTACATGTAGAACAATTTTCCACATGGCTGATGTGGTTTAGTATGATAAAAAGACTATATAGTACGATTCGTTATAAGCGTGATCGTTATAAACGTGTTTTACTGTATTAAGGATATTGTCACATTAATGAATTTAATTTTAGCCTCTACGGAGCCTCGTAGTCCTCGACCTCCAGAAGTGAGGTATAGAGTGGGCCAAGTAATACGCCACAAAATATGGGGCTACCGAGGGGTAATTGTTGCTTGGGATCCACAAGCCAGAGTAAGGCGATCATAATATACTAAAGGTGAAATTGTATTAAATCTGTGATTGTATTTGCTGGGAAAACTCTCTTTCTCTTTTTATCTTTGTATTCAGGCCCCTGAAGGTTGGGTAGAACAGAACCACAGAAAAGACAAACCTGTAAGTATATCAGCTAAAGATGCTTGGCCAAAAAATCCTATTCATCAAATATTGAAAATAAAAAGACTTTTACACAAAGTCTTTTAATTGTGTATTCCAGCAATGGAGAACTCAGCCGAACTATGCCATCCTTGTAGATACTAGGGACAGAATGACACCACAGCTGACATATGTACCCCAAGAAAACATTGATATCATATCTAATGTCAAGGTAATTGTGAAACTAATGTCAAGGTCATATGAATCATTTTGTTATATTTCATATAAAACATTGATATCATATCGAATATTGAAGTAAAAATTAAACAATATCAAAGTAAATGTCAAAGTAATCACTAATTTACACTAATAAAACATTTTCCTCTAGTGTCAAGGTTATTGTTAAACATTGATAGGATATCTGATGTTAATGATTATTTTAAGTTCATGTAAAACAATGATGTTAAATCTATATAATATCAAGGTAAAAATTAAAGAGAATTTTTTAGATATGAGATTTTGAAATAATTTATTTTGCAAAGTTTGAAGAAATTCATCTGAGAGACCATCTTACATGTAAAGCGGTATTTTTTTTTTAATGAAAAGTAAGAACTGATAAATTTCTTTATTTCAGATTATGCACCCCAGAATAGAAAACTACTTTGAAGGATTTGATGGTGCTCAGTACATACCTCGGCCTTGACTTAAAGCTGTGTTTCCTCATGATTGACCTTGACCTTATGTGATAAGTCCTTGACATTTCTTGATATTTTTGACTTTCGTAAAAAAGTGTATATATGGATATATAAGAGGGATGATGCAGATTGAGTTTATTTTTCTTGAATTGTTGTGGTTCTTTGGTTACATTTTAATATATTTGAACAGGGTTGCTGGAAATTTTATTTTTTTATGCAAGATAAATACTGGTACATTCAATTAAGTTGTCATTTCTTCAACATCATGCTGTGGTAGTTTTGAACTATCATATTTATTGGAGGAAAAAAATAACCACGAACGATCTCAAAGTTGTAGAATGTGATTTGGCATTATAGTATTTTTCTTCTTCACATTTATGATTTTGTAATATATATTACATGTAGTACATATGTTGTACTAGGCTAATGTGTTAGTGAAATAAATTATTTAAGAGATAAATGACAGATGCTGGAGATTATGGATTAATTTTTGTTTTGTGTTTCTTGTTTTATTTGGTACAGTCTATTTAAGAATGAACTTTATTTCCAATTGGTTAATTATATGTACAATGCCTAGTAAGCAGAAAAATCTGCTACACTTAATCATAATGTCAACAATCCACATTTTAAATATAAATCTGACAAGGATTTCATTCAGTGACATGTGTGCAATTTTTACTTTCACCTTTTGTCTTTCATTGTATAAAAGAATTTTTATGAAAATGCCACGTGGTTTGTAAAACACTACTGCTGTTGTATAAACTACACATATTTCGCTGTCCAACCATAAGTGGTTGCAAGCCAATACTTGCACACTCCGCCTATGTTGAGAAAATATTATTTATGAGTTTATCATTTAATTTAATACCATTGCATTTATTTGAGATCTTTCTATTGCTATTTGTTATTTAATCTTTTCAACATCCAGTGTGCGACAAACGTACTCTGCTTATGCTTTACCATCTTTTTTCTTTCACAAGGGAAAAAAGGTTGTTATACATAAATAAATGTAAAAAAGTCTCAACATATTGTTCAACAAATAGACATGAAGTTTGTTATGTTCATTAAAACATGAAACAAAAGCCTGTTTTTCTGTATATTCAATTCATTGTTGAAGTTTCATCCGGTGTGCGAAATAAAGTTGAATACACTCAGTCAGACTTTGGTATTTCAAACATGGTTAACTTGAATATCATAGATAATTCAAAGTTAGTATTGTAGGTTCAATCAAAATCTTAAGGAGTAGGGTGGCGGGCCACTTTAAAAATTGTTTAGACTTTGGCCCCCGGTCGATTTTTGGGCCCCATAAGGAGTTTCAGAGTTTGATGTAGGTTAATTGTCCCGTATATAAACAATTGTAAATGTAACTTACTCCTTAGCCGAGTAGATAAAGTGTCGGGAATTGGATCCTTATATCCTGAGTTCGAATCCTGCAGGGGCTTTTGATGTTACTTACTGAATTGAATATTTTAGATATTCATTTTTTATCCCCAAACGGCAAATTTTTCGCTTATTTGAGATGTACAGTTTACTTATCATTATATCTTTCATAATCAAATAATTTACTGTTGAGTGACTTTTTTCCACATATATGCATACATCACAGACACCTGCTGTTATATATTTCTCTCATAATAAAAATAATTACCCTATATCTAATAATACACTGTGTATTATTAGATATAGGGTATCCGGAATATATTTTTATTATGAGAAAAATATATAACGTCAGGTGCCTGTGGCATACTTTCTTGTTTAACATATAGTGCATATCATTACAATGAAGCTTTTTTTACACAAAAAGGGAGATCACTCTAACTTAACAAATTAGTATGCATTACTATGGCATGTTTTGAACCGCGCAAATTTCATGCTTTCAAAATGCTTTTAGAATTAATATTATTGTTCAAAGCATATAAACATGTATTTTGAATGAGTTCCAGAAAAGCAATGAACTTGAAAGTTGAGTTGACATAGCTTTTTAATTTAGGTAGGTCTTTTTGGTTTTTTTTGTTTTTTTTTTTACTACACATTATTGGAAGGGGGTAGAAGATGATCTCTTCTTTAAAAAATAAAAACCTGTCACATATAGTACATATTAAATAACAGATTAAAATTACAAAATACCAATAAAAGTTCTTATAGAAATGGTAACATAATATGCTAAAATTTAAACATGTTAAAGATAAAAGTTGGATAAAACTGTGGCAACGCACTTTGAAAAAAAATTAAGTGGGGTAAATTTTGGACAAATCAAGACACTTAATTAACGCACATTAAAAAAAAGAAAGAGTAATAATCACAAAATACGGTCTTGTTTGTTCTTAACTGATTTTAAAACAAGTATTTATCATATATCAAGAAGGCCTTAACAATTTCGACTGGACTTTGCGCAATTTATTTTTCAAAGTGCATTAATATCGACAGTATCAACGCAATTTAAAAAGTGGGGGTTTTTTTCTAAATGCAAAGACGTCGTCCCAAATTTAACGCACTTTGAAAAAAAAATTCATAAAAAAGTGCATAATTTTTCAAAGTGCGTTGTACATGTAACATATATACCACCAAAACTCAACATTTCTTATTCCGTGTTTGCTATAAAAGTTTTGCTTTTACACGGTAAATATTTCAGCCTGTTAGGAAGTAAATGTAAGCCATTTGCACCTAAAATTTGACAAATTTTCCTCTACAATGGAACCAATAGGCATTTCCGCCATGATTTTATTTCGCCCATTTATATATATATTCTCTATATTTTCAGAGGCAATGGATCTGAGAATCGACTTGAAGGAAAAAGTACGGGTTTTTTTACAGAGACGAATGGAGTTGTAAATTTTATATATTATTTAATACATTTTATATTTATGAAATCATTTTATAACTTTCCTTTTAAAGAAAACATTTCACCACTACATGACCCTTGGTGATTATTGCATAATAAATGACAACATTTTTTTCACGATGCTTAACGATGCCGAGTACAGTTTGAGTGCGCATGCATGACTTTGTGCATCTCTTTATTTTCATGCAACCGTATGTGCAAAATTTATAACTTCCTTCTCATTTATGTTTTATTCAAAATTAACATTATATGTAACGTTTATTATAGTTGAGAAATTGTGATTTTATGAACTTCATACTAAAATCGCGGCTACGCTTCAGCGTTTCCCGGTATTTTACATTATGTAATTTTACATGTATGCATTGAGCCAAAGAAAAAAAATGTATGATTAAATCATTTATTCGAGGCGATGATGGATTTAAACAAAAAGAATTTGTTGACAGAGCATTAAAAAACACATATTAGAATTTTAAAAGTTGTATTTTGTTTTAAAAATAATTTTTACAAGCTATTATAACCACAATATGCCAATTTTTGGGGTAAAAAAATCAACTTTGAGAGTTTTCCTGGATCAAACCACGAGGTAAACGGTTTTTTTTATTTCCCCATTTGGTAACCTTTTACAATAGCTTTCATATAATTGAAAGAAAAAAATCCCTTAGGCAGAAATACAAAAAATATGAGGGAAAACGTGAAAATTGAGCGCTTTTTCAGCAAATTCCCATAGGGTCCCATAATAAAAAAAAAAAACCCCGCTTCTATAACTTTAACCTTCCAACAAAATTTTAAAACGTATGTTTTGGTCAAATATTGTAAAATTTGAAAATTCTAAACCGCGGTGAAAGTATTTTGTTTATAAAGTATTTTTATCTACATTAATATCGACAGTTGCATGTCCCGTACAACAGTTCGAGTGGATTTCGTAACCGCAGACAATCAGTATAGCGCACTTGAATGGAAACATGACACGAAAATAAGTGAAGATATTGACATGAATGTAGATACTCCCGACCACGCCCCATCATCTGACTACGCCTTTATAATGTGAATATATATAAATTAATATAACACCCCTTTAAATCCACCACTTTTGGATATTAAAAAAATAATCACGTGATAATATATGTTAGACGAAGACCAGGAAGTAAAATACCTGTCTCGTCATGTTGCAGAGTGGAGGTTTGTACCTGTAGTTTGTTAATCAGTAATATTATTTAGTCACACCTTTTTTTCCGTCGATTTTGTTAACTACCTGTATAATTACTTCATATTGAATTAGTGTTAACGAGAGTAATTGGCCAGCTATATAGAATATTTAACAACCCCTTTCAAAATGTAGGTCATTTATTAGAACATGAACTACGACGCAAAAAATGTAAAACAAGTTTTGTATCATTAATAAAAAAGCTAGCTAATTATGTTTTTTTTTAAAATAAAATTATTTCAGGATTCTCTTAAAATCCACCAAGCTGCCTGACCATGGACCGCCGTACTTGGGCCCAGGATGTGTTACGGTGTCATCTTTGTGAGACCCCGGGGCCCCCTATGTACTGTGACATTTGTCACATACATCTGTGTAAAGTCTGTGTGGGGGAACATCTGTCCGATGAATCCAAAGATCACAAAGTGGTGCCATTTAAAAAAAGAGGACTTAATCCTAAATGTTCAAAACATTCCACACAATTATGTGACCTTTACTGTGAACAATGTGGCATACCTATTTGTGTGGAATGCGTCTCCTCTCGTGAACATATAGGACATGAACAAGTTGGCATTTTGAAAATACTAGATACTAAAAAAGAAGCTTTACAAAGAGATTTGCAAGAATTAGAAAATACCATTTATCCTAAATACCAAGAGATTGCATCTAATATCCCAGCTCAGAAAACTGATCTAAAGGAAAACTCCAAGAAATTAACAACAGCTATTGACAAACATGGAGAAGAATTGCACAGAGAAATAGACAATGCTATCAAAACTTTGAAATCTGATGTGGTTGAAATGGATTCCAAACACCTGGTTGTCTTAAATAAGCAGGAAGGTGAAATCAAACACAGTATTTCTGAAATTGAACAGAGTATTGCTGATCTAAAGAAATTACTTAACTCCAATGAAGTCAGCCTTCTCATTGCCTACAAGTGCAGAAATGCTGAATTCAGAAGATTGCCTCCTAAACTCACAGTTTCTTTACCAAGATTCACCCCTCAGAAGATTAACAAAGAACAGATTTATCAGCAGATTGGTTCTCTGTCAGCATTATATATTAAAACAGAAGAACATGGCTACACAATGGAATCTCCTAGTGTTGAGTCCTCTCCCCCGAACAGACCGCTCATTGATGTACCACGGATCATCACAGAAATAAACACCGAGTATGGAGAGTCAAATGAACTATTCAGTGTGTCCTGTCTGAGTGATGATCAAGTGTGGACGAGTGGTGTGGACAACATGATGAGGCTCTACAACCTCCACGGTAAACTAATGAAGTCAATCCAAACCAAGTCAGGGAAACAGCCAGGGGACATAGCAGTGACACAGAGTGGTGAACTAGTTTATACTGATCACAATGATAGAACTGTGAACATAGTAAAGAGTACACAGATACAGACAGTGATCAGACTACAGGGGTGGAGACCTCTCCATGTCTGTAGTACCTCCTCTGGTGAGCTCCTGGTTGTCATGATCACTGATGATAAGAAACAAGCAAAAGTTGTGCGTTACTCGGGCTCTACAGAGAAACAAACGATTCAATTTAATGACAAAGGAAAACCTCTCTATTCAGCTGATATTTATTCTAAATACATCGGTGAGAACAGGAACCTAGATATCTGTGTAGCTGACAATGGAGCCGATGCCGTAGTGGTAGTCAATCAGGCCGGGATACTCCGGTTTACATACACCGGTCCTCCCTCTACTACCAAGAAACAATTTAATCCAACCGGCATCACTACAGACAGCCAGAGCAGGATCCTGACAGCAGACCATGAAAACCAACGTATCCACATCCTGGATCAGGACGGACAGTTCCTCCGCTACATTGACAACTGTGATTTGAAATATCCAATTGGTTTAAGTGTGGACACAAGTGACAACCTCTTTGTTGCTGAACGTGAAACATGTATAGTGAAGAAAATCCAATATTACATGTAAACAAACAATAAGAACATGTTAACAAAGAGACAGTCTCGTGAAATTTGTAATGTTTTTATTGTTACAATTGATATGTATATACATTTCAGTGATTTTAAATTCCTTTATATATTAAATTTATTTAGTAAAAAGACTGATTTTCCTATGTATTGAAACATATATATAGATAGTGTTTATATATTTACATGTGGACAGACCAAATGTGTTTAATAAACCATATGTAATACATGTACATGACGTACGTATTACACAACTGTTTATGAATTCTATAGCTAGTGTATTGTGAAATTCAATAGAGGCTTTTATAATATAGCTACATTTTCTGTTGTTTAATTCTGAAGTACAAATATAGACTTGTGTTATTGAAGAATTTTCAGTTTATTTTTATTTAAATTTTAAACATTATTACCTGTATTAAACCAGTACAAAAATGACTGAATTTAAGCTTATTAATAAAGATTTGTTTTAAACAAAATAATTAAGAGTAATAGGAAATTGTATAGTTGAATAGAAAAATGAGCATATACATACATTGAAAACATAAGGCTGGACCTGGAATTGAACCCAGGACCCCTGTAACTCTAGTCAAGAGCTCTCCCACTGAGCTACCCAGGCCGACATCCACAGTCCATACAGCCCCAACTACTACATTCATCCCTCCTTAAATGATCTTTGCCCTCGAGGAATTGTTAGAATCATGACCCCCGGACTATTACTGGGGCAGCAAAATGGGGTTCAAAGTTTAACATAGAAATATATAGAAAACATATTTAAAAATCATTTAAAAATCTTCTTCTCAAGAACTCCAATGTTATCAAGTTGTGAGATTACTATGCAAGAATTCTCAAATAGTGAAAATTCTAAATTGGTAAAATCGTGACCGCCGGACCAGCACTGGGACCCCAGAAGGGGTTCACATTTAACATATATAGGGAAAGTGTTTAAGAATCTTATTCTCAAGAACTACATGTACAATGCTACTCTTTGTGAGATTACTATGCAAGCATCCTCAAATTGTAAATATTCTAAATTGTGGAAGCCGTAACCCCAAGACTAATATTTGGAAAATGTTTTAAAATCTTCTTGAGAACTACAATGCTATAATTTGTGTTATTATACTTTTATGTTAAATACTGAAATCTGATTGGTTTAGACGCATTTGATATTTCATTCTAATACCATCGGCGTTAGCAACACACTTGGCAACGGGCCGATAGAACGAATTGTTACATGCGCGTATATTATGCGCGTACGGTTCGCCGTAGAACTCACGTCTTTTCTATATAAAAGCAGTAAAATTTGCTATAAAATAAAGACATTCAGTATAATAAAATAAATAGTGCCTGCTTGGGAGGGTACCAGTATATAAATAGTGCCTGTTTGGGAGGGTACCAGTTGAAATTGACACCCCGAGAAAACCATTGTCAACCGACGCGAAGCGGAGGTTGACAATGGTTTTCGAGGGGTGTCAATTTCAACTGGTACCCTCCCAAACAGGCACTATTTATTTTATTATACTGAATGTCATAATTTTTATAGCAAATTTTACTGCTTTTATATAGAAAAGACGTGAATTCTACGGCGAACCGTACGCGCATAATTAACGCGCATGTAACAATTCGTTCTATCGGCCCGTTGCTAAGCGTGCGAGGGAGAGAGAACGGATTGTCAACTGCGTCTAAACCAATCAGATTGCAGTATTTAACATGAAAGTATAATAATTGAAATTGACACCCCTCGAAAACCATTATCAACCTCCACTTCGCGTCGGTTGACAATGGTTTTCAACTGGTACCCTCTCAAGCAGGCACTATTTATATAATATTACTATGCATGCAACCTTGGATAATGTAGATTCAATGTTTTTAAAATAGTGACCCCTGGACTAATATACTGGAGACCCAAGATGGGTTCAAAGTTTTACGTAGAAGTATATATGGAAGATGTTTTAAAATATTCTCGAGAACTACAATGCTTCAATTTGTCAGATTACTACGTAGGCATTCTCAAATAGTGTAGATTCTAAATTATAAAAGCTGTGACCCTCGATCTAATGCTGGGGTCCCAGACGGGGTTCAAAGTTTAACATAGAAATATAGATGGGAAATTTTTGAAAATCTTCTTCTGGAGATCTACAATGCTTCAATTTGTGAGATTATTTTGCAAGGATCCTTAAATAGTGTAGATTCTAAATTGTTAAAGCCAACCATAAACCCCGGACCAATATTGATGCCCCAGATAGGGGTTCAAAGTTTAAAATAGAAATAGCATATGCTACGAAATAATGTTACAAGGAACTGTTGTTTCGGTGAGCGATCTGGCCCACGGGCCTCTTGTTAATTGAAGAAGTCGTCGAATCATTTAATAAATCCTAAATATTTTAAAGGGAGTCTTCATGTAGTTTTGTTCATCTGCATTTACAACAGCAACAAAAGTACACCCCGCCCCGCCCCAACCCCCAGCTACAACAACAACAAAAATACACCCCGCCCCCCTCCCGCAGCTACAACAACAACAAAAATACACCCCGCCCCCCTCCCGCCCCCAAACCCCCAGCTACAACAACAACAAAAATACACCCCGCCCCCCCCCCCCCAGCTACAACAACAACAAAAATACACCCCAACCCCCCAGCTAAACAAAAGTTTATATTTATTTTCAACCCAAGGCATTTTAAACTGAAGTGCAAGATATAAGTCTTATCATATCGAACAAGTAAAACTCACAAATTTATTATAAGATTGTTTCCCTACATTGTGGCTACTTGGAGTAAACATCTCCAGCAAATATCTATGATTAATACTAAGATCTTTCGTTATCCTGGGCTCAAATGTTCTTTAGAAAAAAATGCTATTTTTTCTTTTAAATTCTCAGGCATACTTTATTCTTTACGTTTAAAGAAAAATTACAACGCAAACTAATTTTTAAATAACTACCATATCTCATATGACAATACTTAAAGGGACTTGGACACGATTTTAGATTTAAAAAAAATTCTTTTTTATTTTTTATTATGAAATGGTTTACCTGCACATTTTGAATGATTGAACAAAATTTGAATGTTAGAAGTCAAGTTATAAGAAAGATACAGAGGTAAGAATTCATTGTTATGTATACAAAGCTTGACTCTTATATTTGTTTACAAAAAATGTAAAGTATGGAATTACCATTTCTTTGACAAATTAAATGACTCGTGGAAAACAAGGTAAACTTATTCAATGTGTTTATAAATAATGTTATCAACAGAAGAAAGCAACATTAGATTGAATCTTATACCAATAAAACACATATGTAAACAATAAAAGGGCTCGAGCTTTGTTTACAAAACAAAGAATTTCAAACTCCGTATCTTGCTTATAACTCAATATTTGATTTTCAAATTTTGACAAAGCATTACATATACCCATATAAACCATTCTAAACATTAAAAATGGAAAAATAAAATTCAAAAATTTGAGCTCAAATCGTGTCTAAGTCCCTTTAAAGTGGAAATGAAATATGTTTTCTTTAAATATGAAAGTATTGGGTATTGTTAATTGTATGGGGAAAATTACTGTTTAAGTTTACTATTCTCGATCTTTTATTTTCTTTAAAGTCATTCATATAACGTGAATGAAAATTCTTGGAAACACTACATATTCGTAATAACATGCAAAACGTTAATAATTAAGTTATATAGATGGAAGAAGCAAACAACCTGTTGCACCTCAGTCGGTTATTTCCGTTGTTTAAAATGTTGCTGAAATCATATTGATTGGTCCCGAAAAAGTCCCCCAAAAATAATTAAGCTACAAATTATCAAATTTAATAAGCACGGTTTAAGAATATCAACTTATTCATATGCATTGAATAACCAACGAACATCTCAATTCAATTTATTGAGCAATTAAAGGCCCTCAAGGGGCAAAAGGACGATTGTTTAATAAATATTATTCACAAAAAAAAAACATACACAAGAGGGAAAAAGTCGTATGATTGAAAGGAGACAGACATTAAAATGAACAATAAAAAATAAAAAATATGTTTATTAACAATTTTCGACAAATAATGACTTATAAAATTGGCAAAGGTTAATTTCGCACATTAATGATGGTTCATGTTTGAATTAATTTAAAATTGTCGTTGGTCAAACTGGATTCGGGTTTGATCAAGTAGAGTATTTAAATTGAATATCCTAAGAAATAAATATGAAATATATATATTCATTAGATGTAATTATAAGCAAATTTAGTTGATTGGGAAGGAACTCATATATATGATCCTTCCCTTTTCAATTATGTTGGACAAGCCAAAATGTCTCCCTTCTCCCATATTTTTTTTTAAGTTTTACTTAATTCGGAGATCAGTCTCCTTTGATGTTTCCAACAATTAATATAACTCCTGTCCACAGTGAGGTTAAAATAGCCACGAATGTCAGATAGAAAGAAAAACTTAGATCCTCCTTCTGGTAGTCCCTGTCTCGGAATTTGGCGGCAAAAATTGTCACACAGAGGAATATCGTACCTGCTGAAAAAAAACACAAAATAAAAATTGAGTATGAATTGTTCTCCTATGTGTCAGTTACACTTTCACATGTTAACCGTATGTACATAAGAAAGAAAGATACGAGAGAGAGAGAGAGAGAGAGAGAGAGAGAGAGAGAGAGAGAGATTTCTAATACCACTGGCAAAGGCAGCCGAGATGATGGCCTTACGAAGCCGCTCGTCTTGTTTCCAAATAAACATGTACAGTATCATCAGGATAAGACAAGAGATCACGCAAATCAGGGCCAAACACCCGAACGTCTGGTAGACATGAATCCACCCTGAAATCAGTAGGGTCATGGGTATAATACCATGTATAGTTATTTTTGTTATACATCCTTCCACCACGCTTTCTTCTTAAGAATTCCCTATCTATGTAACCCATTTTCTTATTGTCTCATTCCACTACCTTATAATCGCTCATTTCATCAACATTTATTTCGTGTTTAAAAATAAGAACGCAACTGACTTAAATTAGTCTAGTACAATGTATCTAGTATGGAATATACATGCATCAACAAAGTACATGTTTAATTAGTCAACCCACCGTACAGTACAGTAAAGTACAGTATAGCTTAACATAGGTATTAGCCTAGCATATACTAGTAGAATAGTGTAGCACAGCCGTATACCATAATATCCATACTTCAGGTGCCATATTGGTCAAACAAAAATACAATCTTCACTTATAAACAAGTGTACCTGGATTGGAGGTGAGTACATTGTTAGAACACGTCCTGGTGATGACATTTGAGAAACAGGACAGCCACAGGCCGCCATAGATCTCACGGGTCCCCAGGTCTATGTAGTACCAGAATGGCGCGGAAAAAGACACCGTGTAGGACACGAAGGTGATCACCGTGGCTACGAACCCGGTCACTTTGTACAGACCCACTGCTGACCCACAAAACACGTGCAGGGCAAATTAAAAGTTTAATAAGACGTGAACGTGTAATAAAAAAATACTATAGCACTTGGTCCAGTATCTCACGGTACTTTTTCATTATCCGTGAATATTCACTATCTCAAACGGAAAATTGTAAGGACCATTGATAAATCAAAGTCGGCATGTGATATATAAAAACTAGATATATATTCATAATGATATGCTACAGGTATTGTAGTATATACACTGTGTATATGAAAATAATTCAACCTTAAAGGTGTCAGTTCTTATCGATAAGCTAGGGTATCTGTGTTGGCTATATTATACTACAGGTAGTACTAGACTAGTGTACTATTATATATCTGTATGAATGTTGATTGATTGCAGATTTATCAGAGATGATAAACTGAACCAGATAGTAAATGTTGTCCTTTTTGTTGTATAGCTCGGATGTAACGGTTTGCGAATCCTCGTATTCTTATAGACTGTTATGCTATAGGACATTTCATCTATTGGTGAAATTATCTAATTTATTAATATAATAGTAATAGTATCCAAGTTGCCTTTTTCGAACACACTCGTTTATAGCTCATACCACTCACAGGGTGTGGATCTCAATCTAATTTAAATTAGATATTTGATCCGCTCCTAATAGATCGTTACACAAAGCTTTGTGCAGCGATCTTTTAGGAGCGGATAAAAGATCTATTTTTAATTAGATTGTGCGGATCCAGAATTTTTCCTGGTGGGTTTTTATTGCTAGTGGGGAGGGGGCGGGGCGTCCAAGGTCTATTCTCTGTGAATTTAGTCTGAATGAGTCTGAATTTTTAAAGGGGTTAATTCGGGCTCCCCTCCTCCATATATCTTCTCGTAAACATGTGTTAAAATCATCGTTCTGCAAACATTAAAATTTCAATACTCGAGATTATTTTAGTTTTACTCAACATTGAAATTAACCAAAAAGCCACTGGCTTTTTTCTTTAGAAGTTAAAGTAATTAAAACCTGTTTGGATGAAGAACATCACTGATAATACAAAATAGCAATATGCATTTGGTTTTCGAATTAGATATTAAGAAAATTGCTTTATGCGGGAGAGAATATATTTGAAAAAAAAAAATAAAAAATTTAAAAAATATAATTATTCTGGTAGTCAATCTGATGAATAGTGTGGCTTTGTTAAAATAACGCCAAACGAACCGCTCTTTATAATGACGTTGGCAGCATCATTAAAAAGAGGGTGGTACATGTATTTATAGAATTAAATGAACATCATCAGAAGGTCTGCACAGTACAGCACCAACACCAAGCTGAAGCTACACCATAGCTGTGTGATATCTACTATCCTGTATAGGTGCTGTGTGTTCGAATGCCCCAGAGAATGACAGAGACGGATTTTATTTTGCAAATTACGACTGTCTAGTGAGCTTTTCATACAAAGTGTCTTCGGCGAATACTTAGAATATTCTGGTCTGAGAAGATGCCATCTAGAGGACATGGGTACCGTCATTACAAAACGCCGATGAAAATTGATATGGCACGTGCTATGAAAAGAACTAATACTGGACCCCAGGGGGCAAGAGATAGAGAGGAAGGTCAAAAACATCTTGGAGAAAAACGGTTGAAAGCAAGATGCCTTGGGATCATTTAAACCAGGCTTGCCCAGGATAGGCAGGAGTGGAGGAAATTTGTTGCTTCCCTTTACACCATACGGCATAGGGGGGTAAAGGGTAATGATTTAAAAAAAATGAATAATGAAGGTTATATAGATGGTTGCTGGTGTATATTGTAAAAAAAGGACCAGCATCTTTGATCTGCTTCACTCTCTGCATATAAACAAAAAGAATACTAGTTAATCAGGTATACTTAAGTCTTTCTATTATCCACAATAAGAGTTTCTTGATTTATAAATGCAGTTTATGCTAAAAAATTAAGATATATACGCTTTATATCATGATGAATTAATTTAAAAGTTTATTAAATAAAAACAACCTTACAAATACATCTTTCTTTTACGAGAAAAATAATGGATATCCTGATATTCCTATCTTTCGTTACCCGAGAACAGTATTTCGTCAATTAGTGACACGTACCGTTTTCGTTTATTAGTGATACCCTACTTTCATTTCGGTCACATGACGATGTTTTGCATTTTGCACTATCAGTGACTAGGAAGATGAAACGAACGAGGTTTAAATGGACTTTATTCAACATAGTCTCTCTCTTTTCTGGAATAACCTATAGTTTAGAATGTAGTCCATCTACTTTGCCGCTTGAATTTTCGTCCTTTTATTTTCATCGCCATCAAGAATATGTGTTCTCTGATGTTACGTTACAAAGTTTGAAAACTGATATTCCGGTGTCAAATATGACTGACGCATGCTGTGCATTTTTGGATGATTTTGCTGACAGCGCTTCAGAATTCATTAAGTGTTCAGTAGAACGGTCGAGGCCGTTCAGATTCTGTGAGGAATGTGTGATACCTTATGCAAGGGCGAAAAGCATTTATGAAGATATTGAAAAGGTGATATTATTAATGTCAAATTATTAGCCAACTAAGCTTTGGCTAATATTTTGTAGTACTAGTCAACATTCTTTCAGTGTTTGATTATAAGTGAGCAATTCTTAGCATTATCTTTTGTGTGGCAGAATGAATGAAAACAGATTAGCCAAAACCTTTCATCAGAAGTTTGATTTGTTGTATTTTCAGAATGTTGGCGGCTGTCATGTTGTTTTATTGGATGCAGACAGAGTGCAATCAATTTTACAGATCTTTACCATGATAAAGGCTCTCTGGGATAATTCCTTTTGTGACAGTAAGACCTTACATTATTCCCTAAACATATTCTCCCTCCCCTTTCCATGCAAAATATTTACGGGTGGTCAGCCAGGTCAATCGATGGCACGTATAGCTCAATAGAGCACCTCATCTGACTAGAAATTCAGGGGGTCAAGTTTAAATTGTTTGTTAATTGTGGTTTTTTTTATAGATTTAAAGGGACCTGGACATGATTTCAGATGAAAATTTTATTTTTGATTTTTATGTATTAAATAGTTTACTTGTGTATTTTGAATGATTAACCAAAATTTGAATGTTAGAAGTCGTGTTACAAGCGAGATACAGAGGAAAGAAGTTGTTGTTATGTAAACAAAGCTCGAGTCTTATATTTGTTTACAAATAATGTAAAGTAAAGAAATTACCATTTCTTTGACAAAATAACTTGTGGAAACAAGATAAACTTAAGCTTATTAAATGTGTTCATAAATAAGTTTATCAACAACAGAATGTAACATTTGTTCGAAACTTTTACCAATTCAAGACATATGTAAACAATAACAGGACTCGAGCTTTGTTTACAAAACAAAGAATTTTAACTTCTGTAACTCGCTTGTAACTCGATATTTGACTTTCAAATTTTGACAGAGCATTAAAAACATCCATATTGACCATCCAAAACATTAAAAATGAAAAAATAAATTTTGAAAAAATTTAGCTCAAATCGTGTCCAAGTCCCTTTAATGCCCCTCCTCTTAGGTTTTGTATTGTTAAACATAGTATTAACTTTGGACCGCCTTAATACATATAATTGATTAACAGAATGATCAATCTTACAGAAACATACAATGTTCAAAGCAGACGAACCAAATGTAGATGTGTACTTTTTGTTCTCAAAGGCGTTTCAAAGTAAAAAAAAAAAAAATCAAGACTGGTAATATATATGTGTTTCTTTGAATATTTGATTATTAATAAACATCCACAAAAACCCTTTGGTTTTGTTGTGGTAAAAAATGGGTACCGTATGTACATGTATTTTTAAATATAATGTACATATAACATAATTTACCATATTTAAAAAAAAAGAATTTTGTTTTTGGTTTTACTATGAATACTAGTACCCAGTACCTTGTAGATTGCTTTGTACAAGGATCCATCAAAGAGGATGAAAATGGGACGGTAACCTACGAGTTTAACACCGATACTATAGACTTCCTGGACCAGTACAAAAACCTGACATTATGTATAAAACCGTACACCAATGGCACATATCCAGACATCAATAAAGAGGTAAAGTCATCATTATTAGGGTCCGAAGATTACCCATCACCCATCACATTTTGAATTGAACTCAATTTACACTAAGAGGACAGTTTTTTAAAACGAAATGTAACGCTTTGCCTTTTTAAACATTTTCTGAGCCAGTGGAATCTACCAGGTATATGTGTATCACTTACCTTTTTATACGAAATTCAGCAAATTAAGAAGTGGTAAATAGTTAGGAAACCGGTATAAAAATTATCTACAAACAGTTGAGAACTGATAGGTAAATCATACTGCATATAATACTGAACATTTGTGGCATGATCTTAATTCCCCTGACTTTGTTTTTCAGACGGTCATCAACAGAACAGTCTGCAGTGCCTGCCTGCTGGATTATTCCACACTCAATAGTCATTTTAAGGACATCAGGAAAACCACAGGTGGAAAAATATGCATGGACCTTGTTGACATGGTTGGTATATTATATGTATTTTACAGGTAACTATATAATAGTAAATATTATGTCAGAAGTCATTCATTGCAGCAATAACAGGATGTGGATGATCAGTTTGTGACAAAATCTCTTTGTTTTTAAGTTTTAACTGGTATTCTGGTTGCAAAAGAACATGAAAATCATCTTAAACTAAAAGGCTGCTATAGATCTTTCTTTGAGGAAAAAAAAATCTGAAAAAAAGATTACCGGGTAAATACGTGCATCGTTTTTCTTCACAATATGTGTTTAGCTGACATAGGGTTGTAATGTAACGCATTGTTACGGTAGATCTAGGCTTGAGCCAGTGACCTCACAATATGATACGTATCACGATATAGTAATTCGATACATCATGTATCACGATATAGTTGTCAACTATTTATTAACTGTTACCTATGTTGCCTACCTCTATAAAATATAGTATTGCATAAAGAAAATATGTCAACTGCTTACAAAACAACAAACTGTAGAGATATAAAATTCAATTGATTAGAACAAAATTTACAAATTATTTCTAACTTTAATTGAAATTTCTCGATGTCTTCATATTATGTACATAATGTGACTATTCTAGAGATCTAGAGTCAATGAAAATAAACTCATACTGTGTATCACGATACACATGTGACGATACGATACGCTTATCGTGGGCCCTCACGATCAATATGATCGATGTATTGCCGTAATGTTACACCTCTAGGTAGATCTCTCTCTGTATCTGTTGATGTATACACGGTTATTTTCGCCCCGTGTAATTTTCACCCTTCTACACTTGCAAAACAGTTTTTCCCCGTCTTGAATTCACCCAAACACAGTTGTGATTAAAGAAAGATGATACAAGACATTGGGATTTGCCCAATCTTAATTTCGCTGCTGGCAACGAGGGCGAAAGGGGCGAAAATAAAAAGGGGGCGAATATTTCCCTGTATACAGTAATACTTAAATACCTGTTATATACATTTAAATACAATATTCACTGGAAAGTTCATTCTTTGTTAGTCTAAGAATTGATGATAAAATAATACCAATTTATATTATTATCTATGATAAACCAACCCTTGCTGACAGACTGAATGTTACCTTACAGATGAACTACACGCGGTTGATGTGGGGAGGGGACCAGGACCTGAACTGTACCCAGCACGACAGAGACGACATGCCTGTCCTACTGACCAGCTTCATCATCCTGACCGCCCCCCTGCTGTTCTACGGCGCCAGCTGTATCTGTGGGGAGAGGAGGAAACTCAAACTCCTGACCCGTGAGTTACTTAACATGACGTTTTATTAATTGGGGGGTTGAGGGATGAGGAGGATTTAGGGTTGGGGTTGGGGGTGAGGTAGTGGGGATGGAGGGGATATTTCCTTATATATTTCACTAAAACTGATCCCTTTTTCTTTCATTTTAATAGATATTACCCATATCTTTCTCCAAAAATCTCTTAAACAAATATCTTTCTGAAGTTTAACTTGAGCCTGTATCTATCACTTATGAGATATCCATCTTTATGTGAAATGCCCAGATATAAATTGGTACCAGGATTTCAGAATTCATGGTTTTTAAATGAAAAATTTCATTTAATACCAATGAACAGGTAGAACCAGAAGTTTTAGTAATAATTTACATGTACTTATGTGTTCTTGTACAATATAAACAGTTGTGTTCTATTGGTAGAAGAAATAGTCTTAGAAAAAAGATCAATAAAAAAAGATTTTCAACTCATTTTGAAAGTTCTTTCTTTTACAGTCTCATAACACAAAAGTTTCCTGCCTTGTATAATAATTGGTGCACATACAAACATTCTTTTCAGAGAAGAGACTGAAGAATCCGATATCAGTAGAAGTTTCCCACCTGAACCATAGCTCCGAGGGTAATCACGTCTATAGCCACACGAACAGCGTGTCCTAGAATCTCTGTTACCGTAGGAGACTAACGTAAAGAGAATTATTAACTGAAACCAGCACATACCGATATACCTTTTTCTGTGTCATTTATGGCATTTTTACAGAAAACTGAAAGAAGTTTAAAAGGAATTTTTGATATTCTGTTGGTTTTTTTTTTACATATACATGTATATTACAGAAATGGGTATTTTTGATATATTCAGCAGAATATAAAAACGATTTATTTATTTTTCATGATTTGAAGCATCTTGCTTGCCATATTATAAAGGAAAGATTTGTATTTTAAAGATGTACATGTAATTAAATGAGTTCAAATCTTTTTCTTTATTGTGATTATGGCAAATAGTCATCAAAAGTTGAGTAGTACAATTTTTATACGTTGCAACCTATTTAATGTTATTTAACTTTCACAACTATGTATTAAACCCTGTTTTTAAAAGGAACATTACTCTTCTAAGAGAGACAACTCTTCGAACAACATTTCTTTCCATTGTTTTAGAATGTGATAATTATTATATTTTTGTTATCTGAATAAATAAAATCTGTCTCTTTTCCATAGTACATGCATTATACTTTTCTCATTGTACTGAAGTTTTCATTGCATCAAACAAAGGGTTTGGTGATCATATGTAATGGCTACAGTACTGTTACACAAATGGAAGCTTGCAGTTTAACACTGCATATAGAAGACATTTTAATGTTAAATTCCAGTTGGTTTTTTTTTATGTCTTTTTTTTTTGTTTTATCCCCCCCCAAAAAAAAACCCAGAAAAAACAATTACTAGTAAATTTACTAATTTACATTTTAACCTTTTTAAGCTACGTGTATTTACATGTATGTATGTCAAGTTACATAACATTGCATGTTACTACGTGTATTGGATATTTTTTTTTTTTGAAACACAAACAATCCCTTTTTTTCAAACATTTATCTAACCCAGCACATCTCTTTTTATTTTCGTTGGTAATCTTGTGCAAGAAAAATGAATCTATCGGAAATGGAGAACCCTCCCCCTCCTAAAAAAAAAATCCTCCAAAACTTATACATGGGATCCTGGGAGCAAGCTGAAAGGGAATACTTCAGAAAATAAGTTTAACTAAATTTTGAAATTGAGACGTACATGTATGCCTAAATAAAATATTCCGGGTAACTAGATTTTGAAGTTACATGTATAAATAAGTTTGAAGTTATCATAAATGATTTTGCAATTTGAAACATATTTAAAAATCTTATTCACACTCTCGTTACTTTCAGTGAAAAAAAGAAAAGAAAAGATAACCCTGATAGTACTAAAAATTGAATTACATTTACATTGCTTATTGCACATGTTTAAAGGAAAAAATATGTTTAAGGGTCGGTAGGGGTACAACTTTATTGATAAACATTAAAAAATGTTTTAAATTAAGCATGTTAAGTATCGATCAATACAAACAAAGTATTTTTAAAGTCCAGTTATCTATCACATTATTAAAATCGTGAATTCATACAGGCTCAAAGGCGTCGGAACCGGGGAGGGCTGGGGGGGGGGGGTAGCTGCCCCCCCCCCCAACACCTTTTTGCTTTTTTGCAAACATAACCCAATAACCCAAACCAAAGACCTTTCTTTATTGCTTGTCAAGATTTTTGATAAGTCTAGCCCCCCCCCCCCCCCTCACTTTTAATTTTCTTCCGACGCCACTGCGCGCTTATACTCGTACAATCTTAACTTATATTTAACATTGGTTAAAGGAAACTGATTCTCCATGCAAACAATTCAGTCTGGTGCATGTCAGTCTGCCATCTTCTGTTAATTGTGTCAATACTTTCTAAATACATGCATGTATTTGTTTTAAAAATTCTCCTCGAAGTGCTTATGAGCCTTGTACATTCAGGCTATAAATATTTCATTTTTAATTCATTTTTGAGGGACATTTTTGTTTTAAACGTATAATATGAATGCCTTTTATATATTCATTGAATAGCAGTAACAATTTTCTCATATATAAACTATTTCATATTGTGGTTTCCTTAATCTATAACTAAGTGCACATGAGGTTCACTCCACATTACACAAACATCCGCGCCGACCGATTGCACAGTTAACACCCAAAAACATAGACATTAATTCCGAAATCAGCTCCCAACATCAGGATTTATAATCAGATGCGAGCAAAACCCGAGATGATTTGATATTGTCACATGGACTTACAGAAGATTTAGGCATAATATCAAGTTTACATGTACATACGTATAAACAGTACTATTATTTTTATCGTGTGATAGCTGACTTAACTAAAACGATAGCTTGTTAGTAAATTAGAAATTTGATAAATGAATAATTATTCAGAGGGAATGTGTTTTCCGTTTGTATGTCATCTTCACAAGCCAAGGGTTTCGGCCCACTCCGCTCGGAATGGACCGAAATCAAACCCTTGGCTTGTGAAGACGTATGCATGTAAATTGTCTGATCACTCCTAAAAATTAGGATGGTGCATGTTCCTCTGAAGAAGCTAGTATTTTTTTTATAAACTTATCATGCATAAGCTGTGGTACAAGCATTTCTGAAACTTAATAAAAGAAAATGTTAAAATTAGGAAAATAATAATAATTCAGAAATATATACCAGCATGAAGCTGCAATTAAAACCAGTATGCTGTCATGTTGTAAATTTTGAATTTACCGGGTGGCAGTAAATACAAAATTTACAACATTGTCGGGTGGCAGTAAATACAAAATTTACAACATGACAATGTTGTAAATTTTGTATTTACTGCCACCCGGTAAATTCAAAATTTACATGACGCTACTTTTGGCGCGATAATGAATGCAGAGGGGAGATGAGGCAACTGCGCGTGTCGTTTGTTCCAATTGATCAAATGACCATAGAAATTACAAGAATGTCAAATAAGACAGCGCTGATGTTTATTGAGACTGATTCTCTAGATGGTTGTACACAAGTCGTTGATCCATTGAGATACATAGAACATATACCACAAGGCGAGGTTATCACTCACAATTACAATGTCTTTTTGACAACCGAACAACATGAGGTTTCAGTTCTTTGAAGATTTATTGAAACAATTTATCTATTTAAAAACGACATTAAAGACTGAAGCACTCATCTCTCAGATTAAAGACTGTAACAATCATCTTTGAGAGAGAGAGAGAGAGAGAGAGAGAGAGAGAGAGAGAGAGAGAGAGAGAGAATTAGATAAGATTAGATTATTATATGTTTGCGTGAATGTTTGGGTATCCCTTTTTGAAATCACGTTTTAAATATTATAAATTAATTATCAAATAATGTCTGACGATAACCATACAAACTCTCTCTCTCTCCCCCTCTCTCTCTCTCTCTCTCTCTGTGTGTGTGTGTGTGTGTACCCGACCTTAACATTATCCTCTCTACATGTGTAACTTTAAGAAAACAATACTTTGACCAACTAATATCAAATATCGGTTTGAAATAATACCTAAGACCAACATTTCGCCAGCCCATTTAAACCAAGGACAATCGTCAATGGAGTTTCCCCTACTAGCCGACAGGTTCGCGTGCATCCATTGAAACCTCCTCAACCCCGTGTGTCAGGGGTCTAAGACATTGTACTAAATAGGCGAACTTATCGGAGATCCGCACGCAGGTGAAATACCTGTAGATCTGATATTTTGATAACATTTTTATATTTGTTTGCTTTTGATTGTTTGTGTCAAATGAAGAGTCAATTTACAAGAGGCTATATCTTGATGTAGTAAAGCTATTGGGATTTGATTACGATGTTTCTTTATCCATTGTACAAAGTTTCAGTTCGCTTCGTTAAGACGAACACAATCAATGTTTATGTATTTAAGAGATACAGATTTTTTTAAATCTTTAAACTAAAAGAATGAATGTTTCCTGAAAAAGAATTTTAAAGGGGGGAAAAATTAAAAAATGTAAAAACCTTTCTTTTAAAACCGTCCTAATCTTTGAAAGAGGTGAAAGCTACATCGCTTTGATCCGACCATATTCATATCATTGTATTTTTACAGAGTTCTTTTTACAAGTGTTAGCGTGGAATGCATGTGTGGTGATTTTTTTTTAGGTGTCATACTTACTTTACGGTATGCATGTATTATACCAACCTTCAGAGCACTGCGGAATAAATTATCGTAAAGTGCCGCGTCCAATTTCTGATTTTACACGGCAAGGATTACACTGTATCCAGACGATAGAAATCTACACCCTCGGAGTCTGGCGACAAGAGACTATATAGCATTGAAATTTCAGCGAAAAGTGAGAAACTCTGAGAAATACATGTATATATATAGTATTTTTAACCAGACGTCGAGCAACTCCTTCAAGACTGTCATGCATTCAAGGTGAGTTTTTTTTTAATATTTTGTTTTTGGTCGTATTTTCTCACATTTTTGGTTTTAATCCATGAGTGTGTTTACTTGTGTATTACAAATGCATGTAGGTGTTACGGATCAACATATGCTTTCGTTAATGTTTATATATAGCATCTTACAATTAATCCAAATTAATTTGATAAAAAAATATTATAAAAAAACTCGAGGAAGCTAAAACAGGAAATACATAAAGTCGATGTTAGTGTACCTGTGTACTTTTAAGATATCATTTATCTAATATTTATAAGCATAAATGCTCTATTTGATTTCAATTTTAATTGATCGGTTTACAGATTTACCGTGAAAGTCGTCCAACCATGACTCAAATGATGAATGAAATAAGAGGACAATCGCAGTTAGTGTATTTATAAACGGTTTTGTTTAAGAGACCAAATTCTAAAACCATTATTAATGGTGTTTTTAAGTTATAAAAAAAAAATCCCACTCGATCATAGAAACGTGTAAGTCGGTAGTCTTATAGTAAATCGGTGCATGCTAGCCAATTCTCAAGTGATTTCTGACAATCAAATTATAATCTTATTTTATTTTGCATTTGTATACTTAATGAATTAATAGATTTATGGATCATGCTGTGGTCAAGCTCAGGTATCGCCAGGTATCAAATTCTCTCTCTCTCTCTCTCTCTCTCTCTCTCTCTCTCTCTTATTCACTCAATTTTTTTTGTTTTGTATATTATTTATAGTTTAACAAGGAAATGCAAATTCTAAGGCTCTCTACGCTGCATTGAAATTCAGGAATGTGCACGTGACTAAAAATAGAACAATAGATATTTAATTGTAAAGTTGAAACTGTCTTTAGAATATGCCAAAAGGGACTGATTGATTCTGAAAATAAAACCTTCAATGTGAAGGCTTATATTCAATTTTTTTTTCTTGGATGGTCCACGAATGGACAAAAAATTTACATGTGTTTTTTTTTAATGTTCCGCGGTTGTAGTATGTAAATCTCCTTTCCTTGAGACGGAGTGGCCTCACCCCTCATCAAAATGTAATTCCCATTTTTATTTGTGTTTTAATGATAGAGAAATCTAACACTTTTCGTCCTCTAAAACGCGGTGATTTTTTTTTATTAACGGTTTCACATTACGGTTAAATTTCACATATTATGCAACATACTTATCAGCCTATCAGTCAGAGCTTAGCCTATTAGCATGATATGAAAACCATGCAGAGAAAATTAAGCGAGGTGAGAAAAAAAAAACATTGAGGAGAGAAATTAAAGACTTTATGCACATATAACAGTGACTAACTATACAATTATTCCAATTCTCTGTTAAATCTCTAGTATTTGCTATTTTTCCACAGTGTCACCTGACCATGCAAATTTAATTCAAATTTGCGACCAAAAATACCGAAATTTCATCCATATGAACTTTTAATAGAATCGTTGGTTTGAC
Source organism: Magallana ariakensis (assembly GCA_020458035.1). Taxonomy (NCBI): domain Eukaryota; kingdom Metazoa; phylum Mollusca; class Bivalvia; order Ostreida; family Ostreidae; genus Magallana; species Magallana ariakensis. The sequence goes on along the minus strand of CM035812.1, from coordinate 41,765,976 downwards.
ATACCAACGATTTGTCAAATGAAGGGGCTTTTAGTACAGAGGTGTTTTTATAAAAAAAATCCATATTATAGTTTCAGTTCAAATTAAACAAGGAATTTATGAGAAAACCCATATACTGAAAGTTACAATTGTTAAACTGCAGGTAAACGTATTTATTAAAATACTCTTCGAATAGTAAATGAAGAAATTTTTGTAAAGTGTATTTTCCCTATCTCTACCAAACGCAATGCATATTTCTTAATTTAGGAAATGAGTAAAGTCTAAAATAAGCTAAAATTTTAAATCAAATTGAATTTTTGTCAAAATTTCTATTATTTCAAAGCCAATTTGATGCCGTTGCAAAACCTTATAAAAAATTAAGATAAAATCACAAACTTGAGATTACGATGCAAATAATCTTTGAGTGCGTGACCTCAAATATTCCGTCCATTTAATTAGCCCACGAGTGCTTATGATCAAGCATTTCATGCCTGATAATTGTGGCTGTTACTAACACCCAAGCTCTGCCATTAATTGTCGCATTTTTGGCTTTTCTCGGCGAACATTTACAGGTTGCCTATGATCATGGTCGGTCCTTGGTTTCGCACGGTCGCGCGTTGGTGGCGATTTTTTATTCTCTTCACATCATATTTCACATTAAGGAATACTTTATTGGTCCCCAGTTTTCGTCTTTACGCCGTAAATAAGGGTCTCTTCCAGGCAGAGATGACATAGGGACAATGTTATAGTTCAGGGGAGTTTCAAGGAATTTTTTTGGAAAAAAGCAACCTCGTGTCCTCTTCTAATTTGGACGTCTGCATGTCTATATCTTTTTATCCACAAATTTCATTGAAACGTTGGCTTTATAATGACCAGGTGACTCTCCAAGTCACGAATAATCCGACATTTACACTAACCCGCCATTAATCTGATTAAGTTTCATGTCGTCTGCTACGTAACAGAACTTCATGTAATTTACATTCTAGAGGTTTTCAATTTTCTGTTCCATGGACACACTGTTACAACCCGTGGAAGAACTTTGTCTCTTTGTCAAGATATAAATGGTGTTTTTTTTTGTAAAACATGACTTACAAATGAAAATAAAGAGAATATTTTTTTTATATTGATAATAAATTAATGGAAACTTGACATTTCGAACTTATAGCAATACCCATACGTACGTACATCTGAAGAGTTGTAAAAATAAACATAAAGCATTGAATGTATGCCAGGGTACAATTAACAGTTGTTGACATCATGCAGAATGTTGTTTGGATTAAAAAAAAAAACACCCTTGACTTTATTCGTTAAAATCCCAAAGAGTTACATCTTTGTATTACAATAAGTTGTATAGTTGAGTACATTAGTATGCTAAACCAAAAGGGAAGCCATAGCTTGCGCATGCGCTTTGCAAAGATATCGAATGTAATACAAAATTACATCGTCATGGAGTAAGTTTTCGTTTGACAGCAACCCGGTAAATTAAAATCTATGTAAGCTACCCGTTCCCATTGATAAGGCATACACAACCTCTTGGCGGATCAAGATTCGTTGTAAAATTTACAAGATTCGTCCATGTTATCATTTTGATTTGGTATAATTGAAGCGTAGGCAAAGAATACAAAATATGTTTACATGTATATAAAATTATACCGATCTATAATATATACTAGTAATATTCATTTCATTTTTACCCCAACTTAATTTGTATTCTTTCTTGATATTTTAAATATAATCCACACCATTTCTTGGTTGTTTCATATACAATGCACATAATTATAAAGGTATACTAGTATTACAGTTGTTTATGCTCCTTTACCTTATTTTTATTTTTTTTTTTTTTATATTAAATATTATTATTTGTAAGAGTACTAATGATATATATATATATATATGAAACAACCACGAGAGCTTTTTAAGTTATTGCTGAAATTAAGCCTTGTGTTTTAAAACAGAAAGAATGTATTTATATAGCTGATTGAACAAGAAAAACTTTGGATTGAACTTTAGATAAAAACTGCCATGTTTTGTAGTTTCAATATCTATCAAAGAGAACCATTTTTAAGATGAGTATACGAATACATCTATTTGTCTGGTTTTTTTCCAAATCTTATAAATTCGTCGTTTCACTAACCCTGTCCATGATTTTTGGGTGAAAAAAAAAACCAGTTTCCCAAACATATTGTATTAAAAAGCCGAACACCAACAATGTGGAACCATGCCGTAAAAAGACCCCGAAACTTATCCGGTGTCAAGTTCTGCCGTGCATTGTTTGACATCAGTCTTTATTTAGGAAAATAATGACAGGGGTTATCCATATTATATACAGTGACAAAGTTCTGGAATTTCGGGGTTTTCTATAAAATATATCAGAGCATACCTAAAAAAGGAGCATGGAAACTACACATGTATCATGGTTGTTGTAAAGGTAGAAAGATAAGCTCAACGAGTAGAATGATATCCTCTGCGTTTTGTTTGTTTATTTATTTATTTATTTTTATTTCATTTGGTTTGCACTGTTGCGAATAAAGCTATTTCTATTTCAAGATTAACATTCTCTGTGTACACATATGTCACCTCTTCCTAAATGCGCCTTGAGGGTGAACATGTTTTTGAACAGGTACATGGTAACCAATTTTAAGATTTTTATCATCTATATCACATTATGCAAATTCTACTGTATCTAAATGAAACAATCGCCTTTCAAATATAATTTTGATCAAAAGAAATTGGTCGCCCCCGCAGGTTATTTTTTCATTTTTTGTTAATTTTTTAATTTTTTTTTTTTGGAGGGCTTTACGATAACTACCGGTATATATATATATATATATATATATATATATATATATATATATATATATATATATATATATATATATATATATATATATATATATGTGACCGCTTTCGATGTTACATATTCAGAGTACACACTGTACACACATAAACTCGGAGCTGTCCATCAATATGCCTGTCAATACCGCCATATTAACCTGTCAATTAGGTCACATGATGACGCCAAATCGAGTGTCCGAATTTTTTTTCTCGTTTGCTTTGCTAAGGTCCCCGTGTTTTGATGCAATTTGTGGAATGCGGAGTTGAGACAGAATTGTAAGTCTCTTAAATTTCTCATTTTTTCTTCACGTTTTTGAAAAATTGGAAACTTTTTGATTTTACAAAGACATTCTGAAAAGTTGTGCTCAAAAATTAAAAAAAAATTTGACAACTTCCCGGATTTGATGAAGTCCTTCTTATAATTGAACCATTTCTGTTTGACCTCCGGACATATCTTTATTTTATTGAATTCTTTTTAAGACATTTTACCACTATTCGGTGATCTAAGAAAATCTTTGAACATCAAAATCATTGATGGTAAATATGATAATGTAAGGAACAAAACAATTCTAATGATTCTGTTTGATTGAACATCATTTCTAAATCATTTATTATTCTCCAAAATGTTGGGGTTCATTTCAGTTTATTTTCCATTTGTATATTCATTCTAATTGCAAACGTTTTTTTTAGTGGAAAAAAAATTAGTATTCTAAATCAGATCAAAAGAAATATCTATTAATTAATGCTCATTAGAATACAGCATCGTAAACAAAAAGAGATATCTCTTAAAAAGACATCAAAAGTAAAAAAAAAAAATAAATGTATATTCTTCAATGAGTTGTCACTTTTAAGAAAAACATATGATCAACATTTTTTTTCTTTCTCTCTGAGTGTTCAGGTGAACTTTAATTTTGATTTATGAAGTATAGTTTTCGATTTGCATAATAAATCTAACCACAGCGGACCTCTCTCATTCTTGAAGGGAAAAATATTTCTGAGCGTCATTCTGGCAGTTGTCTCTTCTGCGGGTTGCCACGGTATTTGGCGGCAAGGCCCCGGGATCTTTATAAATGCACGTTGTGGTGCACACTGTGGGACGTGATTTTTTTTTCAGGTGTGTATTTCTTGGGTGGGATAGACAGTTGTACATGACATTATTGGTGTTCCGCAGGTGAATATAGCGTAATATTTCTTGTAGAACATGACTGAATACAAAATGTGACAAATTTTACGACGCGTGAAGTCATAATGCACCATTCCTGATGGGGTCAAAGTGTATAATTGGCTCCAAGAGGAATATAGTTCTCATCCTCGGGAAACAATTAATTGCAGCCTTAAACTAATTACTGATTACATTTTCGTACCGGTATACTTTCTGTACGTACGCGAGTTGTTTCCCCATAATGGTCAATTGCAAATTGTAAATTGGCTGCAACAAGGATGCTCATTGTCGCCTCTTCTTTTTATTGTGATATTGAACTGTTATATTTTTCAGTGGATTATCTATTTTGGAAAGAGATTCCGATGTCGTTTTGCTGAGGGACAATTTCTGGCATCTTCATAATGGGAAATGGTAAGATGAATAGCCACATTTCTATATAAAATTATTTCATGTCTAGTCAGTACTCTTGCGCGGATCCAGAAACTTTTTCCAGGAGGGGGGGTCCGAAGGATAATTGTGTTTGCCGGGGGGGGGGGGGGGGTGGTTGTCCGAGGCATATTTGCGATAATTTTACTATGAAAATTTAATAAATTTTCATTTTCCAGAGAGGGGACCCCTCCGACCCCCCCCCCCCTAGATTCGCGCATGAGTACTTATATTCTTTTTTTTTCCCCAACCTATTAGCTTTATGATCAGAGTAAAACACATTTTAAAACACATTTTAATTAAAAATGTATTGAATTTAATAAAAGTATGAAATTATAATTTATGACACAACAACAGGAATGCAATTATATAAAGTTAAAAAAAAATATTTTTATTACGTAAAAAACCGAAAAATAAAAACATGTTTTGCATCTGTGATGTCAAATTCTTTATTCAGATATATATATACACACACACAATGCTCTGGAATGCGAAAACAGTGGTCCTATTTAGGGCGAAATGACATTAAAAATTCTGTGTTTAAAATTAAGACGAATGCACATGAATATGAAATAGACACCATAGACGTATAAAACTAATAAACAGGTGAGCTGCCAAGCAATGACACAAGACAGTAGCATTGCTATTTAGGTCAACGTGACCGCAATACCGCAAAGTTATCTTGCACGTGTGACATATAGTGCATCAATAGACTATTGTATGTTGCGTATATAAGGTTATTTTATGAGAGAAAGAAACCAGAAAATATATCGTATATGATAATGTACTTCTTATGGTGTAATTTTATAGAAAATGTGGTTTTTTTCCCCCACATATTTGTCGTTTTTGGTACATGTATATATAATGAGTAATGTTGGTTTAAATTTAAGGTGAGAGAGAGAGAGAGAGAGAGAGAGAGAGAGAGAGAGAGAGATAACATGGTGGAGGGTCAGTACATTACAACAGCAGGGTGGGTAATTTGTATTTTGTTTATAAAAATAACACACGAGGTTAGTACAAATAGTTGACGAATTCCAACGTGTGGGTTTTTTTTGGTCACTTCGTATTTTTTCTACATCAGGTATCTTCTATTAAACGATCGACTAAAACCAATGAAGGTAATCTCGCCAAACTGACCATAATGTCACACAGGTAGTGGGTCCCCTACCTGCCCCCAGGCTCCCAATGATGGAAGATAAACAGACGTGATAACATTTGATGGATTAATTCTGGAATGCCGATATATGTGTGTAATATACAGCAGGTGAACTAAGCTCTCCAATAAAACTCGCGTGTTTATTTTCTTCTTTCTTCAAATACTTTGACCAGATGTAAATCATTTCTGAAAATTAATACTATCTACCCTTCCTTGTAAAAACGTATCGTTACTTTAATTCAGGGAATTCTTCTTCTCCGAAACAAACATTTTTGAATAGCACGTGGTTAAGATATAGGTTAAACAGAAAAGAATTCCTTTTTTTTTTTTTACTTGTGTTCTGAAGTTAAACAATGCAGATGTTGATTAGTCAACTCGAATTGAAAGTACTATTATAGTTATACAGTCGACAGATCGAACCACCATGCAATACCTGATTAGGAAGTCGAGTTAATTAATTAAATGATCCAAAAAGAATCAACCCCCGGACCATCTGTGGATCAGCCGAATCAATTGCTTTCCAGCGACCCTGTTTTATCCCTCAGTCTAACCGCTAAACAGCGCGATACGGTGGAAACAAGATCCCCCATTAACCTCATGTCGAAGAATGCAAATGTACTTCATTTTGTATGTAAATTGAAACCCCGGGCCCACAGCTAAACGTAGGTATTAGAGAGTGACACGACACAATAAAAGTAACAAAAGCACACAGAAAAATCTACTCTATTCTTCTGTTTATCTCTCCTGTGTTATAACAACCCGAAGCCCCCCGTGGCTGGGTTAGGTACTTTCAATGTTTTTAAGATGGGGAACGATATTTGTGCAGTAACAATTTTCATCTAAGGATTTTTTCTCTGTTATCTAAACAGAAACTTCGTCGCCTGAGAGGACCAAGAAGAACGCTTTGTTTGAGAGCCCTGTGATTATTCCCCACCCCGACAAGGAACTGGATGACGGGGGCGTGTATAAGGGGGACCACAGTGACCGCATTCTCAAAGGTACGTAACAACCTTTACCCTGTTCGAAAAAAATGTTTCATAGCCAAAGAGTTATTGCATTTTTTCTCATTTGTTATGAAAAGATAAAAATTGGTTGAAGTTCTTTTAAGAAATTATTTTAAATGTTTTGAAGATTTATTTTTAAATAAAAATCTCATAAATCAAAGTTATTGAATAATTCTATCCATAAAAGAATGTTATAATATTTGTAAAGTTTAAATTCCGAGCCACTCAAACATGTCATAACCTTCAAGTTTTATGAGCATAAAATTACATGCACAAGTTTCACATTTGTATAGAACTGTTTGCAAAATTAAAACCCCTGTGCGTAGCTCGAAGTGATTTAAAAAAAAATTACGAAAATCTCAGTGTTGATTGAAACCATTTCCCATCATATGCATTAACAGAAATTTCTAAAAAGCATTTCCCATATCTCATGATGTGTATTAGAAATTACTTGATATTTCTCATTATTATACAGTTTCGGAGATACTGCGGAGAAGTCTTGAGATGGATGTAACAGAAAATGACGAATCAAGTAGTGACGTAATTCTACGGAATGTGACGGAAAATGAGGGAGACGTCTCCGAGGAACCCCAATCTCCAACATTCCGAAGTTCGGTCACAATTCATTTAACTCCATGTATAAAAACACTCGAACCAACTGACCACGAAAGTACATCTAAAGAAAACACAGAAAGCATAAAAACAAGTGGCCAACCATCTCCGAGCGTAGACCGACCGGTCGCTGAAAATGATCAAGTGATCGAGGAAAATATTGACAACACTATCAGTAATGTGTGTATGAGTCGCGCGGCGGCGGGGCCCTCTTTATGTAACGGCGACACATCAGGTATGTCGGAGAATTCATCAACGGGTGTTGCATCGGAGCTAGAGGACGAAATCGTTACTGTAACGAGAGTTCCTTATCACCGGGGAAACAGCAGTATCGATGACTATATTGAAAAGGCGAAAAAGCTGGCCCTCAAATCTAACGGATGTCCAACAGGTGTCCCGTATAGTGAAGATAATGGAGTTTCTTGCAATGGAAGTGATAATGTTGACAATGGAGTTATAGATGTGATTGAAAGCAAGGAAGTTATAAGTATTCATTCTGAACCAGTGTTAAGTATTGAAGTTATTCAGAAAGATATCAATGGAGAATTACAAGAAGAAAAATCAAAAGTTCCGACTGAAGAACAAGTCCAAGAGGTTTTGCCAGAAAAGCAGCCAGATCTTATTGTAGATAAAGAGAGAAAACCCGATAATTTGGAAACCAAAGTTCTCACTGAAATCATCCAAAAAGAGGAGATTCAACGGCAAACGTCATCAGAGGAACACAGGGAAAAATCGAAGAAGAAACAATCACCGCTATCAAAGATCGGAACAAAATTTAACGATGCGTTGAAGACAATCAAAACAAAACGGAGAGAAAGCATGGAGAAATCGAAGCATCGAGTCTCAGGGGCCTACGCCGTTGAACAGGATTTTACCGTGAAACATGCGTCTCCAACGCAGGAAAAATCTGCAATCCAATGGGACGATGCCGAAAGGAACAAACTGAATGCCCTTCACCCCAATGGAATTTCATATGAAGGAGCAACACAGAAAGCCTATGCTATATGCAGTGAGTACGCATGCGTTGTTCGTAAGCCCGGTTCCTCCGGCATGATTGAGTTATCTCCCGAAATAGTTGAGCACAAGGAATCCGAGTCTGAGTATGATACTGATTCTGAGATCGACACCGACCTGATCATGAAAGCCTCTGCTCCTCAGACGGAAGCGGAGAGACAGGGGCCGTTGTACGTAGGACTTATAGTGAGAGATGTCAAAGAGGACGAGAGTACAAAGATGTGCGAGGAAAATGTTGAAGTTGTTGTACAAAATGCACCCAATGAATCATTCGATGAAAACGTTAGAGATTTGGTAAACGGTGACAATAAAAATACCGTAACTCAAAACGAGACCAAACCGGATATAGAATATCAAGATACAACTGTAATTCAAGATACAGAATTTGAAGATACAACAGTTAATCGGGATGTAGAGTCTGTAAAACCAACAGTTATTCCGAATGAAGAATCAGAAAATGCAACAGTTATTCCGAATGAAGAATCTGAAAATGCAACAGCTATTCCGAATGAAGGATCTGTAACTACAACAGTTATTCCGAATGTAGAAACGGAAAATATAACAGTTGTTAAAGAGCATAAGGTTGTCCTTGCTGAGGAAGAAACTATCAAGAGACTTGAAACAGAGGCAAAGACAGAAGAGAAAGCTACAGAGGCCATCCAGAATACTCCTTCACCAACAAAGGTCAAGAAGAAGAATAGTATACTTAAATACCTCCTTCACAGAGAAAGTCCCAAAAAGGGCAAGAAAAAGGATAAGTCGGCAAAGACACCAACGAGTGAAACTAAAGCAAAAGAAGAAATGGAGAAACCAAGGCCAGAATCTGAAGACAAACAGGAAGTGGAGGCAGCTGAGCCTTCCTTGATGTACGTTGAATGCCGGGAGAAAGAACTAGTTGTTGCTCAAGCGGAAACACCGGGCAGTGAACCAACACAACAGAGTGAATCTTCGGGTTCATATGATGCAGAATTTGAAGAGATAGATCTGGCTTCGACTTCAGAGCAGCAACCAGACGTTGACTCAGCCATTGAGAAATCTGAAGAATCGGTACCTACGGAGGATGTGGAATCCTATATTGTCCCTGTCAAATCAGAAAGAGAAGTTAACATCCACTTACCAGAAGATGATGTTGCAAATGACAGCATGGACCTGAATGTGACAGGAAGTAGTGATAATAACGAACTTCACACTGACGAAAATTCCGATTCGGCTAAATCTGATTTTAATGACTCTGGTATTTCGGATTACCACGGGGCTGAGTTACAATTAACAAAGCATAAAGATCCTCAAAGACCTGTCGAAGAGAAAACGGCGGTAGATGATGTCAACGCCGAAAGTTCTGAAAAGTTCGATTTCGATCAGAACCAGGCAGTTGTAATTGACGTCACATGCGCAGATGACATCATCAGTGATAGCGAAATAGTCAACGATGTTCAAAGTAGACAAGAGAAACGAAAACTTCCCGATGAAGAAAACGATTCTCTTGAATTACCGAGTCCTTCCGAAAGCCCGCCAGGTGGCGCTTCGGCATCGGTCAGCGCCAAGTCCTCACCAACTCGTAAAAAGAAAAAGAAGAGAGTACACAGTCTTAGCGCCAAGATTTCCGATTTCTTCGGTGTCGCAGAATTTAGGCGACGAATATCAACTTCTTCTAATAGATCTGACAAGAGTCCACAAGACGACAGAAATGTGTGGTCCTCGGAAGAAAAAAGGTCGGAACGAAAACAAAGTGGTTCTTCTATTCACGAAGATATGGAATCCAGAATTCAAGAAAACGAGGGTACATGTTCAGAAATTGAAGAAGAAATTACTCCAAAACGCTTGTTAGAAGCCAAAAGCATGCCGGTGCTTAATGTTGAGCACTCCAATGAAAAACACGAGGAAAAAACAGGCAGCCAAACAATGCACGTAAAGAACCGAGGGAAACCGAAAAGCAAAAGTCCAACGAAGTCTTCTTTTCTGGAGAGCTTTGGATTATACACGAGTAAACCTAAGAAGAGGCCAGTCATCAGTAGCCCCATCAAACAGGAAAACAGAAAAAGTAAGATTTTATTTGGAAAGAACTTTATATTTTATACATTCTGGAAATATTTTCAAAAAGTAATATTGGTTATATTTAGTCACACAAAAAATTCACTTAAAACGTAAAAAAGTGGATTGTGAGACCACACACACACACTGGTAAGAATATCTATATATGAGACGGTCGCTGTCATGGTAATTAAACAAAACAAGACACTTAAGTAAACTGCCACAGATGGATGTAGATAAATTGTTCTTTACTCTTAAAACGCCTTGAACATTCCTCGTTCGGTATATTCTTACTATTTATTGTTAAAGCCTTTTATATTCGGCTTGTAGATTTTAAGCACACTAAGGTATATTTTTAAATTAAAAAAATCAATTATCACTGAAGTTCATAAGGTTTTATTCATTTATCTAACAATTGAACTATCAGAATGACATCTGTTTAGAGACAATAGTTATTTCATTTTCTATGCATATTACACATCTAATTTTTATTTTGAAGCAATCTTATATTTTATTGATGTTGCTCTGATGCTACTTTATCTAATCTTAATATCTTTATCTTTATCTTTATCTTACTTTATCTAACATATGACCATCAGAAATACATCTTTGACAATGCATATTTAATTTTCTGTGTACTTAAATATTTACGAGATAATGACATCCTTGCATTATTCCTGATTTGCCTAATAGGCTTAAATTTAGTACCAAATTGAAACAAAACACACCACATTTTAAAGATCAGCTATTTAACAATTCCACCAAAAATGATCAAGCAAATGATTAAGAGGTGATTTTAAGTGACAAGATTTACATTTTAATTGACAAAGATTTACATTCGATTTTAAGTATCGTATACATAATCAAGATAAAAAGGGTCTCCTAAATTCTAAAATATCGCAGTTTCATTAAGTTACCTACTTCAAAGGCCGAAACGTTAACCAATGAGTTGCCACAAGCTGTATTTTAGTCTTTAATTGAAGAAAAAGTTATTCTAGTGCTTATTCGTTCTAAATTAATATTCACTTCAACACACAGAAATGTAAAAAATCCCACCAAAACCACGTTACTCCATGTTTGTGATAATTTATTTGGCTTTACTGTTATTTACATGGGCCTCGCGTATTTTTTATTATCAAGATACATCATGTTGTTTTTTTGTTTTTTTGTAATCTTCTTTATCCTCTGGGCAACTTGTTTTCCCAATATGAAACATTCTTCGACCTTTTCGCACATTGAACGTCATGTATGCAGTCATTTTAACGCAATAAGATTAATGGTGAGTAATTAGTATTCATACTTGGTGATTGGCAACAGGTGTCCAGTTACGTGAAGATACTCGCATATACAGATGTTTAAATTGATTAATTAACTGTACAACTTAACCTCAGGTGATTTAATAACTCATATTCCAGCTTTACATATGACTGTACGCTTTTTGACAGACAAAACGCGAGCTTAATTTCCAGTTATATTTTTCAAGTTTAAGTTTTTTCTTACTTTATCAACACTATTTAAACATATGGTACATGATAATAATTATACAATATTACAATATCATATTGTACATATTTATTAGGTCAGAGGTATAACAACATGCAGTAATATCAATTGGAGAATGAAAATTAACTTTATCAACACTTTATCAACACCATTTTTTTTAAATTTACTTTATCAACACCATTTAAACATACGGTACATGATGATAAAAAAAATTCAATATTACAATATCATATTTATTAGGTCAGAGGTACAAAAACATGCAGCGATAACAACTGTAGAATGAAAACAGAAAAGTTATACGTGTAGGACATAAAAATCATGGAGGACAGGCTAGCTCTTTAATCAATTAACCACAACTTAAACAATTACTTAAAATGTTAATGATTTTAATGTATTAAATTTTATTATTTGAATATTTTAAATAATAATAATTATTAATAAGGATCAAGATTAGAAAATTAATGAGATTTGCATATAGAGGGTTACCATGGTTAATGATTAAATAAAGTTGTAGTTGCACATGCACCTGCCGAAGGCGAAACATTAATTCAACGTCGACAGTCAGTTAAGTGTGATGAGATTTCTCTCTATGGTTATGGACGATAACCCCCCCCCCCCCAAAGAATTAGTCTTTAATACCGTAATTTTTTCCTTCAAAAGTATACAAATTCTTATACTGTTTATGATAATTAGATTTAACGAGTTTCACTTTTTTATTTTTTTTTTATTTTAGGTCTTTTTGACGAGGACATCAAAATAGACGTGGATCAAGATTTGCACATTATATCATTATCAGGTAACGTTGCAATTTCTGCAGGTTCTTAAATCTTAATGTAACAGTTATATTAGAAGTAAGATTTTTAATCCAAACGTAACTAATAAATGAAATTGTTTTCATCATATGCATGTGAGGCTTCCTGGAACAAAAAAATAAAGTCAAAATCTTAATTGGTTTTATTAGATGACGAGGATGACAAGGATCGAAAATCAAAATCAAATGAGGTCAAGGTCGTTTCCAAGAAAACAGATGATGATGTCATCGCAAATGAAATCAAAAACGATGCCATGGAAGAGAGCAGCAATTCCAGGAGAAATGAAAAAGAACCGGAAGAAGAGAATGTGGCAGATAAACAGACTGTTCTAAACGCTGGAGTAACTCATGCAAACGTCGAAACTTTACGGGAAGATGAAAAGTTTGTAGTCTCTGAAATTTCTGTTGATGAAAATAACGTTATAAATGGAGTTTCACAAGTCGATAGCAAGTTAAGTCCGGGCGAATACGTGTCTCTTAAACATGGCCCAGAAAATCAGGCGATTGCAGAGGAGGTGACCGAATATTTGAAATTTGAACAAGACTGCGTTGAGTTGTCGCCAAGTGTGGAATCTACAGAAAAGGGTTTAAATGTCGAACAAACTAAGAGCCAGATTGACAATGATGAGGAAAATTTGTCCGCTTGTGAAAAATCTGCAGCCGATGTACTTAACGGAACCAATTCTGCTGAAAATGCAGTCGATGGTATTCAATGTGAAGAAGATAAGATCTTGGATAAAACAGAGAAAGAGGAGGAAGTGAAAGTAGAAAACGAAAGTAAAAACGTTTTGACCGCCAACAACGATGCACATGAATCAGAAACAAGCAATGATGGAAATGAGACCCGGGAAAATATTTCACAGGAGGATGTTGATTCTGGCAAAGGAGATGTCGATGACAGTTCTGAAAAGAAAACTGATAAAAATGAACATATAATTCCTACGCAAAATAATGAAACTGAGGCTGAAGCTGGGGATGAAGCGTCAGGATGTGATTCAGTTGGAGAGAGTAGTGAAACCTGTTCAAGCGAACCCTCTAATCGTGTAATTGTTGTGGCGACCATCGAGACTCTTCCAGTGTCAAAGGATACTGATTTACTTGACTCCGTGTCACCTATAATGTGTCAAGACACCGTCGGCGATTCCTTATGCAATAATGCAGAATACGACAGTATTAACATGGGAGAAGAAAGGACCGTGGCCATAGAGAACCCAAATTATTGTAGCACCTGTCAAGTTAAAAACAAATCGCCGTCGGATACAGTTGACGATCTTCATTCACAAGCTCATATTGACGTCAACGGAGAAAGCACAGACGATTCAAAGACTATAACCGCGGAGTCGAATGAGGTGAGAAAATCGTCCAGCGCAGCTGCCCGATCAGCAAGCATGGAGGAACTAACTGTTCATTCTAGTCACATCTATGAAGAAATCGAGAAAAAGAAACCGGTTATCTATCGACGGTTTTCGGATAAATCGGAAGACAGGAAAGTGATCTGTACGAGTCCAGACCCCGATGGGAAAAAGCTGAAGAAAAAAAAGTCCAGGAGCAGTTCTTTTTCGGAATTCTTCAGGAACCCCACTAAATATAAAATGCCAGCGTGGAGGAATAAAAAATCCAAAGGTGCGTTTTACATAACTGCATAATTTTCAAATTAAGTAAATTGATTTCATTTTATGCATATTTATAAGGTTTTGCAAATGATTTTTATTTTGTGTAAATATTGGCGAATTTGTAAACGTGTACTTTTATTTTGCATTCATAGAGGTTATATAATCTATTCGGTGTTCAAAAGGTAAGAGTTTGAATAAGGAATGCACGATTTTGCTTAAACATTCTCTCTTTCATTCGTATTGCATAACAGCACCACATGTGGATGTTTACATCCAGGATTCTTCTCAATGCCTTGCTTAACGGATGTAAACTCGTATCCACCTTTTTGTATATTTACGCATCTTATACAAAATATGATATCATAACCACTAATTTTTTTTCGATCCCCTAATAGCAAATGGTACTTCTTGACTAAGAATGTTTTGATTTGATATTTAACCACTTTGAGATTTTTCTACTTATATTATATAACAAAGACATATATTGGAATATAACAATTAAGTTTGATTTTTTCAGAGCCTTGTTTATATTTCATGATGTAACATTTTTTATCCTCTCTTTTTATCTTCCATTAAATACAAAGTAACAGATATTTGTTGTGATATAATTACTTTGATTTATTTTACCATGGGTCTTTAATCTTAACAACGCTATTCAAGACTAAAGAGATAACCAAGTGACTTTTAACGTTTTTGCGTATCTTAAGTAGATTAAGTATTTGTTAATCAGTATATTAGTCATTAACTCCAGGGACGACTAATACAACACAACCTGTATATATACATATTCCTAAGTCATCATTCATATATAAATTTAAAAAAAAAGTCTAATTTAGATTCGAAGGAAAGATTGTCAAATGTAGATCAAAAACTAAGGTATTGAGTGTGTTTCAATCTTGTCTCATTGAATTTTAATTGTGTAGCAGACATTCAACTTTAAAAATCTTTTGTCAGCTAACGAGGAATCTAAGAACTCGATCTGGGCAAAATCCCCGCGGACAATATATGTCCTGCGATTTACTGGTCTATAAGGCGGCGGGGGCAAGGTGGCCCTCCGTTGTGACATTTCTGGGTCGGTTGTGGTTTTCTAGAGTAGGAGAGATTGTATCTTATTTGTATTCCAAGAGCTGTCTCTGCTAATTATCCTTGTAAACATTCCATCTAGGCTATTTCCTAATCATCCAAAACTTAACAAATGAGCTTCGCAGTTTAAAAAAAAAACAGCACAATTTTAATTTATTGAACCTTAATTTTAATGCTAAAATTCAAATTTGACACACGCAATGTCGCAAATGAAATTTTTAAGGTGGGGAGGGTGGTTGGGTTGTTGTTTTATGTTTGCTTTTTTTGATTTGTTTGTTCGTTTGATTGTTTTTGTTTTTTAAGTATCTTCAGGGTCATGCATGGAAACAGGCATTGTTCGAAAGGAACTAGCACATGCACAGTCATCTATATAAATCAATTGGGCTCGTCATCTAGATACCACTTTTCAAAGAAAAAAAAAATTAGTGGATCTTAATTATGAATTTGATTATTTGATAAACGAGAGAGCCTTCATTTTGTTAGAGAGTACGACAATGTAGTATTTGATAAATTTTTTTTCAGATCAACCAAAGAAAAAAGAGGAGGAGGTGATCATGCAGGCCGGTACCTCTACATCTATCCTATACATGTAGTATGGAGTTGAACCGTGTCCGCTGGATGTGTGAGAGAATCCAGATATGACGTAATGTAATCCAGTTATCCATGGATGTATGTGGAATAGAACTTGATGCATGCCTCAGTGGACGCCAAACAAAAAAAAAAACTTGTTCAACTGTTTTGACTTTTCGATTTGTTGAACGATTGTTGGATCCAGGAAATACACACTACTTCCGGTTGTTCAGATAGTCTTTTGGTTGAATGAGCCATGTATTGATATAGTTCCAGGAACTGGGGAAAAAAACGGGTACTAAATCACTGCGCAGAAAAGGGGGGAAAATGATGTGTTTTTGGAAGTTTATGCATTATATTTCTAAAGATGAAATTGTACATTTAATACCGGTATGTGTAGCCAAGAACATATGAACAGTATATGAAATATAATATGTTATTTTCTTTAAATAGTCATTAAATGCCGTATTGCAAAAATTTCAAGCGATATCCTATACATGTAACTCTGTTTTACATTATTTGATATAGGGATGGCCACGTAGTTATTTTCCAGTTACTTATAAGCCAATTTTAGTAACCTTACATTAACTTATACAATTATTATTTCGATGCAAGTTGGGTTTTTTTTTTACCTTAATACACAGAAATTATCCAATGATATCGCACACAGATCGTTTTATACCTTTAATGTACAAAGTATATATACAGTTTACTCGGTGCATTCCAAACTAAATCAGCAGTGGACTGTTCGGGCTATATATTATAATAGTTCATTGAGTTCTATTGATATAGTGCTATATTTATGTCAATATCATAGTTATCATTATTTACAATGAACCAAAAATCAAATTAATGTATGTAAATAGTATTCAAATAATAAATTTGTATATAGATTTAGAGAATCTTGTTGTATTTTGAACTCGTACAATGTACTTACTACTATATTAAGTGCAACACCCCCCTCAAGAAAACAAAACCCAAAAACCAAACAAACCAACCACCCCCAACCCCCCCCCCCCCCCAAAAAAAAAAAACCCCAAACAAACCAAAACTCTGCATATATTATTTCGATTAACATTAACTTTACATTTTACACGCACATTACACACAACACAAATTTTGTATCAAAACAATTTTTAAAAACAGAACAGAACATATATACTTTGATTAGTTTAATTTGGTGTTGGACTGGTTAAAAAGGCACCGCTCACAACCTGTCGATCATCTCAATCTGTTCAGAAAGTTTAAATACTAAAACGAATAAAGAATGGATCAAAATGTCAATGGCATTTAATATTTACCATAACTTCACCATAGACAAATTTCTACAAAAGAGGCCCTACATATTTACATGCGAAACGTGACAAAATGTTTGCATAGCTCATGTATTTCCATTTTTGTAAGAAAAATATTTTTTTGCAAGGAAGTGGTTAAACATTACATTTGAACTCTGGTTCTTTTAGAACCAGTGCAAAAAAAATAGACCATTCACCTAAAAGAAATAAGCCCTTCAAATCTCACGCGATCGCTAAATGAATTAAAACCTTAATGTACATTTGGTCTTGAGCTGGCGTTACAATTACGTTTATATTAAAATACCCGAATTTAAACTGGCATG
The DNA here is from genome assembly GCA_020458035.1 of Magallana ariakensis. Taxonomy (NCBI): domain Eukaryota; kingdom Metazoa; phylum Mollusca; class Bivalvia; order Ostreida; family Ostreidae; genus Magallana; species Magallana ariakensis. The sequence goes on along the minus strand of CM035812.1, from coordinate 41,748,559 downwards.
TTTAAACAGTTAGCTTGCTCAGACATATTACTGAAGAATAAAAATCACTGATCCAGTTCTGAGGAGCTTTCAGCTATTTATACCCAGGGTATTTACAAATGACAAGCGATCAATCGGCGCTCATTTTGGTAGCTATAACTTGTGCTGGAACTCGATAGAAACAAGCAAAAAAACCAATATGAACGGTTCCTAGTTTTTACTATTCCTTTCTTTCGTTACCCGGAATACACTGTACACTGGTTTCTAACACTGGACGTTTTTTGGGGAGTATCTATTTGTGTGTTTTCTGTGGATTACGGGTGTTTCTGTTGTGTGAATATTGCAGCTCGTTTTGTTGAATGACGTGACAACTTTACTGGAGAGTGAGAATGGGATCCAAACCCAGTATTCCCGTGGTGAAACTACCTCGGGATACGGTAGTCATAGTTACTGGAGCAAGCTCAGGTGAGACCCAACCCCCCAACCCCTTCTTTTTGACCCCCACCCTCTCTTTCACATGTTTCGAAACATTCTAGCCACTTAATTCAAAGAAAGTTAAACTTTTTTAAGGATTTGAAGACATAATTATGGATACAGGTTTAACACTTGTAATATGTATACTTTTATTGAATGGGGAGATGATAAAATGTCTATTCAAATGGCGCTGTTAAAAAGATACTTTTGAAATGCCATTAAAATTGAAGCTTCCAAATTTCAATAAGGGACATTTAATTTTGCTCTGTCATGAAAATTTGTTTTTTTTCTTTTTTAATTTCTTAACTTACTTTATCAAATTACCTATATATTCATGCAAAACGTAAAAATCTACTTAAAATTGAATTGATTACACGAAATTAAAAAACTACCTGATTATACAGGCTCTAATAAATAATGCATGAATGATCGTTGACAAACAATAAGTATTTAAAAAAAACAATCCTGGATCATATTTTTACAAATTGCTGCAGTTCTGAGTAAAAAACAATATTGATTTTATCGCTATACTAGTACCGTACAACAACAGAACAGAAACCTGGATCTATCATTTGCCATTATGCTTACTCTAAGTCTATGGCAATAACAATGAACACTTGACGACTGAAGAAACTAAACTCAATTGATTTCACCAAGACTTAGTCAGGAAAAATGGCGTATTATTGGGAAAACATTGATTTGATGAGAGAGAGAGAGAGAGAGAGAGAGAGAGAGAGAGAGAGAGAGAGAGAGAGAGAGAAAGAGAGAGAGAAAACTACATTATCAAAATGCACTGTTTATTAAAGTAGTGTGCACTTTAATGACGACGTGTATTTCCTTAAGTCTTTTGAAAAATTAACGAATTATACAAATTGCTAACGGAGAAATGCTATTGTGCAAAATCCTTAAAGGGTTCTGATCTCTAAAATAAATACGGATTAAACGATTTGAACAGTGGTTTAAATCGTACTTCGAAGGTTAAAAAATTTAAAGTATAAAGGCACTTTGTAAGGCATATTTATTTCACCCTTAAATACAACATTGTGCAATTTTTTTTTAAACTATGCAATGTGTTATACCCTATATTTGAATTAAAACTTAACGAATTATTTTGACATCCCAATTGATATAGAAGAAAAAAAAATCGTTTTTTGCCGGGGTTATGATATTACCTACATATGTATAATGAAGAACACAAATACTAGCACAATACGTATTGTTCCCAGGTTTTTACAAAATAAAGGTTTAAATCCCACCTGCTGTAACAGACAACCCGCATTCAATACATGAGCTGCCGTCGTAATGTCGATATAGGGGCTGTTTGAGTAACGACCGAGTGAAACGTATCTACCTGTCCATATACTAATTGATCTGTCTGTGTGATAGCATGGGACAGATAGAATTACATTGACATCTATTTTACTGGATAAGTCAAGGACGATTTCTATACGTCTGGCTGAGTATGAATAGGTGACAAAAGAAGAATTCCCTGTATCGATAACTGAGCAATATCTATAATCATTCATAATTTAGCAAATCTGCCTATAGAGATTTTTTTTTTGTCTCTAAAGCAAAAATCGAATCAGCATATGAAGGACGTGGGTTTACTTTTAATTATACGTTTGATTAATCAATATTTTTTTGTCGACCAAGACATATATACGATTATTTACATGGACCTACAGAACCCAGTCTATGTTATGCTAAATTTCAGTAACAGCTTTAAAACGTGAGGTTTAACTAAATACTCATTTTCAGTAAGATATTATTACCAATAAAAATTATTGTTTATTCAAGAAAATCAATTGTCTTTAGTTCCTATATGGCCAATATCAATTGTTCTGTCAATTCGTCTGTTTTATGATTTCTTGGAAGGAAGGGGATAAAACCATTAAATTTACCTTAATATTTTTGATAAGATTTTTTTAGCCACAGACCATAATTTGGTAACGAAAACCCTTAATTTTGTTTACCTCTATTTACATTGAGTGTATATTTTCCCTAATGCTTGCATAGGAAATCTGTGACGTACACAAGTCAAACCGGATCACGGCGTTTAAGCAAGTAAACGTCATTACGCGTTTTAAATAGATATGTTACTGTAAGATTTAATGAAACGTACAAATTTACCTAACCAATTTGATATATAAATTAAAAAATGATCATTAAATCATATCTGACCTATCTCAAAAAAGAGTTTCCCCCGCAAAGTTTTTGGCACTATAATTTTACTAGCAAAGGCACACAAAACGGGACGTTTATAGCTGTTCCATCCCTTACAAAGAGCGGATAAAGTGACGTATACTAGTATCTTTAAGGTTACACCGGACAGTTTCGGATTGAGAATTCCTGTATTTGAAGGTTTATGAGTGTTGCTAAATTTCCTGAAATGATGTTTAATGATTATCATTAGTTAGAGGGGTGTCTCTTGTTGAAATTGGTAAGCAATATGTAGGCAAACGCTTTGCAGGGAGATAGGTGGGGGGGGGGGGTGTCTGTTGCAACAGAGGTCTAAAAAGCTGAAAAATCATGAAAAATGGGCGAAATATGAAAGGGTCATAATTTCAGATTGCACTGATTAGTATAAAAAAAACCTGTTCCGTGCCACCCAAGATACATGTACATGGATATCGAAGAAAGTTAACATTTCAGTAAATATAAATGTAAGCTAACGCGGGGTATTCAATTTGTTTGCAGAGCCTGGTGTGTTATAGGACCAACGATATCCCAAAATAAGCACTAAGTCTTAAGCATTCAATGCATAAATAAAGTTAAATAAAATTTAGATTTATGTCTTACTAAAGTTTTGAGTAGAATTCTTCTTTTCCTGGAGGTTAAAAGAGTCATGACTTCCGGTTTTTTTAACCGAGAAATTCTTTACTTTTAACAATATCTCACGCTGTATCTTTAACTTTATATCTATATACAGAATTATAACATTAAAAGAAAAAAGTGAAACTTCCTTAAATAAATCTCGTTTCATTACACGTGTTCTTTATATATGAGTTCTTTATGCAATCAATTAAAAGAGGCTGTGCATATACTTGCAGGAATTGGTTATGAGACGGCGAAGTATATAGCGATGATGGGAGCCAAGGTTATCTTAGCCTGTAGAAACCAACAGAAAGCTAACGAGGTTTGAGGTTTTTGACTGAAAATATAATTTAATTGATTAATAATTGATAAATAAAATATTTTTGTGACGTCTAATTCGAAAATAATTTGTTTAAACTAAAATCAGACAGTTTTAAACACAGGAATCTTTGGTTAACTTTTTACATGAAACTTCATATCTTATCTATACAGAATTTTTTTATGTTGTACTAAGACAACCATAACTTTAAATCAACGGCATTTATGTAAAATCCCCAACAAGTTCTGAAAAGAAAAGTGGTTTCATAATCAATATTAATTGTCAACATTTGAACGGAATAAAACTGTATCACTGAGCTAGTAATTCCAATCCTAGACATTTTTTCCTATCCCTGCTTTGATGAATCAATATATCAATAATTATAATCTGACAGTTAATGAGATAGAACTTCAGTCAGAAATTCAATTCAAGCATATCTCGGTAAACATTGTGCACACCTTGCATGCCCGTCTGAATGCAATCATTATTTTCTTTCAGTTAGTGAGTTTATGTTAGCAAGAAATCTTATTATCACCAGTGGTAACAGGTTCATTGGCACAACATTGCAACGACCTTTTTGAATTAAAACCATTGCATTCATTCATTCATTCATTCATTCGAGTATTTGATCTGATATGTGTTGCATTTGTTTCTAAAACACTGTGAGGCGACTTTACGTGCATGTTTTTATGAAAACAGACCCGAAAGAATTGGTTTTCATCAATGAAGTTCGTAGTTGTAACTTCATTGAAAAATTCCTTACAAACCACCATATGTTTTGCATATAATACATTAATGACGCTAAGAATATTTAGGCGTTAAATCCAATCTAGTAGCATAAATGGTGGTTGTTTCTTCAACAGATGTACGAGGGTTGCATACAGATTAGTTAGCTTTACTCAAAACTCAAACAAACATAATTTTTCTTTATATTTCATTCAACCTTGAAGAAAAGTAAAAAAAAAAGTATAAATGTCTAGCATTACTAACTTCTTAACCGCAAAAAGCACGTAAAATGAACAAACCTCGACGTCCGCCATTCTTAAGGTAACTCCAGTGTTTTAGAAATCCGTGTCAAACCAAACATTTTTTAATTTTAATAGTTAAAACAACTTATAAACTTACTATAGAGACCAAAATATTTATACCTTTGCACGTTTGTTTTCCTACAGTGATCTTCAGCTCACAAGGTCCAAAAATTTAACAGCCAAAATTTAACACCATGATGCATGATCTCATAATTTATTAAATTATGCACCAAAATACATCATGTTAGGTTATAATTTAAGCAAATCAATTGATTATCAATAAATAATAAAATTTTATTGATTTTCTACAGAAAATATAAAAAATATTACATTTTTTCTTGCCACGACCTTCCCCCAAAAATCACAAAATTGCATATATTTGAAAAAATTCTAAATAATTATTCAGTTTACATACATTTTTTAAAGAATATTTATTAAGAGTTACATGTACATATTGTGTTAACAAAAAAACATAGTTTATCAAAATTGACCATTTAGTTTTTGCTTGAAAGTCTCTTGAACATGTGTACCCCCATATTGAAAATGTAAATTTTACAAGTTGTTTCTTGCCAACTTTGGAAAAAAAATTAAATGTTACAAAAGGACATAATCTAACAGTCACTTAAATTGATATACTCAATGAAATTGTATTATACATATAAAATTAAGGTCAAGACTGCCAAAAAAAACTCGTATAGTTGAGTGCAGTAGTACCCCCTCCCCCTTTCTGTCAAATACTTTCTATCCCAGTTTTTTAACATATTTATCTGTAGATTAAACACCAATCAGTGTTATGTAGTTTTAATTACACAAGTACTTACTTATCCTCTCCTTGTCCCGGAGGACACATGAGGTCGTCAAGCTACATAAACGCAGTGTAATTGTTGGAGAAGAATGCATACAATACGTACAATTATATTACACACTCATTGACCTTTTTACATTTCGCTGCTTTCCTTGCTTTCTCCAATCCCTCTAAACGACGGAGATGCTATATTTTAACAAATTTTCCACTTTTTAACCAAACCATGATTATTTTAAAACACTTGCTGTGTGCCAAAATTATAACCGGAAATTTAGCACGCCGTGTAAAAAAAGAACTGGATCCGAAAGACACTGGAGTTGCCTTAAACGTCTTTTTAGTTCAAACAAAGACGTCACAAGCTGAACAGTTTAAACCTTTACTCAATGACGGTTTAAAAGAAAGATTGTGACTTGTCTCTCATAAATGTCAAATCTATAGAAATCCATTCAGTTGTCAATATTGTTTATCTACATTTCCTACGTCTTCTCCTAGTATATTATTAAGGGCTGGTCATTTACTTACGTCACTGAACCGATCTCAACATGACTTGCTCTTGCGCACTTTATTTTTTTAGTGAATCGCGTTAATTAGAGAATGAGAAGCTTGTGGAATCCCCCAACTTATGACAACAAATCGTAAACTGACACGAATATGGTTGGGACATGGTTGGGACATAGAACTGATTTTTAAAAATGAGTATAAGGCTCGTATGTACATCCTCCGTCGTAATAATTGTAGATAGTAAATAACTCTTGCTATATCGATATATCCTACTAAAGATGCAAGTGAAATATTCTCAAACTGACATAAACAACAGACAAACAAAATAAAAATAAAACAAGAGCAAATTATTTTTATTATGAAGGCAATAAGGCGGATGGATGCAGAATTCCAAGAGGAGAAGAGACAGAATTCAACGAACATCATTAGAGACGATCATCTGAACGTGGAATTTATGCAGTTAGACTTGGCATCGCTGGAGTCCACCATGAAGTTCATAGAGACCTTTAAGGCGAAATACAACAGACTGAACCTGCTGATATGTAATGCTGGTACATACTCTAAGAACAAAGGTGGGTAAGGAGAGAGAGAGAGAGAGAGAGAGAGAGAGAGAGAGAGAGAGAGAGAGAGAGAGAGAGAGAGAGAGAGAGATGTAAAATCAATCTAGCTACATCGCAAATAAGCAAATAGTCTTCACCTTGAGATAAAACGTAATAGAAACAAGATAATGAGAACTCGCCTTTCGACAGCTATGTTTTCTGAACTATTAATAAGGCTGTAGCAAAGTACCAGGGAGCATATTAATAAAATGATTGATGCCACTGGATGACCCGGCACACATTATTTACAATGTAAAGAAGCGGGAAATAGAAAATTACATGCGCTTTATTTGTTAACCCTTAACCTAGCGTAATATCATTCAAAACATTAATGGTAAATATGATTAATAGGACGCATGTACTGTTGTTAAAATTAGATGCTCTCTTTTTGCGTTCTTGGTAAACAGAAAAAAAAACCACTCAAAGAAGTATATTCTTCATAGCTGTTGTCTCTTTTGTCGTACAATTTGTAAAGAAATTAATTTCTAACCAGTGAACAAATGAAGACATCGATTGCAATTCATTTATATTTTCGTACTAACAATACTGGACAGAGAACCAAAAACACAGGTGTATGTAATTTAAAAAGTACATGTAAATAAAAAGAAACAGTTTGTTTGTATATATACTTATGCCACTGATCTCATTGAATTATCGGCTGCTCATATTTTCAGTGTGACCCCCGCCAAACTTTCTTGTGATATTTTTGATGTCATATTTATTTTCTGTAAAAATTAAATTAAATCATGCACTGTTGTTTTTAACTAGTATTGCATTAAAAAAATCCAACGTACTTTATATGTACTTAACATTGATTCAAACAAATAAAGCTATTATAGTACGTTGACCACACTAAAAAGACACACATGTGAGATGCATAATTAAATACATCTTGAATATTGTTGTTTTTTTTTCAGTAATGACGGAGGATAATTTTGAACTAACGTATCAGGTACAAATTTACTTTCAAGGTTTACCTTTCTCAAATAGCCATAACCCTATCAACCTATTATTGGAATGTAATTGATCCAACTTTAATTAATGATGACGCAGTCAGCAATTGAGTACACACACCTTGATTACATGTAGTCTTTATCCGCATTGCCTTTCCATACATCCTAACTTTAGTCTTCGTTTGCATTGCCTTTCCATATATCCTAACTTTAGTCTTCGTTTGCATTGCCTTTCAATACATCCTAACTTTAGTCTTCGTTTGCATTGCCTTTCCATACATCCTAACTTTAGTCTTCGTTTGCATTGCCTTTCAATACATCCTAACTTTAGTCTTCGTTTGCATTGCCTTTCCAAACATCCTAACTTTAGTCTTCGTTTGCATTGTCTTTCCATACATCCTAACTTTAGTCGGCCTTTCATATAGCCCACCTTTAGTCTTATTTTGCATTGCCTTTAAATACATCCTATCTTTAGTTTTTGTTTGCATTTTCTTTCCATACATCGCTTATAAATACGAACTGTATTAATGTCTATATGATCCCCCATTTCTGTTATATAGGTGAACTACCTGAGCCACTTCCTGATGGTTGCTCACCTGATCCCCATTCTGATGAAGTCCGGCAAAGACTGTCGCATCGTGTTCGTCTGTAGTGAGGCCCACCAGAAAGCCAAGTTTGACGTGGTGCTGGCAGAACAAGGCAAATCCACGCCCTACGACGCCACTTCCATCTACAACAACACCAAACTGTTCCAGGTGGGAACCATATGAATTTATAACAGGCTTCATTAGTCAGCCCGCGGGCTGACTAATTAAGTTAGGATGAAACTTCAATTGCGCTTGCGTAAATTGGAATTCTGGGAATGAATTAGACAGTTCGTGTTAAAGAAATTCGAAGAAGTTATGAAACTGGTCAGTTTCTAGGTCAAACTGCGCATCGATGTATTGGAAGACTATCAATGGGAATCGTTTGCAGCCATAGTCCGGAGTCCGCGTGTATCTTCCCGACTTTTCTTAATGAGATTAGAAAGTAAATATATTGGTAGTGGTTTGCGACGAGACCACTATGTTTGCAAAGTAGCAACTTTAAGTATTTTACAGTCATACATTGCTGTACACCGCTACACGCTTATCTCCTCATCTACATCTGTTCATGTACTATGTACAGCCATAAAAATAAGGGTGCAAACTAAATGTGCACCTGCATAGCTATATTATTGTTCTGGAAATTATTTGTCTTGTGTTTTAATAGATTGCGTATTCACTTTTGACCTAAAATTAAAATTCCGCTGGCTGACTTTCTTAGCTTTTTAAAAAGCTAACCTTGTAAAGTTGTATACAGTACTATTTATTAGGTTTGTTACTGGCTGTCTACGGAAAGACAAATTGGCTATAGAAATATAGAAGACAATCACGTGGCTCGTTTTATCCAATAACTTTTGGTTAATTTATAAGTCATATTATATATGACTTATAAAAAACTAGAAAATTCGATCGCGCATTTACAAACACTAGAATGCTCATTGTCATTACTTTGCTGTTAATTTCATAAATTGAATTTAGTATGTATATATAGGCCGTATATTAATTAAGGCTGGGGCTTAACTATTTTACTTCAGAGTGTGAAAATATGACGGAATTTACATTGGGACAATTTTTGTTGCTGTAGATTATGCAGATGTACTGCGTCGATAAGATTCTGCTTCAATCGGATGTGGAAGTGTGTTGTGTAAACCCCGGAGTCGTAGATACAGATTTGTACCGGAATGATTTACCGGAAGGAGAGCCAGGAGTTCGCCGTTTTTGCATGAACTGTTGTGGTATGAATATGAACAGTATTTCTTTAAAAGTACATTTTGAATTAACTGAAATAAAGAAAAAATGCATGTATATATTCTAAATGATAGAAAGGTATGAACAGACTATGAATACATGAATTTCAGGACTTATAAAGACCCCGCACACGGGATGTGCGACCACGGTGTACGCGGCTGTGAACCCGGAACTTATAGGAATTAGTCGTGGATATTACAAACATTCACGAGCTGCTCCAAGCTGGCCAAGTAAAGCCGGGAGGTGAGGCACCCCCCCCCCTTATTTCCAAATTAGCAAAGTGCAGATAAACGTTTTTATTTGGGTTTTTTTTAAATGTATCCGTAAGGCAATGCAAGATAGCAACTGAGTATTTTGCTTTTTTTTTGGTCATTAAAAAATATTTCACAAATCTTTAACATCTGATAATCTATTTTCATTGAACAAAAGATTTAAAATTGCATGTACATTTGTTTACCTTTACGTACCTACAGTATACTTACATGTATTTAATTTTTTTTCAGAGACCCCGAATACCAAAATTTTCTCTGGAACAGTACACGAGAACTTTTAAAGAAGTATATACCATCAGACATAGACAAACTTTTGGATGTTAAGGTGGAAACGAACAATAAGCGCTAGGCATGACAGAAGGATAGTGTTCATAGTGACGTCATACTGTTCGGTGAAACAACGCGCTATACTGGCCAAAACCAAAACCCGTGTCATTAATCAACACAATTGTTTTTGTTTCAAATTGGAAATTTTATTTATTCATTAATTTTTCTTTGGATATATAGATTTAAGATAATGAACTTTTTCACAACTTTTTAAGCTTGGATGTGCGTAACGATATATCATTATTTTAATTCAATTAATACTAATGAAATATACCTAAAACAGACATTTTCATTTATTTACGGCACACTTGATTCTAAATTTTAAAAAAACCTGATGCATAGATTTTCCAATTAAGTAAAATAAGAGGCTTGAATTTATTTTACCTCATACTGTATTGCATGTACAATATCATTTTGTAAAAGCCCCAAGTATATCATTACGTTATGTGGTGTTTGTATACGTAAAAGACAGACAGAGACATATAGTGCGAGAAAATTATTTTATTGTAATTTTGATATTTACTGGATTTTTGCACAATACCTTCAAGCACGATACTTATAGTTTTAATAACTCGTAATCCGTCCTCCTTTGGAAATTATAATTCATGTTGTAATCTAGCTCAATAATACTATTTACATGTAAATGATGGTGTACCATCGAACTGTGAACATTTTTTGTTATCATTTATTATTAAATTTTTTCGTCAAAACCTTGGATTTTAGAATTGTATGCATGTATAAATTACATTTTATGATTTTTGACTTTCAATAATTCATTGTTGAAGACTTCGCTGCCCAGTTCTGCATTTTCAGATGTAATTACAAATAACTAATTTATACAAAAGATTTTAGATATATGATTTATTCATGAATGTGAATAGGGCTGGGCAACTAAAAAATCCTACTTGAAATTAGCCTTCCCTTTTCAGACAGACAATTATTTTGACAATAATAATTTTTATTAATAATTATTTTTATAAAAATATTGTTATAGTGATAATAAATTAAGGGGGAAAAACAAGCAATGAAAATCAAGCAAAATAAAAATTATAATGCAAGTATAAAATAATAAAATTTGTTGGTATTAATTAAAATATCCAAACATTAATCAGTTTTCCCCTTTTAATCACTATTTTCTTAAGCTTCTTTGAACTCTAGAAAGCGTTGATGAAGATGAAGTCAGTTTTATTAGTTTGAAAGGATGCAAATTAACTGTCGGTATAGAACAAGATAAGAAAGATAACTCAAATTTCCTTGTCACAACACACAGGCACCTGACGTTATAAATTGTTCTCATCTATACTTATAAATTAAGGCATTTTGCCAATAAACTTCGAAATGCCTGCACCCGAGTAACTGCTCACACCTTTGGCATTTCAACATGTGTGAGTTGATGTCCGTAAGCTATAATTGAATTTTACCTGATAAGTAATTATTGTAAGATAAATTAAAAACCTACTTTCATTTTCGATAAACCAGCCCGAAATAGCAAATATGTGAGTAAGGTGGTGGACACGCTTTGGCGGATCCAAGTCAGTGGGAGTTTGCATAAAAAAATATACTTGCAATGAAATAATATTAAATAATTATGTAAAGAGTGAATATATATCCTGGGAACCTATTTCGGGTATACATAAGAATTGAGATTTGACAAATGTTGAATAAATAAAATGAGCGAATTCGTTTCTTGAATGTGCGATTTTTGTTTTGATGAATAGAACTTTCCAGAACGGGGTAACCAAGAACGCGGTTTGGCTAATTAACGTCATGTTGGAGAATGTAGGATGAGTTACCATGCTTTGTGGGCAGATCGGACATCTGGTTAATACAAAAATAGACGCGATTTTATTTTTGATGGAAAGAACTTTACAGAACGGGATGCCAAAAAATGGGGTTGACTAATTAACACTATGGCGAAAAGTGCGTACACGTTTTTAAATAATATATACATTTTTTTATACAACGACAGATTGGTAGTAAACCTTATAAATTAATTTGTTGACAGTGTTTTATCTAAATTTCTTATTTTGGGCAATAATAAGTGAAATTTGACATAAAGAACAAAGTTCTAAAAAGAGATGCATGTACCACGCACTATACACCAACTCTGGTTTGAAATAAGATAATAGTCTATTTTTTTTTACTCAGCTGCAACAAAAAGAATTAAGGCCATGTACATGTTCATGTGTACATGTATATACTCCATTTCAGCTTAGATTTTTATCCCTGTCCTCTCCTCTAAATTTTCAGCCACGCAGTTGCTTTTTTATTTCAATTTTATAGAATATTTTAAGAAAAGCAAGTAAGAAAAATTTCGGACACAATACATAGAAAAATGAACAAAAAACCTGGTTCAACATATTAAGCATTGTATTATGATATGATATGTGAATATAATATAATATAATATGTGAATTATTGTACATCCCATCCCCGCGCTTGCGCGGGGTATCATCTAGTAATAAAAATAAATACCCCATACATAATAATACATTTATAACGTCAGTTGCCTGTGAAACAACCCTTTGAAATCGCCATATAGGAAATACTTGGTTTGTCACGTGTAATATAGTTCAGGCTACTTTTAATTGGACAAATATTAATAGTAACACTATTCTGTATGGAAATTTCTTCAACCAAAAAGTCTCCTTGAGAAAAGTCTCACTGTCACATGCAACTAATCAAGTCGGCTATAGAAAAATGCCTCATGTTATTAGCGAGAGGCAGACAGATGATAAAACTTGTTACCCGTTTCCTTAACTCCTAATTGACATTTTGCATGCACATTCATTATTTTTATTCTTTAGCTGATCAATTATTATATTTTTATAGGACAGAATAAACCAGAAACAACCTGGTTGAGCAATTCAAACCTCTTAGGGCACGTCACGATTCCGATTAGTTATAGATTTACATAATGAGCTACCGAATTGTTGAAAATTATGATGATATAAATTACACAGCAATACGAAACATACACAATTTCAGGATATTGATAACAAGTGTCAGCAGCCAGCTGCTAGTTTTTGCAACTTACGCGAAAATCTACAGATGGCTCCTCAGGTTGTCGTCTGGAGTCTGCTTGTTGGTTGCTTTGGTCTATTTTCCGTCATAAGTTTGACATCTCATTAATTGTTTAAAATAAACAATCGAAGAGCTATTTACGTTCGGTGGAAATGAATGGTATTCGATATGGCATGCGGCGCTCCCCAATTATTATTTTCATTAATTTTAGGTAATTGTAAATTTCCGAAAGTCATTTGCAGTTAAAAATTTGTTTATGATTGAAAGCAAGCATCTGCTTAACATTTTCTCATGACTTCTATTATGTAAAAATATTATCATAAATTCCATCCTACAGCAAAAACGCCGAAGATCCAGTTATTTCATCGTTTTCAAAAATCTTGATTGCATGTGGCGAGAATGACCAAGTCTTCCGTTAAGAGTGCAAGCCTCCCGTTAAGAGTGCGTGGCTGTTAGTGAATTAACTGAAGGTTCATGAGCCAATAGAATCGAGGATTTAAAACTGACAAGGCCCACGTTAGTTATAAGCATTTACATGTTCTGTAAAAATCCAAACATGATTCCCTACTCATCTAGAACGATTTGATTTGATATCATGGATGTAAAACTATTAACGGCAGCTGATGAAACTTCATGTACATCGTGTCTGACACTATATTACTAATTTTTTTTTATCATTTATTAAAATTTCTTTTCTTTTCAGATAACACAACAATTACACTGTTAACAGTGATGAATTATCATTTATCTAAATTAGGTGAATTTTACACTTTTTGGTAAAGAGGCCTTCCCCTTTCGATTATTCTAACCTTTCACTTGTTTGGTAGAAGAAAAAAATATTTCAAATTGGAAAATTGCAATAATTGACCATATGTCCAAATGAGCCACCCCCACCCCCACCCTTCCCCACCCCTGCATGGTCATATTTTCATAATTTTGGGTAAAGTCTCCTTGCCTATCTTAATGATTCTTGAATTAGTCTACCTGCATAATGCACTCGTAATATAAAAGAAACACTTTAAACGAACTGATAAATCCGTATATTCACTTAACGTATATGACCAAAAAAGCAATCCCTCCCTACCCAAATTCAAGAACCCTGACTCAGAGGTTTTGAGTTTAACAATTTTAGTAGAGGTATCCTTGTTCATCATAACCATTCCCTAAGTTTACCTGCTAGATGCCTATAGTAGAGAAAACGATTTTAAAAGAGCTTGAAGCCTATATACTAGAGCCCAAACCATTTGTTTGCTTTCCCGCGGTGTAGACGCTGCACACTAAATTTGGTCCAAATGGTATTGCAGTTCAAGAAAAGTAGTTGGAATGTTCGAATGTTAACACACGTCGCAGGACGACGGACAAAACAGATAGTAATAGGCCACTTGACTTTTTAAGTACCATAAACTGAAGAGCAAGAGGCCCAGGGGCCACATCGCTCACTTCAGGAACAATATCCATAACTTTGATTAAAAAAGCTTTTGGGTATCAAATACAAAATATCTAGACAACTAAGAAGAGTGGATCTTGTTTTGCCTGTTTAATATTATTTTCACAAATTATTTTCTACATATTCATTTTAAACATTGAGCCCCTTTTGTTGTTTCAGTGTTTGAAAAGATCTTTAAAGTTTTTTTTCTATTTATTCCTATGTAAAACTTCAACCCCCCTCCCTGTTATGGCTCCATGATTTGAAAAAACTTTAATCTACACTATGTTAGGATGATTCCACATATTTAAGCCTTTCACCCCCCCCCCCCATTGTGGCCCCACCAAACCCCAGAGGATCATGATTTAAACATTCTTTAATCTACACTACCTGAGGATTTTCAGCTTTTCTTGCCAAATGGTTTTTGAGAACATTTTTATATAATACCGACAAATTTTCAATAATTCTAAATTATCTGCTTTACATTAAATTAAATTGAAATCAGTCCAGTGGTTCTGGAGAAGATGATGAAAATGTGAAAAGTTTACGACGACGACAACGACAGACAACGGACAAATTGTGATCAGAAAAGGAAAAAAAAACCCGAAAAATACTCGAAGTTCATACCCATATTTTTTTTGCTTCTTTAAGTAAGTAATATCTTTATTTTTGTGTCTAGGTCATTCATTGAAATGTCAAAATGAAAATGAACTTCATCAGGTGCAGTTATGTTTTAGACATTTATGTTATAATAAAAAACATTTGATAATATGATTGCAGACACGAGAACTTTAAATGCCATCAATAGCCATTTGTCTGGTTATTATTAGTATTAACAACAAGGAATGATTAGAAAACTTGTACTTATTCTTAAATAAAACTGATGAGTATTGTAAAGAGAACAATAGCTAAAATTAAGTAATCATTGACCTCAACCCCATCTCCCTCCCCATAAATAGGCAAGTTTTATTACTTACTAGGTTTGTTACTGACTATCTACGGAAATTTGTCGGGTTGTTAACGTTCATAGAAGGCGATGGAATGTAATGTGGAGGCCCAAACTGTTTGTATGCTAATAAAGTGAAGAAAGAAATCTAAAAAAAAAACTGTCACGGTCGTCGTTGCCTTCTTTAATTTGCTGCTTGTCGACAACAGAAAAATAGACGGCAATCACGTGACGCTTTTTATACATCACAATTATAATCATAGGTTAATACAGTACCATACTCTAATGACTTTAATTTGCAACAGACCATTACTTAGTTGTTGCTCACACCAATTGAGATACGTGAGAAAATGTCGTCCGATTCCTTCATAACTAACAATGGCCACTTATCAATGGATGCTGAATCATGACAATTTTATCAATGTTGACGGCGCGAGGCAAATTCCCTTCAGCGTCACTGCTCTCTTACACCGGTGATTGGCGGTGTGTTCGACAATCTTTGTCATTATCTATAGAAGCATTCATTGGTTATGTGATAAAGTTTACTTCGTCAACAGGTGTCGCTATACATTTATAGCTTTTAATACTTCAGCGATAATACGATACATGCATTAAAAAATAACACGTGTTTTAAGTAATTTTACCACTTTTAAATTTTTAGGAGGGTTGACAGCTCCCCCCCCCACCCACCCATGTCTACCATAAAACAAAATGAAATTTAACGTTTACATTCAGAAAAGATCATTACAGAAAAGATCATTTTCTGTAAAATATGGGAACTTTTTTTTATAATATTAAAAATAAAAGCCAATTAAATGTACTTGTTTTAAAAGTACTGATGTCTCCATTGCGCCGGGCACTATCAATAATTAAAAGTTTTTGCATCATAAATTGACCAATCACAAAGAGCAGAAGTGATCTGTTTGAAGAGTGTAAAACAATTAACCTCTGTAGAACGATATTCTGTTTTACGACAAATGTAAATCGCATTGACCTGCACGAAAATATCACGGATTTAGAACTCTTCAGTGCGAGGTGTAAAGAGTGTCCTTAATATCTACAAGTGTTGAAGATCTCGTTTAAATTAAAAATGGTATGCCGTTCGTTAACTCCTGGATGATTTCAAACATATCACCCACAGATCATTACTCGAATAGATTATTGCGGTCATCCATGTGATAATTTGAACCATTTTCATTTCCGATCTCATTTATCTCCGGTAAACACGTGCACGAGGCAGACGTCCCGACGTCATCACAAAAATGTTTAACGGAGGGGAAAAAATCATAACAGAAGACTCGATACACCGTGTGTCATTATATTAATAGATCCAGAAGTCTGAATTCCGTTGTATTTTCAGAAACAGTTCGGAATCTGCAGGTCATGTTTTATTACGGTTTATAACCAATAAATCAGCAATATGTTGATATAAGTTCCTTGATTTTAATGATAAGATTAAAAAAAAACCACCTTAATGTATGCCCCCCCCCCCAAATATCCTTGTTTAAACGGGAATAGACTAGTTCCAAGAAGAAAGTAGAAGATAAATTTCAGACATATGTTTGTTATATCAAATGATGTAAAATGTCTTGCTAACTTACTTAAAAATATATATATGTACATGTATTAGAACATTAACCAGAGTGTGCCGAATTGTGTTTTGTATTAAAAAAATGTTCTTCTATGCTTTAAAAAAATTACAATAAATTTGTTAACATATTTTACAGTTTGTTTTACAAGTTATTGAATTCCCCGATTTTTGGGAGTTGACTATAATCAACTCTCCTATGCAGTTACTCTGGCAAACCGGAAGTAAAACAGTGTTTGGACCTAAGCACAAATCATCACCGCTGACAAAACGTAGTACTTGAAAATAATCGTTAAATTCGATGATGTAATGTATTTAGAACCATTGTTTTTCAAGGAGATTTACTTACAAATACCTTAAATAAAGTCAGATTTTAAATGGTACGAACAATTGAGATATTTTTTGTAGTCTAATGTATTAATACGCCAGAGTTCGATTACGGTAAAGAACAGACTATCCGATCTATAAAAAAAAAAAGAACCAGTACTGGCATAGCCGGACTTTATTATCATTTGTTTGTTAAAAAGTGCTTTGATACACTTTTCCAGAATTAAATATTTCGATTACTGATACATAATACATCGTAGAATTTGATGGTGTTAGTTAATTCTATCTTCGAATATTACACAACGTGATTCTTATGGGGTTTTCCGTCTATAGCTCAGAATTCTTGTTGGAAATGCCCGATAATTCATATTTTAAAAAATGTGTATAATCATTTGAATAGAGCTAAAAAACTACTTTCCATGCGAAATAACATATTGCTGATATAAAAAAAAATAACAATAAATAAAATCAACTCCCATCAGTACTTCAGTACTTTGATTTAAGTCTTGAATTGTTTTATAGAGGAATGATCAAGATTTTTTGTTTAACATGGGATCGTTGAAAGGTCTCAATTTAAAAGTGATATAATATTTCCGGTGTGATTCTGTTAATTTTCCAAATTATAATCCTCCAAAGTTAATATGTGGAAATCTAAACATTAAAACTTGTTACATGTGCTTATGTGTCCTTGAAACACAAAACATTTAATTTTTAGAGAAACAACCAGAAACGCAATATATGTTGAGTCTTATGTAACGAGAATATCTCAATTTTTCATTAAAAATTCATTAAACTTTAAAATTTTTCTTGCTATCTAAAAAAAAAAACTTCGACCATCCGATAGTCTGATATTTCACAAATGTTTACTGATGTGCTACACACATATCAACATAAATCACAATGCGCCACTGAACGACACACCGGTATGCCTCATATGCCTCTGTTATTTAACTAAATTCTTTATTTCTATGCTCTTTATAAGTTATTAAAATGTTCATGTAAAACTTTAAAAAGTATACCCTATTAGTACTTTAAATATTTATACTTTGATCTCTGATGAAAATAACTATATTATAGGCTACTTTTGCCCGCTGTTTAATCCATATTCACTTATATACTTATATGTATATTTTTGAATAAACTATTTCTTAAACAATGCCTCATACACATTTTGACCCCAGTATAAATGGGCCTCAAAGAAAACCAGCAACATAAACAATCTTACATACTAGAATTTACCAAAATGTCTCTACTTGGTTTAACTTTAACGACACCATTTCAATGACTGCATGTATTATAGCAAAATCTTCATGGTGCGAGAGCCCAGCCAGCTCTGATTCAGTCTAATGTTTACCCTAAACTCTTATTCACGATTCAAAGTGGATGACGTTTCCATATGATTCGGCAATGACCAAAAATAAAAAATCTATGATATTGGCTAAAATACGTCCACTTACTGTTTAATTGTTCAATTTCTTCACTAGGGTATAGCATAGAAGCAGGTTTACAAAGTTCTCGTCAAATTTACTTCGTTTACTTTGTAAAGAACCTTAAAATTTACTTTGAATTTAGGACCCTATATGAGAGGATTTTTATGGTATAACATTATGTATATTCACAATGGATTACTCAACACTTCCGACAAAAAATTGTAATTAAATCCTCGCTTAAATTTCGATGCTATACCCTGTTTCATTAAAAAAAAATGTACTCAATAGAGATATTGTCATGTCATACGCAAACTGGTTAAGGTAACCCGAATGCTATCACACTAGACCTCTCGCCCTACATCAAAGAAAGGGTACCATGTACTATAGTATAAGAGTAATCACATGCACATTATGTTTATCTACATTGCAGCAAACTGTTCTGTCATACTTACATCGTATGTCCAAAGGAATTAGATGTATATCTGTACTATACTAACAACACGTTACAGCTAGGTCAGATCAGTCATTGATATTGGCATCAGTACTAACGAAGGGGTACATGTACTCTCTCCCACCCACCCCCCCTCTCTCTCTCCATGCGCGGATCTAGAAGGGGGGTCTGGGGGGTCCCGACCCCCCCCCCCCCTGGAAAATGAAAATTTATTAAATTTACATAGAAAAATTATCGCAAATATGCCTCGGACCCCCCCCCTTCCCCCCTGGAAAACACAATTACCCTTCGGACCCCCCCCCCCTGGAAAAATTTTCTGGATCCGTGCTCTCTCTCTCTCTCTCTCTCTCTCTCTCTGGTGGATGCTTTAAATGTATGCAGCTGTATTTGTGACTCCAGTGATATTGTGTTCTTCATTAATACAATGTATACTTTAGTATTGTAAATACATATTATGGGTCATACTATAGCGTATGACGCGTGCACTCTTAATCTATCATTCATGAGAAAATAAGACTCCTTCTGATGAATTAGGGAGGATCTTTATGTACTGTAGTAAATATATGTAGCACAAACATTTCGGGGTGTTTTGGCTCGTAGGAAAAGAATAATGTTCGACAGAGTTCCACATATAACCGCTAATATATTTTTCAAGAAATTTGAGTTGTAGACTTGATCATGTTCGTATTAAAATTCATACTAAAGCTTCAACTATATCATTTAATAGCGTTTTATATAATTATGTTTTTCTGAAGTGCTTTTAAAGACTCGTAAAGCAATTATTGTATAAATTTTTACTGTAATAACAATTATACGGTAACAAATTGACGAATCAAACGATACAAATAATTAGTTAATAAACATTTCAATTCATCAAAAAAAGTGCATCTACAAGCATACTCTTTACGTCCGCTGTTTTGTCTTAAAGTATATGTCAATGTGTATCACAGACGTTGCTTTATCATCGAACAATGTTCATCTAGCATCAACCTAGGTCTGCTGTTTGAGCAAATGGATTTTTTTTTAAACATTATTTTCCCCCTTTCTCTCTCATCGATTACACACGTGAACACGATGTCAACTGACGGTAAATATCGCCTTCCGTCGTCTGTTCAAGGTCGCTGTCGTATCCAGCGTCTCTTCCGGTTTCTCCTCGTTTATAAAAGCCGGTAGCGACAACTGTTTGCAAAGCTGTTGACGACATTTGCGCGGTTTCCGGCACATAAGATAAATGTCCTCGAATATTTTAAAAACGGAGTCAATATTTTCCCTGACGGATATTTCATAGAACGATAAACAGCTGAGTTCCAGAGATCGTTGAAAACCCTCCTCCTGCGTCACCATCCGGTCGTGAATGCGGTCAACTTGATTGGCTACAAGAACCACAGGCGTTGACGTCATAGCGGAGTCGGGCGATGACACACTCTTGCGTTGTTTTTTACTATAAGAATTGATGAGGAATTTTAGTCTGCTCACTTCACCAAAGCTGCACCTATCCGTCACTGAATACATCAGAATGAACGCCTCCGCCCACTTTATGTGGTCCTCCAAGCGACATTTCTCCTCCTGTTAGTAAAGTAAAAAAAGAAGTATTTACTAGACAATCAAAGTAGCAAAAACAAAAAACAAAAAAAAAACAAAAAAAAAACAAAAAAAACAAAAAAACAAAAAAAACAAAAAAAACAAAAAAAATAAAAACCAAGAAAAAAAAAACAAAACAAAACAAAAAACCAAAAATACAAAACAAAAACAAATTCCAGATTCTTGGCACAATTTTAATTTCTCGTATCTTAACTTCTTTGTTTGTTTGTGATTTTACAGTATCAGTTTGGGGAAAAATAGATGTACTCTGGCATCTGTATTTGCATTGTATATATACACCAATCAATCTGTTTTGCGTTCGTCGTCCAATGTATGCATGCATTCAACTATAAGAAAAGACGAATATTTATCTTTGGAACATTTAAATTAGATTGGTTTTTGTTTCCATATTGCACAAGTGAGTGAAAAGCTACCAAAACGTAATGAAAGTTAAGCATGGTGATGAACACATGCTGGGGTTATAAGACCTCTGGTCTGTTGCGTCGTTAGAACAGTGCCCTCGCCTTGTTTCTAACCACAGGTCTACATCTTTCTATGCTAGTAGAAAGTGTTCATTACAAACCGGACGTGTCGCGCACACTGTAACACGATTCATTCTTTTGTCAGATCTGCGCGTGCGAGATCCGGGCCGTTAAAAATAACCACAATTCACGGCCAAAGACCTTTGAGTTTCTATTCTTTAGTACAGTGACATTCCCTAAAGATTATTATTGGATCTTTATACTTTTCTTTACCTTGGATTTAATCATAAAACAAACTATTTCCACAATTAGAACAATCAGATTAAAAAATGGGCAATAATCGGTTTATTGGATATTTATACATAAAGATTAACACACCTACATTTTGGCAATCACTCCAAGAGATAATTTTCAACATGCGTGATATGCTAGGTCAAGCGGAAAGAAGTGAACATTTATCGAGGAACTACTTTACCTGCGCGGCAGTATCCAGTAGTTCTAGGGTCACCGATTCTCCGTCTATACATCTTGAGCAGGCGTATACTTTTTCTACAAAGATAAAATAACAAACCTGCATGTCACCGTAAAACCAGATTATTCTATTTGTTTAATTTTCTAAAATGCTACTTAAAATTGTTGTTTTATCAAATGAAAATATATCGTTCATGTTTCATTTTTTTTTCCCTTTAAGATATAAGAGGATTACATCTTGCATAGACTCTAGGTTTGAATTTTGTCCCATTTTGCTTTTAATCTAGCTGTAGACTGGACGCCGAGCAGATTTTATAATTCTGTGTCATACAATGCATCTTTGTAAAGTAGCGGGTCGCCAGCACCGGTCGATCTTGTTGAAGTTGGTGAAATATTTACACAGTCATGCCAAATGTTTTACTAATATTCAGCCATTAAGGGTTTATAACTTGAATGCATTTTCTCTAATCGAGACACCTGGTCTGACCATAACAATGAACGCTTACACACACCTTATAAAAACAAATTTAAAGATTGAACTCTGTTTGGCTTTATGCTCTGATTTTTTTTTTTGAAAACATGCATTGATTATATTCATAAAAATTTAGTTCAGAAAAAAAAATAAATTCCAAGTATTTCACATATCAGCACCAAATAAAAAAACGGGTATGTAAGATTTACACGTGTCATATGGTTTTATTACCGAATAAATTAGATAAATATTTGAAACCTTCACAAAACGACCTTGACCGATGACCTTCTCCCAAAACTTACCCAGATCTGGGTCATAGTCCCCTATGAACCTCCGTGTGATGAAGCGTACAGTCAGAGCTGCAAAAGAAAGATAACGGTAAATCAAGCACTGATGCCACAAAATATAACCTCGCTTTTTATATGTTTTCATAACGGCAACTTGTTTATATCAAACCAAACTGTACCGTTTAACCATATGTCGGTATAAAGCGGGGTTGGTGTTTCTACGACTTGAACATATACTATCGTGTTGAAAATAGAGCGAAGAAGTTTTGGGATACCTAATATCCATAACAGGCTATACGGAAAATAGGTTTCGAGCTTGGAAAAATTTAAGGTTCAAGTCTCAAATTCATTTTGTACAGAACTAACTTTAAATGTACTCCCAACCCACCCCTTCAATTGCGTTTTTAAGTTTATTGTGAAAATTAACTTTATTTTGAACATACATACTAAACCAAATGAAAATAATGCAGAAATTATATCTAGTTCAAATTTGTATCTGCAAAGCTAAAAATAAAATATAATCCTTCAAAAAATGATTCTTCATCTTGATATCTAGATCATAAAACGCAAAGATAACACGGCGATTTCCTCTGTATGCAAATATTTACTGATTATGAATATTATGATGTAATCTCTTTCATGGTTTGCTCAACAAACATGAGTTAATCCTATTTAAAGTATAACGATAAAGTGCAATCAGAATTGTTACATGTAAAGTGCTTTCAGTCTGAATGTATATTATGCGCTCTCTAGGATAGAAGATAAGATAAGTGGTTCCTGAATTTAGTTTATCGAAATGCAATACTGTTAAATCTTTCCCTTTCAGTAACAGTCTTATCAAAAGCCGCTGCCATTTTCATTATCTATAGTATAATGTAATTTATTTATTCTTTCAGGGTTTACGAGAATCAATCTCACATCTTGGGGAACCCAGACAACGCTTATAACTCTCTCCATAGGGCCGAGGGATAAGGCTGCATGCTATTTTCATTGTATTCATGAAACCTATTGGCTCGATGTTTCGTGTGTGGGATGTCATAATTCTTATATTTCTCACTTTTTGTAAAAAAAAAGTTCTTATAGTTGTTGCTAAATTTTTTTTTATTTTGCATGTACATATACTAATCAATTTGAAAATAAAGCCACTTTAAAAAGGGTATTGACAAAAGCATGTAGCAAATCGATGTAAATTTTTGTATTTAACATTGTATCTTTTGGGTTTTCATTGTCAAACCATTAGTAATTAGATATGTAAACACCACATTAGGTTTTTTTTTTTTTTACGAAGTATGTATGTATATAGAACCTGTCGTGTACATAACCTGGCTGTTCCTTACTGTAATGGATACAACAACCCAGTTTGCATTTAGTCGTGAAATGTATATTAACACCTTATAAGCCTGAGTCGGCCCTTAAATTCAACATGCTGTTTAGAGTACACGTGGGAATTGCTGAGGAATATTATAGATTTCTTTATAAGTACGACGCCAAAGGCGGTGCATATATAGACTGGCTACTGATATAGCTATATATAGCCAACGGAAGACTCGAATGAATTACAAATGTACTTTTACAGTATAAATGCATGGCCATCGTCTCAAAAAATGATTGTATAACTGCCATTTATTTAAATTATAGATCTGCTTTTATTTTCATTTTATTTTTATTTACTATTTAAATTTCATTTAAAATTATATTTTCCCCCTCAAAATAAAGTTTTATGAACTTTACATAAGGGCACACTTTAATGCAAAAAAAAAAACCCCTACACAAAAAAACAAACCACCATATTGCTACAGATTAAACGAGAAAACAAAATTGCCGGCCCCCTTTTAATCATACATGTAATTTGTTGATTACAGCAGAAAATCTTGTACCCTAGAACGTTTGGCACGAGTTAGGCGGGGATTAGCATTTGATTAGCCCGATTAGACAATATCGGGGTCCCATCTGTGCCTCCTCGACTCCCGAACCCGATTATTAAGATTACCATCAGTGTATACGTAAGTTGTAAACTGAACGCAACAGTTGCAATATCGTTCTTTAGAAACCAATGACTCTGGTTCAACAATCTTAAAATCCCTTTCCGTTATTTTTGTAAAGTAAATAATGAAATAAACGGTTCCGACCCAGCTGTTTAAATCATTTCGATGAGAAATTTAAAATAAATACCGTAATTCGTTAATAGAATGAGGTAGGTGGGGTGTTACACAAGGTTTAAATTAAGGAACGGTCTGTTACGGTGACATTTCTGTTTAGAGGGTCTCGAAATTCAAAATAGGTTATGGTGTAAGTCGTTTGACGACAATATGAATTAAATATTACCGTAAAATGGCTTAGTATAATAGGAAAATTGCCGGGTTTTCTGAATAAACAGCTCCATTTTAGGCTACTGTTACATGGGAACAATTCAACTGTTCTTTGAAAATTTCCCCTCAACAAGTGGCCAATGACAAAGTCCTATTGTTAACTTTTCCAATGTACGTTCACTTCAATGGCAGGTGGTTTGCTTTATCATAAAACTTGTTACACAAAACATAGCTTAACAGACAAAACATGTTTATTTATTAACACTATTACATTCAAACATTGTTTGCGGTTTTCGCCACCTGGAAATGTCTACTAAAAATGAAGAAGAAGAAGAAGAAGAAAAACACAATGAAAGTTCGTTTTTCGTCATGTCACACAAGTTTCTCTGTAGGAAGCAATATTCAACGTGAGACTATCTCCGTACAATTACTGAGTTTTGCCCAATGAGGGGTTGAGTTTCAGGGTAAAGGGGTTTGAAAGTTGGGTTTAACTTATTTTAATTGAAAATATATAAATTTTTGTATTAGAAATTGTACTTGTCGTGTTAGCCTACGGTAAGAAAACATAACTTATCAGATCTACAATGTATAAACTGTTTTGTTTTAAATCGGCAACTGATTATAAATGCACCCTAATTCAAAATGACAAAGAATTTTGGAGCGTATATATGTCGTTGTGAATTTATATTGTCCTTTTCCTATCCTTTTAACCTCAGTAAATTAAGATTAAGAAAAATGGTAAAACTAATTGTCACGATCGCGATAGACAAGACAGTCTATGTTGTGTAATTAGTGCAAACAATATCATTACGCCGCTACCACACATACACGCCTCTTTGTCGATCAAAAACGAATTACTAAAAAACCAGGAGAAAAACTAATTTTACCGCAATTTCATTTCAAAAGGAATTCTGAAATTTTCGCGTGGGATGAGAATAAATATTAACATGTTGGAATGAATTATACACGGGCTCAAAACGGTATCAAAACAATCGGCGAGAGGAATGCGAAACAGTTTGTGCTGATGAAAACAAAACACGCTCGTTATTTGTAAGACCATGCAGGTAACGACTTATTACGACAACCAAAAAAACCATGTTTTTCCGCTAATCACATGATCTTGTTGATGTCAATCCGTCTGATACTTGCGATCGTTGATTTGATCCCCTCTATTGATGAGTTTACGAGTTACAACTGCCCAAGTCACGATCATTCGATACCAAAAATACTTTGAATCGATAACAAAACTTTAAAACAAGAATCAAAAACAAGAACTGTAATCTTGTTAATCTTTAAAAGGCAGCCTTTTGAAGGTTTTGTTTCAACAGTATCCGTTATGATAGCACTGTTTACAAGTCTACCATCCAAAACAAAATCAACCGATGATAGATGTACCAGATCCATGTTAAATAGTTCCAAAAGCAAAAAGCTAATAGATTTAACATTGCTAAATCCATTTGATAAAATAGACCATATTGCCTCATTGCTTAATACGTGTGTTTTCAATCAATATGCACTGAGAGAACTATAACAGTTTGCCAAAGTCTTTTTTCATTTTTTTTAACTGTTTCTCACTAATTTAGACCTCATGCAGTAACATTTTCTTCTTTAATTATTCAATTTCGATAACGTACATATATCAGACTATAATTAAATTCTTATTCAGTATAAAATATTTTTTAAAAAGCGCGTTAAAAAATTTTCAATATTCAATTGTTTTACCCTACCTGATTTTCCAACCCCGTTCTGTCCAAGAATTGCAATACGCAATGGTTTCTGTTTCGAAGACATTGAAATTTTTCGCCGCGGGGTCGACATGGTTCGCATATTTTATCCTTTTTCTTTTATAAAATAAAATAAGAATCACTGAAAATTTTCTTCAATGAAGACTGAAGTCAAACACACATATATCCCGAGTTCTGAAGCAGCCACTGCTATTTATTACTCGGCAAAGTTGTTCACACATTTGTAGGGCTTTTCTCTATTGATGAGAGCTTAATGAGAGCCGGAATTGCTGTGTTAACATGGCATATACGTATACGTGTACAAATGTCCACGACTGTATACCAGTACCGAATCGCGTGTACTTCGCTTTCCGCAGCTCAGCGGGGTCAGGTGAAATTAAAAGTCGATGCCCCAACAAAATTAATTTTTATGACCACGGACTTTTGCATAAGAGAGCGGGAGTTGGTCAACAAAGCCCGCGGTAAGGTCACTTTGAAGCACCTTCTGGAGTGACGAGTAAACAGAAATTTGCGCCACCTAATTCCTCTCCGTGTTTAACACTATCCGATCGCTCTTAGCGAACTGTTTGCGCTGTGATCCCGACGTCGTATTAATAGGGACTGACAAAGGCATCCGTACATCTCTCACTGCGTCAAAATCATACTCCCGTGAAAAACGCGCGTATCAAACAAAATTGGATGAGTTTAATGTGAAATTGTCTTGTTATCTAGAAATTCATTGAGAATCGCTTAAAGCATAATCTTGCGGGGAGATTAGAGCCCAAGTGACGATTAAAAAAAAGTATTCATGAACGGGAACCATTGACTTATTTACAGTGCTCGGTCACAATTCGTGCAATCCTCTTATAACGATTTTGAGCCTCCGCAAGATTTTTTCCCCCGTATATAGCTTGTATATATACATAGGTTATTGTTTCAAAACAAATATAACCTTAAAGCCTCGTAGGTACACAATAATCTTTAGTACACGTTTAGTGCAATGGTTCATTTATAACCAAAACAGGTGCAAATCGGTCCGTAGCTTATATAGAGAAGAGATTATAAAAACTTTATTTTTACTTTCCTTTAAGATTCGCCCCTCCCCCTCCTATCTCTAATGATACACAAGCAGAGTCTAATTTGCGTTCCGTTTTACGTTTGCGCGATATTGCCAGTAAAATGCCAAGTAAATTACAAAAAAATTATTTGCAACTGCCAGACGTTTTCTTGTATTGTATACATGAAAAAAAGGTAATGTGCTAATGTAACTGCGAGGTACTTATCATCATAATTATTAGAAACAATTTACTGACTTTCGTGTACTGTGGCGTCTACCGACATAGCTATCCGAATTTCATACCCTTCAATCAACCGGGGGGGGGGGGGGGGGTTGTAAAATGGAAACAGTTCGACCTACTGACATAAATTAATTGAAACAGCAGAACATTTGCCTTTTTATGCCAAAACAATGAACATCTCATTTACACTCCCTTTATAAACCTTGAAACTCTTAATTTTTTATTCTTGGCTTCAATTGAAACTTTACGGCAAAATTCGGATCGTCAGAATTCAGAGCTACATTTGCCGTATTCATGTACTACAAATAATTGCAATTGAATTTGCGCTTAATTTAGATTCCTACAGTGCCTGTGAACTATTTTGTTCATAACATGAATAAAAACAAACCCAACAACATTACTTTCGATATTTTATTATTTATTTTTTTTTTACTTTTTACATGCCTCAAAACTTGTTAATTCTCACAACAACCACGTTAAGTGATGTAGCAGGGTCTTTACAGCCACTTTTATTGCGTGAATTTAACACAGTTTGTTTAAAAGTATTTAGAGACAAGTTATAGTATAAAAAACACTCAGAATTAAAATGCTCAACAAAGAGATTTATGCCAAATATTTCAACAGGCTGTGTTATATAGGAAAATAAGGGGAAACAATTTCGTATTTTTTAAACTATGATATTTTCCACTCCTAAATTAGATTTTAAAAATATTTCCTTTTTACATGCAATTTACTGTAATAAAAAAAAACATATATCCCAGTACAACACCTAGGAAAATGTGTGAAAGAAATGCGTTATGATGCCTTTAAAGAGGCATGGTCACGATTTTGGTAAAATTTTATTTTTACATTCTATTGTTTATAATGCTTTAGTAATGCATTATTAATGAACAATCAAAATTTGAGTGTCAGTTGTAGAATTATAAGCAAGATACGGAGCTTATAATTCTTTGTTAAGTAAACAAGGCTCGCGTGCCTTGTTTTTGTCTACATTGGTTTAATATACCGGTAAAAGCTCTTCTTAAGCTGACTTTTTTTTTATCTGTTAATTCGTTTTGAACATAAATAAACAGTTCGACTCCTAGCGTTTGTTACATTCATTTTAGGTCTTAACCTGGAATTTTCCTATCAACATTCAAAATGTAAAGTTAACTAAATCTTTGTTTACATAACACAGAATTGTGAGGTCTGTGTCTCTCTTATAACTCGACCACTGACACTCAAATTTTGGTTGACTATTAGAAATGCCTTACTTAAGCATTGTAAACATTAAACACGGAAAAAGAAATTTTGACCAAAATCGTGACCATGCCCCTTTAAAGACACAAACATGATTTTCAAAGCTAGATCAATTTCATCAAGCTGTCTTTAGCTTTTCGTTAAGTTCGTCGAAACTTGCTGAAAAATGATTTATTTCGACACATGAGAAAAGCATATCAAACACTAATAAATAAAACAAGAGATAAAACAGGTGAAACTGACGGGAACTTAAAAAGCACGCGGTAAAATGTAAACAAAAGCACGTGTGTATAAGAATAAGGGTAAACATAGCTCAGATGTTGCGGAGCGCTAGATTCAACCTAAGATCAAAGAAAGGGTTAACTGTGTAACAGACTGTTACATAGAAATTAAATAATTCATCGACAAGAAACACAGAAATACATTTTATCTGTTTCTGCGACCCTGTATTTATGGAAAATGTTCAGTATGGCTCTTGGTTCGAATCCTATTGTTGTAGTTTGCACACAAAAAAAAAAAATTAAAATCAATTTGTACATGAAAATGAATGCAATGCGTAAACAGCGTTTTAAAACAACAGCAAACCGAAGATATATGATGAAACATGAAGCTTGAATTTCGAAGAAAAAAGTAATTACCAGAAAAATAATAGACATGAAAATATGTTCTTCACCAAAAACTTTTATGTATAACAATCACATACTATATTAATTATTCACTTCTCGAATTTTGATACATATTGTGGTATTTTGTATCAAATAAGCAATTTGGAACTTATATCTTTTTATCATATGAAAATATGAAAAAATGTGATAACCCCCCCCCATACCAGGGCTATATATATTCTTACATTGATGAATAAACCTGAATTAATGACGAACCGGTAAGCCTTTGGATCTTACGAGTAGTATTTTCAATTTTATTTCAGGTATACATACATTCATGTTGTACAAGCACGTAGCCACTTCTCTGAAGGTAGTTAGATGAGTAGCTCTGATGGAATACATATTATTTATAGTTGTGCATTATGTTTGCAAGCATATCTTATTTTTAGATAATCAAAGTTGTCCAAGGATGGCAGAAGCAAAGAGAAAAATTTTAATAGAATTATTTTCGAAGGCCGTCTACATTCTATTTTTTTTCTACAGAACATCTTGTCCTAACTTTAGGCATTTTCGCTAGCAAGGGTATAAGATCCACTCCGTACAAGATACAGATAAGTCAATGTACCGATACGGGGTCAACTTATCTTAGTATATGAAAATATAGAAATGATAACACACCATAGAACTGATTACAATGGGGAAATAATTAAAATTGCAGGTGTGTTTATTTGTCATTTACCGGTTAGCATCTAATTTGTACCATTTTAATATTTCATCGATCAATACTGTGGAATCATTATAGATTTCGTTGTGGTTACATTTTCGTGAAATTCGTAGGTACCTCTTCGCCACGAAATAAAATCCTTCACAAATTAATAAATTAGCGTTATAAAGTCATATTTTCTTCTGTAGGAATTAGAAAATACACGAAATTTCGTTCCCACGAACCAATCCACGAAAATTGCCCCCTACGAATTTTAGTGATTTCACAGTATACTGTTTGCGAAGCGCTACGAATTCGATTTGAGACTGCACTGAACACAGTGTAAGTCACGTACGTAGGTTAATATAATTTCTCTACTTCATATACGGTTATTATAAACTTACAATTATATTTACCAGACAAATATAGCCATCCAATCATCATAAATGTTTGATAATACAAAGGAGGAAATAAAAACTACCCGGAAAAAGAAACCCAAGAATTTTATTCTTTATGCTTGGTGAAGTGCATTTTAAATCAAGGAAGATATTAATTCTGTTAAATCTTATTTATAGTACAACCTTCAGAAGAAAAAAAATATTAAATGATATCATATGGATAAATTTGCAGCTTCAAGCGTTATAATTCAAAGCACACCAATTTTTTTTAACACGTTGCTTTTGAACGAGCGCCTGAGCGTGAATGCTTTGGTTCTGGGCCTCGTTACAGGAACATACTGGCAATTTGTATACAAAAAACGTAGTACCAGCAAAGAATTTGTACATCCACTGGCTGTAAAATCTAAAACGCCTGTTCTCAGAGAGAAAGAGAGAGAGAGAGAGAGAGAGAGAGAGAGAGAGAGAGAGAGAGAGAACCTCATCAAGGACAAAAAAGTGTTACAATCGAGTTCAACGACCTCTCACAGGGAGAGCATCATCAACGGTGATTGTAACTACTTTGATAGATCGTTGTATTAAGACGGCGGCTGTACGTTGACCCTAGAGACAGACAATATGTCGTGTGGACATCGTCTGTTTGTTTGCTCAACTACTGACTTGATCGTATATGTTAGATTCCTCCGAAATAATAGAAACATTGTAAATTTGGCATCCTCCAAGATTTTTATCATACACGGTTAAGCATCCTCTTCTACGATTCTTTTTGTTGCTATATACTTATGTATTGTGATGCTATGTATTGTGATGTAAATTTGATGTGATATATAACAGCAATGATTCAGAATAGAACCAAGATATGATTTTGTGCATGATCAGAATTTTTGTTATTTGTTAAAATGAATTTTAACGTAGGTAAATAATGAAATCGTGAATTGCCAATGCTGTGTTGTAAATGGTGTATATGGAGAGGTTTGAGTCTTTTGTCTCGTGATCAAAATCCGAAGTGACGCAATCCGTGTTCAAAATCCCAAGTGACGCAATCCGTGTTCAAAATCCCAAGTGACTCGAGTGACGTGATGCGTGATCAAAATCCCAAAATGACGCGATGAAACATAATTATTTCAAATACGCATGTGCAAACGGTGTGGTTTTTGACCAACTGCTGAACCTGTTTCTACAAAGTTGTCCATACCAAGCATATGATATTGCAGCATATGGTCAATTATTCAATTTTATGTAACGTTTAATCTAGTTGATAAAGGAAGGTCGGGTTACATCACAGACGCTTTCATTTTTAGATAAAATATCGGGGGGAAAATGCAATCTAATCTGTTGGATAAGAATTATCCAATAGATCAAGAAAGTTGTTTGGTTTGGAAAGGGGAGTCTATTGAAAACAAACATCACAAAGACATTGGCTTATAGATATAGCCAGACACCAACAGTCTCATTATTAGGAACGATTATTAAGATAATATGTATCGCCTGAAGTTTTACTGTCATGCAATGTGGAGAAAAATTGGTTAATTAAAAGCTAGACACTGCATGACATTTAGTTACATAGACAATCGTGGATTTTTGAGGGATTTATTTGAATTTACCGGTTAGCTTACAAAATAACAATTTTATTATATTTTTTCTTAAAATAAACGAAATCACACTTTTTATTCTTAAAATACCTAGACCTATGTAAAAATCAATCATCATTCGGTGCCTCCGGTGCCTGACCATAGGTCAAGGTCGTTGTACGAGGTGTTAATGGAGACTCTCACTGCAAATGTCGCTGATCTAGACAGTAGCAAGGGCATCATTTCCTGGCCCGTATCTAGGATGTCAGTGCAAAGCGAGACAAAGGATAAACTGTCAATAGCCATGCTAATTATCTGGGAAATTATCAAGGAATTTCATTTGACAGTCAACAGGAACTGCGTCATCGTGACGTCATGCTGTTTACAGGATATCTTAAGTTTGTTAAGATAAATACAATGTTATTGTGTTCGTCGAATATATAACTATTGATAAACATATCATATTTATTCCGATGATTAATTAGCTAGAAGGGACATGTTCTTCATTACATGTCATTTTACTTTTATTTCCAATCACAGGAAGACATGACTTGGAGAATTTGCATCAAGTAATTTTATAAATTTAGCATATATTACACAGATAAAGACAACAAAATGGAATATTTGTCTACCCCCCAAAATTTTTTTTCAGAGTTTGAAGCTTTTTAAATGATCGAATTTATGAACAGAATGAGCTGGGGATGAATAGCCAAAAAATATCCCATCACCACACACTGGGTCTGTACAAATTTCTGCTTGTTACACAGAATGAGAAACACTTTGTTTTCTTTGAAGATCAGACTTAGCTCCAAGTTACGTAATATAGATAAGCTTAAACTAATCTAATCGAATTGATTTCAAGAAGCAGGCTTTACCTTAAGTACGTTTCGATTATTTTATGTTTACATTACTACACGCAGCAAAATATTTTCAAGCTGTGTAGATATTTCCAGGAAATTGAAGTATTTCAGAAAAAACCCAATTCTGAAAATCAAAATCCTCAAATGTGGATATTTAAATTGTTTCTCTGCACATTTATTTATAATCATTGTGTCTTTTATGCATCCTTTTCCTTCATAGGTTTTCCCATGGAGAGTGAAGAAGGAAAATTGAAAGTATCGAAATGTTACGTAGTCCTCAAAGTACACTGTACCAAATAAAAGGAATAATTATATTTACTACCGGTATAGGTGAAAAAAAAAACATTCATAGGTAACAAAGCAGCATTGTAAACATGTACCTCAACAACGCACGTGCATATATACGTATACACATGCACACCTGTAATTAATGGCTGACCAACGTAAAAATAATGATGCGTGTTTTTGAAAGCGATACTAAGTAATGTCGGCGTAGGACGAACATTACCTGCATTTATCGTCGATTATCTGTCGATGTGAAAGAGTTTTTTTTTAGCATTCCGTTCATGTTTTGTTATCGTACAGAGAGAGAGAGAGAGAGAGAGAGAGAGAGAGAGAGAGAGAGAAGGGGGAATATGCATGTGCGCATGGTACATCTAGACTGTGACCAAAACACTGTGTCTAAATGAACTTCGTTAATTGCTGTTTTTAATGCTGAAATATATCATATGAACAAATATATTTAAATATTTTACTTTCAAAATTAACAATTTTAATTAATAAAAGAAGTTTACAAAAATAAAGAAAGTTATACATTTTTTAACCTGATAGCTCTTATTGTGAAGCAATATATTTTTTTATGTAAATATAAAAATAATCCAATACCTAATATACATGCTTTGAAAAAGGTCATAACAGAAAGAATTTAAACTGAAAATATTTGCTATTGAAACAATGGAAATATTAGGAATATGAAAGCCACTGGCAGAATATTTGTGAAAAATTGTAGTTATATTGCAGAGTCAAGTTTTTTTGTTTTCAATTCTGTAAACCCTCATATCATTTCAATTGTCCTCAACTGAGTATAGTATAGTCTATACATGTATAGTAGTCCAACTGCATTATACCTCTCTCTCTCTCTCTCTCTCTCTCTCTCTCTCTCTCTCTCTCTAAATCAGCTTCACTTCATATGAAATATAATGAAATATTTAAAATTGTATTATTAAGTAGAAATAGCTTAGAGATTATGTAATATGTTTCTACAAATGCACCAATCGTCTATTATGTCATATATGTACAAATGTTGTGAAATGAAAAACCCAATTAAAAAAAAAAGTTCACAAAATGACAACGAAATATACACCCAAAATAAAAAAAAAACGTTCTGAAATGAGAAAAAACACCAAACAAATCAAAATGATAACTTTTTATTGGACTATTTCTTACGTCATATCATTACTATAACATGTAATTGCTCCGTTAAGTCGATATCCTCTTGGCTGTACAAATGAAAAATATTACCGGTATGAACCTTTTTTGGCCAATGATATCGATATTATAAATCATTAAAACATGTTTCTAAACAAGTTGATTTAAACGTTTGATTGTGGTTTGAGGTTAATTAATGGTAAAATGTTCTATACAGTCAAGCCTCGTTAACTCGATCTCCAGGGGACTGATAAATGGGTTTGAAATTGTTTAGGCCGTACAGGCACTAGAACTCTTGGAGACTACATGGAAAAGAGGAATAGGTTACAGCAAAGAAGGTGCTATGTAAAAAAAAAACCCACCTGACCAATGCAGTTTTATTTATTGTATAAAGAATATCTCTATATCATAGATTACATGTGTGTCACATTAAAGTTTATATATAATAAAATGAAAAATTACAGATGAATCCAATAAAGTCCAATAAAAATTCACAGCATATAAGAGCGGAATATTTGAATGATTGCAAACAGAAAAATATCATAAATTTTTGAAAACACTTTCCTGACAAATTCAGGATAATCAAGATAAAACTTGTTGATCCATCTTTCAATCTTGGTACCGATATCTGCCATTGTGCCAGATATAGCGCAAACTGTTGACATTCATATCTATACAATTAAGAATACTCGCCAACAGGGATTGATGTAGGAAAGATTTTCTCGCAACAAATGCCAAGCAGTAACGAATTTCCAGAATGAAGAACAGATTTGGATGAGATGGCAGAAACTATTACGAGAGAGAGAGAGAGAGAGAGAGAGAGAGAGAGAGAGAGAGAGAGAGAGAGAGGTATTTGCATTTTCGGATAGAATCTGGACGTTAGAGCTTTTTTTTACGCCAGGAACATGAATTCTTACATGTATATGATACCCTTCGTTTCGTCTTTTGCGTCATCAGCTGTGTTTCTTTGCGATAAGAACTTGTCTTGAATTTCGCTTCATCACTGGGCCTTAGCATGTTCAAACAATATCAGTTTGAATAGAAATTTTTCATAGCAGTCTGGATACATTTTGGATAGCAAATTAGCTCAGAATAAGAACATTGTAAAACCAACTTTTAATCACAACGACTTTTTCTACAAAGTGCTATGTTACATGTATTAACTTGATTCGCAGCGACTATTTTTTCGACCTAACCTTTTTTTAATGATAAAAACAATACGAGAGACATTTTAAAACACATCAGTTCGTTGAAAGAAATAATTGTAACACTGACATTCTCACGAGAGAATTTTTTTTTTCTCGCAACCGCATATCATATTTATTTGTAATGTCTTTAATTATAATAAAAAGAATTTTTTTAATCTTTGATATGCAGCAGAACTCACCACCTGCATTTTAAGATCATATCCATGTTTCATGATATGGACGGGCCATCTGGATGAGTGAGTTTATTAAGATATTAAGATATTTACCTCTAGTGTAAACCCAGCAAGTCTTCATTTGCAATAAGTCATATTTTTAATGGGATGCCAGTGACTGATTTATATTCACGATACTTCAATAGCAGGATTTAATAAAGAGAGCAAATATAAAATCATTTACGTAAATTAATATAATAATATAATATGGGTATAATATTGTTCATATATAAAACCACAATAAGGATCATTTAAAAAATATCGATGTTTTCTTTGTTGGTTCACCGTTCGGCTGTAAAGGTTGCAAAAATTACTAGTAACGTCGTTTTGACAAGACCTTGGACTTTCGGCTGTTCGTGACAAACTCCAAATTGAGGAAGGCGGTGTTAACTCATGGTTAACTGTCCAGTCATTGGCTAATAGATATAAATACATTCGCGCAATTACATCTAGGGCTGTATCTTTCAGTTGAAACAGCGTCAATTGCACAGAACAGAGCAGATCTTAGGAGGGGGTCCGATTTTGACATTCTATGAATATTAATGAGCTTCTCTTTGCGAATTTGAAGAAAGATCAATATTTGACGGCTTGTTTTTATGAGCAATCAAAAGATAGTAACACCCCGAAAGTCCAAGCTCTTGTTAAAACGGCTCAAAAATGCAGTCCGCTTTATCAATCATCGCAACTTTCATAACCGTATGAAGTAACAATGAAAGTATATTTCATTTTACAAAAACGTACTTAATTATTTGTTTGGGTACGCGTAGGTGAAACATCTCAGCTGGCTATATGATCAGTCCTATCCTGTTTTATCTGGATCTTTCCAGGCAGTAATCGGTTTTTGGGAGTTGATTTTAATCAACTCTCCTATGCAGTTACTCAGGCAAACCGAAAGTGAAACAGTGTTTGAACCTAAGCACAAATCAACACCGCTGACAACATTTAGTTCTTGAAAATAATTAATAAATTCGATGAAATGTATTCTAAAGCATTGTTTTTTTTTTTAAGGAAACCTATTTATATTTTTAGATACCTTGTAAATAGTCAGATTTTAAATGGTACGAATAATTTAGATATTGTTGTAGTCGTACATTGTATGTATTCCTACGCCAGAGTTCAATATAGTCTCGTTCAACCAGACGCTCGGCTGTCTCCGTAAATATACGACAAGCAGAGTGTCTCTCTTGCTTGTCGGAGATTAACGGAGACAGCCGAGCGTCTGGTTGAACGAGACTAGAGTTGAATATTGCTTGGATCCATACAATTTCTCAGAACTATTCCGATTACTGATACGTAGTTTGATGGAATTAATTCTTTGCATATTACACAACATGATTCATATGGGTTTTCACGAAATTTCTGTTTGAGAATTTATATTATAACTAGTAGACTAATTGTTCTCGAACAATTAGAGGTCTTTCCACGTCATTATTTTTTTATGTTTCGTTTCAATATAATTAATAAAATATTTTCTCTGCGTTAATTTAATTTAAACAAAATCGAAAACTAAAATATGTAAAAAAAAATTATGTTTGACCTTGACCTTTGACCTTTATGTCCATATTGACTGGTAAAGGTCACCATTTCAATTTGAACTGGTCTGATGGCCCTACGATGTAAGGTTCAAAAGTTGTTTGTGTTTTTAACCAAATAAAGAAAATTTAAGGGGCGATAACTGCTACAAGGGGGGCTCGGGTCCTTTCGGTATGAATACATTGAAGGAGCCCCTAATTGTACTGAATACATTAGTAAAAGTTTTAAGTCTCTACCTCTTATGTTTTATGAGAAGTAGCAATAACAAGCATTTTGTACAATAGGGGCAATAACTCTATAATTGTTTCAAGGTAGAGGCTGAAGGGTTATATTTTGAAATGTCTTAAGAAGCCCTACTATATCCATGAAAATTTTTTTCTCTACCACCCTAAACAAAAGAGATCTAAAAACTCATTAATTAACAGATTTACAAATGACCTTTACCTTTGACCTTTATGTCATTTTGTTCGGCCAAGGTAGTCGCTTCCATCCCAAGTGGTCCGAAGTCTTTACGATAAATAATAAAAAAGTTGTAAGTGATTTTATGGAAATTTAAATTCTTTCAGGGGCAATAACTAATAGAAGGGGGCTCGGATCATTTCGGTATTAGTAGATTGAAGAACCCTCTAAGTGTATTGAAGACATTGGTAAAAGTTCCAAATTTCTATCTCTTATGGTTTCAGAGGAGTAGCGATAACAAGCATTTCGTACAATAGGGGCAATAACTCTGTAATTATTTAAAGGTATGAGCCAAGGGGCTATATTTTAAAATGTCTTAAGATGTCCTACTACATCCATGAAAAAGTTTTTCTCTACCACCCTTAACAAAAGAGATCTAAAAACTCATTAATTAACAAAATTCCAAATGACCTTGACCTTTGACCTTTATGTCATTTTGTTTGGCCAAGGTAGACGCTTCCATCCCAAGTGGCCCGAAGTCTCTATGATAAATAATAAAAAAGTTGGAAGTGATTTTATGGATATTCAAATACTTTCAGGGGCAATAACTGATAGAAGGTGGTCTCGGATCCTTTCGGTATTAGTAGATTGAAGAACCCTCTAAGTGTACTGAAGACATTGGTAAAAGTTCCAAGTCTCTATCTCTTATGGTTTTAGAGGAGTAGCGATAACAAGCTTTTCGTATACAAGGGCAATAACTTTGTAAGTTCTGGGAGCTATAAAGCAAAGGGTCATTTGGTATCATAACTTTTTATGATCAATCACATAAAGAAAAAAGTAGTTCATTATCTTTGGAAATAAAAAAGCTGTCCCTGGAAAAAAAGAGGAGAAAAAAAATAATAAAAAACAGAAGAAAAACAAAAGGTCTTTCACCTGAAAGGTGGAAAGACCTAAAAAATATACGTAATTCAAATACATATAGGAAACTAATTGCCATGCAAAATAATATCGTTGATTTTAAAATAATTAATAATCGATAAAATCATCTCCCGTCAGTACTTCAGTACTTTGATTATTTTATGACATAGCTCGGAGAACATGCCGTACATATATACATGTACATGTAATAACACACTGTAACATCTGCATAATGCAATGTCTACATTTACAAATATTTTATTAAAAAGTTTGATTATAAAAACGTAATTATTTCGGCAACTCTCTCTCTCTCTCTCTCTCTCTCTCTCTCTCTCTCTCTCTCTCTCTCTCCTATCAACTATCTACAGTAAAACACAATTATAGTGTACATGTCTATTATGAACTGACGCCTACAGCGAAGTGACTTTCATTCCCTGTGACTTGATTCGTGTTGTAAACTTGATTGATATAACGAATTACGTTTATAACGAAGTAAAATCGCCCGTCCCTCAGGTTCTTCGTTATAAACGTGTTTTACTGTATAAGCTCTCTTTAAAAAGTCGTTATTCCTTTAGATATAATAAACACCTTTATTCATATGTATATTATTGTAACTGCCGATATTTGCGACTTATATCGCTGTTTATCTCGAGATAAAAGTCTTTCTTCTCAAGCTGCATTAAAAGGGGGATAACACTTGCAAACATGCCGAAGAATTCGCTTTGTGTACTACACGCACATGCTCTTCATAATAAGTAACTGCTATAATATTGTTTTCTTATAGATATTTTACAGAAATGTATTAGAGTTTGTCATGGAAGGGCATGTAAAGAAATGAACAAATAATGTTTTAATATAACATGAATAAATTTTAAATATGAAAATGATTTACATGAAAAATTTGAAAATTACCACTTTTGGATTCTTACATGTACATGTATGTAAAAAAAAAAAATAAGACTTAAAAAAATCTTATCGATCGTTTTAAATGTGTTGAATAAACTTTTTTGTTTACACTTTTCAAAATGTTATCAATAATGTTACCTTAGCGAAGAACAGCTATAGAATAGGTAACTCACATCACATGTACGTTTTAGAATTTCTCGAATTCGCTAAAAAAAATTACATAACTTAAGTTTGGTTTCTTCAATTAAATAAAAATCAATGAGAGGGAATTACAAAGCGTTTATTGAAAACGAGAATATGGTTTAACAATAGAAATGTGAGAACATTGTATTTAAATTTGTTAATTTCAAACATTTTCAAATAAACACAAAAAATTGTCTACTCTCAAGAGTGACCTTAGTTACATCTGTAGGAGGAATAAATCTTGAAATATAAATGTTTTTTTCCAGTAATGAACTAAGAGTTGTCTCCCATTATGCCGCAATCGACTGCAGCACTATTCTGTTCATGAGCGGATCCAGATTATTTCTCTTTAGGGCGGGTACAACTTAAAAAAGCGTGTTTTTCCATTGTAACTGATGCACCCTAATTACATGTACGAATTTTCCCCAGTTGAATCCGTCGCTATTTTGTGGCTAGAACTCAATGGACATGGATAAACGTCATCGATTTCTCTTTGCAAACCTTCATATTGTGTTCTTGGAAAACT
Organism: Magallana ariakensis; assembly: GCA_020458035.1. Classification (NCBI taxonomy): domain Eukaryota; kingdom Metazoa; phylum Mollusca; class Bivalvia; order Ostreida; family Ostreidae; genus Magallana; species Magallana ariakensis. The sequence continues at coordinate 41,708,154 of CM035812.1, read as the reverse complement.
TTTAGGAACCGATGAAGAGGTATGACTCAAACGATGCATGGAATGAAATATAATGTTCAAAGCTCACTTATTGTTAATTCATCTCTAAAAAGTAAACACCATGGTTTAATTAATGATATATTGGTTTAATATAAAACCGGGCGATACGAATTCCACTTTACATTTCAAACTGCGCCATCTGTTGGTTGTTGTTTTTTTTTAAAGAAAACTTATATGACTTTACGTCTTATTAACTTAAGATAATTTGGAGAATTCATCAATTACTTGTGCATATTTTTCTATTATCATTTAAAAAAAAAATCAAATAGACAAAAGACAAAATACCTTTTAAAGACAAAAGGTATCACTTATCATATTTCCATTGCGTTATCCGAATGCAAAGTTATATGACTGTATAAATTTGTCGGTAAAGACTATTATAAATAACAAATTCTTTTGTGAAAATTGATCAGCGGTAGGTTGATTAACTTGTGTCAAATGAATGCATTGGTGTTAACGTCTGTGATATACAGTGTATCTGTAGCCTTATTTGAATCATAGCGTCGATCTTCTGATCGACTTTTACACGAAATGAGATGGGTTGCGAAGAAAACGGATAGACTCTACATGTATGCCCATCAAATTTTCTAAAGAGAATAGATTGGCTGCTTTGGCATCATCGTAAATATTTTCATCAATTCTCAAATATATTATGTTAAACATTGAACGTTGTAAGCAATGAGTATGGATCTAATTGCTAATAATGATGTTTGGGAGAAGGAGGCTTATCCAACTTTCAGAAAAAATAGGAAAACTAGAAATTTACAGATATTTATTACAAACTATAATGCATCAATAACATACAAATACAAAATAACAACTTCAACACATCACTCAAGATCAAAAACACATGAAAGACTAAGAACAATTCCCAATCAAGTAGACACTTTTTCTCTTCCAAACGCACCAAAGACTCTGTCAAAGAAAGTCCGTGAACGCCTCTTGAAATCCACAACCTCACGTGACAGAATGAGAAACGCGTCTGTTACCGTATCAACGTCTTCGGAGGCAGACACTTCAAGAAAAGGACACCCCATTTCATTGGCTAATCGCTGACCTAAACAAAGAGACGTGTTTCATATTACAAAACATATTATACATTTTTTTTTCAATGCAGCCTCTTTGATTTCTAAACATGTATAATGTGGCAATATATATAGACATGTTGAAATTCATTCTTTACAAGAAAGCATGTATCGAAAATAAAATGCAATTATTTACATCTAAAATGACATTGTCATGTATTTTCCGAATGAGGTGACGCGCATGCATCATTAAATTGTAAATCCTTCATATTCAGATATTTAAAATAAAATAAAGAAAATGACATTTTTATGTTTTGGATACACACTTCACTAACACAATGAAAAATCATACATAAAAAATCAACAGTTATTCTCAGCGGAAATATTCACACCCCCCCCCCCCCAAAGTTTTTTTTCCCACGAGTTATCTCTCTTCCATGAACTTTCCGATAAGTCTCTCTCACCTTCCTCCTGTGTGACTTTCCTCATATGAGCCAGGTCACACTTGTTTCCCAGGAGAACCATTGGAATGCTTGCCCCCTTCCGGCAGTCGTCGATCCTCCTCCGGATGTCCTGGATGACGTCAAACGTGTCCCTACTGACCACGGAGTACACGATCAGGACTCCGTCCGCCCACCGCAGAACATCGTCCCGGGCCCCGCAGTCCTCGCTCTACAACCAAACATATATACACAATGTGTGTACAATGTCACAAACAAACATACAAAACAAACATTAATACACAATATACATACACAAAATACATACACAATGCAGTGGCGTCAGAAGCAGATTGAAAGTAGGGGGGGGGGGGCTACAGACTTATCAGAAATCTTGACCACCAAAAAAAAAAAAAAGGTTTTTGGTTTATGGTTATGCCTAACTTTGCAAAAAAAAGTGGGGGGGGGGGGGCTAGACTTATCAGAAGAAATCTTGACAAGCAAAAAAAAAGTTTTTTTTTGTTATGGTTATGTATAACTTTGCAAAAAAGAAGGCTTAGCCCCCCCCCCACCTAGTTCCGGCGCCTATGCAATGTATGTGTAATGTCACATTACTGTCAACTTGCTACAAGTATTTCTTCAGGAATATAATTAAATGAACTTTCTTTTTTTTTCAAATCTGGTGATCATCGTCGGAATACCACGGTTGATTACGGTTAGTTCCTCTCTCCGTGGGTTTCCGACAATATCTATTGATTTAATTGCTCTCAATTTGTTTTTGGTAAATTGATTTTTTTTTTTATAGGGGAGGGTGAATTTATTTTCAAAGGGTGTTGCACATAGTGTTTATTGGGTAGAAGTTAATACAAAATTAACAATGAGACAATAATTATTGTCATTAATAAATGTAAATTTTGTACTTACACGCACACATTAAAAATTGACATTATGACAAGAGAATCTTTTTTTTCAAAATTTGTTCTCTTTTTATCTATCAGTTTTTTATTTTTGCTTAGTGTGTTTTGTGGGGTTTTCTTTTTTGGGAAGGGTGGGGGGAGGGGTATGGAGTTCTGTTTATAAGTGTTTTTCCCTAATGTTTGATCGCTAAGTTTTCAATTACTGTTAAAATAAACATGTGTATTAGAATAACATTGGAAAAACTAATTACTTTAATAGTTAATACCTTTCTTTTTTATGTAACACATTAAATGACTTGGGCTTTGTAAATTTGATCAGCATGGCGTATGATTTTACATTTTCTGCTCACTAATTCCAGCGCAATTTCCAACACAATTAGTTTTGATAATCTGATAAATTTTACAAATTACAAGCTATGTCTGATGCTGAGACCTAAATGCACACAAAGTTTTAAAAAATTTAATATTAATATTTCCTTGTTAATTATTGAATACTTCAACCTATGTAGGTCACAATATAGGTCATGCATCCATGTGTTTTATTCAAGCCATAGACAATATTTACTTGAATAGGTTTTATATTTTGTTATTTACCCTAGCAATAAATTTTAGACGGTCTCCCCTAGCTTTTTAATGACCATACAAATTTCCAAATATATTAGAATGTCATTAATTAAACATTTTAATTTACTCTATTCTCATTTCGGTTTTCATGCCCCCCCCCCCTTCATACACACATACACATCCAAAGAAAATAATTCCATCTCTAAAAGTATTGATATTAAAAACAATATGCTAAAAGATTTAGGTGGCCCTGTCCTAGTTGTTCGCATTAAATATAGAGAGCTATCTAGATCAAATACTCGCTATATCTCAATTCTGTGAATGTTGATAAAATTGTGGGTGTTTAATATCAAACACTCTACAAAACAAATTATGTGTATGTTCTCTCTCTATAAATACTTGTGAAAGAGTTTTGGTGAAAAATGAATGTACATTGATGTTGAGATAAAGAGAAAGATTTATTATTCATTTTAAACAAAACGCATATATTTACGTTTAGAAAAGACCCTCGTGCATTTATATTCAAGATATGAACATAAACCACTGAATGCATAATACCACACACCGTTTTCAGCAGATTTGGATTTCGGGTTCGTTCTCAATAGCATCACAAAATGTAATGGTTGCATTCTTGAATTTACATGTCCAGAACAATGGTATTTTGTAAACACAGATGAAAACCTTGATATATAGAAATTCATTCGATTGCATCGGTATATATTCAAAACGCCTCCATAATGAAACCATCTCGATAGAAGTAACAATTCATTTCACCATACAATTCATATTTAGATTTAGTTACTCTTGTACAAAGTTTAAGTTAAAGACCCCCTTCTCTCTTTCTCTCTCTCTCTCTCTCCTCTCTTTCTCTCTCTCTCTCTCTCTCTCTCTCTCTCCGAAAAAGAGAAACATTTGTTTTATGTCATAATATCCTGATTTTTTGGTACATTAAGCAGCTTTTTAGAATATCTTAGAATGATTTTTTTTGTTAAATGTAATATAAACCAACCTTCTACAAAAACTATATCTGAAGTATATTTTGTATAAGCTGTATTTATATCAGCGTCTTTTAAGTCTTCTCTATGCAATCATTAGGTCTAATATGTATGGACCTTACAGCATTACTTTTGCCCAAAAATGTATCGGCACTTGCAGGAAATAATTTTCGAAGATTATTTATGATGTAAAAGGTATCTTGTAAATTTATATCTGAATGCACACTTATAAAGCGTTGGCAGTTGTGAGACGCTAATTACATTAATGGTTTCTGTCAGTATGCCGTAAGCACTTCCTCATGTTTACCAAAAAAAAAAAAACCCACCAAAAAAAAAATCTTTAAAGAATTGAATGATTAGATTTTATATATTCAGTACTTTAATTTATCTTACTTAATGTTTCAGTAAGTAATTGTAGGTCAAGAGCTTGTTACAATGTTTTTTCATGACAGTATTAGAGCACAAAGTAACTCTGCAGTTTTACGTAAACATGCAGAAGCCGAAAAGTACTGCGAGTAGTCTTTTACTAATTAACAATTTTTGATTGTCAGTGAGTCCATAAGTCATGGATTCATTGACAATTAAAAATTGTTTATTAGTAAAAGACAGTAATAAAAGATGGTCTGAAACACACTGGATACAAACTGTGCTGGTACCTCTGATATGGTATCTAAGACCTCAAACGTGATTGTTTCTCCGTCTGCTGTCGTCGTGTACTTGTACTTTGACTCTAGAAGAAATAAAAACAGATATAAAAATACCAAGGGGAAATAACAGCGTTGACACTGTGTCTGGTACAGAACACGTTTTTTTTTGTCAATGGTGTAGCACGTCTGATCTGTAAAAAACGATGCAGTATGGCATACAAGTAATTAGATGCACAGAAAAAAAGTCTGGCAACCATGTTGTTTTTGACGTTGTATAATGGCAAAAATCATTACAAAACTGCTGATGAGGAAGAATACCCCCTTCCTTTTCTCTCTCTCTGTAATCCCATCATTTCTGCCAGGTTTCATTCATACCCTTCGCCGCACATGTACCCATTTCTGCTACTGACAAAGCAATTATCGTTTTTTTTTTTTACTTCCTAATGCTAATACACCTTTGGTATATCTTTTATTTGTAATTAAACAGCCATTCAATGACCATGAATTTAATTCTTGCACTGAAAATTTGAAACCGATGGGTGATTAATTTCAAACCATTAAAACACTTCCCAGCTTTTCCTCAGCAAAATTAAAACATGGATATAAGCGCTTCTATTAGATTACAATTCTCGAGGCTCATACTTAACGAAATGCACCGAAGCAATCAATTATTCACAAGTTGACGCTTCTTGCAAAAATATACAAATGGCTAGAACTTAAGCATCTGTATTAGATAATAGGGTAAAGAGGGTTGTCTAATTACTGCAATCCGACCGGCCCTGTGAAGAGGCGCGTGCCATTTAGGTGCAAGTGTTTCCATTAAGTTCAAACACTTCATAAACCAACAAACCTAGTGAAACAGCCATGCATTACCTAGCTCCCCAGTCAGCTTACTTCCCCGACCCTGAGTACAGCATGGCATGCATATAGCATATAACGCTTTTTAAATATAAATTCTACTCCAGTTTTGCTTGCTATATAGAGTGTGCGTGGTCGTTATAGTTGATTTTCTTTTGTATACTGCAAACAAAACAACAAACCAAACACGTTTCAACGTATGAGTTTTGTTCAGTTGTATATGTGAGTACATGTATATTTGTTCTTGGTATCGTATAATTACAGTGTAAACAGTTTACTGGTATATTCGCTTTGGTTCAGGGCAATAGACTTTTTCATAACGTTTTGAATCAACGATTCTATGAAGCCGTCATTTCAAATTCTAAAGTATTATATTGCAGGGAATTCTTTTTCTCTCAGATAAACGGCTTTATTCATTCGCAAAGATATTATAGATAAAAAAAGGTTAAAATGACATAAGACTATCATCTATTAGAATCGAATCTGTGCATACTTATTTCAGAAATATTGTAAACAAGAAAGTGAAGAAAATATGATTAGATTTACAACATGGGTTTATATTGATTACCATTTAAAAAAAAGAAAATACCAACCAAAAATCACGTGATCATAGATCTACAAGAAAATAAGCTTCAACAGATTTTATCGTATTCACTATCAGCAACACGCTTAACGGTCATTGGAAACGGATTACCGCTTATCTGTATAGGTTTACCCTTACAACAGCCGACCGTGGGCAAGGCAGCATCAATTCAATCTTATCAATAAAAGAGCATATCTCTCTCTCTCTCTCTCTCTCTCTCTCTCTCTCTCTCTCTCTCTCTCTCTCTCTCTCTCTCTCTCTCTCTCTCTCTCTCTCTTAAATTTTGTGCGTTTTGTCAAAAAAGTTATTTCAGCCCCAGTGTTTCTTCTTTTAGAAAGAAATATCATACCTGGATGTGCAGAACATCTCTTCTATACGTGTAATATGCATTGTAATACTGATTTTTGCTGTGCTTTTCTAAGAAATAGTGTCAGAAAGATATACAGCATTTAGTCTTTGTCTCTCCCTCTTGTCGTTTAGAACCATTTTAACAAGACCTTGGACTTTCGGTAGGATGTAACTATCATTTTCCTGCGTCAAAACAAGTTAAAAATGACACTGGTTTGAAGTGAAATATTCACATATTGCGTAGTCTTAGCTCAAATACCAGACAAATCTTGTTGATTTCATTTAAGCATTGAATCATTATTTTTTGAAAGATGTGGTCTCATAACTGCAACGGTGTGTGCATACAAATTGAATAACGCGCGCTAGTTCTTTTAACTTTATTCCCTTTCCGCAATTAAGATTTATTTTTCAAAATCTCTGCCTTATTCTACGAGTAATGCGCAATTAACGGAAGAGCCACTGGAACAGCCGAATTATGCTGACAAATATAGTACACAACGCTATAAATTCTAAGTTCACAATTTTATTTTTTAATCTGTTATTCAATGAATATAACCTTTGGTATTATAATAAATAAATAAATTGATTTCATTTAACTGTTAAAAAATATTTATATCAATGAAATGTTTATCAGCGTAAGTATAATATCAGGTCGTGATCCGGTTTGAAGTTGCGAGGAGAGTCAGTCATGTTCTTAGAAAAATACTGAAGGAAGATTGTATTCATACGCACCAGATTTGGTGATTGGGTCTTCTGTGTTATGCGTAAATAACATTCAAATCAATCAATGCAGTTTGATAGGGGGAAAGAAAGTGAATGTAAATATAGAGCAATGGCTGAGTGGCCAACATGAAATAGACAGGCCTACGTCACAATGCTGTTTGACACAACTACCCAAAGTCCAAGCTCTTGTTAAAATAGTTCTAAGTTGTCCGAAAAAGCTCGTTTACATCTTGATCAAACATAAAATACTTTGACGATAAATAATCTCAATACGTAAGTATTAATACCCACCAACTGTCTGATCATATTCTCCGATGAATCTCTTCGTCAGAAAACGGACAGAGAGCGCTGGAAAAACAACAAATGAAAATTGTTAAAGAAGTGTTGTGTATTAATAGCTGAATTATTTAAACAACTTTATATATTAAGCAATCCAGACGACCTTATATTTATCTAATATTTTAATCTATTCTAAGAATAGGTTTAAAATGTATCTGGAATAAGTTTGATTCTTTGCTATTGTTTTGGTTTTTTTTTTTTTTTTTTTGGTATTTTAAAGACCGTTCAATGTTTTATTTAATATGCATTAAGTACAATAAATTCAGTGACAAAAACAAATCAACGACGTAACTAACGTATGTAACGGAAAGGACAACAAAATAAAAACACAAATGATCGAGAGAGACAACAATACATATTAAACCAACAGCAAAAACAACCAAAGCCAAAGTGCAAGCCAGATTAACACCAACAATAACAATGCCAGGAGCGACAAGATCAGAAGCAAACAACGACAACTTTAGCACCAAGACAGAATCAGCAGCAACAACAAAAAAACCTCTTAAAACCTTACTGTTCAGATCGGCAAGACGAAGAAAAGTGCAGCAACAAACAACATAATAGTTACATATACTATTATTATACTTTCATGTTAAATACTGCAATCTGATTGGTTTAGACGCAGTTGACAATCCGTTCTCTCTCCCTCGCACGCTTAGCAACGGGCCGATAGAACGAATTGTTACATGCGCGTTAATTATGCGCGTACGGTTCGCCGTAGAATTCACGTCTTTTCTATATAAAAGCAGTAAAATTTGCTATAAAAATTAAGACATTCAGTATAATAAAATAAATAGTGCCTGTTTGGGAGGGTACCAGTTGAAATTGACACCCCTCGAAAACCATTGTCAACCTCCGCTTCGCGTCGGTTGACAATGGTTTTCTCGGGGTGTCAATTTCAACTGGTACCCTCCCAAACAGGCACTATTTATATAATAACAACAGCAACAAATAGCAAAGCAACACGAGATATAAATGGCTACTTGAAAATCGTGTATGCTACAGGAGCAGCGACATCAGCAACAACAAACACACCGGTAACAAGAGGCACGACTACATACATGTATGCTATCTGAGCAGAGACATCAACAACTTAGACAATAAACAGTAACATTATAGAAGAAGCAACAACATCAACAGTTAATACAAACACAACAGCAACAAATATGTAACAATATAAATGTGTATACTAAAGGACAAATACATAAAAGTTACAGGAAAACTACAAATACTTAAGTTAAAATTGATAAAGGAGCTACAATAACGACAGTCACTACACCAGAAATAAAACAACATAACATACATAACATTTTTTTGTTGTATTATGTATTTAAACATGTATTTTTTGCTTTTTTGTCCTTTTGGGGTTTTTTCCCCATCTTGCATTGTGTTCTTTTCTTTATGTATTCTGTACATTATTGTGCACATTATTGTGTTTAAAGTGACATATAGGCCCGACGGGCCGGGTGTTGACCTTTTCGAGTTTTTCTGTCAATTTTACAATGTACTGTAAATACACATGTCACTATAAAAATAACTTACTTACTTACTTACTTACTTACTTACTTACTTACATACTTACTTACTTACATACTTACTTACTTACTTACTTACTTACATATATAGGAGCAGCAACATTAACAACATCTATTAGATTAGCAACATCGCTCAACAACAAAGAATACTTTTACATGTAAGAACTATAATTACATGAAACTGCAATTACTTCTACTGCAAGCGCAGCAATATAAACAACAACATCAATAACAATTTAGGTAACAGACACTATAACTAATTCTACTACATGGTTAGCAACAACCATATTTTTATACAGATTCACAACACACATCAATTTCTAAAATGATTTCAGTTTTATATATAGTTTTCGTTGTAACATTTCAATCAACTCATAAAAAATAAGAAATTGGCCTGCTGTTTGATATTTATTCGCATGTATATTTTGTATATTTTGTGAAATAATTTTTAAATTTGCATTATTGTCAAAGATAGATAAAGACAACATGCACGTTGGCAATGTCATGTATTTTTCATGTTCTTACACAGACAAATGTTCAATGATATGAATATAAATCATATCAGACACCATAAACATATGCGGATTTCTTTTTAAATAGTTCTCCCGATATTTGAGCTTTATATATCAGATATAACTATGAAAAACAGACAACGATATTTCATACTCTGCTCTCCTCTTTATTCAATCTTACAGATAGATTAAATGAAAAATATTTGAGATTTATTGAAGGTGATAAATAGCTTACGGTTGATTGATAAGACAAGTTATCGATATACCAGCATAAAACAAACAAGCATTGCTTTTAGCTTCTGCCAGACGGCTAGCAGCACCAACCCCTGCTTCATCAAGGCAATATCAGACAGAAAAAATTTTATTAGAGAGAGCAGGGAAGGGGGTCGATTATTGTTCCAACATCAGATAAATATTAAGATTGATTTAGAGTGAATTTGACAGGAATCTGGCAAGAAGAAACAGTATATATAGAAATCCAAGACAGGCAGCCAAAAAAGAGAAAGCAGATGGTGATGGTGCGCAACACTTGTTCTAGCCATCGTACGGTACGCTGCATACATCATACAGAGGGCATTTCTTGGTTATCATGGATGATGTAACTGTTGTCGAAAGGGCGCGCGAAGCGTCATAGCAGTTGTAACTGTCAGGGGGAATTCCTCGTCTGTAATCACATGTAGTTACGTGTGTTCATGTTGTGTTCATGTTGTGTAAAGGATGAACGTTGGGTCATTGATGCCATGCGCTGTGTTTACGATGCACTACAAATAGCGCATTTTGTTTATGTGGCACAATTTATCTTTTTGTAGAAACGCAAAATCTATATCAGTATGCACTTTTTTCTTTGTTATTAACATCAAATGTATCTCTTTTATGCTCGCATTAGCATAAAACACTAACTATTGGTCACGTGATCTTTTGCTGTGACCATTTAGCTCTATATAGCCACTATAAGGTCCTAAAAGCACAAACAATGAAAAAGATACTGGTGCTAACAAAATTAAATATTATATAGATGCATGCAATAGTAATCCGTATAATATTGAAACATATTATTATGAAAATGATATTAAAACAAAAATATTTGGTCCGTACGTAGGATATCGATCTGCTTTTTTGGGGGCTTAAAAAAATAGAGTTTGGTTTTGAATACAAACGATGTTCAAAAGAATAAGGGAAAGATATATAGGAATGTTCAAAAGAAAAAAAAAAGACGGGGGAGTTTTTATAAGCCATTTTATGTCTGCGGCTTAACGAAAGGCAGCGGTTATATGCAGATGATGAACAATATTAGCGTGTGCACTTAGATTTTCACGTACATGAAACAAATTTTGAAGGTAAATAAAATCTTGATTATCGAACCAACAGAGCTGTAAATACCAAGTCCCGTTGTTTAATAACGTTTTCTAATAAGCGCCCCAATAAAACATTGGGGTGTACAGAAAGGGCAACCATTGACGTAAAATATCAAAAAGAGGGTCACAGACACCCACGTGTTTAATGAAAAAGTTAGCCGGCGGGTTTAATTGCTGTAATGAGTCCCCCGTGTTTAACTAACTCCACACCAGAACAGAACATATCACTGATTATCTTGGTGAACAATGGATGCTGTGAGGTAAGGTATTCGATGATTATTGCTCACGTGAAGTTTATAATGAGGATTTTAGAAGTTGGCATGGAACAGAAGTTGTCCAGCTGTTCATTTTTTTTCTCTCTTTCTTTTATATATATTTTTTACCATTGTTTACATATGTTTGAATCTAATAGAAAGGATTTTGACATCTCTATCAAAGCAATGTGTCTTTTATTTTGTCGTTTTTAATGAGACTATGACATTTGCGTGTTTATAGACATACACACTGACTAATAAAACATTTAGTCTACACAAATGTTAAGATTGATCCACAGCTGCATCTGTTAACAAAATCAAACCGTACGGTAATACCGGTACATTGCACAACAGCATTGGAACGTCGTAAATCTCTATAACAAGTTTGACCTCCTGTTCGATTTATCTAGGCTTTCTTGTGCATGCATGCCATAACAATTATAAGTATTCCCATTGCCATTATGATTATTACGATCAGACAACTCTATACGGAATATGTGACGATGGAAAAATGAATGCAAAATGAACGAATAGAAGGCCAAATTCGGTACAATTACTAACGCCAGTAGAAGAGCTCGCCGATTTTGCTGAAACACATCCCATACTTAACCTGTTGTGACATTTACCGACGCTGACAGCATTAAACTTTTACCGTTTTAACCGATGCGTGTCACACAACAGAGGACACTTACCGCTTTTGCCGACACCGTCGGTTCCAATGACAGCGACCTTGGTTTCACCAAACGAAGACTTCTTCCGGCGAAGATAGGGTCGCAGGGTGTTTCCGGAATTGCTGGTCTCGGACAGTCCACTTCCGGGATTCATATTACATCATCACCATTTACCAGCTTGGTAATGAAATGGTGTGTTCGAAAGGAATATATTACTTACGAAATATTTACAAAAACGTCTTAAGTTGCCTTCATGACTATTAATGATGAAACTGAAATTTAAAATATGATTCTTAACATTGATCTATCATTACTTTGATCATTAAACTATTAACAAAGGTTTCGGAATTAATAGCAAACTTACGTCTTGAGAGTAAGGAATTATTCCAACAGCGTTTGATCGCATTAACAAAGTTCTATCATATACCCGCTATGATCTCCAATCACCTGTAGGTACCGCTCACACACAAACTCTGACAGAGTCGGACATATCTGCTAATATCTAGTGAAAGCCCATCAGCGCTGAAGAATCCTCCAAGCGAATCTTACCGTCTATAAATAACGTCGACGGAGTAGTATTGCACGAGGGTTTTTCCAAAAGACATACTGTATGCAACAAATGTATATTAAACATACAGTACATTCATTCATTAATTTACCCCTGAACTTTGTTTATTGCAACCAAGCAACAGTAGGGGGCAGGGCAGTTTTACTGAGTCCTGGCGGCGCGGGTTACATAGAGTATAACTAAGGCTTCTTGGCGGATCTTCCAAGTCTTTCTGACTTTTGTTGAGGCAGTTAATTCGGTAAAACAAATAAGTATAGGGTAGGGGGGTGGTGTTACTGAGGGTGGAGAGTTGGTTGGACATTGTTGTGTTTATGGATAAGGTTTATCAAGCAAAGCCAGTGAAAAAAACCCTCAAAAAATACAGGCAGTAGTGTGAAATTGATATGCAGGTCAGGATTTTAAAACAATATTTATGTAAATAGGAAACACATAGCGACCTGGTGATGGACTTCTGATGTAGTTTATCTCTCAGGATGCAGGAGGTCTTAATTGATATGAATATATATAGGTCATAGGGTCACAGAGAGAGAGAGAGAGAGAGAGAGAGAGAGAAATGATGGTGAGATTTCTAGAATACCAATCATTCAGAAAGGTATTCTGATATTTCAGCGCATATGGGTTTTTAAGTATGATAGCAACACGATTTCTCACTTATCACAGAAGTAAATATTTGTAAAGCATTGATGGGCAAAGACCTAACACATTTCATTCATAAATCGGATCCAAAATAATGATTGTAAATAAAGCACGGCTGATCACTTCCGGATTTTTGTGTTTTGTCGAGATCAGCAGAACAAATCCAAAATATCACATTCGCTTAAAGTTTCAATAGAATAAATGCCTTTGTGATTAGCAAAAATTCTCAAGAATTTCGAATAAGTGAATGTAATAAAAAACATAAGTTTATCTTTTTTGCTATAAACAGAGCAATTATCAGAATAGAGTATAACCTGTTCATTCTTCCTTTTTTTCGAAGAATTTTTTTAATGTACATAAAGCAACAATCCTGTATGTTTTCAAACCTCCTTCTCAACATATTGGTTTGGGATCCCTTACGACCGCCGATTTATAACAGTAATGTTGCGTTTAAAGCACGCAAAAAGGGTCCGGTTGAAAGCTTAATTAAAAAAAAGGAATTGATTAAATTGTGAACATAGCAGTGTATGTGTGCTCATTAACGTTAACGGTTTAGCTGTGCATGTCTTTATAAATTCGGGTGTAGACTGGTCAATACAAAGAACTGTGAAATTTCATGTATAATCAAATATCTAAATAAAATTTGTAGTCAAATTATTAATTTTAAAACAAAAGTTTTGCCTACGGGGGGTTAAAAAATTTCATTGAAATCGGTCTCTATGAGTGAGGAAAATATTATTTAGCTGCCGATATGTGCATAAAAACTTAATAATCACATGTTTACGTTGGATATTAAAGTAAATTTTCATTTAAATTCATATTTTTAAATTATTTTTTGAAACGTTACCAAGCAAAATGCTTTTTGGAATGTATTTTGGTCTGTAGACATAAACATTTAAAATTACAACAAGATTATTCGAGATCAAACAAAAGCACATATAGATCGAGAAAGAAAATTGTCTCAACATTTACTCATTCTTGTACACATAACACTTTTAAATTCGATGAATTTTAAACCTAAATAACAAACATAAAATCAATCTTACAAACAGAAACAAAATTCGTAGATTTTCGACCAAAATATTAAACATTGATCATCCATATTTTTAATATAAAAATAATGCATAATTCTTTCAGTACATATAGAATTCTCATAGTAACAATATATAAAGCTGCTCACAGATTCAATTGACAATAATTTATTTAATAAACGTGTATACAATGAACTTGTAATATCACGGTATGCTACTGTTAACTGTGATTTATCAATGACAGTAATGTTTGATGACTTAGCACTACTCCCTGTTTAACACCCGCTTGACTTCCTTTATGTACTGTTCATCGTTCTTTCTCTTTCTGAACGGGCTTTTCAGGAATTCTGCCATCAATGGTGTGGCGACTAGTCTTTGGTAATATTGCTGAATCGAACCAAAATATGAAATAATATAGTTATGACTATATGCAAGTGAATATACATAAATGGACAAGAAATAGATTCTGAGTGGCAATTTTTTTTTTTTCATTTTTTTTTCTACAGGAATATGCCAATACCATAATAGTGGTCCCAAAATGAAATTAAAGACTTTGAAAAAAAAAGATTCAAACATCTGCGCTTATATCCTTTTTAGTATTTTTTTTGTCTCTTTTATAATTATTTATTATCAGAAGTGCTTCTGAGAGTGCATTAGTAAAAAACGTTTACACTTTCTGCATTCATCTGTATACTCGGGCCTTTCCTTCACAGTGGCTTGATGTAACATTTCTGTTTTATAAGACTGCAATCCCGTATGCTTTGACGCATATTATTTCTTTTATCTTTAAGATACACGTACCCTCCCTTTTTTATTCCGATGTTTGCCTGCTAAACTCAAAACTTCAATAGGTTGTTCTATTCCTTTTATCTGTTAAGGACACGTGGCTCTTTTCCAGTGCAATTTGATGTTTGGCTTTCATAATTAACAGACTTTTATAATCATTGTGCCATGATTTCCTCTAGGCGGATTCACATAATAATGATTATGTATTACGCCATGTAGACCCCAAAAAAATTGGAATCTGATTAATATGCCCCGCTTATGTTTGCATTTGTGAGCAATTTATGAATTAAATACAAACCCTTGCTCTGTATCGTCAGATTGAAAACGTGTACTTTACATTGTCCTTTCTGGCGTACATTATGCAGAGATTTGGTAACCACTACATGCGTTGCTTTTATTCAAGTCTTTGTGCATTTTCTCTTGTTATTTCAGCAGTATATATGTATAAACAGGTATGTACCTTAACTTCACTGTGCTCATCAAGGAAATCGTCGCCCCCAAACTCCACACACAGCAGGAGAACTTCCAGGAATCCGACGTCCGCCATTGTTAAAGAGGTCCCCACTAGGTAGCCACTTCCGGTTTCATTCAACCTCTAAAATTTTAACATTCTATTATAAGCCTCTTTTTCAACGTTTTTCTTACAAATCGATACCAAATGTGCAAAACCATTTCTTAAATCAAAAAATATATATAATTCAGCATTTCATACTGAAATATAACATTACCCCAGTTGGTAATTATCTTTTTGGTCTTGTTTTTTTTAATTAGACTTGCGCATTTTATAGAGACGTTAATTTTTAATACAGTAAGTTGCTCAATGGTACTAGTCTAGTATAACAGATATTCCTACAGTACGGGTTATTTCCTCAAATAGATTTTTCGTTAGTGCATGTTAATTTAGTTTTTACTACACATACATGTACCTCGTTCGTAAACCTTTTGCTTAAAAATCATTTTACAATGAACCTAATTGTGCCCAATCCCTGTTGTAATTTTGTACAATAAAAATATGTTCAAATCAAATCCTAATTGTTAGATGCTGTTAAAAGAATTAAATAAAACATGTAGATAAGCTTCTTCGCGTATGTTCTAAACGATATGCAATTTAACTTTAAATACATAAAGAACTAAGTTATTATTGAAAAAAATAAAATAGAAATGTCTTCTTCTGA
Source organism: Magallana ariakensis (assembly GCA_020458035.1). NCBI lineage: Eukaryota > Metazoa > Mollusca > Bivalvia > Ostreida > Ostreidae > Magallana > Magallana ariakensis. The sequence goes on along the minus strand of CM035812.1, from coordinate 41,692,153 downwards.
TCTTTCGTTGTATGACCAACATCTCTAGAATTATCAGTCCGTTTCAATAATAACTGGAGAAGCACGGATCAGCACACAGCCGACAATTAGTTTAAGTCTACACATGATATGTTGTATTATGTTTTAATGGCGTTATATCGACCATAAAGTGCGCTATAGAAACATCCTGTCGTGCGACAGGTGCTAAATGATGAACCGAGTTTCACAGCGTTAAGTACAATTTTGTATTCTTTAGTACTTAGAAATAGTTTTGAAGTGAGATCGTGATATTTTATGAATACTTGCAGCGTTCGCATTTGCCTGATGTCATCTCATTTATACATGTAATATCATTTCGGTCATATATATAAATAATTAATGTATGTACATTGCACGTTATGCATGACAGAAACCTACATTCATCTTTGGTGTCAATAGCCGGATTAAAAAAAAAATATGGAACTTTGATCACAAACCTAACAAATCTAATCGCGTGGAAATCATGATTAATCTTCAGTACAACCCTGCCTCCCCATAAGCCAGGCTAAAAACAATCTTTGACCGAGTTCAAAGAAGGAATGAGATGACATTTTTGTGTAGAGGTGGAAAAACCAATCCACGATCACCTTTTCCAGGGCAGGGAAATATTTGTCCTCCCCCGCCGCTTTTGCGTCCTTTACGGCTTGTTCTTCCGTTTTCATAAAGAGCACCGGTAGAAAATGGTAGTAGAAATCACGTGACGCCTCGTAGTACATGTCGATCCTAGAATATGTAATGTAATGTAATTATTACATGTAAAGGTGTAGAAAATACGTAACTATAGCGGTAAATGTTTAAATTGAAAATAATACAGCTACAATTTATTGTGCGATGTACAATGTACATGTATCATTGTACTGCTTTCTATGTCCCACGTTTAGTTAACGTCTCTCTCTCTCTCTCTCTCTCTCTCTCTCTCTCTCTCTCTCTCTCTTACAAGGCCGCCTCTTTGTCGTCTGCTCCGTACATCCCGCCTTTTTTCGCCACGTAGCGGACGATGGCTCCGGTTTGGACTAATTCCATGTCATCAATCTTCAGTAATGGTACTTGTTTAAACGGTAAGAGACCATCTACATCAGAACAAATACATCAACAGCTTAAACGAAGACAAAATTCTCTTTATGATTGATTGGTTTCGTTCTTAACTATTCAAAGTTTACAAAAAAATTGACTTTACATTTGCCCGGTGTGTGAGCACGGTTAAATACCCTGCACGAAGAAAGTATATATCAAGGGTAAGGATATTTACACTTGGATTATAAGATTGTGTATTAGACCATGGGTGTAGCAAAAAATCAATATAAAATTTGAATTTTTTTTTCCCAGTCGAACTTCCCCCTTCTTTAATCTTGTTTACAGACCACGTATATTCTTTATTTGCAATCATAAATTATTCATTGACAAGTAATGAAAAGGTCACTAAGGAAATGAACATATTTACATGTAACAACAAATCGGGTACAGAGCGCGTGTTAACAGATGTTATATTTAGCGGCTCTAGATTATGATGCAGTCTTTACCTTGAATCAGCTTCTCAAACGGCTGCCGCTCTGTTAAGAATGTTTCTGTGAACTGTCAAAGATTTTTTTAAAAAGCGTGTTATCTCAATATATATTTAATCTTATGTACAAATAATTGTGGGAATTTTTTTTAAGCAAAAATGTTTTAATGTTCTTTACCCAATCTCAAACGTGTATAAAACGATAAGTGTGAGAGTATCGCTAAACCCGACAGGTAAAAAGTTAATAAGTATGTACAGTCAACTACTCGAGTCATTGGCTTTGTGGTGCGGAAAATGTTAAGCACTAATGCATCACCAAACACTTGATTCGAGTGTGTCAACAGGTTTTTTTTACATTTTTCTCGAAGTTTAGCCGACACCCCTAGACATCCATCAAACATCCCCCTAGCTCCTATTAAACAGAGAGAGAGAGAGAGAGAGAGAGAGAGAGAGAGAGAGAGAGGAGAGAGAGAGAGAGAGAGGAGAGAGAGAGAGAGAGAGAGAGAGAGAGAGAGAGAGAGAGAGCTCTTGGTCCATACCGGTATTTTAGCAGCTGCCAGCATCATTCGGATTACCTCACCACGTCCTCTCCCATTAAAGTAGGTCAGATGGGCCATCCTTGCCAGAAATTTGGCCATCCACCGCTACCACTTTTTCCCTCTCTCTGGATCTGAAGCGACGACACTGGAATGTTTTACGTGGAAATAACTCTAGCTACAGCTTGTAGGGCAGGGACATGCATGAGTTATGGCTGAGGGGATTATAACCCATGTGAAGTCGGCAAGAAAAGTAAACAAACACTTTATCTGCAGTGTGTGTGTGTATATAATATGGACGCGCTCAATGTGCTATGTACAGTGATATTGTATGTTTTATTAATTAACTTCCCTCAACCTTTTGAATAGAATGAAACATACTTTAGTTATTGACTAACGGTAAAAAGTTATTGGACACTAGTTTTATAACTAATTAATAGATCTACACGGCATCCTTGTATCAGCTGGCTTAATAACCAATCGATTCATGCACGTATAACACACCTTTACCTGCGTGAGATAACTGAAAATTTGTCCATGCACGTGTCAACGTGTTGTGTAAAATAACTGCCTAAAATAATTTTGTATTTATAAACAAATTAGTAATCACATGGGCTATCTGTACAATTAAGTGAAAAGATATTAAAACATAAAAAGATATAAAACATCTAAATTCCCTATCATTCCAAAATATACGTACGTTCGCTATCAAATCATTGCACGTTTTAGAATTAGAAATATTTAAAAAATAAAAAACTCATTGTCGTGCTCGATGCCATTTGTGATAACCCAAGTATGCCAATATAGATTTCTGTGTGCACTATTAAACAATACAATTATACGTAAAGTTACCTGTATGTAAAGTCAATCAATTAACCAACATGAAGTCATTAATCGCACTCGTTTCCTGTAGTGTAGATTTCCCACTGAAACATCTGGTCGTGTCATTAGCGACTTTCACACTCCCCTGCTATTTACAAACCCATGACAAACATATATATACATGTAACCTAAATTCAACGCGAACTGACATTTAACTGTTGTAGGGGGGCAGTCACAAAGCGCGTTGGACGGAGATTATATATGTACTTAATTTAACGCATGCCTTACCGTAAAATAGTCTTAATATTGTTATTCAGATTTTGGCAGATAATGTTTATATACGAGTGTTTGACTTCTGCTAGTTTGTCATTTAAAGCGATTCATGAGTGACATTTAAACAAATGGCGTGTTATACCAATCATGTTACATTTGTTGTTGCGTGTACCTACCAGATTAGTGTTACCGAATCTTTACCCATAGGCATGTAAATCATGCAAGATTTTAATCCTATGCAATTTTTTTGTTGGTGTGTTTTTTTGTGGGGGTTTTTTTTTGGGGGGGGGGGGTAAATCTTGAAAGAAACCCCAATCCCAGCTACTATTACATGCACGTACATTGTATAATTTTTAAAATAAAATAAAATTTCGGTTAGTATTTGGTCTGTATATTTATATTGATAGTTTTAAAATTGTGCAGTGTGGCTGAACCTTCTTTTAGATATAAAATACATGTCAATTCGTTTAAAACCTGTACTTGTCAATGTGTCACATCTGTTCGGGTTTGGTCGAAGATTAGATAGATATAGATTTCTCTTTTCCATGTTGGTTGAGAATCGAATTGTAAAAATAAAGAAACCATTTAATTTCTGTAACATGACGGATTATTTCTATTTCAAAATCTACTAGTAAAAGTTATATAACACGGCGATCTGAAATTGTATAAGGAATTTTAACAGTCAATTAACACCAACAAATATTTTCGTAATTATATATTGCGTCTCAAGAGAACTTTTGAATACGTTTCAGTATGTTAGTTCGCAACCGCAGAGAGAGAGAGAGAGAGAGAGAGAGAGAGAGAGAGAGAGAGAGGGAGAGAGAGAGAGGGAGAGAGAGATTGAATAATGTACGTGTAAACACAAAACAAGTAGAAGATGATACTGTGATACTGTGTGTAGATCTAAATCGCTAAAAGTAATTATAAAGACTGGATATAATTATATAACCGTATATACGTACAGTGACATGTATTTAAATAAGGAACGAGGAATCATTCTTTGAGTAGTATGAGGTGATCAAATACGGTCGGGGCGTGATCAAATCCAATAAAGCCTGAAGAGAATTTTGATTTTGATCACGCCCGACAGTATTTGATCACCTCATAATATTCATGGAATACTATTCCTTATTGATCGTAAGGCAATTGTAAAAACTGCAGAAATTGAAATTATGTCTGATATACGAATATTGACTTGGGTTGAGGGCAACATTGATTATATTAGCCCCCGAGGGGCGAAATATTACCTGACGCGAATGCACGTGTACTGAAACCTATTGAATTTAATTCCCCTTTTCTCTGTCTCTGTCTCTCTCTCATTCATTACAGTCTCATTAATAATATCTTTATTTCTTGCTTAAATGAGATGATAAAGACTTTGACGATCTCCGTTCCCTTTTGGTCCAACGTCGTCAATATCAGCATCAGTTGATTCTCAGTACGGTAGTATGGGCACAGAAATGGCCGAGTCCGTGACTCAACAGGCTGAGTTCCTGAGCCGAGAAATGCACGAAGCTTCCATGTGAGTCCACCAGATCTATCATGGTTTTCTTTGGAAAATGAAACCCAAACAATCCAAATGAATGATACATACACAACCTGACGTCATTGGATGGCGGAGTTTATTTAGAGAAAGAATAGGTACAAGGTAATGATCGATGCTATCAAAAAAGTTAGAACACGTTTTATTATCTTTAAACAACAGAAAAGTCGACATCTAAATTGTGTAGGGAATTACACTAAAACTTTATTTTTAAAAAACTTTGATTTTTAAAGTCGGATTTCGCAAAGCTTAACAGATTGTGTTCATTTTTTTTTTTTTTTTTTTTTTTTGCAATCCATCAATATAATGATTTTTGTAGTCGTATGATCATGCATTTTTACACGTACCTCTATCGCGTGCAGACCCGTGGACGTGTGGACGCTGTGCTGTTGATGGGCCGTCAACACGTACAGGTAACAGTGGCCGTGAGTCTTCAACGCCATGATGTGCTGGGAATTGTGGGAAATTGAAAAAAAAGTGTATTTATATGAGAGAGAGAGAGAGAGAGAGAGAGAGAGAGAGAGAGAGAGTACTTCAAGGACAAAAAAGTGTCTTTAAAGAAGAAAACAAACGGGATAAGAGAAACATAAAAGGGAAGGGAATAAAAAGTAAAAAGTAAAACGAATGCCCATGAGAGAAAATACAATAATGTAAAAGGTTAACTCTTTATAAAAGAGAAACCTATAAAAGGTAAGAGATAAAATAAGTAAAAATACTACTTAAGAACAAGAGATATGGAGAGAGAGAGAGAGAGAGAGAGAGAGAGAGAGAGAGAGAGAGAGAGAGAGAGATTTTTACTGTTTCAGCATCGTAGTGGAAAGTCAGTCCCTCATTGATGCCATGGTGGGGGTGGTGGGTGGTTGTGGACACTGTCTAGATGTGTATGGACAAAATCCTTTTATATAATTAATAACGTGAATCTCGGAGAATCATCATGATTTGAATCATTAGACTTACCGTCTGAACAATACTAAGGACGAGGAGTAATAACAACATTTTCTTGTTACGTGTTTCACGACAGGTTTCCTGTCTTATCACTGCAGCATATGTCTATAGATAAACCATTGACCATTGTTCCTAGATAATTCTCAATCTCAGACCTTAATTTAGGTAACAATTTTGTTGAATGAGAATGATAGTTACATTAATTAGTTATTACAATGTAATAATTTTATGTCAACAGGAAAAAAAAACTTCACGTGATTGGCAGCAATATAAGCGGTCGTCGGCATGAAGCGGTGATAGACATATGGGGCCAAACTGCGAACCTTGAATCTGAGCAGAAGTGCAAGCAACCGTTAATAATCCATCACCTTATTCCTCTGCTGCATTTTTTGCCCATTTGCCGTCGCAATTTTGGGCATGTAACGCTCTTTTGACGTCACGTCTTTGAATTTTCGTTCAATAAACTACAAGTGAATACTTGCCATTTTCATATTTTCATATTCGCATCCACAAATTACAATAATATGATAGATCGAGTCGGTGTTTAGGCTGAAGGTCCCACTGATCAACATAAAAAATTCATTTATGTATCACGTGAATATATCTTGATTCACCGCGTAAGAAAATTCGAAAATATTAGAAATGCTAGACAATCGGTGCTGAATTTTTGGTTGAAATTATATAGACTGGGTCTACCTATATCCCTGATTACAGCCTATATTTAAGGAATAAGGAATCATTCTTTGAGTACTATGAGGTGATAGTTTTGGTCGGGGCGTGGTCAAATCCAATGAAGCCCGAAGGGCTTTATGATAGAATCGACCACGCTCCGACCGAAAGTATCACCTTATAATACTCAAAGAATGATTCCTTATTACCTCTATTTATATTAATTCCAATTTGTACACTTAAAAACAACATTTTAAAACCACTATTTTTTTTTCTATGTAGCACATGCTATGTATTATTACGCGGCGCAGCCAATACCGTTTCTCTGTTATGATATTAGACACGCCCCTTTTGTGTCGCTCAGCTTTTTACGAAATTATTGGGATATAGGCTTCAAAACTGACTCGTAATGTTATCATAGACAAAGACAGTTGAAAATGTAAATATATACACTCTTGCTTACAGCCGTAAACATATGAACACCGTTGCTTACACGTATATTCCAGACTAATTTACATCGTTGCTAAGATACTGTCCAGTAGTAACACTCTTGCTTACAATATTTACCTTCTTGCAACCTTGAGTTACAAAAGAATCATAAACTTAATTGTATTCTTGCTTTTTCTTGCTTGCAACTTGTTTTTTTTTTTTATTAGCCAACAAATTTGAACTGCCATACACTTATACTTACATGTAACATATATACAACCATAAGCTAATACCCTTGGTTTACATTTTAACATTTACTCTCGTTACAGTATATAAATAGTGCCTGTTTGGGAGGGTACGAGTTGAAATTGACACCCCGAGAAAACCATTGTCAACCGACGCGAAGCGGAGGTTGACAATGGTTTTCGAGGGGTGTCAATTTCAACTGGTACCCTCCCAAACAGGCACTATTTATTTTATTATACTGAATGTCTTAATTTTTATAGCAAATTTTACTGCTTTTATATAGAAAAGACGTGAATTCTACGGCGAACCGTACGCGCATAATTAACGCGCATGTAACAATTCGTTCTATCGGCCCGTTGCTAAGCGTGCGAGTGAGAGAACGGATTGTCAACTGCGTCTAAACCAATCAGATTGCAGTATTTAACATGAAAGTATAATAAATTAAATTGGTTCACCCTTAAATTTACTTACATTCATTTTTTTTTTTTACAACCATTACTTGCATAGCTGTACATATGTAACATCTACGTAATTCTCGTTTCAATCTTGCAGTGTTTTTGACTGCGTCAATGACGTACATGTATATAGCGTTTCAAGATTAATCAACGATCATATTAAATGGCATCTATATTTGTCGCTTTTTTTCAATCACATTTTTTTTTTTTTTTAAATATTTAAAAGTGTCACTTTCAATACAAAGTTATCTCCCCTCGCGACGGAGTCCGTGAATATTCACGCGTTATATATACCATATCCAGGTAAATGTAACCTAATTTCACTTTTAATCTGTTTGAAATCTTGACGTCGTGTGTTGCAACTGTCTGCATCTGATCAGATCAGAAATAAACACCACTTTTACGTTGCCGGTGATTTTTCAAAAATCAAAGGTGGATCAAATGTCGATCTCCGACAATGTTTGACTCAGATAAGTCTCTATCTCAGTGAGCTACGAGATATTCTCTACTCAATCAACCCCAGCCCTGAGATATTGGCCGTGAATGTTAGCGACAATGATTTTTTTTTTTTTTTGGTTTTCGAAATCCACAAGCTTACATATAAATGTATGAATATGTTTTATTTGAAAGATCGTAACATTTTATGATTTACAGTACATTAAAACGAATATAAAATATAACGCTTTTTCTCTACTGTTTATTGATGTTTTCAACACACTGTATCTCTCTCTGTGTTACAGAGCAATAGCATTTTGCTTTTTTTTTGTATTGTCATCAATATCCTGAGATGCCTGTCACCGATATTCCACAAATTTGTCCAGTAGCAGTCCTAAAATCTACAAGATACACTCAACGTGTCAGAGTCCCTCGAGCATTATTCAAATTATAGGCAACTTATAATTATTTGAGTGTACGTTATTGTATTAAAACTTGTAATTTACAAACGCCAGTGTCGGTGTCTCCACAGTTATAACAAAGTATGACATTATGGCATTGTTGAAAGTTACACATTTGTTATTGAGAAAGAATACATTTTTGACAAATGAATCACAATTTTCAATTCAAAATATCTAACATGTTTTAAACTTTATTTTTCTACATTTTACTTTTCACTTTAAGAGAATTAGCATTAGGTCTTACCGCTGAAGCTTGTGAATGGGACCATCTTTTGGGAGGTAGAATCGCACTTTTTTTCATCTGAAATAAAAATCTATTAATATGATAAAAACGAAAAGACGAATCACTTTGATTAGTTTGGATCAAGATCTTTTAATTACTTGTAAAATCATTAGTTGGTAATTATTAATTTGATAATTATTGTTTTAGTTATATTTATCATCAAATTTAAGTTCAATTTATTCACTTCATAAGATCCGAAATTATCCTAGTTGCAGGTCTGTAGCTCCCGGTCTGGAAAAAAATCGGATGGACGACCTGGGAGCTACAGTGCCACCTGTTGAAATAATTTTGTATTTATTGCGCACAAAAACGTGCGCTAGTTTTGGACTTATTTATACGCAAATACTGTGAAAACATTTAATACCACAAAATTCTTCATGCAATTTGCTAATGATATCGTCTCTTTACATGCCTTATACTTTCTCAAACACGCTACCGATCTCGGAAAATTATGTACGTTAAGGAGATCAAGAGTCGCCATTTTACATGTAAACAAACTGCACCACTTCATGTTACGGGGTTAAAAGACTATCAGAGGCAACTAAAAAGATGCGCTATCAGTAGTTAATTGCATGAAGAATTTTATGGTTCTAATTGTTTTCACAGAATTTATCGTATAAATAAGGTTAATAAGTCCAAATTTAGCGCACATTTTTTTTCCCAATGGGTGGCACTGTAGCTCCCAGGTCGTCCATCCGAATTTTTTTTTTCAGACCGGGAGCTATAGACCTGCAGCTTAAATTATCAATGATCGTGATAGTTCATGAAGAACGAATGCAAAACCTTATACCGCCATTGTTTGGAACCCTATCGCCGCATAACGTGAATCAAAATGAACAAAATGAAATTGATCTCACACGTCTGGACACTTACCGATTTTTCTTGGAAGCCGTCTCGTTTGCAAGGTCTGGAGCATAATATATCTTCCATTGGCTCCTGCAACTTTTCTTCTATGTATTTAAGGTGCGTATAAATTTCATGTATCTGGAAAACCAAAGACTCTAGAATATAATTGCACAAATACGAAATATTTAAAAAAGGGAAATTTTCTCCCTCGTTTTCAATTTATTAAGTCTATTAGTACCCATTGTCTGATGGCGAATTTATCCAGAAAACCGGTTGGTTATAATTGCGTTCACATTATGAGTGTAAATATCTAGCCATATGTGTAGTTGAATGAAAAAGAAAAAAGAAAAGAAAGTAACAAAGTAACACAGCCTTATAGTTAAAGTAAGATAATTTTTCCATATACTAGATCTCTTACTATGACTTTACTAACTACGGAAACTGGATACAAACATGAAGTTTCCATATGGTTTCCCAATGTATTGAAACCTATAGGAACCTCAAAATCCCCACTACCTAGAAAATAACACTCAAACGACCGCGCTTCGATTCCTACCCTGGTTCCCAAGGCCTTCCGAAGTGCAGGCCTCGGGAACCAGGCTATCAATTCCAAGTTTAGTAATAACCCACAGGAATGTCAAAAATTTTCTGTGTGAAGCTTTGGAAACCCAAATATCCCATCTAGTTTCGGTGCCCCTGTAATATGTTAGAAATATTATTTTGTAACGCATCATTCAACGTTTCAGTTTTAACACTCGTGAACAAAATTTGAGAATGTAAAAATCAAAATGTTTTGGCCACGCACAGTCACAATTTTTCTTTACATTATATACTTGGGTAAACCTTGTTGCAACGAACAACAATACACTTAGAATTTGTTGCAGAAGATAATCGTTGCCTCGATTCTATATCATAAATTTGACATTTTTCAGTGTCTTTGCCTGTGATAACACTACGAATCGATTTTGTAATATACAGTCCAATTATAATTGGGGCGCCAGCCGGATTTGCTTATTTATTTATTTATTTAAATATTTAATCGTACAATGGCTGAAAATTATATAAAAATAAGTAATAAAAAAATCATTCCTTGAAAATTATGAGGTGATATTTTCGGTATATTTCTCCATAGGGAAATGGTGCAAACCCGTTGAATGGCTCAGAACAAAGTGCATTTAATTAAGATCTTGTTTTTTGCATGCTTTCATTATGTCATAAAGCATAATTTGATATATTTACATTAATTGTATCTAACGCCACCTTAATCGCGCTTTTTCCATATCTTCAATTATAATTTCCTTTATTTGTTGAGTTGATTAAAGTTTCTGAAAATATAAAAATAAATCAAATATTTTGAATCTGTTGTGAGTTTTGTTAGTAAATTTGTAAGATTGGATCCCGGTTTTATATGTGTGCTGTCATTGTAACAGGTCTATACATGTATAATCAATTATGCATATACTACATGTATATACAGGGTTATTTTTCCCTGTATATTTTCGTCCTTCTACACTTGCAAACGGTTTCGCCCGTCTTGAATTCGCCCAAACAAAGTTGTGTTAAAAGAGAGATAATTTGAGACATTGGAATTCGCCAAGTCTTAAATTCGCCCACTGACAACAAGGGCGAAATGGGCGAAAATAAAACAGAGGCGAATATTTCCCTGTATATACAGAATATATTTTAAAAAGCTTTCACCCCCCTTAAACACGCTACAGAAAGGTTACTATTAAAGTGGTTTATATTGTTGATTGGGGTATATATTGTAATTGCCACTGAGCTTTGAAATAGATTGAAACCAGATTCAGTAGACGTGGGTTGTTAACCGCCATTCGGTTTTCTGAAATATATACCATTTCATGAATTTTTACCATTTTAGAGCATTAGAAGTTTTAGTGTCACGTTTTTTAAAAACATTGTTGGTATTCTATTTCTAATAAAGGGTAAAAGCATGCTTGTCTGCGATGGTGCATGAACACTAAATTACATTAGTGAGCAATAAGTTTGATTTTGTAGATTCTCTTTCAAAGAAACCATTATAACTTTCAGTAATGATTCATACAATGTACATATAAAAAACCTACGCTGAAACAAAGCACCTTTTACAATTTTTTTTAAATTTCTGTCAATGACTTTATGAATGTGATGGACACATGCAAATATTAAAATTATTCATTATGAATATAGCCGATACAAGAATAAGCACGAGCAAACTTCCTTGTCAGCGAGTAATACGAGATCTTTACTACAGTGTAGTAAGCTATGAACGGATTTGAGAGCTTTTTTCTATATATACCGTAAATATAAAAATACCGAATGTTTTTTAAAATATTTTAATTAACACTCATTCAGTAAATTCCAAATTCACAATATGACTGCTTACACACCATTTAAAATTATAATAATTTTAATGGAAAGTAGCATTAGATAGAAGAAGTTATATCGTTAACTTATATAACTTATGATTAGACACAAATCAAAACTGGGGAATAAATATTATATTGAAACATAAAATAAAGGCTAAATGGTGTAGAATGTATGTACCACACAGCCACAACAATCGTAATGGGGGTGGGGGTGGAGGGGGAGGGGGGTCGATGTGTTCAAGTTCTACACAATATAAAAAAAAAAGTTTTTAATTTTGAAATTGATATTGAAGCACACTTCTTCACATTATTGGTGTCCTATCTCCTGTTGACTATGGAAGAATTATATACGTTTGAAAGAGTGGAAGCAAGTTTTAAAACCATGTTCTACATGTATATGATCATGAATGGACTATATCGTACAAAATAAAAAGCGGTAAGATTTGAGAAATTCATTTCGAAGCAAGATATAATTACAAAAGATGTAGTTTTGTGAATAATCATCTACTGGATTCAGAAAACAGGCAAAATAAAGGATTAAAAAGGTTAAAAGAACGTTTTTCTTGATGCATGTAATATAGAGGAGAGTAAAAAAAAAGGGGCGCTTTCATTCACACTGCACAAAATGACCGTCAGAAGGATGTCATTCCTTTACTTATACCCCATTCATACGACGAAAATTCGCTTATGTTTGCAAATTTTCACTTGAGTAAATTAACACACACAAACTGTAAAAGTTAATTTGCTATGCGTCCAGACGAGATTTGTGTACCGTAAGTAAATCCTCAAATTGTCACTTAAAATAAGGATATGGACCACTTCAGACTCGTGAATTTTCACAAAAAAGGGTATTTCCTTACTACAGGTATTTGAGTAAAGGACTAGCTTATTTATGAATGTGTTACATTAAAAGTTTAAAATTTATCAATTTAAACTTAACTATAAACTGTTATAGTTAAGTTTAAATTGATAAATTTTAAACTTTTAATGTAACAAATGTTTCCGAATCAAGGAAACTATAGAAGAAAATTCCGATCCACTGATTGGTACGGCAGAACCGTACTGAATGACTTTAAGGACGAAGATTGGGATGAGAATGTTTGAATAAAGAGATAAAATTTTCTTAAAATTGTGTCAAAAGTTGAAAAAATGCTTTGACCCCATCCCCTTAGATTGTACTAAAGAGCCGTTGCCTTTTTAAAAGAAAAATGTCACCGTGGCTATTGCCATCTATTGGTCAGCGTCTTCAGCGGAATGTCGGAGGACTGTAAATCTCTTTGGTGTTGCGACAACATAAATGCAAAAGTTATCATGCACCTAGTCCTGACCAGTTGCAGATTTACTCAACTGTGCAGAATTTGCATATGAGCAAATCAGTTCATATGACAAAAGTTGCACAGGTAAGTTACTTTACATGTGTTAAATATACTGAGGTATGCAAATCGTGTCGTATCAATGGGGTTAAAGAAAACAAAAATTTACGTTACCATCATAAAAGTTTAGCCACATGCGCGGATCTAGAGGGGGGTGGGGGTCCCGACCCCCCTGGAAAATGAAAATTTATTAAATTTGCATAGTAAAATTATCGCAAATATGCCTCGGACCCCCCCCCCCCCATGAAAACACAATTACCCTTCGGACCCTCCTGGAAAAATTTTCTGGATCCGCGCATGAGCCATATAGTATGACAATTACAGAAACAAGTACTAGTGGTTACCATACAAAAGACGACGGTCCCCAGGCTCTCTCCCACCAAGTGGGCCTTCTGTAGGTGGATGCTGCGATAGAAGTCGGGCCGGTCGGGCAGCGAGTGGTTGACATAGGACTTAGAGGTATCTAAGGGAACACAAAACGACCATATTCACACATTGGCAAATATAGGAGATATGGATGTTCATGGTAATTTTTATACTGTATTAAATCTTCTTAAGGTAAAGAGCTATGTATCAAGATATAGGAAAATGATCAAATTTTAGAGCTAAAATATGTTTTTGGAATTTTTTATTTACTTAATAGTAGTGAACAAAAATATCATTTTTCAAATTTGACGGTTGATCCATGGGTTATTTATGACCACCAAGCTTCCCTAAAGAAGCTGTTTTCATCTTTATTATTGTGTTACTAAATTTATGACAATAAACACTAATAAACAGTTCTGTGTGTTTCATTGATTGATTGATCGATCGATCGATCGATTGATTGATTGATTGATTGAACTACTCAACACAGTTTGTTTTTAGATTATATATATCGCTTGCTTCTTTAGTCCTTTAAAGTAAAAACATACTTATGTATACTGTTTTATACTAGCTCTATCTCTTCAGGGAAATTATTGAACATTCACATATATACATGTAAGAAAATGCAAAAATAATTTCGTATATTATTTTATAATTCAAAACAATGTATTTTGAATTTGATTCAGGTTTTCAATACCCACGTTTAAGGTAGCAGCTTCAAATAATATTGATAGACAATTTTTTGCTGATATCTTTGGGTGCTAAACTACAAGTTAATACTTTATTGCTGAAAAAAAAGCATGCTTGGAATCGCGAAAGGAACAGTTCTTTTTTTTTTTTTTTGTCAACTTAAAAACCATGTAGAGACTAGAACAGCAATTGCTAAACCGTTACTTGAATTTGAATGAAATGGACCTTTATTTCTCTTGAATGTTTTTCTTACCCTAATCAAAGATCGGTAAACTTACATGTACATGAAACAATGGTTTTCAACTCTCATCAGTTTGCAAGCTTATGTCAGCTTGGTACAAAATTTAATTGTATGTTAAATCTGAACACATGCAAAGATATCAGTTACAATTTTTTATTGAAAGAATATACAGGTATATATTTAATTAAAATTAAAATTTCTTCCGATTTAGAATCTCAAAATGATAAGCCAGAGAGCAGATTAATATAATGATTTAAGATTTTGAAATAAAATTACGTAATTCATTTTCTGTTATTGAATAAACTGAGTTTTTAAAAATAAATGAAAGAAGAAGATACATGTATGATAGATCATATCCAAAACGCCTTAGCGGAAATTCCATTGCATTTTTTCTTTCATTAAAAATTATGATACTTAGTAAAAATGAATAATTGATATCGATGCTAAAAGACAAAAATGCTCTTTATTACGATTTCGTTTCAACTATTATCATATACGGGTATTTTGTTTGATTAAGATTATCATTTACTGAATAGAGCATTCATCTGTTAATTCTACGAAAGAGTCCAAAATATGTAATGTAAACAGTGTATATGTGGATAATAACCATTATTCATTGATAAATTTTTTATCTTTTATGCAAATGGGTTCTCAATTTGTAACACAAGTTTTTCAAGTAAAAAAAAAAAAAAAAATTAATCCAATCATTTCAGTATATTGTAAAAATGATAAGTAAGAAATACATACTGCAGTTGTCAATTTGTACGAATATACAGACTCCAGTTCCGATAAATGAAAACAATATGGTGAAAAACCGCTGCGGATGCATTGTACACGTTTTAAAAAGGAAACACGAATTTCTTTTAGAAAACTCTTTTCTGATCTCTATTATATATACAAAAAAAATGGTCTCGGTGTAAGCGACGGGAAATTAAAAGCTTTTATTTGATTACTTTGTATCCAGTTGACAAGTAGGAGAGTAAGGTATCAAATTTTTACAGTTTTTTATGTGATTTCAAACTGAACGGTGTGTGGGAGATAGAACGAGGTATCAATTTCTGTGTCCAATAAAAGCGATTAGTTTAACTCTTGCAGGAACATTTTAAGCCGTATCCATAAATTATAAAAGGTCGTGAGCTCGTTCACCTATTGCGCTGAAAATTGATGTTGTATTTATAATTGATGTATTTTTTAACAATTCCCTTCCTTTCATTACAATATACACGTAATATGTACAATGCATTTGCATTCCTATTGAATATATTCAGTTTTCATATTGCTGTTAAGGCAGACTCCACAACAGACAACAAATTCCTATTTCTGAAAGTTTAATTTTGTGGAATGACACATCTAAATATCTTAAATAAGGAAGAAATTTTATATCACATTTTGTTTTTGTTTACATCGCTTCAAACCTATCATTTGAATCTCTATTCAGGGGAGTGTAAAGTGAAATAGCCTTTTTTAAGGATTTGTATTGCTGACACGTTCATTTTAAGGATATCATGCCTGTGCTGCTGTTTATAAAGTAGATATTTTTATTACTTAAGAACTAGTATTCTTAACTATATTCTAACTTGTAAGTAACTTACAGTTAATTATTGTGTAACTTATGTAAGATTCGTGCTTGTGATTTACTTGTACCCTTTATGGCTTGATATACTAAAAGGTCTCTAAAAAGAATTGTTAAAAAAAAAACTTTAAAAATTTAACAGCATAATTGTCATGACCCTGTTATTAAGATATTTATGGAATAAGGAATCATTCTTTGAAAATTATGAGGTGGTCAAATACGGTCGGGTTGATCAAATCCAATTAAGCCCGAGAGGCTTTATGATAGATTTGATCACGCCCGAACGAATTTGATCACCTAAATAGTATTCAAAGAACGAATCCTTATTACTTATTTTTTTTTATATATAAAATTCAGCATTCAGCAATTGTACGATTTAATTTAGTATTAAAATAGTCATTGATGAAGTATATTGGGTCATACATTACAAAATCGATTGGAAGTGTTTTCATAGACAAAGACACTGGAAAATGTAAATATATCTATCGAAATATTAAACATTTGGCCGTGAGTTCTAGATAAATAAAATTTACAGAGGTGAAAATTTATAAAATATAATAATTATAATAATGATAATACATGTTATAATAATAATATTTTAATACATGTTATAATAATAACATTTGCTCTTTGGCCTTTTGATATTACCTTTAAAATAATCTGAACACTAGTGATTATTATGTCCATTTCAGGTAGTTACTATAATAGAAAACTACATTTACACTATTTTGAATAATAGAAGGCGAAATTGTACAGATAAAAGAGTTGTGATTATTGCAGAAAATTAAAAGCTTAAGCAGCTGTACATCTTTGTATGCATCCCCTAAACCATTTTACCCAAACGAAAACCAAGAGAAACCCCATTGCTTCGATGTAAAACTCGGCTTTAATGTGAATACGGAGGTCGGAAGTGTACACTAGTGTACTAAAAGATAATTTACTCAAAAACGATTAAATTCAGAGAAAACTTTAATATATCGATATCGTTCATTTCGAAGGAAATGTATTCTTGTTGTTTGCAAAATGTCTTTTTATAAATATGAATATATAGACAAAATCTGAAATGTTAAAATAATTAAAAAAATAAATATCATCTCGAACTTTTTGTTCTTTTAAAAATCTCACATCAAAAGTATATTTATCTATTGTTCTACTACGTCCAAAATAGGATCAAATTTCAAATGTAAGTGATATCAAGTTCATATTCTTATATTTGTACTTGACAAACGTGCAACGTCATATGTTGATTAAACGCAAATGGTGAAAAGCGTAGTGTAAAAAGAACACTTGATGTGTAAGAAATGAAACTGAAAAATGACTCCCCAGAACTTTAGTGAAAAATAATTTGCTATACATGTATAATCTATTTAACGTTCCGGAAAGTGATGTATTCATTTGTCATTACTGGTTTGACTTCAAAATGTACTTTTCTTTTGAGGATTTGAGTTGAGGACGAAGTTGAGTAATTTGAACAAATTGGTGACGGCGGAGCCCGTAACGGAGAATGAGGCTTGCCAATCCGCAGTGGTTTTTATTCCATTTAATAACGAAATATTTTATAATCAAAGCCCTTCTCTATCATATTGTATAGTGATCGTGGTCATCGAAGAAATTATAGACCCATACAACTGTTTCAGTATTCATTTAGGAGTGTAAAGATATTGTAATAATGAGACTTCCAGAAGTCTTTTTTAACAAACGTGATCTCGTTCACGCGGCTTTTCGTCACGTTTTGACGACTTTTTATCTCGTAACAGCGACTTTGAACTTCTTTACAACGCATTCGATACAATGATTATCTTATCTGGTTAATTGTCAAATATATTATACATAAAATGTGTTAACTTAAATAATAGAACCATTTTAACAAGAGCTTGGACTTTGGGTAGTTGTGTCAAACAGGAATGTGACGTATATAGGGCTGTCTATTTGATTGTTGGCCACTCACCAAGATTTGTCTGGCTTTTGAGCTAAGACTTCACAATCTATGCATACACTACCAGCGTCATTTTAAACTTGTTTAGATGCAAGAACTAGATAGTTACATAATACCTTAAGTCCAAGGTCTTGTTAAAATGATTCTAAAATGATTCGCGTTTATATTGTGCGATTATCAAAAACGTGTTTAATCGTCAAGCTTTCCTCTCCATCTAAACATTAGTGGCCCATGTTAACATTTAACATTAACTAGATCAGCTGTGATGAAAATCTATAAATATTTTTTTTAAAAACAAGATATACTGACTCTTCTGAATTGTTAAGATATTTTTGTATTAGACTTCATATTGCCGCAACTTGGATTCTCGGGCCTTTCCGGCAGAGCGATTGAGACTTCATATAGCTGCTTTGGTTATGGGCCATTGCTGCTCAGGTGATCTTTGTGGCCCCTAGGCTCTTGTTTTTCCAAATCTCTCAGTAAACCTTTCAAAATTGATACAGAGTTTCATCGATTACATACTGCTCTCTATCCAGGCATGTAATAATACAGGATTGTCGTCCTTGGAAATGTTCAACAATCCCCCCCCCCCCACTTTATCCTACTATGCGCGCTTCTGAAAATACTTTAATAATAAATTGCTAACAGGCTAGGGAATAAATAAATAATCAAATTCTAATGACTATACGTAAGTGGTAGCTAAATTAAACAGCTTTATACATTCACACGATGAACGTACAGTCATACCAGTATTCTCCCAATAAAGTCTGGATTTATGAATTTATATTTAGAAGAAACTTTGACTGTTACAATTTAACACAAAGCACCTGGCACAGCCGTCACTTTAGTTTTCAAATCACTCAACCAAAATCTCAAGTCAAATCCTGTAAGGAACGAGTATTGACTTCATGAAGTTAGTGACGGGCGCGGAGGTCCAGATCTGGTTTGAGTTTTTTGGTTCATACAGCCATGAATTGCTGCATCAAGGGAATTAACTCCTTCTGAAGGACACTTGGCGGCTATCAACCAAAGACCCCCCCCCCCAAAAAAAAAAAACCAAACAAACAAACAAAAAAACAAAAACAAACTACAAAAAAAAAAAAAAAAAAACCCCAAAACACGCAAGCGACAAAAAAATAAATAAATAAATAAAATAAACAGCATTACTTATTGCAGAAACTAGACATAATCCTAACATAGCAAACACACGTGTAGAATAATCCCTTAAATATTCGTGTTCGGTTATGATTCGATATTCCCCAAAGGAAGGGGGTAGAAAATGCAGTAATTGAGTGTTCATTTGAAAGGTTTTGTAGAAAAACCATTAAAATTTCTGAAAGAAGATGGTGGAACAAGATAGCGCAAATGCCAATTTGGTTTAATCGTAAAATACATTTTTCGAACCAAATATACTTGATAATGTTATAATACAAGTTTACAAAAGCACAATTTCTAACTACATCCAGTTTTGAATATTTTAACAAACGAAAAAAAAAAATTCTAAAGTTTTGGGGGTATCGAACCCACAGCCTAAAAATCTTAGCTCTATATTTTTAACCTAATGTCTGGTGCTCTAACCACTATGCCATTTCAGTCACAACAAACTATCTATTAAATGCTATATGCGATTTCAACCATGAATTTACGGACTTGTATTATTTTTCTAAAACGTTCAATTGTTGCAATACAATAACATTTTTAAAGTATAGTGGGTCATCTCTCCACGTTTTCGTTGATTGAAATCGGTTTGGTTTCCTTTAAATCTTATATAGACTAAGACAAAAATATGGAACTCAGATCCACTCTATAAAAGAAAAGGCATTGAAGTTCTAAAAATGGCACTATTTGGATGTTTTGACACGCATACGCCAGTTTAAATCAACCTATTCCAAATATTTAACATATTTAAAGGTAATAAATCGGTGTTATGGTAAATATACATCGTTTTCAATAATTTAGAAAGAAATTTTGAGATTTGTTGATATTTTAATTTTATAGTATTTTATATATCCTCATATAGACAGTTTACACGCCTTATTCACCCACCTTCTTCATGAAATTATCGATTTGAATAATATTTCATCTTTATATTTAGTATATATTTCTATAGATAACTTATATAGTGCTGATGATGACTGTTGGGAAGTTTCATTTGTTGATGTTTCGTACATTGGATATAGCGATACCTCAAACTTCCGAAAACACGAAACGCGGGGTGATTCGAAATATCCAAAACCTGTGAGAAAGAAATTTAGATTGAATTTTATATGCAAAGCTTACGCAAGAAAGCGCCGACGCCCTTAGAATACTGCAATTCAGTACTTTAGTGACAACTGCATAAACAAATGCGAAACTGTTAACATCTTTAGATAAATTCGGGGGATGGACGCAGGTGACACGTATCCAGACAAATATTAGTATCTTACTAGAGAAGCACCTGGATCTGAATATTCTACATCAATTCGTACTGTAAACCAGTTCACACTTTCGTTTCGATGGCGTGATAGAAAAGATCAAATTTCAAGGTCGATGAAAGGAAGCGACATTAAATTCACATTCGAATGTGTAAAACTGAACACTTTATTCACAATAAGTATAAATGAAAGTGTTAATTAAACACAAAAATGTAAAATAAAACGCTGTCTTCATCTCATTTTCGAGCTATATATAGAGCAATATATATATTTTGAGAAATGATTCTGTAAATCCTGAGATTTTGTATACTGTCCTCCCTGATATAATTTATTTAACAAAAAAAAATTAAAAAGGTGGACAAAATTATTATACTTGTGTAAAGTAACTAGAAATGGTACTGTCCCTTTACTAATCTCACATATCTAACTGCTTTGAGTACAAAATGTTAGTCTTTTATGAAAAGCCGCGTATCAGGTTTTCTAATGCACATGTTCTACATATTGTCTGTTGAAATCCCATCGAGATAAATAAATGTATCCACAAAGGGGTATTTACGGGGGAATAAAATCCTATTTCGTTAAAATGTGTAGCTTACGGGGTTTTTACTGATATCAATAAAACAAACGAAAAAAGTCATTTTACTGCTTTTAAATTATACCTAATTTGTTTTACTTATTACTTACACTAAACCAGAACGGAGTAAATAGGCAAAATAATGGGTAGTGGAACAGATTTGTGCTTTATTTGGAAAAAAAAAAAATTCTGAAACATATCTTACATGTAGCATCAAGTTTTAAAAAAAAAAAATGCTGAAACGCATCTTACATGTAGCATACAAGTTAATATACAAAAAAAATCACAGCAACCTTTAAAAGACAGATTCATTTATCCACAGAACTAAAAAATCACCAAAATCTGCTAAAAATGCATGTCGGTTGAAATGGTAAAAAGTACTGGGGTATACAGTGATTGTATGTTGTATTTCAAAACCAAAATAACATACACGTTCGACTTGAGAAAATAGTAAGTAAGAGTGTACTAAGTAGATTTACTGACACTTTCAGCCATTAAGACATGTCATGTAAATGCATTGTGTATAAAGCAGCGCAATATTGATCTGGTTTTGTATACATAAAACATCATCTTTTTAAAAAATGGTCATTTTGAAGCCGTCTATTCCAATCGAATAAATCTTTAGACTGGAATCCTGATACAGTAGAACATTGATTACATGCAAGCATATAAAATCAAACCCTGAGGCTTCATCAAATAAACACACTACACCTGGAAAATACTCGTAGATCTAAATAAAGACAAAAAATAAAAGAGCATCTGACATTGGTAATCACATTCTTAAAAAAAAAAATTTGATATTTGATATACTTGTAATACCCTGCCTGAAATAGTTGGTTCTACAGTTGTATAACAGTCCGACTCTTTCAAAATGTCACAGTATGCAATCAAACACAAAAGTCATAAACTACAGGTAAAAAGCCCCACATAAAGCGATTTTTTTTTTTTTTTAAATATTTTTGGTGTATCTCTTGCATATAACTTTTTTTTTAATCAATTATGACCATAACCAACGTTTTTTTCTTCTTCATAAAATCATTAAAATACTGTACTTGCCTTAGCAAGAATACTCTACATGTAATTTATATGGCACATAAAAACTTTGGTTAAAGTTTACCTCATTTTCAAATTGAAAACAAGATCCAAAGTATAAAGCTCAATTTGTCTATCCACACAAAGACTAAGAAACACCATTTAAAATCCACTGAAAGAAGAGTGGCTAAAAACTGTACATGCATATTCATCTTAATGGGACATCAATTTCTTGTAAAAATTGGAAAAGTTCTAATTAATGCTTCATCATTGGGATTCTTCTTCAAATTCAGCTTTAATTCTGGCGAGAAGTTCCGGTTTAAGCATTACATCAATGCAAGTCATAGCTAGAGCCTTAGCCATGTCTAAGGTATATTTCTGGGCTTTTGGATCACCTGTAGAAAAAGAGATCTTTACAGTGAAAACTCTATATTGTAACCTATATCCTAAAGTGTAACTTTAACTGGTAAATGAGAGAGAGAGAGAGAGAGAGAGAGAGAGAGTCTGGGTTTATTTAAGTATTAAGGAATCATTCTTTGAATATTATGAGGTGATGATTTCGGTCGGGGCGTGATCAAATCTATTATAAAGCCTTATTGGATTTGATCATGCCCCGAGCAAAGTTATCACCTCATAATACTAAAAGAATGATTCCTTATTCCTTAAACAATTTTCAGCAATTGGACAATAAAATATTTGAATATAAATAAGCAAACCCCACTTGTGCCCCAATTATACGGCATTTGAATTTATTGGATTGTATAATACAAAATTGATATGTAGTGTTATCGCAGGCAAAGACATTGACAAATGTAAATATTTAAGTATCTTTGAGTATTATGAGGTGATAATTTCGATCGGGGCACGATCAAATCCAATAAAGCCCAAAGGGCTTTATGATAGATTTGATCACGCCCCGACCGAAATTATCACCTCATAATATTCAAAGAATGATTCCTTATTACTTATATTTAAATAATTTTCAGCAATTAAACATTAAATATTTGAATATAAATAAGCAAACCCCACTTGTGCCCCAATTATACGGCATTTGATTTTATTGGATTGTATAATACAAAATTGATACATAGTGTTATCGCAGGCAAAGACACTGACAAATGTAAATATCTAAGGAATCATTCTTTGATTATTATGAGGTGATAATTTCGGTCGGGGCATGATCAAATCCAATAAAGCCCAAAGGGCTTTATGATAGATTTGATCACGCCCGACCGAAATTATCACCTCATAATATTCAAAGAATGATTCCTTATTACCTATATTTATATAATTTTTAGCAATTGTACGATTATATGTAAGAATATTAATTATGCAAACCTTGCATGCACCTAAACAATACGTCATTTGAATTTATTGGACTGCATAGTACAAAACCGATTCAGAGTGTTATCACAGGCAAAGACACTGAAAAATGTAAATACCGAAAAACACGTTATAGCGAACACACTTATAATGAGTTGACGCTTCCAGCGAAGTGAGTTTCATTCCCCCTGACTTTATTACATGTTGTAAACTTGAAGGATATAACAAATTACGCTTACAACGAAGCAAAACGCCTGTCCCTAGCACTTCGTTATAAGCGTTTTTTACTGTATAATAACAAAAGGTCCAAATCAGTTCTTAAAACATTATAGTGGGAAAGACTGATTACAGACAAATTATACTATCATAGTATTTGGATTAGTAATGTCACCCCTGCGAATGTGTTCGGAATGTTTTCTTTATCGTTGCTAAGTATGTAATAAATCCAGAGGTGCTCGAATGAAAGTTCACGAGACTTCCCCGAGATCTGTTCAGTTCCTGTGAAATTTCGAGCGGAAGTATAAGTGTTCGGATTATCTCAAAATACGTAAGTACTGGCCGTTTTTCATATCATATCCTACTTTGATTTATGTTAAAACATTAAAATCTATTAAGATATATGTCTTATTTCATCATCTAGCGGTTATTTAAACTAAACGATGATATTCAGAACAGAGTTATCGTTCGTGTTCAACCACTCTACACGTGGTTGAAAATGTAAATATTGGGTTGCTTGATAAAATCATAGCCATGTTTTATGCGTTTGTTGTGCAGTACTATAGTTTTTTAAAAACAGAGTGGGTGCCTGTTTTGTATAAAAACGTAGTATATCTAGCCATTTTCAAGGAACATTCTGCATAAAATAGTATAGTCTGTTTCACTATTGACGTAATTGCTAGGTCAGGCGCGGATCGAAAATTAATCCTTAGGGGGATCGCTACTAAGCATGTTAATTGTTGCAACAACAGAAAAACACCTATATTTTCTATTGTCACATTTATTTCTAAAACTCATTTTATCCACTAATTAATGAAGATAAAGTTTGAAATCAATATATGTCTAGATTTTATATTTGACTATACAAGTACCTAGATATTAGGAAATAGACTATAAACAAGAGGCACGATTTTTACTGCGAAACTGAAAGGGTCAAATAAAACCACGTGGTCTAAATTTGAATGACAATAACATTCGCAGGGGTGAATGTGTAGTACCTACTACAACCCCCTAATAAACTCCAGAACTCATATCACCCAGCAATTCTTACCAGCAGCAGCAGTGAAATCCATGGAGTGAGTGTTACAGTCCGCTCCTATCTCAAACTCGGGGTGTATAGTAGGAACTTCATAGGACACATTGCCAACGTCCGTGGAGCCCCCCAACTTCTTCAGAATGGATTCCTTGTCTGTGTCTGTCTGTATACCCAGTCGACCGGCGTTCTCCTCGTAGGTCTTGGTCATCTCTTCATTGGTCAACAGGTTCAGGAAGGTGGAATGCAACTTCATTTTAACCTTTGAGAAATCGATTTCATTGAAGGTTACTGCTTATGCTGTGTTAATTACGGTAAGCTCTCAACTTTCAGCTCTCTTCTTTTTTGTTTATAATGATGGTGAAAGTATTAAATAGACATATATATCATTAAGTTGATTCCCAAATTCCATTTAACATGGTGAAAGAATTAAATAGACATATATATCATTAAGTTGATTCCCAAATTCCATTTACCGGTAACATCTTTTTCACATCTTATATTAAACCTCCAAAAACTAACAATAATGTAGAAGAATACATGTACACACATCACAGTCCGTAGCCAGAGCCGCACCATCCACACAGTTCTTCAGCATTTTCTCCAGTTTCTTCAGATTCCTGTTCTTTGGGGTTCTGATGTAATACTCCAGGGCTGCAGTCCTTGGTATAATGTTAGGTCTAGCACCCCCATCTGTCACAATGCCTGTAAAAATCAAAGAACTGAAACCACTCACAGGTTGGCAGATATAATAAATAATAAAAAAAAAATCCAATGTTGAACAAAGAAAAAAAGGGATGAATGACAAATTCATCAATTCTTACACTATATGAATTGGCAGTAAATATTCACCCATTTCCAGAATTAAGTTTTGGTAAATAGTAAAGAAGTAGAGATGCACATGCTCATACAAAAATAATTTTCAATTTCTATTCACTTCTCTTTAAAAAGAGGACAGGTTTCTGACAACTATAAAATTTTCAAAAACAATTAATTCCAAGCACTGTCACATTTAGCAAAATGCTAACAAATTCTTGAGATGTAGTTAAACACTAAAAATGCTTGAGACTTTGTGAACACTTAATAATAAAATGCTTGATACTTTGTGAACACTTAAAATGCTTGAGACTCTGTGAACACTTAAAATGCTTGAGACTTTTCCAGCATTAAAAATGCTTGAAACTTTGTAAACACTGAAAATACTTTGAACTTGGTATAAACTGTAAATGTAATATATTTGGTGTGTACAATATTTGGCGGAAATTAGTTTTTGAACAAGTTGGCATGAATCTGATTTAAAGTATTCCTGAATGTGACTATTGTTATATATATATACTGGTACTGTACCAGTTATCGGCTAAGACCAGTTATCGGCTAAACTGAGAGTTCGGGTTTATAGCACGCGACTATCTGAGATTTTTTAATTCAGTCCTCTGTTTTGAATAAAGAAAAGTAAGTTTGCTTGAAAACTTACTTGAATATGTTTTAAACATGAGTTTAAACGATCATTGTTTACCGCTGATTTACATCTTTGCACTTTCAGCAGTGGGGGAAGTGACGTAATATGTTAAAAATAGAATATAACCCCTTTGTGATACATTATTATTTCCCTTCTCTGATTTGACATATAATATCATTACATATAACATGTAGAAACAAAAGAAATTCACTAAATTCTGAGAGATTCATAGCGCAGTTGAACGCCTGATTGCACAATATTATGCATTGAATAGTCTACGATTTTGTGTATTACCGTATGATAACAAACGAATAATTTTATGAGATTTGTTTATGCATCATAACCCCTACGAACTTTAGTCTGACCCCAAAAGGGACATAATTCAAATTACATTTTGCAGAGTATCAAATCAGAGTATCAAAGGGATTTTACTATGTTATTATCGCGAAGCCGATAACTGGTACAGTAAATCGTAAAAACTCGGCAAATTCTGGGCGTGCTAAAAAAGCACACAAAAAGATGTTTTGGGTTCTAAATAATGATTTAACCTAACAGGTGCATAAACAAGGAGTATACCATTTAAAGTATGTCAAGTTTTATTCAAAAATATCAAGAAATAAGGAAATACGAAAAGAAAACGTTAAATTTTAGCCGATAACTGGTACAGTGCCAGTATATATGCATTGCATTTCGCGATATACTTGATTTAGCGGAAGCCGCTAAATAGAATACACAGCCAAATGTAGTACGTTTACAGTATACTAAAAATGCTTCAGTCTTTAAGAACACTCAGGGCTCCTTCATCAGCCATCTGACTCTGTAAACATACCGTGAAGCATCCAGCCAGGAGGGAGCTGCTGCCTCATACAGGAGACATTGTTGTAGCACAAGATGGCAGCATCAAGGGCATTAACTCCTTCCCAGGGAAACTCAGCAGCATGAGCCTCTACTCCAGTGAAATGCATAGATACTCTATCAAATAAATTAAATCATATCAAATCAGTACCGTGTAATGGCTTATTCTCGTGTTCAATTTCTACCAATTGAATCACACTTAGAACCGTTTTAACAAGAGCTTGGACTTTCAGTGGGATGTTACTACATGTATCTAGTTTGCTCATCAAAACAAGCTTTCAAATAATTGACCTCCTTTCTTCTAATTTGCTAAGAGAAGCTCATTAATATTCATAGACTGTCAAAACCGGAAAGCTGTTTGCAAAGATCTGCTCTGCTATGTGAAATTGACACTGTTTCAGTGAAATATACATCCCTGGATAAGGTCGGACGAGTGTCATTGCGTTCAATGTATTCATATCTATTAGCCAATGACTGGACAGTTAACCACTAGTAGACCCCGCCTTCATCAAATCGGAGTTATTCACGTACTACCCAAAGTCCAAGCTCGTTAAAACGGTTCTAATAACATTTATGCCCTATTTTAAATCTGTTTGACAGTTGTGTGTAAAGACGCATGTCATTGTAATATACGCCGTCATAACTTATCATTATGAATTGTTCAAAAATCAAATTTACTAAAAATTGCAATGAATGGGTGAAAATAAAATTGAGAGAAAACTTCCCCAAATACAGTACTTATTACAAATATTTGATATCGTCCTGCATGCACTTTTTTTTTTTTACTTTACACAATTTTACCATCCACACCAATCTTAATTTGGCACCAGTGTTCATGCACTCACTCTGAAACAGCTACATAATTTGGTCTGGATATAGAATACTGAGAGGGGTGGGCGGTCATTGCAAAATCGACATCTTTGAATATTTGTGCTTTAATGAAGGTCAGCTTCCCTCCCCTCTGTTCCTCGGCCGGGGTGCCCAGCAAACTGACCTACAGCAATATGGTAATTAAAAGGAGATAATTAGAACAACAGATAATAAAAATGGCATACATGTCAAGTCCACATATTGTCAATTAACAAGAAAATTATGAAGAGAGCTTTTCTGTCTGTTGGTTTTAATATTCTATGTATACCAGTAGCATTGCTTTCAATATCCATGATATCAGTGAAAATGTCAAAAAGATATAAAATGTACTATATAACAATCAATGATACTTATGCCTTGACGTGCTAATGGCAACAAATGGTAACCATAGTGGAAATAATAGCAATATATTAATATAGTTAAGTGGACAACCCCCCCCCCCTCCCCCCAGAATACATGATGATGTGTTGTAAAGGAAACTACAAATCACTACAACTTAATTGTACTCTGCTTGCACATGATACAAGTGTATGAACAACACTTAAAATGTACTCACTCATAAAAAATGCTTCCTGTTCTATGCTTATATTTTACAGAGTGTTTCATATCAAATAATCATCATAGTTTTGTTACATTTAATCCTACTTAAGATGGAATAACACATCATCACAAAATGGCTGACCTCTGATCAAAACGACATTTCGTTTTATTAAAAGGATTTTATCGATGGTAACATGTAACTTACTCCATAGCCAAGTGGATTAAGTGTCGGGCTTGTGATCCGTACATCCCGAGTTCGAATCCCTCAGTGGCTTTTGTTGTTACTTACTAAATTGAATTTTTTAGATATTCATTTATTATCCCCAAACCGCAAATTTTTTCGCTTATTTGACATATGTACAGTTTATTAATCATTATATCTTTCATAATCAAATATATAATTTACTGTTAATTTAAGTGATTTTTTTCCAGGCGTGTTCTTCCACCTAAAGCACGACATCATACTTCTCCTTATTTAACTACGGTCATTATTAAGTCACTGCTCTCAATTACTACCTATCTCTCTTGAAAAAAAAAAATTGCTTATTCAAATGACGTACATATATGTAGTGCACTATAATTAAAAGTCGATAAAATAAGAAAACAGTGATTTTAAAATGGAATATAATTATATATATACATATATTATTTATACAAGTATGTATTTGCTCATACAAAAACCAAAACAAGCAAATTTTCAAGAAGAGTATTCAGTCAAGATTGGCCTAACAGTTTACATGAAAAACTTGAAAAGTAGCCAGTGTATTGATATTGCTATGGCATGCACTAAACCTATTTTCCTCACCTTCCCGAAAGGTTCACCTGCTGCTTCAAAACATGCTTTAAGTGCAATGGCAATAGCCACACCAGCCTCTACAATCAGATTGTGGCCACTAGCGTGCCCTAATTCAGGCAGGGCATCGTATTCGGTCAAAAGCGCCACATGTGGTCCCTTATCTTTGTCACCACACACTGCTCTAAAGCCTGTAGGCAGAATACACTGTTTGTCCACCTGTGGGAACTTGTATTTATCCAAGAACTCGGTGACTGTGTCGTGAGCTTTGTATTCCTCGTGAGCGAGCTCAGGGTTGGACCAAATGACGTGACTCAGTTTCGCTAGATCTTCCGCTGCTTTGTCTATTGCTTCACAGGCTACTTCCTTCAGTTTCTCTATATCCATAGTATGTGACAGAGTTATCTAACAAAATGGAATTTCTCTGAAATTAAAGAAAAGACCCATCAAAATTGACCACGAAAAAAAAATCATCAAAGTACTGAAGTACTGAAAGCCAGGCTCATTTGATGTGTAATTATGCGTATTGTGTAGTATAGCCTGGCAATCTCTCTCTCTCTCGTGCTTTTAATGTCTGCCCTTTGCTGAGTCAAAGAGCGACTAAATTTTGTAAAGGGCTATTAACAAAAATATGTCTGTCTAGTAGTAGAAAAAAATCAGTGCATTGAATTTTGAAATGAGCGCTGTTAAATCAATCCCCCATTTCTTTGATGTGGAGCCAAATATCAAATCATGGTAAAGTACCTGGTAGTTCATGGAATTTCATATGCACTGTATATGTGCCCATGAACATGCAGTTTTTAAAAACACGTAATTGATAAGGAAAAACCCCACAAAACTCCTCACTAAATTTATTTGCAAACAAAAAAAAAAACCCACAATATAAAAATTTTCTTCTTGCAATTTTCTAAATATGCTTAATTTCGAACAATCATGTAAAGAATTGAACAGTTAAAAACATCAGTGCAAAATAACAATCGCCATTTGAAAACTTTCAATGTTTTTAATATTGATTACCGGTACAAAGTGCGAATGGAAATCATATAACAATTCAGACTTAAAATCCACTTTAAAAATTCCCCCAATGTTCATAAAGTTCTTACAAAAATTTCCTTGACATGATCAATATGCAAGGTCTATGAAACTTTCTATGGCTCTATTAT
The DNA here is from genome assembly GCA_020458035.1 of Magallana ariakensis. Classification (NCBI taxonomy): domain Eukaryota; kingdom Metazoa; phylum Mollusca; class Bivalvia; order Ostreida; family Ostreidae; genus Magallana; species Magallana ariakensis. The sequence goes on along the minus strand of CM035812.1, from coordinate 41,661,874 downwards.
GCCTCTTTAATTGTATGCATGCAGCAATGAATTAATTGATTCATATTTTAGACTGATCAGTAATGTCAGTCAGACTGTGTGGTAATTCATGTCTACAAATTTACGTAAAACACTACACCATAGGTCAGCACGTGTAGGTGTAGTCAGTGAGTACACATTTACCAATTAGTGCTTTACTGATAAGGAAATATACATGTACCACCACAATTCAGTAAGTTGATAGCTGGTCCATAGAAAATGGCAACATACATGTACATGAATATTTACATCTACTGTGTATGATTCCCTCTATTTCTTACGGAGACTCATAGTTAATTCATACTTCTATAGAAACAGCCAGGCTGAAATCTACATGCCCCATTTATCATTGGTCGAAATTTACAGCGGCTGAAACTGACAGGACTGAAATCGGCACACCCTGTTTATCAATTGGTCGATCGAAACCTACAGCAACCAAAGAAAAATCACGCACTGCACGAAATAATCATGATGATGTCGGGCTCAAAGTCTCACAGGAGACGATTTGGCTGTTTCTTTTAGCTAACATACTTATGTACATTAACAGTAATTTAGTGATTTTACTTACTTTTTACGCTCAATTTATTAATTAGTTAAAAGACAGATGTAAAATATAAACTTTGATGATTTATGTGGTTTATGAAGGAAGCGATCATTGCAGAAAAAATTTACATAACCCGCGTTATTTATTTTTTCTGCAATGTCACCACCTTCATATCCCGCATTAATCACCAAAGAGAGCATTTTATTGTTTAAAAGACCTCCTCTCCCTTTACCTAACTCTGGACCATAAGTATTCGAGAGTCCATGCAATGGGAGAGGGGATGTTCAAACATGTTTTTCAATACGCGGGGTTGTTAAGGAAGCATATGGAATCTGAGTTGCATGTTATTCCGTGGAATCACCAATCTCAGTTATGTATGTATATATTCAAATATTTAAGCAACGAAACGTAGACCAAAAACAAGTAAAACATACTGGAGACAATTTTTTTCACAATATAGATTGTATTACGTAGATTTACACATTGACGACGTCACGACTGAAAGTTGTGTAAATTTGATCGGAAAGCATTGTAAACAGATTCAAAATATATGGAATCTAAGAACTCTAATTAAGTATTTTGGTGTGATTTATTGAGATTTGAACAAAACAATACACCGTATGTACTGGACTTCAAATTTTACAAGTATCGATTAAGTTTGATCAAATTGAAAAGTGCTGCTAAAATCCTGTGTTATGTGTTGTTTTGATGCAACTTACCATTTTTCGTGTAGAGCAGGCGTTTCAAAACAGATAATCTGGACATTTTTCATATTTAGTGGATGAACAAAGTTTGAGCACAGAGGTATTTATTAGTATTGAAATATCAAACGAAAGGTGGTGGAAGCAAAAACTTGGGACAGAGTATACACCGTTGAATGGTAAGCAATCCTAGCCACTATGTATATATATTCGTAGCCGAAATTTTTTTAAATATGCTATTCACCATGGCTACACATTAGTAACCACATAAAAACATGAAATATTTTTAATATTTAGTGATATTTTGTTCATCCTATAAGTTATTATGAATTTTAACATTACATACATAAATATATAATATTATACAGTCAAACTTCGTTATTTCGAACTAGATAGGACTGTTTAAAAACTTCGAGATATCCGAGTATTCGAGATATTGAGGGTAAAATACTTTTAAAAAAAAAGGGGTTGGGACTTTCAAATTAGCGGTACTTGACATATTTATTGTATTCGAGATATCAGCGTTCGAGATGTCAAAGATCAACTGTATTTCCGTTTGAAATTAACAAATTGTGTTGATGTTACGTAAATCATGTAACAAGTCTGTAGTTGAATATTTTCAACTTCAAATCAAAGACCTAGCAGCTAAACTAGTGGTCCGTTCAATTGACCTAATTATCTATGACCTAGCAGCTAGGCTAGCTGCTATGATCTTGAAGCAGCCCTGAATTTAGCCAAAAGTTAATCATGTTAATTACCGGTAATGTTTCAAATCCAACGTAACATGAACCTACATTTAACTACACAAACATCCCCCCCCCAACACACAAAAAACAAAATACCTACTCCAGTATCAAGATAATCGAGATCAAGTTCTGTAAACATCTATGTAACGGAAGAATTGGTTGAGGGGGATGTGCAGCCATCTTGTACATTTGTGGATAAGAATGTAAACATTTCTTGAACTAGCTGGCTTCTAATCTGCCCGAAGCTTACCAAAAATGTTGCCAAAAGATTAAAAAGCAATAAACATTAGGTTCTACATGTTGTTTTTTGTGCAAATTATGCATACAAGAATAGAACAATGCCTTTTTAATCTCTCAGAAGAGCTGTCGAACTGCACAGCTTCAGACTTATTTTGAAGATTTAAATATATCTGAAAAAAATATGAAGAGGGTTCATCAGTGTCCTCTATATAACCATTTGTTGAGAAAAGGTTTAAATTTTGCACATTAATGTTGTAATTTTGTTTAGAAATAGGGTACCCTATTTTTCAGTTGGCATGGGATCTATTTTTAGAACAAGAAAAATCCAGTCTAAACTTAGACCTCCTGTGTCTATGGAGACACATTGACGTTATATTTCATTAAAAAAAATGTCAATTCAAAATAATCTGTGTTGAAGGTGACATACATCACTAAAGTTTGTTTTGGTCAGTTCTATTAACTAAGTATATATTTAAGTAAATAAGTGGGGTAGAGGTCCAAAAAATTGATTGTCTTATATAAAAAATATACATATATTTTTCAATGAAAACATAACTTCTATGTGCTTCCACAGACACAGACAAAAATATCTCGAGAAAATTGATAATTTCTAGGACCTATTATAAGAATAGGGTACCCTACTTTGAGACAACGTTGCAACCTAAATAAGCAAGCTTAGACCTTTTCCTCAACAAACGGTTGTAGAGTGGACAACACCAACCTCCTTTTAATTTTTTCAGATTTTTAAATCTTGAATTTAAGTCTGTAGCTGCGCAGTTCTAAGTGATTTAAGTCATATTTATTGCTTTTTTATCTGTTGGCAACAGTTTTGGTCTGTTTCGAATAGAAACAAGCCAATCAAGAAATGTTTACAATTTTATCCTCAAATGTACAAGATGGCCGCACATCCCCCTTCAACTTTAAGTTAAAGTTCAGCAATAGAACATGTTTAACGAATGCTGGACAACTCGCCCCCAAGACATATTGCCCCCAAGAGAGCTTGCACCAGTTCGAGACAACTCGCTCCCAAATTAGGACAACTCGCCCCCATTAAAAACAGATTTAATATGCATTTAATCAAATATTGTTACTTTTCACTAATCTTCCAAAATAATAACAAGTCAAGTATTAAGTTTCTAATTTTTATTATTAAGGCCAAGATCTAGTACATAAAAGATGTCTACAGATGAATGAATTTCAGGATATTAAATACTTTCAATGTCGAATGATGCTTCATAACAGTAGCTTTGTTTTATAGAGTGTACCGGCTCTTACATTTCAATCTGTTAAACACAATGAAAAATCATGTTTTTAACAGTCAATGTCTATGTATTATGAAGGAAATAAGTAATAAATCTCAAAATTTTGTCCATTTTTGACTAATTTAATATATTTAGAATGCCTACAGGCTCTCCAAAAATGGTATTGACCATTTTAGCTCCTGACCTCCACTTTAAAATGATGTCAAAATCATTTACCTCGGTAATATTTATTAGTTTGATAAGATATTGGTGCTTCTGATTGGTCGCAAAAATTTCTTTGATACCTGCATCAATAAAATTTTACGCCTGATCTACTTTTCTCAACTGTTCTCATTTAGCACTATTTATAGAATGGGAATTTCCAAAATAAACACTGTCAACAAAATGTAAAGTTGTATCTTAATTGTCAACAAACAAAATACAACTTTAAAATTATAACGAATTAAAAGTTTAATCTTGAAAAATAAACAATACACAAAATATAATTCACTAAATAGAAAAATAAGCGTCTTCTCACGATTTCGTCTGCTTAAGATCAACGACCAACATTTACGCCAAGGCTGGCTGTTCCAATATTCCAGGAATAATTATAACGAACATATAGGCCTTTACACTTTCACTGTAACCCTGTTGTTCAAATTTGGTAACGATGAGTTTTAAATTAACACATGTAAATGATTGGTCATCAGAATAAGGATCGTAAAGCAAAGCTATGAGTAGTGCATCAACTCCTTTGGCGTATTCCAAGCGGCAGATCTATCATTTAAGTACCTCATTGTCTATCTAGTTACCACAACATTTACAAAAGTCGCACATACATACTATTCTTTGTCGACATATCAACTATTTTCGTCCACGATCGCGTCTCCTTGCTTGGTAATGCCCAGTTGCATATTCCAGCGGTCTTACATTAAAACCAGTTTCAATGAATCTTGCTGCACAGTGAATAGTATCACAAGCCATCGCATGTATTTTCCGTTCGTTTTCAATTCAGCCGGTTCAGATTTCTACTTTCTATTTGTGTTTAATCCATTAAATTCAGCCCAATAGCCCTGCATCAGCTGAAGGCGTGTCCATTTTGAATATTGTTTGCTGTTACATACGCGCTGCTTTATTTACATTATTTATATTTTTGATCCATGACACTTCACATTTTACGATTTGAAATTGTTTTATTAAATGATAAAAAATGTATTTAATAATTTTGCTTATTGATCGGAAAATTTTTTCATCAATGCACATAGTGCATTGAATTTTTCTGGTAAATTTTTCCTTTGATACGTCGATCAATAGAAAAATTATTAAATTCATTTCTTAATTCTGTATAGGTATCGGGACTACTTTTTCAGTGATTCGATAAAGAATGTGAAGAAGCTGTTTCATTTTTTAAATAATTAATTCCTTTAAAGCCGTAAAGTACAGGAAAAATTTTCATCAAATCAATTATGACATAATGGTTCTAGCCCCAAAAAGACACGCTGGAATCATTTACTAGATCTTGACCTTATATACATAGGTACGCCACTGAATTAATCATCAACTTTATTTCACGTAAGCTTCAGAGCTTGGATACAATATAATTATAGACATCACTATCACATGAATATTATAACGCGATCATTTGATCGCTGATTTTATAATTACGTTCATGGTCATAATTAAGATGAATTCAAGTATAAATCTAAGTAAAACTGTGGTTGAAAGTTTTGTTAATCTGTTAAATTTCAAATTAAAAACTATTAAAATTTGAAATATAACCTGTAGAATATAAAATACACTGTGATATATAGCTGAAAAAAAATTTGTTTTAACATTTCGTCAAAATACAAACAAAATATTGGGGGCGAGTTGTCTTTTTGTCGGGGGCGAGCTGTCTTGAGTGGTTTGCGAGTTGTACTAAATTGGGGGGTGGGTGTCTTTGGTTGTACTGGGGGCGACTTGTCTTGGGGGCGAGTTGTCCCGCTTCCTGTTTAACACCGTTACAGAATAAAGGCATATGTTTCTAACTATAGAATGTTCTATCGCTAGTTTATAGCCTGCTATTATCACTATTTAGAATATTTATGTAATCCAACATCTAAATGTATTTTCATCATAACAAAGACCATTTAAAAAAAGGGACATAATGACCACTAAAATACCTCTCAGTGTCGCTACTCGCTAGTCACTCCTCCGGTAGAACTAAAAGATATGGCTAAATGAAGGAAAGAGTATTTCGGTATTGGTAAAAAGGACATTATTAAATATTACACTACAGGTGTATATATAGAGATATAAATTGAAGTTTTCTATTGTAAGACATTGATCAACAGAATTCACAATTTCAAATTTATTCACCTGTTCACCGAGACAAAAGATCTTGGAGAAGTTTTGTATTTTTCTATATAAAAAAAATTTCGAATTGGTTTTTGTATAATTACTATAAATTATAATAATGGAAATAATAACTATGTATATATTAGAGAGGCGTAAAATACTTGTATAAATACATGATTAGGTTTCTCGATAATAATTCCTTTTGTGTTTGTTACATATTATAATTCTTAATAACATTAAAAGTTTTTTCGTTAAATAGACTTACCCTATTTTCGGTTTATGTTGGTAGACTGCTTTGTTGTGTGAAAGAACAGCTTTTTATTCCAAGTTCCCTAGTTGCTCGTAATCTTTATGAATTTTTATATTCAATGATTATTAGTTTTTTAGAAATCAATAATCAGATTCCAATTTTGTCGCTGGATAGGTCTTTCAACTACATGTAACAAGAGGTTGGGCAGGATCACTGATCTGGAAAATTGCAGTTCTACCAGGCCAAGCCGATTCGTGAAAGTGCCATAACCGTCGTCTGCTTGTTGTACCAACTCATAGATATTATATAGAAAGGATTTTCGACAGGGATATTCAGGATAAAATATAGGTTGTGTTTACAATTGATTTTATCAAAGTTTTTTTTCCTTTATATTCACATGATTAATTCATCTATTGTGTAGAAGAAAAAAAAAACATTGTTAAAGAAGTGGAGGAGGAACTGTCAGATCCTGAATATGTTAGTTTTCCGCCGAGGTGCCCACTTTTTTAATGATGTTTTTTTTCCTACACAAGCCCCTGTAATCAATTGTCATGATTGTGGAAAAATATTCATAAACAGCTGTTAAATATTATGAAGACTGACAATAGACCAAATTTGACACGCAGACATTAATTATTATGATAACAATAATGCTAAAAGGAGGTACACGTGTACTTAATCTGATTAAAATAAGATCTTTGATCCGCTCCGACAAATTTGTGTAGTGACATCGAATTTGTCGGAGCGGATCAAAGATCTTATTATTAGATATTTGATCCGCTCCGACAAATTCGATGTCGCTACACAAAGCTTTGTGTAGCGACATCGAATTTGTCGGAGCGGATCAAATATCTTATTTTAATCAGATTGATGTGTACTTTGACAAACTTTGACATTTTTTTTATTCATATACATTGTACTATGATCAGACTATAGCTGTGAATCTTTGAGATTTGTTCGGGCTTTATGTGGGTACTACTTACCCATGAATAGACATCTGCAATGAATTTAATCTATTAACTAATGTTATAATATGTATACATAGTTACCATTGAATTTACGTCCCAAAGAACCTTTGAAAAATTGACAATCTACAAAAAATGAACCCCCACAAAGTTAAATGGTTTCACATTAATTATTTTTTGGGTTTTTTTTGTTTTAAGTGGCAGGATCAATTTCAAAAATGGATGTACAGAAGTTACGTGATGTAGCCTGTGCAGAAATTGACAAATACGCTAAAGATTTGGCTGCACTCAGCCATGTTCTTTTTGCCAACCCTGAGCTAGCCCTAGAGGAATTTATAGCACACGATACACTAACAACATTTTTAGACAAGCATAGCTTTGATAAAGTAGAAAAAAACTTTGTGTTGCCCACAGGATTTCGGGCTGTATATGGGGACAAAAGTAAGGGTCCCCATGTGGCTATTATGAGTGAATTTGATGCCCTACCTGGCATAGGGCATGCTTGTGGACATAATCTCATTGCTGAGGTGGGCGTGGCAGCAGCTCTGGGGGTCAAGGCTGCACTAAAGTCTGTGGAAGTCCCATTTGGACAGGTAAGACTTGGTAAAGCTATACACGTAATAGTAAAGCTTTAGTTTGCATAGTTTGATTATCTATGATTTGAACTGATAATATAGAGTAAGTTATCTACTCGGACTTTATTTTTAATTCTCTCACGTTCATATAACATGGAAAGACATTTAAAACTTTTCAATCTACATGCCCCTTGGGGCAAGTGACCTAACGCAAATTCTGACTTGAATGAATGTAAAAATTGGTAGCCTGAAAATTAGTAAGAAAACATCACCATATATTCATGAATTTTATTTGAGTAACTCGCAATATAATGATGACCGCATACTTTAATACTTTCTTAGTATTTGGTAAGCTGAGTTGCTGGTTAAAATATTGATGGACCAGCACTTTTGGCATAAGGTGCATACCTTACTAGTGTATGGGTCAACTATTCCTGTTAATTTGGACTGCAATTAAGCAACTAAACTTCATTTACTTGTAATAACATGTTTAATTTTCTATGGATGCTTCTTCTCAACCAAAATACTACAGAGAGGACTGCAAAGCGTTCTTAGTGTGATGATCGTTGCTACTGACATGAGATCCCTGTATTATATAACGTACAGACTATCACAATTGGTTAGCTTTTGATCTGTAAGGCATGCATTAGTCCGTAATATCTGACGTAGCCAGGAAAACCTGGCATGTAAAATATCAAAATCGTTAAAAATGCCAGGAAAACGTCAGATATTTCGGAGTAGGCATGCATGAGTTCAAAATAGGTAAGGGTCATTACAATATTTAGCTTTAATATATGAAATGGATGAAATAAAAGTAGATCATAGAGTCCATGAAACACCTTGTTTTCCAATTTTGCATTTGCTCAACGTGTTTACTTTCGCTCAGTGTTCAATCACCATATGGTCATTGTCAGGGTATAAACATAATCAGTAACGAGCAGTTTTGTGATAGGAATTGTTGACTTCTCGTTCGTCCAGGTGAGTTTACTGGGGACCCCAGCGGAGGAGGAGTACGGGGGGAAGATTGACTTTATAAAGGCTGGCGTGTTCAAGGATGTTGATGCTGCCATGATGGCCCACCCCGCCCAGTACGAGGTGCTCCGACCAAACTATGTGGCCATCTCAGAGTAAGACATCATATAATGTCTAGCTTCATTCAGTTTTATTTGTTTTTACTTAATAAATTGTTGAAGTCATAATTTCTGCAACATCTGACAGGAAGTGCAGACGCTACCTAACTATTTCAAAATATTGTATATTTGGTAATTTTCGCGATGATCTAATTTTCGCTTTTTTGTCATGATCTCTTTTTTAAATCGCAAAATATTGAATACGCAGATATCATATTCTGTATTATTTTCTATTAGAAAGTTTTAAATCTCAAAATATGACTGACGCAAATTAAAAATGCTACACATTTTTCCTATTATCACAAATTTTGTGATGCACGAAAAAACACCGGATATAAGGTTCATGAATACGGAGTTGATGTGAGTGTGAATAAGTCATATATTTTTTGTATATTCCTATTATGTATTGGATATTAAAGATGTTTGATATTAAATGGTGTCATTGTATTAAAAAGTTGTCTCCCTTTACAGAATCATCATTGACTTCATAGGAGTAGAGGCTCATGCAGCTGAGTTTCCATGGGAAGGAGTTAATGCCCTTGACGCGGCCATCTTGTGCTACAACAATGTCTCCTGTATGAGGCAGCAACTTGATCCTGGCTGGATGATTCATGGTACAGTGTATGCTGCCATACATGTTAACCTCCAGTGATGAAAAATAGGTACAGTACCGATCAGACCCAACCTAACACCAGAGTAAACCCCGACTAAACCCCAGGTTTACTTTTGGGGTTTACTTGGGGTTTACTCTGGGTTTACTTTTTGAAAATTTGGGTCCACTTGGGGTTTACTTTGGGTTTACTCGAGGTTACTTTGGGTTTACTTGGAAATTGCTTTTGAGGTCAACTGCACACACTGAAGTGTGAAGCAGACCTGTCTTTTATTTTATTATCCTACTGACTGTAATTCCTGCCCCTTGTATATTCCGAATACACAGTTAGCTTCTGCTTCTGGCTGGGTTTACTCTCTATGTCAACTCTGGGTTTACTTTGGGTTTACTCTGGGTTTACTTTGGATCCACTCTAGTAAACCCGGAGTAAACCCAGAGTAAACCCAGAAAGTAAACCCGGGGTTTAGTTGGGGTTTACTTTTTGTTAGGTTGGGTCTGATCGGTACTGTAGATTTTGAACTGTAAAGCGGTAGCATTGCGCGCGGCCGTTTTCGCGTATATTTCAAAGCAAAGATTTTTATGTACTACATTATGTAGAAAGGGTTTTCAATTAGTAATTAACAATATCAACTGAAATATAGAAGACTTTTGAAATTTAGTAATATCAACACATGCAATAAAAATGTTTGCATGCATTTACCATCATATTGATTACCGGTATTAAAGCTATTTTGGGGGGAGGAAAAAATATTTGAGTGCAGAAACTTTAACAATTGCCTTTGTTCAGAAAAAATAAGTTAAGTTGCCAAAATTTAACATATAAGAGAAGTAAGGACTAGTAGGAAATCGTATATTCTTTTTCAATATCAAAACGATGTTTACATGCTTATCACAAATCATGCAGCTTTGCAAGTCAAGTTTACTGTTATGGTCAAGTTAAAAGATTATATATTCAGTCATCGTTAAAGCCATGTGTGGAATTGCAAAGCTTCTTTTTCCTTGGTGAGGATAATATCGACATGTCTTGTAACTAATGTAATCACGGGAAGTGTGGCTTCTTTCATCGTTCAATGTAAAACACATGCTTGAAAACTTGTTATTCACCCGTCTTAAAAAAGCGTTTGTGTGCCTTCGATTCAAAGTCACGCGCTAATTTCAAACCCGACAAGATTTTTTGACCACAATGGCTTCCAAAATGGCTATCTATCAAAACAAAGAACGTATTTTGAAGAAAAGCGGTAGATTTTTAAATAAAAGCAGTAGGCGGGAGTAAGAGCTAAAAAGTGGTAGACTTCTGCGTAAATCGGTAGTGTTAACATGTATGATGCTGCCATTATAAATTTTCATTCCTGTTACCGTAATACTCGCAGACAAACCTATTTAGAAGTTCACTATACACATTCATTTACAATCATGTATATTTTATTGTCACCTTCCTAAAACATTTATCGATTATGAAGCTTGAGTTTGGAAAGAAACCATTTTAAATCCTCATTGCATGATAGATTTCTGTTCAATATACAGAAAAAAAAGGGGACAAGTTTAATTACCAGTAAATACTCTTTATTTATGAGTACTTGGTTCTTAGTACATGTACTGTGATACTCTTATATATTCATGTTCATCTTTTTAAAATAATGAACAACTTACATATCAAAATTTTGAAACTGATTTTTTAATTGATATTTAGTCAACTATATATATAATGATGGGTGAATGGAATGTCAATTATTCAATCAGAATGAATAAAAATTGTGTTACAATCTTGTTTTATCTTGATATAAACATGATCAACAGGGCACTGACTTGCACCATAATGTATGCCCTACATGATTATAAAATAAAATTTTGTTTAGCATAGTTTACATTATCATTGGTTTTTCTTGAATAAAAAAGTTTAATCTTACCTAAGAATGAAGTAAAAGTGATGGTAATAAGATAGCAGAGCATTCTTTGATTCCTACTGTGGGATAGCCCTAATCTATAAATAACTATTTGATGGTGTTTGTTGGGCAGGCATTGTGACAGATGGTGGAGCCAGACCTAACATCATCCCCCGGCGGGCCTCGCTGGAGTACTACATCCGCACACCCAAAAACCGTGACCTAAAGAAGCTAGAGAGAAAACTCCGCAACTGTATACAGGGGGCTGCCCTAGCAACAAACTGTGAGGTATGTACCGGTAATATATGGACAAGTCAAGTATCCAAATAACAGATTGTATGTACAGGTAAAGTATAAAAAAACAAACTCTGAGGTGTGTAATATATAGACAGGTTAAGTATAACAAACTGTGAGGTATGTAATATATGGACAGGTAAAATACACAAAAAACAAACTGAGGTGTCAAATATAAAGTATACAAAAAAAAACTGTGAGGTGTGTAATATATGGACAGGGGTACGTAATATACATGTATATGGACAAGTAAAGTATACAAAAAATCAAACTGAGCTGTGTTATATATGGACAGGTTAAGTATACAAACAACATACTGGTATATTTTAAGACTGTCTTGCATATAGATGTGAATTTCAATACCTGTACCATGTAAAACGATTCATTGAATTGGCTTATACATTTGATAAATTATAGGTAACCACAGTCCACACTTTTATTATATATTATTATATTATGAATAATATTCATTATTGAGGACCATGAAAAATAAAACACTCTACCTTGACAAACCTTGTAACTGATATCAAATGCTTGCACCATCACACTGAAATTTTTACAGGTGCAGGTCAAAGTGAAGTCATCGTGCCTGAACCTGCTGTCCAATGAGAAGATGATCAAGAAGTACGAGGAGTACACAACACTGCTGGGCACTGAGGTGGACACGGACGAGACACACATGGCCCTGGGGGGTGGATCCACAGATATGGGGAACGTGTCGTACGAAGTCCCCAGCATTCATCCAGACTTCGCCATAGGATCTGATTGTAACACACACACCAAAGAGTTTGCACCAGCTGCAGGTAATACAAGATGTTAAGAATAAACTTTGTTTTGGTTTACCTGCTTAATTTCTTAAGCTTTATTTCAGTTCTCTGTATTTTATGCTACCCACTTCTTTAAAAAAGGGACCATATTATTTTGAACCTCTCAGTTGGTCGATATTATACAATTATTTAATGCTTGAGCAGTCAATAGACCAGAATATTTTTCCCGAGGTTCAGGGAACAGCTCAGTGTGTTCTATTGCCCGAGGCCAACGGTGGTACACTTACACCCCTTAAATAAGGAGTTGAGGACTCATTAGATTTTTACTCAAAAGGCGAAGGCAAAGTTCTACTTAATCCAACGAATTTTACAGTTCAGTTATTCACTTTTACCTATATGGGTTGCTGCTGATGAGAATAGTTTACAGATTGCAGTCATTGGTGCATTGTATTTAGTATTGGTTGTAATTATGGTGAATGTATTTTTCCTGGGTTGTAATTATTGGTGTTGTATTTGGTCAAGGTTGTAATTATTGGTGTTGTAGTTGGTCAAGGTTGTAATTATTGGTGTTGTAGTTGGTCAAGGTTGTAATTATTGGTGTTGTATTTGGTCAAGGTTGTAATTATTGGTGTTGTAGTTGGTCAAGGTTGTAATTATTGGTGTTGTATTTGGTCAAGGTTGTAATTATTGGTGTTGTAGTTGGTCAAGGTTGTAATTATTGGTGTTGTATTTGGTCAAGGTTGTAATTATTAGTGTTGTATTTGGTCAAGGTTGTAATTATTGGTGTTGTAGTTGGTCAAGGTTGTAATTTTTGGTGTTGTATTTGGTCAAGGTTGTAATTATTGGTGTTGTAGTTGGTCAAGGTTGTATTTATTGGTGTGTTGTATCTAGCTAGGTTGTAATCATTGATTGTTGCATTTTTTGTAAGGTATGAATATTAGAATGCTGTATTTTGCCAAGGCTGTAATTTTTGGCGTTGTAGTTATTTTAAGTTGTAGTTATTGGTGTGTTGTATTTGACCCAAGTTGATATCACTGATGTATTGTATTTGGCCTAGACAATAATTACAGTCCCTGAAACGTTCTACTTTCCCACTTGAACAGTTAGTGAACGGTAGGCGCACTCTGAGCAAATGGTGAGCACACGCTAAACGGAATTAAGTGAGCGCTTATGAATGGTGAGCAAACGCAAGCACAAAGTGAATGGTATTGCACGGTGAATGATATGTGAACGCAAGATGAACAGTTTATTTTGAAGACCTCTAGAGTTATTCTTAAATTGTGTTTCATCGGTAATCAGGAAAAAATAGCAATTAAACTACATATACATGTACGTATTGTTATCAGCCTAAATATAATATTATCTGAATGAACGATAAGTGAATGCTGAACGAACGGTGAGCCCAAGGTGAAAGCTTTGTGAGTGCTTTGTGAACAGTGAGTGTGAACGAAGGGAGCAAGTGAACGCACTGCGAGTGACAGTAAACGCATGGAAAAATGAGAAAGTAGAACGTTTCAGGGACTGTATTGGTGTTGCATTTGGTCTTATTTGTAATCATTGACAAATCCAAACTTTACCAAAGTTGTGTCCCTTGACCACCATCTTTGAAGAAAAACCCATAGATTGTATTTGGTCTATGATGTAATACATGTAATTGGTGTGTTGTATTTGGTCTATGTTGTAATACATGTAATTGGTGTGTTGTATTTGGTCTATGATGTAATACATGTAATTGGTGTGTTGTATTTGGTCTATGATGTAATTGTATTTGGTTTATGATGTAATTGTATTTGGTTTATGATGTAATACATGTAATTGGTGTGTTGTATTTGGTCTATGATGTAATACATGTAATTGGTATGTTGTATTTGGTCTATGATGTAATTGTATTTGGTTTATGATGTAATACATGTAATTGGTGTGTTGTATTTGGTCTATGTTGTAATACATGTAATTGGTATGTTGTATTTGGTTTATGATGTAATACATGTTATTGGTGTGTTGTATTTGGTCTATGTTGTAATACATGTTATTGGTGTGTTGTATTTGGTCTATGTTGTAATACATGTTATTGGTATGTTGTATTTGGTCTATGATGTAATACATGTAATTGGTGTGTTGTATTTGGTCTATGATGTAATTGTATTTGGTCTATGATGTAATACATGTAATTGGTGTGTTGTATTTGGTTTATGATGTAATACATGTTATTGGTGTGTTGTATTTGGTCTATGTTGTAATACATGTTATTGGTGTGTTGTATTTGGCCTATGTTGTAATACATATAATTGGTGTGTTGTATTTGGTGTACATGTAATTGTGTTGCTTTCATTCTTTTCTGTATAGGTTCACCGGGGGCCCAGATCTACACACTAAGAGCGGCCAAGTCACTGGCCATGCTGTGCATTGACATCATGACAGACAAAGACTTCCTAGACGAGATCAAGAAAGAGTTTGACGAGGAGTCGCAGTGAAGAAAAACAATGACATAACAATGTTATAATTGTAAAATTTTCACTTGAACTCTATCAAGCAAGCATCGTGTTAAAAATTAGATTTAATGGCAAATATTTTGTGTCAAATTATCTCTCCAAAAATAGTAAAAAGAGTTTGCATTTATTGCTTAGTCCATGTGTCTAGTATTGCAACTTTATGTTAAAGTTGAGGACCATTAACAGTTGTTTAAGAGAGATTACAATGATCATAGTCTTGAAGCCATTAAATGGCTATATCGGTGGTATCCACAACAAGTCATTCTTCCAAGTATTAACTGCAATATATTAAACATTTAATATCTTCCAAGATCCTTACATTAAGGCACAGTCAAAACCATAAACTGGATCTACAAGTATGTTGTTTTTTCGCCTTGATAGGTTTTTTGTTCTTGGATTTTAGATGTGTATATATATATATAATGAAAAAAAATAAATTTAAATTGGGATGAAATGACTGCATGGACAAAAATAAAAATACCTGTCGGTGAGTTTCTGCTTTATGGAAAGTCATGGTAATGAAAATGTTTCTGTAATTTATATACTTGAGATTTATACATTTTCCTCCACCTTTTCAGAGAGAAAAAGTTGTAAACACTCTTTTTATGAAGAATTTATCAATTAAATAATGTTTAATTTTGTTTATTTTTTTTTTCTTAGCTGGATTCCTTGTCTGTAAAACATTTAGTTTTGACTATGAAGGTATCTGAAAAGTGTTTTGATGTGAAATAGAAAAGTATTTAATAAATCTTGTTGTAAGAGTGTCTAGTGTTGGTCCAATCTGTCCCACAGAATTAAAAAAAAAATCATGGCTTGTGAACATGGTGAATGTGTCTTATATTAAAAGGTCCATGGAAATTTCAGAAGCTGGCTAGTCAAATTTCTAATTAATAAGTTAAAAATTACATAATTTATAACAGATGTATTTAGAAACATTAAAAAAATTGTGTTTATATAAGATATTGGTATAGTGCTCATTTTTTATCAAATAAAGGGCAGATAACTAATACTTCCAATTCAAAGTGAGACAGAAATGTCATGTTGGTTTTTACATGGACACTTTAAGGTTTAATTTTGCTACATATTTTTAAAAATTATATGGTATGGTCAATTTATTTTCTTGTGCACTTGTACCATTGATGAATTTTAAGTTAATGCATCTTTATGCCTCTCTGCTTTCAATGTACATGTTTCTCAGTTTTGTACTGTTGATTCAAATGGACCAAAGCTTCATTTCTGTCATTTTTGAAAACTGGGAAATTTAAAAGAAACAAAAATAACTCAGAAATGCGTTTGAAGTTTGTTAATTAGTTAATAAACAATTTACCGGTAAATGATTGTAGAAAAGCAAGAGGAATGGATTTTTCACTGAGTTGGCAAGAATTTATTATACAAAACCATCACACAATATTGCAAGCACATCTTTGTTTGAAGCTGAAGGTTCCATTTGATAGAAAAAAGAGGGATGTGAGATTTTCACCTGCTGTTTGGTCATGCTGATGCATCTTCCAAAGCACCCTCCCCACACACACACATTGGTTGTTTTTTTAGGGGGGGGGGGGGCTTAAATCTACTTGGCGGTGCTGGAAAAAAGATGTAGTACACATAATATTCATAACATTTCTATTTCACAAATGCACTTGCCTGTCGCATTGATTTTGAAAGTAGGGCAGAGGGAGGGGCAGATTTACTTATATCTTAACAAACCAAAAAAACTAAAAAAAGGAAATACTAGTACTATAACTTCATCAATCCTCCAAATCTTAAGGTGGCATGGGACAGCTGTCGATATTAATGTGGATAAAAGTACATTATAATCAAAATACTTTCATCAGAAGATGGGTGAATAAGGCGTGTAAACTGCCTTTATGAGGATAGATAAGATACATGTACTATAATATAATTAAAATATGAACAAATCTCATAATTTCTTTCTAAATTAATGAAAACAATGTATATTTACCATAACATCGATTCTCAATTTGTATGGCAATGCACACACCGCTGCAGTTATGAGACTATATATTTAAAACAAGAGGCCAAGGCTGAAGGGGCCACATCGCTCACATGAGGAACAATAGCCTTAAAGGGACTTGGACACGATTTGAGCTCAATTTTTTCAAAATTTATTTTTTCATTTTTAATGTCTAGAATGGTCAATATGGATGTTTTTAATGCTCTATCAAAATTTGAAAGTCAAATATCGAGTTACAAGCGAGTTTCAGAGGTTAAAATTCTTTGTTTTGTAAACAAAGCTCGAGTCCTGTTATTGTTTACATGTGTCTTGAATTGGTAAAAGTTTCAATCAAATGTTGCATTTTGTTGTTGATAAACTTATTTATGAACACATTTAATAAGTTTATCTTGTTTCCACAAGTTATTTTGTCAAAGAAATGGTAATTTCTTTACTTTCCATTATTTGTAAACAAATATAAGACTCGAGCTTTGTTTACATAACAATGATTTCTTTCCTCTGTATCTCGCTTGTAACACGACTTCTAACATTCAAATTTTGGTAAATCATTCAAAATACACAATTAAACTATTAAATACATAAAAGTCAAAAATAAAATTTTCATCTGAAATCGTGTCCAGGTCCCTTTAACTCTGATCAAATTAGCATTACAGTATCAAAATCAAAATATCTTGGCAACTAAGTACAGTAGATATTGCTAAAAAATTTAAAATATCTGCCTATTTTTATCCACATATTTTTATGGTAAATACCAAGCCCCTTTTGTTGTTGTACCTGTAAGATTTTTCTCTATTCCTATATATAACCCCCTCCCCCCTCTTTGTGGCCCCACTTTTCTCTAGGGAATCATGGTTTCATCACACTTTAATCTGCACAACCCGTGCTTTCACACAAGTTACTGCTTTTTGGACTGAAAACTTTCCGAGAATATTTTTAAAGATTTTCTCTATATATTCCTATGTAAAAATTCATCTCCCCATTGTGGCCCCGCCCTACCCCTGGGGACCATGATATAAACAAACTTGAATCTACACTATCTGAGGATGCCTCCACACAAGTTTGAGCTTTTCTGGCCAAATAGTTTTTAAGAAGAAGAATTTTAAAGATTTTCTCTATATATTCTTATGTAAAAATTCATCCCCCATTGTGGCCCCACCCTACCCCTGGGGACCATGATTTAAACAAACTTAAATCTACACTATCTGAGGATGCTTCCACTCCAATTTGAGCCTTCCTGGCCTAATAGTTTTTAAGAAGAATATTTTTAAAGATTTTCTCGATATATTCTTATGTAAAAATACATCCCCCATTGTGGCCTAACCCTACTCCTGGGGACCATGATTTAAACAAACTTGAATCTACACTTTCTGAGGATGCTTCCACCCCAATTTGAGCCTTCCTGGCCTAATAGTTTTTAAGAAGAAGATTTTTAAAGATTTTCTCGATATATTCTTATGTAAAAATTCATCCCCCATTGTGGCCTCACCCTACTCCTGGGGACCATGATTTAAACAAACTTGAATCTACACTTTCTGAGGATGCTTCCACTCCAATTTGAGCTTTTCTGGCCTAATAGTTTTTGAGAAGAAGATTTTTAACGATTTTCTCTATATATTCCTATGTAAAAATTCATCCCCCCATGGTGGCCCCACCCTACTCCCGGGGGCCATAATTTAACCAAAATTGAATCTACACTATCGGAAGATGCTTCCGCTCCAATTTGAACTTTTCTGGTCAAAAAGTTTTTGAGAAGAAGATTTTTATAAATTTTTTCTATATATTCCTATGTAAAAATTCATCCCCCATTGTGGCCCCACCCTACCCCCGGGGACCATGTTTTAAACAAACTTGAATCTACACTATCTCTCAGAATGCTTCCGCTCAAATTGGAGCATTTCTGGCCTAATAGTTTTTGAGAAGAAGATTTTTAAAGATTTTCTCTATATATTCCTATGTAAAAATTCATCCCCCCATTGTGGCCCCACCCTACCCCCGGGGACAATGATTTAAACAAACTTGAATCTACACTATCTCTCAGAATGCTTCCGCTCCAATTTTAATGTTTCTGGTCAAATAGTTTTTGAGAAGAAGATTTTTAAAGATTTTCTCTATATATTCCTATGTAAATATTCATCCCTCATTGTGGCCCCACCCTACTCCCGGGGACCATGTTTTAAACAAACTTGAATCTACACTATCTGAACATGCTTCCGCTCAAATTGGAGCATTTCTGGCCTAATAGTTTTTGAGAAGAAGATTTTTAAAGATTTTCTCTATATATTCCTATGTAAAAATTCATCCCCCCATTGTGGCCCCACCCTACTCCCGGGGACCATGATTTAAACAAACTTGAATCTACACTATCTCTCAGAATGCTTCCGCTCCAATTTGAATGTTTCTGGTCAAATAGTTTTTGAGAAGAAGATTTTTAAAGATTTTCTCTCTATATTCCTATGTTAAAATTCATTCCCCATTGTGGCCCCACCCTACTCCCGGGGACCATGATATAAACAAACTTGAATTTACACTATCTGAATATGCTTCCGCTCAAATTGGAGCATTTCTGACTAATAGTTTTTGAGAAGAAGATTTTTAAAGATTTTCTCTCTATATTCCTATGTAAAAATTCATCCCCCCATTGTGGCCCCACCCTACCCCCGGGGACCATGATTTAAACAAACTTGAATCTACACTATCTCTCAGAATGCTTCCGCTCCAATTTGAATATTTCTGGTCAAATAGTTTTTGAGAAGAAGATTTTTAAAGATTTTCTCTATATATTCCTATGTAAAAATTCATCCCTCATTGTGGCCCCACCCTACCCCCGGGGACCATGATATAAACAAACTTGAATCTACACTATCTGAGGATGCTTCCGCTCAAATTGGAGCATTTCTGGCCTAATAGTTTTTGAGAAGAAGATTTTTAAAGATTTTCTCTATATATTCCTATGTAAAAATTCATCCCCCCATTGTGGCCCCACCCTACCCCTGGGGACCATGATTGAAACAAACTTAAATCTACACTATCTGAGGATGCTTCCACTCCAATTTGAGCTTTCCTGGCCTAATAGTTTTTGAGAAGAAGATTTTTAAAGATTTCCTCAATATATTCCTATGTAAAAATTCATCCCCCATTGTGGCCCCACCCTACCCCTGGGGACCATGATTTAAGCAAACTTGAATCTACACTATCTGAGGATGCTTTCACTCCAATTTTAGCTTTTCTGGCCTAATAGTTTTTGAGAAGAAGATTTTTAAAGATTTTCTCTATATATTCCTATGTAAAAATTCATCCCCCCATGGTGGCCCCACCCTACACCTGGGGACCATGATTTAAACAAACTTGAATCTACACTATCTGAGGATGCTTCCACTCCAATTTGAACTTTCCTGGCCTAATAGTTTTTGAGAAGAAGATTTGTAAAGATTTTCTCAATACATTCCTATGTAAAAATTCATCCCCCATTGTGGCCCCACCCTACCCCTGGGGACCATGATTTAAACAAAATTGAATCTACACTATCTGAGGATGCTTTCACTCCAATTTTAGCTTTTCTGGATTAATAGTTTTTAAGAAGAAGTTTTTTAAAGAATTTCTCTATATATTCCTATGTAAAAATTCATCCCCATTGTGGCCCCATCCTACCCCTGGGGACCATGATTTGAACAAACTTGAATCTACACTACCTAAGGATGCTTCCATACAAGTTTCAGCTTTTCTGGCCTCATAATTTTTGAGAAGAAGATATTTGAAAAATACCTACAAATTTTCAATAATTCTAAAATATCTCCCCTTTAAAGAGGGTGTGGCCCTTCATTTGAACAAACTTGAATCCCCTTCACCCAGTGATGTTTTGTGCCAAGTTTGGTTGAAATCTGCCCAGTGGTTCTGGAGAAGAAGATGAAAATGTGAAAAGTTTACAACGACAACAATGCCAACGCCAACGACGACAGACAGGTGAGCTAAAAAACAATGATTCAATGCTTAGATATTTATACTAGTACTCATGAAATATATTTCCCCTTATGTTTGCATTGGAAATATGTGACGTTCAATTTTCAATAACGCACACGGCGTATGAGCACAAGTAAACGTCATCACACGTTTTTAATAGATTTATTATATTGTAAGATTAAATGAAACGTTCAAACTTAATTAATATGATATGTACTTAATTAAACAATAAAATGCTTTCTTTGGTGATTCATTCGGGATATGAAGGTAGCGACATTGCAGAAAAAATACATAACCCGCGTTAGCGGGTTATGTAATTTTTTTCTGCAATGATCGCTACCTTCATATCCCGAATGAATCACCAAAGAAAGCATTTTATTGTTTATATTAACATCTTTCTTTTAACTAATTAATAAATTGAGCGTAAAAAGTAAGTAAAATTCACTAAATTACTGTTAACGTACATAAGTACGTTAGCTAAAAGAAACAGCCAAATCGTCTCCTGTGAGACTTTGAGTCTGTCATCATCATGGTTATTTCGTGCAGTCCGTGATTTTTCTTAGGTAGTTGTAGGTCTCGACCAATCGATAAACTGGGCGTGTCAATTTCAGTCCTGTCACTTTCTTGTCAGTTTCAGCCGCTGTAGATTTCGACCAATCGATAAACGGGGCGTGTAGATTTCAGTCTGGCTGTTTCTATAGAGCTATGAATTAACTATATGTCTCCGTAAGAAATAGAGGGAATAATACTTGGTAGATGTAAATATATGAAAAATAATCGTTGAATCATACTTATTCGATCATAAGAAAGAGTTTTCTCGACAAAGTTTCCGGCACTATATTTTTAGCCGCGAAAGCGGTGATAATTTTGGCGGGGGAGTGATCAAATCGAATAAAGCCCGAAGGGCTTTACGATAGATTTGATCACGCCCCGACCGAAATTATCACCTCATAATATTCAAAGAATGATTCCTTATTACTTATATTTATTAGGTCACCTGAGTAAACTCAGGTGACCTATTGCTATATGTTTTCGTCCGTCGTCGTTAGTTAACAACTTACATTTATAACTTCTTCTTAAAAACTACAAGGCCAATTAATTGTTTCCATTTTTGGTGTGAAGTATCTTTATGGTAAGAGGAATGTAAATTGTGAAATTGGTGGCTCTACCACCCCCAGGGTGCCACAGGTGGGGCCAAATATGCAAAAAAACCAGCCAAATTTTCAAAAATCTTCTTCACTACTCCCACAAATGTGAGGAAAAAAGTGATTGCATGGTTCTGATGTCCATGAAGCCCTCTACCAAAATTGTGAAATTCATGGCCCCTGGGTCAGGGGTTCAGGCTCTAGGGGGGCCAATAGGGCCATATAGTAAAAACGTATTAAATCTTAGAAAATCTTCTTCTCCACTCCCATAGATATTTGTTAAAAACTAAATGCATGGATATGATGTCCATGAAGCCCTATACCAAAATCGTGAAATTTATGTTCCCTGGGTCAGGGGTTCAGGCTCAAGGGTGGGGCCAAAATGACCATATTATAAAAATGTATTAAATTTAAGAAAATCTTCTTCTCTACTCCCATATATAATTGTGAAATTTTAAAAACTAAATGCATGGATATATGATGTACATGAAGTCTTCTACCTTAATTGTGACAATAGCAATACACCGTGGCTATTTAATTATAGCCACCGTCTAAAAATGATACCTGTCGCTAGTCACTCCCTCACCAGAGGTCGTGTTACACAAGTTTTGCTTACACCTCTGTCAACGCCCGATGTACAAGATTCTTGTACAAACTGAAACGATGGACAAAATGTATCTAAAATCAATGTATTTACTTCGTTTATCTCTAAATATGATTAGATCTAATTCAATTTAAATCTTTAGTACTTTTATTCATTTTTATTTCAACGTTTCTGGGAGAACTATTTCGCGGAGGTAAAAATTAAATTCTGATCACATGATCGAGTTTGACAGATGTTTGAAAGTTTTGAAAATCAGATTCTGCAAACTCCCGATTCATCGTTGATGTTACACAAATCAGCTGCAATGTTATCCCCTATGATAATTTTAAACTTTCCCCACGAAGTCTTTGCCCATTAATATCCTCCCTTTCAGTTGATTGTACAGGAGAAACAAATCAACAATGCCATGTGCTCGCCATGGTTGTTTTGATCATATGACAGACTATTTTTTCCGGCGTTGACAGAAGTGTAAGCGAAACTTGTGTAGCATGACCTCTGGTGAGAGAACTAAAAGATATGGCTAAATGAAGGAAAGAGTATTTCGGTATTGGTAAAAGGACATTATTAAATATTACACTACAGGTGTATATAAAGAGATATAAATTGACGTTTTCTATTGTAAGACATTGATCAACAAAATTCACAATTTCAAATTTATTCACCTGTTCACTGTGACAACAGATCCTAGAGAAATTATGTAACGTTATTTTTCTAAAAAAAAATAAATTATTATTGCTTTCTGTTTACTATAAATTATAATAATGAAAATAATAACTATGAATAAATAAGAAAGGCGTAAAAAAAATTGTATAAATACATGATTAGGTTTCTCGATAAACACTCCTTTTGTGTTTGCTACATATTATAATTGTTAAGTACATAAAATGTTTTTTCGTTAAATAGACTTGCCCTATTTTCGGTTTATGTCCTCACGTTTCGGTAGACTGCTTTGTTGTGTGAAAGAACAGCTTTTTATTCCAAGTTCCCTTTAGTTGGTCGTAATCTTTATGAATTTTTAAATTCAATGATTATTAGTTTTTTAGAAATCAATAATCAGATTCCAATGTGGTCGCTGGATAGGTCATTCAACTAACGGAGGTTGAGCAGGATCACTGATCTGGAAAATTGCAGTTCTACCAGGCCAAGCCGATTCGTGAAAGTGCCATAACCGTCGTCTGCTTGTTGTACCAACTCGTAGATATTATATAGAAAGGATTTTCGACAGGGATATTCAGGATAAAATGTAGGTTGTGTTTACAATTGATTTTATCAAAGTTTTTTTTCTTTATTTAAAATGATTAATTCATTAAATTTAATTCACAGGCACCTGAATTTTTATCAACCAGTCGCTCAATAAGCCAAATATAAAAAAATTCTACCTCCTCTATATATAAATACACCCTTGTGTATTTATATATAGAGGAGGTAGAATTTTTTGTGTATTTATATATAGAGGAGGTAGAATTTTTTTATATTTGGCTTATTGAGCGACTGATTGGTAAAAATTCAGTAGCTGCAGGTCTGTAGCTCCCGGTCTGAATGAATTCGGATGGACGACCTGGGAGCTACAGTGCCTCCCTTAGTAAAAAACTGCAATTTACGGCACACAAAAAATTGCGCTAGTTTTGGACTGATTATTCTCATTTCCAAACACATTCTGTACAAATATTTGATTCCAAAAAATCCTCAGACATTTTACTACAGATATCATTACTTCACTTGCCTCTGATATTCATCACCAGCCGTAAAGTGAAGTGGTGCAGTTTGTTTACATGTGAAAATGGCGACTCTCGATCTCGACATAAATTAATATACTTCATTTTCCGAGGTCGGTTAGCATATTTAAGAGAAAGTTCGAGGCAAGTAAAGTGACGATGTCAGTAGTAAATTGCCTGAAAAAATTAATGGTTCTACATGTAATTGTTTTCACAGAATTTGTGTGGAAATAAGGTTAATCAGTCCAAAACTAGCGCAATTTTTTGTGCGCCGTAAATTGCAGTTTTTTTCTATGGGAGGCACTGTAGCTCCCAGGTCGTCCATCCGAATTTTTTCAGACCGGGAGCTACAGACCTGCAGCTAAAAATTCAGGTGCCTGTGATTACGGTAATTGTGTAGAAAAAAAAAACATTGTTAAAGAAGTGGAGGAGGAACCATCAGATCCTGAATATGTTATTTTTCCTCCAAGGTGCCCACTTTTTTAACGGTGTTTTTTTTCCTACACAAGCCCCTGTAATCAATTGTCATGATTGTGGAAAAATATTCATTAACAGCTGTTAAATATTATGAAGACTGAAAATAGACCAAATTTGATAGCAGACATTAATTATTATGATAACAATAATGCTAAAAGGAGGTACACGTGTACTCAATCTGATTAAAATAAGATCTTTGATCAGCTCCAAAAAATTCGGTGTCGCTACACAAAGATTAAAATAAGATCTTTTATCCCCTCCGACAAATTTGATGTCGCTACACAATAAGATCTTTGATCCTCTCCGACAAATTCGATGTCGCTACACAAAGCTTTGTGTAGCGACATCAAATTTGTGGGAGTGGATCAAAGATCTTATTTTCATCTTTGTGTAGTGACATCGAATTTCTCGGAGCAGATCAAAGATCTTATTTTAATCAGATTGATGTGTACTTTGACAAACTTGGACATTTTTTTTATTCATATACATTGTACATGTACTATCAGACTATAGCTGTGAATCTTTGAGATTTGTTCGGGCTTTCTGTGGGTACTACTTACCCATGAATAGACATCTGCAATGAATTTAATCTGTCTATTTGTTATAATATGTATACATAGTTACCAATGAATTTACGTCCCAAAGATCCGTGGAAAAATTGACAATCCACAAAAAATGAACCCCCACAAAGTTAGATGGTTCCACATTAACTAATTCTTTTTTTTGTTTTTTTTGTTTTAAGTGGCGGGATCAATTTCAAAAATGGATGTACAGAAGTTACGTGATGTAGCCTGTGCAGAAATTGACAAATACGCTAAAGATTTGGCTGCACTCAGCCATGTTCTTTTTGCCAACCCTGAGCTAGCCCTAGAGGAATTTATAGCACACGATACACTAACAACATTTTTAGACAAGCATGGCTTTGATAAAGTAGAAAAAAACTTTGTGTTGCCCACAGGATTTCGGGCTGTATATGGGGACAAAAGTAAGGGTCCCCATGTGGCTATTATGAGTGAATTTGATGCCCTACCTGACATAGGGCATGCTTGTGGACATAATCTCATTGCTGAGGTGGGCGTGGCAGCAGCTCTGGGGGTCAAGGCTGCACTAAAGTCTGTGGAAGTCCCATTTGGACAGGTAAGACTTGGTAAAGCTATACATGTAATAGTAAAGCTTTAGTTTGCATAGTTTGATTATCTATGATTTGAACTAATAATTTATAGAGTTAGTTATCTACTCTGACTTTATTTTTAATTCTCTCATGTTCATATTACAGGGAAAGACATTTAAAACTTTCCAATCTACATGCCCCTTTGAGCAAGTGACCCAACGCAAATTCTGACTTGAACGAATGTAAAAATTGGTAGCCCGAAAATTAGTAAGAAAACGTCACCATATATTCATGAATTTTATTTGAGTAACTCGCAATATACCGGTAATGACGACCGCATACTTTAATACTTTCGTAGTATTTGGTAAGCTGAGTTGCTGGTTAAAATATCGATGCACCAGCACTTTTAGCATACGGTGCATACCTTACTAGTGTATGGGTCAACTATTCCTGTTAACTTGGACTGCCATTAATAAGCAACTTAACTTCATTTACTTGTAATAACATGTTTTATAATTTTTATGGATGGTTCTTCTCTACCAATTTGAAAATACTACAGAGAGGACTGCAAAGCCGTTTTTAGTGTGATGATCATTGCTACCGACGTGTATCATGATCAGAATAAGTTGTACAACAAATATATATTTGATCTATTTTATTTTGTACGTAAGCAAATAAGATGAAACTTCATCATGATAATTATACAGTTTTATCAAAAGAATGTAACAGAACTATGAGAATGAGGGTGTAATTTATTTCAACTAGCAGGGCAAGTAGAATTTAATTTTATAATTGAATAAATGTTGATAGGGAACAACTTACCGGTATCTAAAATCAGTACTAAGGGTTTCCGAAGGCAAAGCCAGTGAAAATTCTTTTAGAAATTATTTTATCACTTAAAGTTAAATATTTCTATTTAAATTTGCACTTTGAATTCCTGATCGGACAAATAAGTTTGCAGTTTCACTTGCCTGAAATGAGATTTTACTTGCTTCAGGCAATCGGACAACAGTTAATGTTGATCCCTGTATTATATAAGGTACAGACTATCACAATTGGTTAGCTTTTGATCTGTAAGGCATGCATTAGTCCGAAATTTCGGACTAGGCATGCATGAGTTCAAAATAGGTAAGGGTCATTACAATTTTTAGCTTTAATATATGAAATGGATGAAATAAAAGTAGATCATAGAGTCCATGAAACACCTTGTTTTCCAATTTTGCATTTGCTCAACGTGTGTTTACTTTCGCTCAGTGTTCACTCACCATATGGTCATTGTCAGGGTATAAACATAATCAGTAACGAGCAGTTTTGTGATAGGAATTGTTGACTTCTCGTTCGTCCAGGTGAGTTTACTGGGGACCCCAGCGGAGGAGGAGCACGGGGGGAAGATTGACTTTATAAAGGCTGGCGTGTTCAAGGATGTTGATGCTGCCATGATGGCCCACCCCGCCCAGTACGAGGTGCTCCGACCAAACTATGTGGCCATCTCAGAGTAAGACATCATATAATGTCTAGCTTCATGCAGTTTGATTTGTTTTTACTTAATAAATTGTTGAAGTCATAATTTCTGCAACATCTGACAGGAAATGCAGACGCTACCTAACTATTTCAAAATATTGTATATTTGGTAATTTTCGCGATGATATAATTTTCGCTTTTTTGTCATGATCTCTTTTTTAAATCGCAAAATATTAAATAAGCAGAATTCATATTCTATATTATTTTCTATTAGCTCTATAGAAAGTTTTAAATCTCAAAATAAGACTGACGCAAATTAAAAATGCTACACATTTTTCCTATTATCGCAAATTTTGTGACGCACGAAAAAACACCGGACATACGGTTCATGAACACGGAGTTGTGAGAGTGACTAAGTCATATATTTTTTGTATATTCCTATTATGTATTGGATATTGAAGACGTTTGATATTAAATGGTGACATTGTATTAAAAAGTTGTCTCCCTTTACAGAATCATCATAGACTTCATAGGAGTAGAGGCTCATGCGGCTGAGTTTCCCTGGGAAGGAGTTAATGCCCTTGACGCGGCCATCTTGTGCTACAACAATGTCTCCTGTATGAGGCAGCAGCTTGATCCTGGCTGGATGATTCATGGTACAGTGTATGCTGCCATTATAAAATTTTGAATTCATTCCTGTTACCGTAATACTCGCAGACAAACCCTATGTAGAAGTTCACAATACACATTCTTTTACATCTATTTGTCATTGTCACCTTCCTTAAACATTTATCGATTATGAACCTTGAGTTTGGAAAAAACCCGTTTTAAATCCTCATTGCATGCTAAATTTCTGTTTGATATACAGAAAAAAAAGGGGGCAAGTTTAATTACCGGTAAATACTCTTTATTTATGAGTAGGTACTTAGTACTGTGATACTCTAATATATTCATGTTCATTTTTTAAAAATGATAAACAACTTGCACATCAAAATTTTAAAACTGAAATTATAATTGATATTTAGTCAAATATATATATAATTATGGGTGAATGGAATTATTCAATTCAATCAGAATGAATAAAAATTGTGTTACAATCTTGATTAAACTTGATATAAACATGATCAACAGGGCAGTGACTTGCACCATAAAGTACACCCTATATGATTATAAAAGAAAATTTTGTTCAGCATAGTTTACATTATCATCTGTTTTTCTTGAATAAAAAAGTTTATTCGTACCTCAGAATGAAGTAAAAGTGATGGTAATAAAATAAAATTCTTTGTGAGACTGTTTCCTTATGTGGGTAGCCCTAATCTATAAAGAACTATTTGATTGTGTTTATTGGGCAGGCATTGTGACAGATGGTGGAGCCAGACCTAACATCATCCCCCGTCGGGCCTCGCTGGAGTACTACATCCGCACACCCAAAAACCGTGACCTGAAGAAGCTAGAGAGGAAACTCCGCAACTGTATACAGGGGGCTGCCCTAGCAACAAACTGTGAGGTATGTAATATCTGGACAAGAAAAGTATACAAATAACAAACTGTGAGGTGTGTAATATATGGACAGGGGTATGTAATATACATGTATATGGACAAGTAAAGTATACAAAAAACAGACTGAGCTGTGTTATATATGGACAGGTAAAGTATACAAACAACAAACTGGTATATGTTAAGTCTGTCTTGCATATAGATGTGAATTTCAATGCCTGTAACATGTAAAATGATTCATTGAATTGGCTTATACATTTGATAAATTATAGGTAACCATACGATCTATTATTGAGGACCATGAAAAAAAACCACTCTACAATGACAAACCTTGTAACTGATATCAAATGCTAGCTAGCACAATCACACTAAAATTTTTACAGGTGCAGGTCAAAGTGAGGTCATCGTTCCTAAACCTGCTGTCCAATGAGAAGATGATCAAGAAGTACGAGGAGTATACCACACAGCTGGGCACTGAGGTGGACACGGATGAGACGCACATGGCCCTGGGGGGTGGATCCACAGATATGGGGAATGTGTCATATGAGGTCCCCAGCATTCATCCAGACTTCGCCATAGGATCTGATTGTAACACACACACCAAAGAGTTTGCACCAGCTGCAGGTAATACAAGATGTTAAGAATAAACTTTGTTTTGGTTTACCTGCTTAATTTCTTAAGCTTTATTTCAGTTCTCTGTATTTTATGCTACCCACTTCTTTAAAAAAGGGACCATATTGTTTTGAACCTCTCAGTTGGTCGATATATACATATGGTTTGTTGACTTAAAGTTGCTCAGTGTTGCTCAAGAGAAATATCTTAAAAACTCTTTCAGTTTGTTGGATAGACACAAGATTTAATATACAGGTGTCACTAAATAATTATAAGGAGAACTCGGCCAGTCTGATGACCCCTGTTGATTTTAAGGTCATAGGATCAAAGTTCAAGGGTCACACCATCTGGAATTTAGAAGATTTTGACTGCTCTATATCTGGAAAACCTTTGCTTAATATATAGATATGAATTTAGGTAATCTGAAACTTCATAGGAGATGATCCCTATTGATTTTTAATTTAGGACACACAAATAAATGGACAATAATTGGCAGATACTGTCTTTATTCGTTGAGAACCTGGCATACATCAATTTTTGTACACTTAGACCCCTTAAATAAGGAGTTGAGGACTCATTTAGATTTTTACTCAAAAGGCAAAGGCAAAGTTCTACTTAATCTAAGCAATTTTTCAGTTCAGTTAATCAGTTTTACCTAAAGTATATGGGTTGCTGCTGATGAGAATAGTATACAGATTGCAGTCATTGGTGCGTTGTATTTAGTGTTGGTTCATTAATTTGGTTGTAATTATTGATGCATTGTATTTTTCCTAGGTTGTATATGTAATTATTGCTGTTGTATTTGGTCAAGGTTGTATTAATTGGTGTGTTGTATTAATTAAGTTACTGTAGAAGGACATATATTCGTTCGGTTAAATTTTCGTTGTTTTTAAACCAAATAAAATTTTATTTTGTCATATCCTAATCTCTAAATTATATAACATATCAACT
Organism: Magallana ariakensis; assembly: GCA_020458035.1. Taxonomy (NCBI): domain Eukaryota; kingdom Metazoa; phylum Mollusca; class Bivalvia; order Ostreida; family Ostreidae; genus Magallana; species Magallana ariakensis. Next base: position 41,631,576 of record CM035812.1, on the reverse strand, counting down.
CTGTATTTATGAGTACTTGGGTTCAAAATTCGTCATAGATTTAACTTCATTACTAAATACTGCCAACGAAAATAACAAAATTAAATCCTCAACAAATATTTCTGATTATACAGTAGATCTAGCTAGATTGTTTCATTTTTTGTAAGGTATGAATATTAGAGTGCTGTATTTTGCCAAGGCTGTAATTTTTGGCGTTGTATATATTTTAAGTTGAAGTTATTCAAGTTATTGGTGTGTTGTATTTGGTTCAAGTTGATATCACTGATGTGTTGTATTTGGCTTAGGCAATAGTTATTGGTGTTGTATTTGGTCTTATTTGAAATCGTTGACCAATCCAAACTTTACAAAAGTTATGTCCCTTGGCCACCATCTTTGGTGAAAAACCCATAGATTTTTCACTGTAGCCTAGAGGTTTATAACTTGACATTAAAAATCTGTTTCCGTTGAGTATTTTGACTGTCCTAGGTTGGGACGACCCACACTTTGAAGGAATAAATTAAATTCAAAGAGATTTAACAACAGGACACCAAAATAATTTGTAGCATAAAGAAGGGGAAAGTTGGTTTTTTCCCTTTTGACCTTTGGTTTGACCCTGCAAAGGGAAGACCCACACTTTGAAGGAATAAATTAAATTCAAAGAGATTTAACTACAGGACACCAAAATATTTTGTAGCATAAAGAAGGGGAAAGTTGATTTTTTCCCTTTTGACCTTTGGTTTGACCTTGCAAAGGGAAACATTTTGACTGTAATTGGTGTTGTATTTTGTCTCAGTTAAAAGTTATAACATGTATAATCATGAGTATGTTGTATTTAATGCACGTAGGTTGTAACCATTGATGGGTTGATCTTAGTACATACATGTATATATACTACATTTGTAGTAGTAATCATTGGACTGTATTGGGTTGTATTTTGTCTAGGTTAAAAATGTTGGTGTATTGTATTTAGTCTAGGTTATAAATGTTGGTGTGACATTGTATTTGGTCTATGTTGTAATACATGTAATTGGTATGTTGTATTTGGTCTATGTTGTAATACATGTAATTGGTGTGTTGTTTTTGGTCTATGATGTAATACATGTTATTGGTGTGTTGTATTTGGTCTATGATGTAATACATGTAATTGGTGTGTTGTATTTGGTCTATGTTGTAATACATGTTATTGGTGTGTTGTATTTGGTCTATGATGTAATACATGTAATTGGTGTGTTGTTTTTGGTCTATGATGTAATACATGTAATTGGTGTGTTGTATTTGGTCTATGTTGTAATACATGTTATTGGTGTGTTGTATTTGGTCTATGATGTAATTGTATTTGGTTTATGATATAATACATGTAATTGGTGTGTTGTATTTGGTCTATGTTGTAATACATGTAATTGGTGTGTTGTATTTGGTCTATGATGTAATACATGTAATTGGTGTGTTGTATTTGGTCAAGTTGTAATACATGTAATTGGTGTGGTGTATTTGGTCTATGTTGTAATTGTATTGGGTTTATGATGTAATACATGTTATTGGTGTGTTGTATTTGGTCTATGTTGTAATACATGTTATTGGTGTGTTGTATTTGGTCTATGTTGTAATTGTATTGGGTTTATGATGTAATACATGTAATTGGTGTGTTGTATTTGGTCTATGTTGTACTACATGTAATTGGTATGTTGTATTTGGTCTATGGTGTACATGTAATTGTGTTGATTCATTCTTTTCTGTATAGGTTCACCGGAGGCCCAGATCTACACACTAAGAGCAGCCAAGTCGCTGGCCATGCTGTGCATTGACATCATGACAGACAAAGACTTCCTAGATGAGATCAAGAAAGAGTTTGACGAGGAGTCGCAGTGAAGAAAACAATGACATAACAATGTTATAATTGTAAAATTTTCACTTGAACTCAACCAAGCATTAGCCAAGCATTGTGTTAAAAATTAGATTTAATAGCAAATATTTTGTGTCAAATTATCTCTCCAAAAATAGTAAAAAGAGTTTGCATTTATTGCTTAGTCCATGTGTCTAGTATTGCAACTTTATGTTAAAGTTGAGGACCATTAACAGTTGTTTAAGAGAGATTACAATGATCATAGTCTTGAAGCCATTAAATGGCTATATCGGTAGTATCCACAACAAGTCATTCTTCCAAGTATTAACTGCAATATATTAAACATTTAATATCTTCCAAGATCCTTACATTAAGGCACAGTCAAAACCATAAACTGGATCTACAAGTATGTTGTTTTTCGCCTTGATAGGATTTTTGTTTTTGGATTTTGGATGTGTAATGAATAAAATAATTTAAATGGGGACAAAATGACTGGACAAAAATAAAAATACCAGAGTTTCTGCTTTATGGAAAATCATGGAAATAAAATGTCTCTAATTTATATACTTGAGACTTATACATTTTCCACCACCTTTTCAGGGAGAAAAAGTTGTAAGCACTCTTTTCAGGGTATATTTTTCTTTTTATGAAGAATTTATCAATTTAATAATGTGATTTTTTTTTATTTTAATTATTTTTTCTTAGCTGGATGCTTTGACTGTAAAACACATTTAGTTTTGACTATGAAGGTATCTGAAAAGTGTTTTGATGTGAAATAGAAAAGTATTTAATAAATCTTGTTGAAAGAGTGTCTAGTTAGATTTTTTTTCAAAGCTGTGTCTAAATAGTTATCAGATATCATTATATACATCAAACAGACAAATTTGAGCCCTTGATAATTTTTCTTGTCCAATTTAAGTGTTAGTCCAATCTGTCCCACAGAATTAAAAAAAAAAATCATGGCTTGTGAACATGGTGAATGGGTCTAATATTAAGAGGTCCATGGACAATTCAGAAGCTGACTAGTCAAATTTCTAATTAAAAAGTTAGAAATTACATAATTTATAACAGATGTATTAAGAAACATTAAAAAAATTGTGTTTATATAAGATATTGGTATAGTGCTCATTTTTTTTTTATCTAATAAAGGGCAGATAACTAATACTTCCAATTCAAAGTGAGACAAAAATGTCATGTTCCCAAAGCATAATATGCAGTCTGGTTTTTACATGGACACTTTAAGGTTTAATTTTGCTACATATTTTTTAAAATTATATGGTATGGTCAATTTATTTTCTTGTGCACTTGTACCATTGATGAATTTTAATTTAATGCATCTTGATGCCTCTCTGCTTTCAATGTACATGTTTCTCAGTTTTGTACTGTTGATTCAAATGGACCAAAGCTTCATTTCTGTCATTTTTGAAAACTGGGAAATTTAAAAGAAACAAAAATAACTCAGAAATGCGTTTGAAGTTTGTTAATTAGTTTATAAACAATTTACCGGTAAATGATTGTTGAAAAGCAAGAGGAATGGATTTTTCAATGAGTTGGCAAGAATTTATTATAAAAAACCATCACACAATATTGCAAGCACATCTTTGCTTGAAGCTAAAAGTTCCATTTGATAGAAAAAAGAGGGATGTGATATTTTCACTTGCTTTTTGGTCATGCTGATGCATCTTCCAAAGCTCCCCCCCTACACACACACACTGTTTTTTTTTTGGGGGGGGGGACTTCTACTTGGCAGTGCTGGAGAAAAGACGTAGTACAAAAGGTGGCATGGGACAGCTGTCGATATTAATGTGGATAAAAGTACATTATAATCAAAATACTTTCATCAGTTTAGAATTTTCAAAGAAGATGGGTGAATAAGGCGTGTAAACTGCCTATATGAGGATAGATAAGATACTATATGATTAAAATATGAACTAATCTCATAATTTCTTTCTAAATTATTGAAAACAATGTATATTTACCATAACATCGATTCTATATTTGTATGCACACACCGCTGCAGTTATGAAACTATATATTTCAAAAAACAATGATTCAATGCTTAGATATTTATATTAGTACTCGTGAAATATATTTCCCCTTATGTTTGCATTGGAAATATATGACGTTCAATTTTCAATAACGCACACGGCGTATGAGCACAAGTAAACGTCACCACACGTTTTTAATAGATTTATTATATTGTAAGATTAAATGAAACGTTCAAACTTATTTAATATGATATGTACTTATGAAAAATAATCATACTTATTCGATCATAAAAAAGAGTTTTCTCGACAAAGTTTCCGGCACTATATTTTTAGCCGCGAAAGCGAACTAAATTATAACGTGTTTAATGACTGTTCAATCTTTTATTCATATCCCTGACAAAGAGCGCATATTTAAGGAATAAGGAATCATTCTTTGAGTATTATGAGGTGATAATTTTGGTGGGGGAGTGATCAAATCGAATAAAGACCGAAGGGCTTTATGATAGATTTGATCACGCCCCGACCGTAATTATCACCTCATAATATTCAAAGAATGATTCCTTATTACTTATATTTATAAATTATAATTTTCAGCAATTGTACGATTAAATGTATGAATATTATTAAGCAAACCCCGCTTGCGCCCCTATTATACGTCATTTGAATTTATTGTATTGTATAGTACAAAATCGATGCATAGTGTTATCACAGGCAAAGACACTCGACAAATGTAAATATAATGGCTTTAAAGCGACGATAAACAAATGATTCATACAGATAAACATCAAGAAATGTAAATATAAATATAAGCATTTACTATTTATTTAAGGAATAAGGAATCATTCTTTGAGTATTATGAGGTGATAATTTCGGTCGGGGCGTGATCAAATCCAATAAAGCCCGACGGGCTTTATGATAGATTTGATCACGCACGGACCGAAATTATCATCTCATAATATTCAAAGAATGATTCCTTATTACGTATATTTATATAATTTTCAGCAGTTGTATGATTAAATATTATAATATTAATTATGCAAACCCGCTTGCGTCCCCAACAATACGTCTTTTTAATTTATTGGACTGTATTGTACAAAATCGATTCGTAGTGTTATCACAGACAGAGACACTGGAAAATGTAAATATTTTTGTATAACGCGCGGTATTCAATTTGTCTGCACGGCCTGGTGTATTATAGGACCGACGATATCCAAAAATAAAGCATACAATGCTGCTTAATTAACACCGACCCCGAAAAACAATTTTTCTACATGTAAATTCGAGATAAAATGAAGATTTCCATTTAATTGTGGGGTAGGCAACCCCCCTCCTTGCTATGTGCCCATGTACAAGTCAGGCTCAGGTACTATGCAAGCATTCGGTATAGTTACTTTTAGACAATCGGAGTTGTATCTTAATTGATAAAGACAATTTCGATGAGTAATGCACACGGCAAGATCAAAACAAGAAACCACTTGACAGTACATGTACGTATAATGTGTGTGAGTGGCATGCAGACCTGTGGCTTTAAGTGTTTAGATATATGATTTTTGAAATGAACGTATATGCCAAATTCGAGATTCCATGAAAACTACCTCAAAATGCCCTAGTGTGTGTACTTTCATACTCGGATGCACGTGTACGATATGGTAGGATCATGACAAATCAAAGTGTTGTGGAGATAAATAACACTAGTGTAGAAATCAACACTACTAGTGTTCACCGAGGCAATCTTTTACACTGTGTTGAAGAAGAAAGTCTCATTTTGATCATGGCGGTGGTGATTTGGGTTTTGGGGGTGATAGGAAACACCGCGACCTTCTTCAAGATCGTCCTCAACAAACGGTTACGGCGCCCCGTGTCCGTCTCTATTGCCTGCCTGACTGTCGCAGACTTCTGCAGTCTGTGTTTACAGTTTATCAGGGTACCTATATCCCAATGCTTTTTTCTCACAAGTGTCGGCGTCAAGATGATTGTCCTTGACATCACAGCGGTTGCCATCCATTCTTCGACCATGCACATTATCATACTCGCGGCCATTAGATACAGTCTGATCGTTTACCCATTCCATACAAAATGGCGCCTCACTTCCGGGAAAGTTATAGCAAGTTCCGGTGTTTCCTGGGCCATTAGCGTCTGTCTGGGAATATCGTACGGAATATATAACCGGAAGTACTACAACGAGACAATAGACAAACAAACCGACGCCATTGTCCAACTGTTGATTGGATTATATGTTCTGTTGGTACCGGTGACATTTTTCGTCATTTTCTACATCAAAGAATTACAAACCATGAAAAAATCTCTTCTTCCAAAACGGACATCGAAATCAATCAAAAGCGTCTCCAAGATGATATGGATAATTCTAATTCTCTACTGTGTGTTCATTTTGCCGTACGTCGTTGCCGATTTATGTCGCGTTCTGTACCTTCATAATGTATTAGGCGACTCAGGAGACGCGACAGTATATAAATCTGTAGTTTTTCCAATCTACTCCGTGGCACAGATTACGGTTTTATTAAACTACACAGTGAATCCCTTTATCTACTTCCTGTTCTCAAGGATGATTTTCCGGGTCCGGTCTTGGTCCTTCCGGAGCAAATTGTCCTATCGACCGCGCAAGCGCCGGGAACAGAATGGCATTTAACAAAGACGGATAAAAATATATGGTTTTTATATTTTACTTGTCTTTAAAATTAAGGTACAGCCAGCATCCTACAAGAAAGTAACAATTTCTCGAATAAAAGACTTATTATTCGTTTACAGCATTTTCAACTTCTGAGAAATTTTGCACCGCAAAATATACCAAAATGTGTTCATTTTAATTAGGATTGATATTTCTTTTGAAAAAGTATATTTTCTACAAAAAAAAAAAAAAAATAAAAAATACTGCATGAATACGAAATAAATTGAAGTAGCCGTGAAGATTTTCATTAGTTGGTATTCAAAAGCATTTATTTGTCACAAAAGTATGTACACTAGTAAATACATGAAATCTCTCTGATCTCCTTTTGACAGAAGGTTAAGTCAAAAGCAAACACGTCATACACATGTATATCCGAACACTCTACTTAGTGTTTGAACCGGCATTAAGTCTAAGGTTAGGATTACAACACAGGCACCTGACGTTATATATTTTTCTCACAATAAAAATAAATACCCTATATCTAATAATTGTGTATTATTAGATATAGGGTATTTATTTTTATTATGAGAAAATATAAACGTCAGGTGCTTGTGGATTACAAGTGCATGCATATTTTTCTTCTTCTGCACCAATGGGAAAATAAACTGCTGCATAACTTTAACAAGTTTCACGTTGTTCAATACAGATTCCTTCATCTTATTTATTTTCTTAGTCTACACTGCGCTGTTCGACCACATTTTTAAAGCATCTGCTCTTGCAATAAACAGTGTACAGCGAAAAACAATATGTGCCTCGTGGATTCATTTTCCACCGACAGCTGTCAAAGATGTTTTACGGACTTAAAACGGTGGTCTATTGCGGAGAGGGGCGATGACACTGCTATTCTAAAGACACGCACCACGTTCCAGCGCCATAAAAATAAACATATTAATTAAAACAGAGGTATATACGAGCGGTTGTGTAATTGGCGCGTGAAATCTAAGTGGTTTTACATTGTAATGCTGCGCTCATCACATACCGCGAAAGTTATTTTCATGACGGTTTTTTTGGAAGGTAAAAGACAGTAAAGTATCAAGTCTGGCGAAATATTGGTGATTAGATATGACACCATGTTGTGATCTATATGCTGTATCTGTCATGTGTATATATTCTTTCAAGTGCTGAGCTACTTTTAATTTGCAGATAAAATTCGGAAAACTTTCAACGTTGAAATAGCAAGGAGCTTTCTCGGAATGTGTTCTAAACCGATCAAAGTTTTTATGCTTGGAAATTATTTGAGCCGTTACACTGCATGGAATTTGAAATTCGAAGTTGATTTAGTTGCATGGGTGTGAATTTAAATAAGCTCATGCTTCCGGAACCCAATTAATGGTATGTAAACTTCAATTTCATCTGCATGACATTAGATATTTAACGAAATCAACATGCCAAAGAAAAGAAATCATGGATTTTAACCAAAGACATTAAAAAAAAAGTGAGATTAACTGTTAAAAGATATTTTTCTTGATTTTAAAATATGTGGGAAGTATAAAACACCAGAAAAGTGTATTTGATTATTAAGGATAATCATGCAAACAGTGGAGAATGTGACGTCACAACATGGCGGTGCCACAATTCTCTGTGGAAAATGGGAGGTTCTTATATTAGTGATTACAACTTTAATATTTCTGTTTGGATTTATAGGAAATCTGATCACAGCTTCGAAAGTGATTATCGAGAAAAAATTACATAAACCGGTGCCCGTATGTATCTCTTGCCTGGCCATCGCCGACCTTTTGACCCTGTGCTTTCAATATGGCCGCGTGCCTCTATCTCAATGTCGCATAGAGGTCAGTATATCTACGCGGGAAACATTTCTGAACTTGACTGCGATCATGGTCCATTCCTCTGCTATGCATATTATTCTTCTGGCTCTAGTGCGCTACGGTCTGATTGTCCACCCTTTTACTATGAAGTACTGGCTCACTTCCGGGAAAGTCGTCATAGCTTCCTTGTCGTTCTGGCTGCTGAGTTTAGCGATCGGACTGCTTTACGGTCTATACAACCGACAGTACTACCTAGGCAATGTCGACGAACACACAGACGCCATTGTACAGTTAACTATCGCTTTGTACATTCTGATCGTGCCCATCTGCTTTTTTGCGAGTTTATACGTGGTTGAGATGAAAGTGATGAGGAAATCGCTTCTTCCCGAGAAATCCTTCTACATTAAAAAAATCTCCAAGATGATCAGTTTGATCATGGTCCTGTACATTGCTTTCCTGGCACCGTACGTCATAGCCGATTCTCTGCGGCTTCTGTACATGAAAGAGATTTTATCCATGGACCAAAGGCGATTCAAAACAATGGAAAATGTGATGTTCAATCTAGCGCGCGTTTTTATTCTGTTGAATTACTCTATAAATCCATTTGTGTATTTTCTTTTTATTCGTTGATGATCTTGCATCAGTATTTTGTTGAATCTCCGATTACTCATTGTTAAGCACATGTATATATATACTGATTTTGTTCTTAAACTCTTTGATAATGCGTTTGAGTGAATAGATTCCAATCCCGAAATGCATGTTATATTGATTGTATACCACTTTATTTAATATCGCATTTCGTTTTGCGAAATTAATGTGATAACAAATTCTCGTTGTTATATAAAATATGAATTTTATTTATTTCTTCAGTGATTTTTGTAAATATTATAAGATAAAATTTTTCAAGAGTTTTGAACTACTCGCACTTCTATATTTCACAATTATCTGTGTGATTGAGTGCACGATAGAGCATCATAGCTCAATATCTCAACAACGCTATAAACGATCTAAGTAAGAGGGGTTAAAAGAAGAATGTTACATATGCCAAATTGCAAAAAATGGGAATGTAATATGTTAGAAATGCTTATTTGATTCACGTCATTGTGAAAAATAAAAGTGAAAAAGTTATTAAAAGGTTTAATTTTCAAATATATATGATGGCATGCACCTATTAAGGGGTGAAACCAATTTTACTTCGGTTAAGGCCGGTCGCATTTGCTAAATCAAGCGTATTCAACATTTAGGGGGTTTTAATTCAATTTTAATTGTATCTTAAACTTCAATTTACAAAATGCCAAAAAGTATAAACAAACCTCCCTATCCTACCTCATCTTATACATGTATTTAGTAAACTTATCTTTCTTGATATTTTTTTTCCGTTGTGAAGTGTTTCATTTTTTTTTTTTTTGAGTAAATTCTTATAAAACTTACGGTTTGACATATTTTTTTTTTTCATGGGTCTAATTCAAAATTTCTATTGCAAAACCGACAATGTATAATGAAAGATACAAAAACATTTTTATTCAGTTCAAAATTTACATTTCACAATAAATAAATTCCAACGTAAATGGGATCAGATTTAATACAGGGAATTTAGTACTTTACAACACATATCAACATCGTGCTTAAAATGTATTTGTTTATAATATTCTTTGATAACATTCACTAAAAATTTAAAATATTTTTACGGGATTTTGTTTTGTCAAGTCCGAAAGTATCTTGATGCTACATTTCGTCACAAGGAGGCTGTTCTATGACGTCACAATGTAGCGAAAGCTTTGACGTCACAATCTCAAAATGAATCCATCAAGGTAGGCGTATATATTTTAGTGTGTTAGATACTGATGTTATGACTTTGTTTTATAAAATGTAAATGGGGGCTTGTTTTCAGTGCATGTCTAAATTTTGCGGCCGTGATAATAATCTTTACTATAAACATGTTTACATAAAAATATACGCCTTTAAATGTTGCTTTAATATGTCAATAAACTCAATATCATGATACACATATATACCGTTTATGATCATGGCCTCAAATGAATATGAGAATTATCGAGATATAAAGACAATTTATTGTATACATAGAGAATTTTATGCTTTATTGCCATATAATTATTAAATAGCGACGAAAACTTTGATTCGTATATTGTACATGTAGTCGTGGAATGAGACAATTTAATATCTACTGAATTGGAAAAATAATCCTGAAGGAAAAAGAGTACGATACCCCGTGGATTTCTTTATAAACAATTTAATTAACGTAACGGAATCCTTCGAAAAATCGGTCGGTCGAAATGCTTGATAAAATACCAAGTTAATTTATGCAACCTTGATATCATTAGGAAGGTCGTGCTTAAGACGAGAGAGAGAGAGAGAGAGAGAGAGAGAGAGAGAGAGAGAGAGAGAGAGAGAGAGAGAGATTTATTTTAAACATTTTGTTATGTATTTAATATATTGATATATATATATATATATATATATATATATATATATATATATATATATATATATATATATATATATTTTGTTATGTATTTAATATATTGATATATATATATATATCTACAGGAGTCTGGAAAGTACGGATTTTTCCCACCCCTCCCCCCGGTGGGGAGAGTACGACACCAAAGAGAGTGGGAGGGACCACAGGAAGAGCGATGGGCTGACCAGATCGTAAGCAACTGCATTATCATACTTATTAAAAAAAACCAGCCACCCTCTTTTTCTTCAGTCGTTGGTCTTATTTTAATAAGAATGGATCTTAACTAAGATCAGTAGGGATAAGATTTTAAACTTAAATTTAAACATAGAAAATGGGGGTGGGGGATTTCAGATTATTTATGATTATTTATTGCTATTTTAATCAAGATAAACAAATGCATTTAGTAGAATTTATTTATATTTAAATAATTTTCAAATATACTTGCTACGATATGCAGGTGGTGTACTTTTTATACTTTCCTTCTCTCTCTCTCTCTCTCTCTCTCTCTCTCTCTCTCTCTCTCTCTCTCTGTTTCTTTTTCTCTAGCTCTATACCTCGCATTAAACTCTACAACACCGTGCATGTGTAACATTTTCTGGTGAAATCCAGGTGCTTAGCCATATCAAATTCGACAAATTAATTACAATTATGTTAAAAAACCGACCGACAAAGATCGCCAATTAAACTATTTGTGTTCTACATCAATGCATCTTTCGTTGTAAATTTATTTAGAGCTAGCACGATGGAATTCAGACTTCAGAAATTGCTCTAGAGCAGGAGTTCAAAACATGTGAGGTCTGAAAGAATTCTTTCAAAGCGTGCTCCACAAAGAGTAAATTTTATACAATTGAGATTAGAAGTCTCAAATTAGATTACTTGTTTAACAAAAACCCAAAAAGTGCAATTTTAAAGGAACACCCTTCTTTATTCATCAACTTTTGTGTTAGATTAAGGAAAGTAGGATAAAAAGAGTACATGTGCACCTCAACTAATCCGTGTTAACTAATTTTTTTTAAAGTTATACTGTCACTTAATGGAAAATCATGCATTCATGGAGCGCTTATCTTGACTTTCGTGGTATTAATGTTATATAATAAGAATAGATTGAATTAATCTTTAATTCAGCAAATTGATACAATATATACTACCGGATGCCAAAAAAATTAATTAACAAGCAAAAACTGTATATGTATTAGATTGAAAGAAGATACCGAACATCTTTAACATAAAACTAAAATCTATAGTTATCTGCCTTGTTGTAAATAATCATCCCACGATAAGAAATTAATCGAAAATTAGATAATCGCGGAAATAATAGGATATGCAGTATATAAGTTTATATCTATCTATGAGTTTTATAGATATGCTTTTCACTGTTAACGTTATTCAATATTTTCTAATAGAATTTTAACGAATAGGCAGGTTTCATTGTTATGCAAAAAGTTTAAGTTAAAAAAGTCAATTACCCCCCCCCCCCCCCAAAAAAAAAGAAAAAAAGAAAAACAACAACAAAACCCAAAAACCGATTGCAACTTTAAATTTCTCTACATTTTTATTGTGACTATTTCTTACCTTTCTTACATCACAGGTAGCCGCCGACCTATCAACCTTCTATTATTTATATAGCAATTTTCAGGGAGAAAGAAACGTGTATATATATAACTTACATAAAAGCGAGGTTTTTTTTAGTCCAAGCTTAATTCTGAGCTCAAGAGCAATAACTCTTTTACCCCTGTTCCTTTTCTAATCGCGATACGTGATCATACCCCCCACCAAATCAAGATCAATTTTTTTTTACAATGAGTAGGGGGTTATGAAAATATAGAAATTCTAGAACATATTCATTTGAAATTTTTGAAACACATACTGATTTTAAAAAGTTGTACTCCACCATATATGGTTTATGGAGTAACCGGGAGGTTTTCGTTATCTGTTAAATAAATATTTATTCTAGAATGGTTTCATACTGGGCAAAATTGTTCTCCGGCCCAGAAAATAAGATTGTTCATATACATGTATTGTACAAATATTTGTTGACACAGTAGAATAATGAATTTTTTTTTAGAACCCATGGATTGATTGAATCTGTTCGCTTTGAACATTTGTACATTTTTTCATCATTTTTTCCCTATAATTTATACTGTGCCCCTGACATTACACATGTATCTACATTTGTAAATATTTATATATATGTAACCTCATGTACCGCCACATTGAGCGAAATAAACTGAATTGAAGTGAATTGTGATCATATAATTATTTCCGTGTTTTGATTTTGTTGATCACATATTCTAATATTGATTGTTCTTTGTAGTCGGAATAATTTTGACTGCTGTCACCAACTCCCATTAGAAGGCCGGCCCACGGAGAGGTTCGAGGGTCATATGTAAGTTGGTATACTTATAATATATAGTTATTAATTGTGATAGAACATCTCCTCAGACAGCAGTATGAATGTTCTTCTGTTGTCTACAGAAATGTCGACGCATCTGTGTAGAAATGCGTAATATATATATACTGATTTGTTTAAAGTAACGAGTTGTTGGATATTATATATTATTTCTAATGATATAAGCTCTATCTACTGAAATATATACTAAGCATATACTTAAAATACAACAGTACACTATTTTTATGTTTCAGGATACCTAAACCCAACAATGTCGATTGCAGGTAAGTGTTCATTGGGGTATTCTGTTGATTTACATAATACCAAAAAAAAAAAAATCCCGAACAAGGGAGGGATGTTATAATTATCTGTATTAAAGAGTGAATTTTCCTACTGAATATAGTTATTCATAAATTCAACGGTATATAAAAATAAACATGTTTTTTTCCCCACAGATCTGTCACCGATACAAAGAGCTACCGCACCAGTAGCAAGGAAAGGGAGGCAACCTTCGAGGTTTTTCCCCAACATCAAACCACGCGCTTGGATGATGAAGGTATTTTGTTATCTGATGAAAGATCGTATTTATTTTATTATTTATGATAAAAGTTTTTTTCAATACACGGTAAATACATGTGAAGCTCTTAAAAATTCACGTGAGGCATATTAAACACGGGGGTTGGTGGTTGGTGTGTAGGGGTAGGAGTTGGAGGTGCAAGGGAGACTATGATTCCAGTATCCGTGATTATCATTTCTGCACGGCCATTTTTAAAATATGTCCAGAAGACTGTTTATGTCGTAACGTAGGTACAAGTACCAATTATTTAATGTTATATATAGAAAAAAAATCTAACAATGCAAGTTAAATTATATCGCTCATCTATTACCTTTTTAGGTCACCTGAGTAAACTCTACTGCCATATATATATATATATATATATATATATATATATATATATATATATATATATATATATATATATATATATATATATATATATATGTTTGAGAACAAATAAATGCATGTCTATGATGTCCATGAAGTTTACCTAAATTGTGAAATTCATGACCCCTAGGCCGGGGCTAATACAGCCATATATTGAAAATGTATATTAATTCTTAATCTAATATAGTGCTATAAATGCATATAAAGTTTAAAAATCTTCTCTACTCTCACACATCTGTAAGAAAAACCGACTTCAGCAGTAAGTTAACCAGGAAGTCCTCTATTAAAACTATAAATTTCATGTCCCCTGGAGTATGGGTTTTGACTCTAGGGTGGGGCCAAAATGGATGTAAAGTATTAATGTATATATATAATGTTTTAAAATTATCATCTCTACCCTACACACCTGTAAGGAAAACCGAATTCTTAATTTTGTAGACCAAAAAGCCCTCTGCCAAAATTATAAATTTTAAGTCCCCCAAGGTAGGGGTTCTGACTCTAGGGCGGGGCCAAAATAATCATATAGTGTTAATGCATTTAATGTTTTAAAAAATCCGTCTTCATTACTTCTAAAGAAAAAAAAATAAAGCCATCTGTCTCCCAATGTAGGGATTTTAATCGGGGGGGGGGGGGGAGGGGCAAAAACATGTATACTACATGTACATGTATACTAGACACCTTGTTATCGATCGCTTTTCTATGAAAACATATACACATAAACCTATCCTGAAAGTTAACAAATATGGGAAAATTATTTTCTATCAGAGTCTTGCACCTTTTCAATATCAGGTCATGCACTCTATTATTATCTTAAAGTTTTTCGCTAAATTAAAATTATAAGTTTCATAGTTCTTTTTGAAAGATTCCATGCAGGAAGGGGGTCATCATTACAATATTTTAAAGCTGCTTGGTCCAATTTTTTTAGTTATTACAGTTCTCCATACAAACCAATTGTCTTAAAAAGTTTTGGACTTTCTCATATTTATACCAACAGAATCGGTCTCCTTTCAAAGTTAGAAATATTGAAAGTAAATAAAAATAATTTCTTTTTGGGCAAACGAAAAAACAAACCAAAATGCATCTTGGGAATGTTTAGAAAAGGAAACCGTTTGGTTTCGTCCGGTCCCCCGAATGATTGGTTTATTCAAACCGCATGCTATGCATCGATTGTAAGAAAAGCAAACTTCAGAAATATAAGCAAAAAAAATGTACACAGGTTTAATTTTAATTTGCGTAAGCATTATACAACCTTTTATTAATAGCGATGTCAAAATCGCAATACAACCATACCCGTCTCAACGTCAGGGGCGAATTTTAATGTGGCGAAATAACGAGATACCCTTTAAGTTTCATGTCGTTTGTTTTGTTAACAAATTTTGTACATTTTTTTTTCTTTGAAATTTGGCTTAATTGACCGGGAAAACTACTGCAATGTCTATTATTATATACACATACTTAGCATAACCATCGTTTAAAAGCGTAAAATTTGATATAAAATCGGACCAAGCAGCTTTAATGTTTCTACTCCAGAATGAAAATTA
This sequence comes from Magallana ariakensis, assembly GCA_020458035.1. Classification (NCBI taxonomy): domain Eukaryota; kingdom Metazoa; phylum Mollusca; class Bivalvia; order Ostreida; family Ostreidae; genus Magallana; species Magallana ariakensis. The sequence goes on along the minus strand of CM035812.1, from coordinate 41,615,956 downwards.
AATGCATATATGAGACTCCTTGACAAGTTTGTGTATGGGCTATGGTACTCAGGTGACCGTTAAGGCCTATTGGCCTCTTGTTTTAATGTACAATAATATATTATGCATAAAACATTAAATTATTGCAACGCTCGTTATTAACGTTCATGAAAAAAGGATTTAACCTATGTATGTTTTTCAGTGCTTTTAAAGATTACGCAATGTTTGTCCAAAACGCTGCTAATGCACTTGATTATTAATAATGTTCCAGAGTCCCTTAAATTTGATTGTCAAAAGAGATTGATATCCTTAGCGTAAACCTTGATTGAGATACTAGCGTTTTATCGATGCAAATTGACAGATGAGGAAAATTAAACAGTGTTTAAATTTTCATTCTTCATTTGCAGGGAATTTCATTCTTGAACAACCCACCAGAGAGGCCATTGATCAATTGCGCCAAAAATTATACGGCAATTCTCGCTACAACATCGTCTATCCGGAAAATACCAATCCCGATAATCTCGGGAATTCTCGCTCATTGTGTGAGGCGGGAAAACCGAAACGCGTTCGATTTGCTGATGACATCGGGTACAATTTAGAAATAAAGCCAACGCCTCGACAGGATTATGAAGCAATCATTAATCTTGAAAACTGGCCTCGTTTTGAACCAGAGCCCGAAATTGGTCCCGAAGCTTTCTGTACGTATTTCGGACACACTGATAATTCTAAAGCAAACGTTTCGAATTATGAGTATCCGTTCACGGCTCCAGTTCCTCCAAAACACGTAGAGGACGAGAGGCAAATGAGAATATCAGATCTGGATAAGAATCAAAACTACCATTTCTTAACCGCTGCCATTTACAACTATCGCTTACCATCAGCACTGCACCAGGAAGATTTCACCATGGCGAATAAATCCACCTTAACTGATAACGATGATGCCGCACCTAAGAGGACTCCGCCATCAGATCTAGTTAAGAGGCATAAACGTCCAGCAATTCCAGAGGAACTCCTACTGGATATGCAGAATGTAAAAGAAGAAATGAAACTGATGGAGGCAGAAACTCCGGGGATCTCCAGAACGATTCCTGTGTTGGAGAAGCGTGACCTCCCCTGTACTATTAATCAGTGGATAGACTCGGCAGACTCGGAAAAACTACGTCTGAAGGGAAAGTCTGAATTACAGAAAAGGTAAAATGTATTTCAAACCGATGTTTTAACGTAGTTAGAGTGCTTTCTTTTGGTTCTTCATGCGGGTTTGAGAGTTGGATCCATTGTATAAAAGAATACAAACACCGCATAACTGTGTAGGTTATATTACTTTTTTATATGCAGTGACTGTCACTTTCATAACCTGCATGAATTACAAAAATTTTACTGTTTACATCTCTCTCTCTCTCTCTCTCTCTCTCTCTCTCTCTCTCTCTCTCTCTCTCTCTCTTCAATTACTCGTATTTAAAGTGAGTGTTATAAATAGAAGTTAAGAAGTTACAGTACGTTAAATAGAGACGGAAAGACTTCAGTAATTTATATCAATTGGAAAAAAAAAAATACATGAAAATTTAAGTTAAGTGGCATTTTTTTTTTATCATATATAAAAGTTAACAGCCCCTGCATGACAAAACAGAAAAAAATATAGGTATAAAACCAACAACACGAAGACGAGTTATAAATGGAATAAGCTAAAAATACTACAAATGCAAAGAACAAATCACTCAAATTTCTGGCTAAATGGGTGAAACAGTCTATCAATTAAAACGGAACACGTTTTCAACATTTACTTTCGGAGTCGTTGTATAATCAGAGGTGTAAGACATTTCACATTTAAAAGTCCCAACACGATGAAGTCATTCTGTTAAACGGTATTGAGTTCTGGTTTAAATGGTATTCACACAAACAATTAATGATTCAAATATAGCGACTGTGTATTCGGAAAAGAAATTTATTTCTAGAAACGGAAAATTGATACATGTCTACGGGGAAATCACAGCCAAGAAAAAATCTATAAAAATTAGATTCCCATGCGCTTTGATACACCTCAGAAGCATTCTTGGTTTACACTTGCCAAGAGAAATCAAATTTCCTTCTCTCGCTTTATTTAACTCGGTCTAAAAACCCTCCATTATGGAGATTCTGCGCTTGAATTGCGATTGTTGTGAAATGTGGATCTCTGCGGTCTGATTATCTTGTTAGATTTTCAAACATTGTCACCCTCTCTAGATTAAACACTCCGTCAACAATCCACCGAGCTCGCTAGCGTTCGGAACTTGCCAATGCTAGACGTTGAATCACATGACCCTTTTTAAGATGATGGCATCGTTTGGAGTTTCATTTTGGATTTGCAAAGCCTCTTGGGAAGGGTTCTTCGTGTTAATGGGGAAATCATATGTGTGAACATTATCTTGCGGAGCTCGATCATCTACGGAGTTGATAAGTTATAAAATCAATAGGAATTACTCTGAATGCTTTTGTGGAAGCATTTATAAAAGTAATCAAAGTTTATTAGCTGTTGGAGAACGCAGTGATATTTGAAACTGCATGTACGCAGCGGCACCATTGTCTTTGAGTGTGGATATTATGTTGGTATATAATGTTAATGTTGTCTATATAACATGTCAGTATGAATACTATTGATGAATAACACAAAAGTTGTTGAAAAAAGTTAGGAACATCCTAATATCAACTTAGGACACATCTTAAGATGTAGCTCCACAATATATTAGGAACACAAACGTTTTGTTGAAATGATAGTTTCTTCGCACTTAAACCACTGATGGATAACCGAATGAATTTGACCAGCTTTGCGTCCAGTTTATACATTCAATAATAACAATACGATAGACCAATTTTGCGACAGATAGGACTTTTCATATATTGTCATAAATCATGCATCGCAATTTACAGTGTACGTACATCTTATCATTTTGCTTTTAAAAGTTTGTCGTTTACGTAAGATTACAGGCCCATTCATGCAGATCTCATTTACTTTATTAGCTTTATATGTACGCATGACCACTCATCATGTCTTTTAACCAACAGTTGCGTTCATAATGCAATTAATACATTAGCTCATGTGGACTTTTGAAAAAAATAATTATGCAAATACTAGTACATGTAGTTAGTAATGTTTTACAGGTAGCATTTTAATATGAAAAAATAGCTTTAAAATAGCTCTGCAAATATGCCGTGATACGTTATCGCGCTTTACAATGCAACGCTAACACGCATTCGGAACCAAAATTAGCGCGCATCAGGATGCAAGGCTATTGCGCATCACGAACCACAGACAATGCGCATCACAAAGCGAAGATTACCGCGCATATGCCAGCTGATCAATGGCAGTCATATTTCCCTGAAAAACATCGCTTATTGATTAAAAATATTTACAACAATGGTGTTTATAAATCTGACACAACCCACGTCAGCATTTAACGTTTTATGATTGTGTTTCCAGGTTCCACCGAGATCATCCGGACCCCGTGCCCGATCTCAGGGAACACACCCGCTACACAAAGAAGGTCTTCTTCGACGGCTTCAACTCGTGCGCTTACAGAGGATAAATGTGTTCTGTACATAGCGAAGGAATATGAATAAATTTGCATACCACTATCGTACTCTCTTTTGTTAGTTTCAAGAATGCATTAATAAAGGCTCTTTATAGAAATGTTACTTAATTCAAATCCAACGTTGCATATACATGTATAATATTATCTGTTCCAAGAATATAAATATCGGGGAACCATAATTTACAAATCTTATATAATACAATGCATATTTTAATAAAAAAGCCTTCATATTTCTAGATCGCAATAGCTTCTTTTTTTTAAATATATATACTTTGTAGCAGCCCATGCAAAATTAAGAGTCTTCCCCATAAAACGTTGATTTGATATTTTGCAAGAGATCAATCGTATTTGCATATGTACATGTAACAACGCTTTCTCTTACTATACCAACATGCCTAAAGAACAATCGTGCATGCATATCTTCTGCAATAATAGCAAACACTTAAAAGAAAGAAAGGAGAAGTAAAGACGATGGGTAGAAAACAGTGTTGATTTTATTACTTGTTATCTTCTGATACATTTTATAACTAAGGCGGGACTACTAGAATTGAATACTAAATCAAACTTGAGTCCATCACAACACCTTTTTGGCTTATATTCGATTGTCCCCACATCTTTTCCTGGTTGCACTCTCTCGTTTTCTTTGAAGCACCTGGTTGTAATTTCCCTTTTCGGCTGTAAACAAGGAGATGGATGTAACAGAGAATCAAAACATTTACAACTGTAAACTAAAATAATTACCCAGATACCGTTTTAGTCGCACTTGCAGCCGGACAAGAACTTGGACAGGATATATTTCATAAGGAATTTTAGATTCGTATTAACAAGAGCTTGGACTTCGCCACTCCGATTCAATTGAAGGCGGGGTCTATTCAAGGTTAACTTTCCAGTCATTGGCTAATATATATAAATACATTTAACACAATGGCACTTCTCCGACTATAGGGATGTATATTTCAGTTGAAACAGCGTCAATTTCACACAACAGAGCAGTTCTTGGGAAATAACTTTCCGTTTTTGACAGTCTATGAATATTGATAGATTATGATACGCTTCTCTCAACGAATTAGAAAAAAGGAGGCCAATATTTAATGAGCCGCCTAGATAGTAATATCCCACCGAAAGTCAAAGCTCTTGTTAAATCGGCTCTAACATACATTGTACAAGGTTATATATCGCTTTAACTAATAGCTAACAATTTGAAGACTTAGCAATGATTAACGATAGAAAATAACATACAACTAAAACACCATTTTACCGAACATATAATATTAATTGTTAATATATCTTACTTTATTATACCTTCATGTTAAATACTGAAATCTGATTGGTTTAGACGCAGTTGATAATCCGTTCTATTACCCTCAGCGTTAGCAACACACTTGGCAACGGGTATTATCATATAAAAAGTGCCTGTTTGAGAGGTTAACAGTTGAAATTGACATCCCGAGGAAACCATTGACAACCGACGCGAAGCGGAGGTTGTCAATGGTTTTCGAGGGGTGTCATATTTAACTGTTATACTCCCAAATGGACACCATTTATTTTATTATACTGAATGTCTTAATTTTAAAGAAAATTTTACTGCTTTTTATATAGAAATGACGTGAAATGTACGACGAACCGTACGCGCATAATTTACACGCATGTAACAATTCTTTATGCACCCGTTGCCAAGTGCATTGCTAACGCTGAGGGTAATAGAATGGATTATCAACTGCGTCTAAAGCAATCAGATTTCAGTGTTAAACATGAAAGTATAATAATGTTACATGTATATTATCAGACAGATGTTTTTACAATACTTGACCTACTTTTCCAGTATGTCACATTGTTGATTATGATACTCACAATGCACCGGAACACGTAACCAAGCGCGTGGTTGGCGGGGTAGACAACTACGTCCTCTACCGACTGACAACACTGAAAGGAAGAGCAGGGCATTGTGGGAGGTGCCGCGAAGGCAAGAGTTCCGTTACAGCACGAGTCGTCCTTCTGGTCTGTGAATGGTCTTTCTTTCAAGTCCCACACCTAACAAAATGTGCATAAAGAATTACACAACAGACTTTGTTTATCTCTCTCTCTCTCTCTCTCTCTCTCTCTCTCTCTCTCTCGTACAAATAAAGATTGACATTAACATTTTGTTTCTATTAATAAAAAAGTAAGAAAAGATGGTCGGTAGAAGGGGGTGTCAATCAAAAATAAAAAGAGCAATATATTAAATCACTTTTATTTTAATTAACTGCAATTAAGAAGCATTTTGTCGGTTCACTTCCATTCTGGTTTTTTTTTTTTTTTATTATTTTGTTTTTTTGTTTTTTGGTTTTGCTTCATAACATTGGATTTTCAGTTCAATGCTATTTTTTAGTGCTCGAAAACCAGGAAATAGTGTCCACAACAACGAGAATGAAAACACCATAGAAACATAACATAGTTACTGTATATCGTATAGAGAGTAACTATATACATAAAGGAGCAAGTTTTGCCGTTAAAGGAGACGCGCTCCTATTCTTATTTACGGCATCGCGTTTCAGCAGCAATATACAAACATTTGACAAAGACATTAGTTATTGCTGCTGAACTTAGATTTGCAGCTCCCAAAAGAAAACATTTGAATGATTATGATTCTCACTACTTGGAAAAACACGCTAATGACTCAGAGTCTCAGGCGAGTGGTGTCGGGCTTTTGTTAGTAAAATTTGCAAAAATGTCACTCTTTGTGGTGTGTTTTGATATAATACCGTATTAGAAACAAATAGTGTCGTTTTCTATGACAGCTATACCAAATAATTGTCGGCGATCGATAGAATTAGTAACAGAGATTACGTGTAATGATTCTCAATTTTTTTTTTTTAAAAGAAGATTTTTCATGAAAGCGAGATATGCTCCTGTTTTTGTACAGTATACTGCATTTCGACTTTCTTCGTTAATTAGGTCACTTCACTCACTTATGTCTCCAGGGCAATGGTATTACTGGTGATATATGTATATCTTGAAGCGTAAATGAATTGGTTCTCTATAAACATCCTCTTTTCTTATGAGAATCTGGCCCCGCCGTCACCAACTTTCCTCAAGTCAATACTCAGTCTCTAGTCCGAGTTTTGACCTCAAACTTATGCACTTTTCCCTTGAGGATTTGAATTGAGGACTGAGTTGTTTTGGTGATGGTGGGGCATGAGTGCATAATTAGGATAAGCAACCGCGGGGGCGAAGGGGGGGGGGGGTTGTTCTACTGGAAATAGATGGTCTGTCAAATGTCTCCCCAAAAGTTGTTGTAAGGACACATTGGGTGTTTAGTTTCTAGTTGGTAATCCCCTATTAAATTATCTAATAAACATCTTGTTATTATATATTAACAACATGCTTTTGTTCATATGTTTGTGTTAAAAGTGATGGATGTGCAGATCAAGCTGAAGTTGAACCATGTATTATAGTTCACATTCTATTTCTGTTGCCTTTGGGGGAGAATTTCATAATACATCGTGTATATTTTATACTGAATTACTTCAAACACAATAAAATGATGCATGAATTGCAAATGTTTTCCCCAACTTTTTTGTTCCTAATTTCACGGTTTTCTTCTAGCTCTCATGGTTTAAGTAAGTTTCACTTCCGTTTAAGTTAAGCTAGATCTAGGAACTGTGTGTCTACCCCAGGTTTGTACAGACGTACATGTATATGTATTTTTTTCAGCACTGACTTTCAAATGAAATTCATGCAACTACATTTTCAAGGACAATTATCTCTAGTTTAGAATACAAGCGAAAAAAGCTTCCTTTGAAGCAGAATGTATGGATTTGTATATCACATTATGATAAGGTTTTTTGTTTTAAAATCTCTAATTCCTTTAGTGGGAATTCCTTGTCGTTACCCCTGGGCCCTGTTTCCGCTCTTGACGTCTTTTGTCTTATTAACGTTCAATCCAGCCTCCTCGTGTTCAATTACAATAATACTTTGTGCGTCTCAAGATTTTGCTAATGGAGGAAATTTTAAGGCTTCAATAAAAATCAATTTTTGAAGGACATTGAACGCAAAATTAAAAAAAAAAAAAGCCACATCATTTCTTACAGTCTGAGGGGAGTTCAGATAACGCTGAATTCTCGTTACGTGTTCGAATGAGTATCGGCATTTAGACTAGTATTACACAATAATTATGATATTATCTCGAATTGTGAAGCCCCGAGTCTCTGGCAGTACGATTTAGCAAGGAAATTTACTTTAATACCTAACTATCATCATTTCTCAGTTCTAAGCCTGGTGAGTAAAACATTTGATTGTTGAAACGGCACTTGATGGAAAAGGTATATATTGTTTATTTACAGTGCACAGGCCGTAATATTTATAGTAACAATGGTATATTTATAGTAACAAGAAAGCGATGATTAGGCAGTAAGATCTTGCACTACTGATAATATACGATAATGATAAAAAGATAAGATATTGATAAGATTTTTCAGTAAGAAGACCGAGGGTACTCCTGCATGGAGATTGAGCATGTGAGTAATAATAGAATAACCCCTTTCTATGAAATGGATGAAAAAATAACGTGATATTGTACAGTGTCAAAGGATTTTTTTCACCAGATCGATGCAAATTTGTGTGTCTTTTCATGGACTCATTGACAATTAAAAATTGGTATTAGTAAATCAAAAACACTTGTATAAATCTACACTTTGGAGTAAATCAAGTTGCACCGATTATGGACACTTAAATACCTTACCATTATATCATTGTAAGGTTTATCTGCATGATACGGTTTATGGAGACTGAACACACACTTATACACTTAAACGGTTAATTAAAAATAAATCAGCTGTATTTTTAAAAAATGTATGTTTACGCGACTGAGATACTGTACTAATATTTATAAAAACGTTTCCTAAAAAAATATTACAGTTTACATACAGTTTACACTATTTCGGTTTCTAATAAGACATATACATGTACAATATGCTCTGCAACTACAGTAAAACTACATCGTAGATAATAAGAAAGATTATTGGATAGACATCGTATGGTTTCTGAAGACATATTATAACTGTTATATTTCTATGAAACGACATCTATAATATAATTGTACCTATAGAGGTTTGAAATTACAGCCAGCCCGCGGGCTGGCTTGAATTACGCAATGTGACAATTTACTGCCAAAAATAATCCAATATTGTATGACAACGACAAAAACGACATCCAACACCAATTGAGGGGAATATTCAATAAAATATTTTGCAAAATTGAATTAACAGATGATAGAATGAACATTTTCAAAAGCCTCAATAGCATCGTTTTACTCCCAGCATATTCGTTATAACATGGTCTTACGTAATAACCATCTGTTATAGACTAAGATCAGAGAGAGCCTTGTTCATAATGAAATAAAATGCAATGATTTTGGCAAATTAGTATTTATTAGCATGTTATTTTGCGCGGCCATTGATGTAATCACGGTCTTTTAATACCATTTTTCGATTACGCACCGAATGTAGAAACGGGCCAGGATTGGATGTTAATGGGCCAAGAAGGATTTATTGGCTTCAATCCCCTACAGAATCTCACGACCCGTATCAAAGGCAAATGCTCGTGAAACAGAATTCAGAGAAATTAAATTCACGGAACATTTTTCAATATGGCATCGATTTGAAATCTGTGTTTGACATCGGAGAGCATTACGACCAAAGCGCCCGTCAAGTTGATGTAGCTTAACTCTTTATGGACGGCTGGCGTTTTGAGTTATATGTTCAGAAGTCCTCTTTTATTTTCCTCTTTTGCATTCCAAAAATCAGATAAAGTCTTGTAATTAAGTCAAACTGTGTAAGAAAGCAGACTGTTTGTAAACATGCGAAGCGAATAAAACGCGGGCCTTAGGAGATGCTACGCTTGATTTTTTTTGGGTCTCGCCACAAGAAAGATGGACCATCCAAAAGGGACATATCAGAATTGATATTTTGAAAGTTACACCTTGTGTTTACAAAACGCAATATCGCAATTTGACCGCAAAAAAAAAAAAAATCCAAGAAAGATGCCCGACTAATGATGTAATTTGTGCAACATACTGTTAGGTTTTATTGGCCATTCTTAAATTTACATGATAAATGATATTTGTTTTTGATACAGGTACATGTACTCATTATTACATATTTCAATGGATGCTATATGTAACTACATGTGTTATATTTTGTAACTGAAGTGTAACTATACATGTATTACTCTTATATGTATGTAGAAAGGTATACATTTATTACATATACTCACAATTACATAATGTAAATATTATACGTGATGTAAATGAATGTAATTGAAGCGTAAAATTTACATGTAGTTTGGTATACATTTAGTACATTCGTCACAATTTCATGCTGTAAATGTAATAATGATATTAAGTAATGTAACTATAGTTGCATTTTGTAATTAAAGCGTAAACATGTAATGTAGTTAGGTAATTCCGCTTTCTAGTAATTGACCAATTCAAGTACATGAGAGAGAGAGAGAGAGAGAGAGAGAGAGAGAGAGAGAGAGAGAGAGAGAGAGAGAGAGTTACATTTAGATTTTGTTGCTAAACGAAAATCAGGACCAGAGATAAGACGCTTACAGTTTTCCAACAAAATGTCGTACATGCTACTGCTTACAAAATTCAATTTAGCACAAAGGGAACTGCTGATTTTTAAACTTATTTTCGGAAAAAATACACCAGATAAGTTATAGTTTATGTAAATACTTCCCTTAAAACATGATCACATTTAATTTCCAGGCGTGATTTTAGTTACATTTTCTTGGCATTTTACGCCAGGAAAAATTTGAAAATACGCCTGGACGTAATTAACAATTTCCGTGAACCATACATTTATAAGTTTGTTTGTAGTGGGCTGAGGCCATAGATATATAATCTTTTGTTAAAAGACTAAAATCAATTAAGAATGATAATATACCGACCTTTGTTTTCGAAATGGAAACAATATTCACGGGACGGGAAAAATAAGTGTCGATTAATTCTGGTTAGCTTTCATAAATAAAAGAAGTAAAAGTTAATACTAATCGACAGGTATTCCTCAGCGACATATAACAAAGGTTTATTGGAGGGAAATGGCGCCAGATATACAACGTAGTAAAAAAAACAAACAGAACCGTATTGTTAAGACAAATTACATTATTACAAAAATGGTTAAGTGTTGCGAATAATACTGAAACACCCTTACAAGTTTCATTTTTTTTTTCAAGTTGGTCAAGAAAATTAAACCATATGAAGTATGAGATCATCTGGACTTATAATGTGCATGTAAGCGCGTTCGTAGAAGAAGGGTAATTTCTTATAAATATTTATCCGGTCGCTTTGTTTGGATTCCTTTAAAAGAATTGTATATTTCTAATGCAATTAATTGAATAACACAGTACATGAAATATATAGACAATTATGATAGTTGCAGTCTTTCTATGCGAAGAGTGCAAACATGCATATTGGCCGTCGAAGAAATAATAACGAGGACATTTTAATAAATTCATGTTTTAAACAGAAATTAACCATGCTGAATGATGTCATAATTAAAAGAATGACATGTAAGGCATGTTTCAAACCGTTATTACGTAAACTTTGCTACGTAATCAATACGCAACGCTTCATTCGACCCTCAACCATTTCGTTGTGCCGTTTTTCAGTGCAATAATTGATAAAAGGAGCGAGTTAATTACAAAGACTTAATTACATTAATACAAATGACAATGTACTCATAGCTTTAAAAGAACCTCATAATTTGACCCGAACGATCTTAAATGTTTACTAATCAATAGAAATGCAGAAAACTTACATGCATACATGTATGTATGTGTATCAAAATTAAAACCTACATGTGTGTGCATCAAAATTAAAACTTAGATGTATGTTTATCAAAATTAACCAAAACATCCAAAGTTGCCAAAATAATCACATTTATTACATGTATTTTACAGAAGCCATTTAAAATGTAATAGCTACTAAATCGTGACGCTGTAATCAGTGCAATGATTTTGTCGTTATTCATCATCCTATCCTACATATATAACAACATTGATAGAATTTGAAATAAATGGATAAAATGACTTTAATTGTAAAGTAATATGACCTCGCAAAGTAACGAACAAAACACAAATTATCTTAAATGATGCGGAAATAGCTTGATAACATACCATTAAAAGTAATAAAATATTATTTGTCACTTACATATTAAATTATCAATGGTCCGTTCCGAAAAAAAAGCCCCACACAACCATCTGTTTCATAATACATGTATACCATAAAAGAATCACTACATCAAATTCACCTTCAATAGAAAACTTATTTATAGAAACCACAACCCCCCAAAAAGTCCGCTTGCGGTACAGGACCTGTATCTATACTTACAGAAAGTGAGACATCCAGGCAGATCACGATATCCAGTAATAGGGGCCTGATATCCATCTCCTAGCGCTGAGTTATCCGGACCGACACTATCTAGATATCGAACATTATCCGTGTTGAATTACAATGGCAAAGCTGTAATGGCACCACAATGCACAAAAGTCATAGCGTTCATGCCAATATAACAAAATTATCGCTCTCGCTTTTTCTCGCTCTCTTTTAATTTTTTGAAATAGATCTATACACCCACTAGGACTCAGCACTTGTGGGGCCGTCTGGTTTGTATTCAAGCATTTAAATTAACTGACATTTTCATTTTTCCAATAAAATGGAAGTCACAGATACTGGTATGAACTTTCCATAAACACGTGTCCATTTGTTACGACTCTCTGACGATCATCTGATTAAGAACTACCGGAGCGAGGGTTTATCCGATATCTTTGTGCACGTAGGGAAATATAAGCACGGCTTCTCCTTCCTGAATGATCAAAATTAAGAAATTGGGATTTGAAATGTGGATTGAAAGATTGGATTTCCTCTTTCAGACTACCTTTGAAAAAAACCCTCTAATGAAGTTAAATTACCTTCTTAAAAGCTATACTTGTTCTAGTATATATATTTTTTGCTTCTGCCCGTGAATGTCGTTATATGAAGAAATTATTTTCTACTTAGGAATTAAATAAGTAGATAAGACATACATTCATTGTGATATATATACATGTATATTTACTCAATTAAGCAATAGAATTTAGGAAACTGTAACCTCATATTTCGAAAAACAACGAATTCTTTGAAATTATATTGTATAAATTTTGAGAAATTACAAAATACTAGTGGCTACTGAAGCTATGACACAGCTTATAGAGTATGTATAATATACTCAATTTGCCGTGATAATCAATATAGACGGAGACCCTGAAGTTCTCTAACGAAGGACGATAAAGACATGAACAAAATGTCCTTAGAATAAGTTTATTGCAGTCATTTGTATTAAGTTGTTACTCGATAAGCTCCCCGATAGGACAGATGATCCCAGATTTGTAGACAAACCGATTGGTTTTTATTATTATGGGTTACTTTGTTAATTGCATCTCTTGTCCAGTAATGCCCGCTAATGATACTCACACATTGGAATATTCCGAGGAACAAATACAATATATCTTTTATAAACTCTGAATAAGCAGCCGGACGTGTAAAAGCTAATGGATATCCGATAGAGTGGCGGCTAATGTGCCGAAACCATCTTGGTCCTTAAGAGATAGTTTTTATAGTCACATACTGTGATTTAACAGTCGGTGCGGTATATTCTGTGCTTAGAAATTGAATAATTATATTTTAACCTCAGAAATATATCATCTACTACTGTTTTGAACATTGTCATGATATGTCTATATATTTCTGTATTTTAGGTTTTGTTTTTTTGTTAAATTGAAATTTATTTTTAAATTGAAATTGATTTTATACTATATGTATATATATATATATATATATATATATATATATATATATATATATATATATATATATATATATATATCATTAACTGAAGGTAAAATGTTCTCTCTTGTGCGGGATAAATATGAATTAAACAGTATTAGCAATGAATTTAAAAGGTTGTAATTTCAGAATAATTAGATAGGTTGAAGAAGAAATAAGATGATATGGAAATAAATTAGAATGCCTCGGTTCGTCATAAATCAAATAATATACCTGCTTTCGCTGAGATATCTAAACTTTGTTTTAACCGCATGCGTCATGTTGCATGGCTGTACTTAATCATAAAATATATAAACATATTGTTAAAATGATAAGTTCTAAAGTGGTCCAAAAAGACAATGCATACAAAATACAATATGATCACTGAGAATATTTAATTCAAAGTGATGGTTACTAATAATTTGTTTAGATGTGTCACTTAACCCTGTATTTTGAAATAATTAGGATGTTTTTCACCCTCACAAAATGCAATTTAATGAAAGTTTGACTCAAATTCCCTGAAGAGCTCTCTCTTTACAGTTGAACCTAATTCAAGACGAGGAAAAATTGTAATTGACCTTTTGTCGCAAAAGGACCTTGTGTATACTTAACAGCCGTGATGCATTAAGAGTTTGTTATCTTCATTACAAAAAGAAATGTTCAATTATCCCATCTGGGTTGCATTAGCAGTGCTTTAACAAGCTGAGTTAATGAACTTCGTGACAGAGCTTAGAGTCCGTGAATTACAGAGGACGTTCCGGGAATTGAGCCGTTTCCACTATGGAGGCCCACAAACACGCGGTCTCCGTCGCCAGGCTCGATAAACCAGAAGCTGTGTAGTCATATCATCTAAAGAATTCAGTGAAATGTCACGACATGGTTGGGGGGGGGGGGGGCTGGTCTATCACCAAATATAAAGCCTTCAATGATTGTGTCGTGTAAATTAAACAAAATGAATAACTAGTATTCGGTTCTTTAGAGTATGCATGTATATCGCAAAAATTATTCTGTTATGAAATATTTGAAAAATAACGATATCAAATTTAAAATAAATGACTTTTCAAAATTTTGTAATCGACTTGTCTCCTTGACAAAAGTACAGAAAAACCTGATAGTAGTCCATTACCTAAACATTAGAACGATCGCGAGAATCTGGTCCTCTACAGCACGGGCTTCATGTAATCGGTTCAAATTTGCGACTGTATGTAATCATGTTTAGAAGCAGTCGCAATGTAACACATACAATGGGCAGAAGAAAACTTTGGGTAAGGAGCGTGATCTATTGGAATGCTGGTATCTGGATTGTCCTAACGACAAGTTGTTGTCTCTTTTTATCTATGATGACATTGTAACTGGGGGTCTTTTGGGAATTAGGAAAACTCTTCTTAAGTTTCAGCAGCGTTACTTTAGAACTTAGACTTTCGGTTTGATGTGTTTAACATTACCTCGACCTTGACACACAGATACACACACACACACGCGAAAAGTTCAATCAAACCGGAAGTGGTTGTGAATACTTGTGATAGGCAGCAAAGGCCTCTTGTTTCAGCCAGAGGTTAGCATCGATTGTAACTGACGCCAAATGTCATCTTAATGTAAAAAAAAACCACCCCGAACTTTGTAATATAAAAACATCCGCTAATAAACAAATACACAATGCCCATAAGCCACCTAGCTCAGCTAAGAAAGAAAACAAGACAAACCTCAGCTGTGTACTATCTCTACCATCTAAATCAAAACAATTACATGCAAGATTTAATTTAAATTCTATATACATGTATATTGACTTTTTTATCGATTCACTATTATGGACAAACTTCTTGGCGATTCAAATAACCGTCATCTATTAAAACTATTTGTGTGGTGATAAAATAGTTAAAGAAACCTTACAAGTTATGATCTCAAAACCTCATATGGACAAATCTACATGTGTTTGCTCTTATAAAATGATATTATAAACAATTAAGGGTTGGCCTCCATCTCTTAGCTTCAATTTGCTTATAAACTAAAGAGTCTAAAATTGACATCTTTTATACCTGAAAAAGGTCGTCATAGATATATCAGTGGTACTTGTATCTAAATTGATCCTGATCACATCCAAGCAAGATCAAAAGGTTGGCTACTTTTAACCTGTCCTCAGCATTTAGCATGTCAAATGGTTGACTGTAGGAAAAACATCCCTCTTCAAACACTGGCTTAGTATGGGCAATACTGAAGTAATTTTCTCTCGACTGTTTCAGGAAGGCAACAACTAACTGCAGAAAAAGGTAAACACTTTAAATTTTATTTCAAAGTATCTTCACAATGTTGGGGTTAATTGTATTTTTAAATCACAAACACCCATACCAAATTAAATAGTTACTCTATATAATACAATGTTTTTGCCCTATGTTAATGTGGCATACCATGCTTTTAAAATTTGACAAAGTTTATTGATGTACACCCCTTTCAAAATTGGAAATTTCCCTACTTTTACTTTTATTTTCAGATTTTTTTAATAAAACAGACGGATTTTGCAAGAAAACGAATCTGATATGCCGCCATGAGATTTTGACCGAATAGAGGAAAATGATGAGCTTTCATATTCAAGGGGTCTTTTACTGTGGAACGAAAATTAGGGCCTGAGCTATGATTCTTAACGTTAATATTACCTCCTTTGAAAAATATATTGGTGAACTATATCCATATGTTAAATACACATCTGCCTTAAGGGGGATGTCTGGCCATCTTGTACATTTGAGGACCAACAGTTCTTAACTTTCTTGTTTCTGCCCAAAACTGACCATAACTCTTGTCAAAAGATTAAAAAGCAATAAATACGAAGTTTTACATGATGTTTTGTATGCAAATTATGCATACAAAAACAGAACAATGCCATTTTAATAATTTAGAACTGCGCAGCTACAGACTTTAATTTAAGGTTTAAAAATCTGAAAAAAATCTGAAAGAAGGCCATTCGTGTCAACAACTATTTGTTGAGAAAAAAATCGAAGCTTGCTCATTTTTCTTTTAACGGAAAAAAACCGATGTCACGTAACCAACATAAGAGAGATAACTAAAAGAAAACGGTTACTGATTTAGTTGACTGAAATAGAATATGAAAACTTACCTTTATATTTTAGTCAAGTGTATTTTGTAATAATGTTCAAGTGACTGGACCGGCCGACTAATTATGATATTCAGTATTATCTTTTTACATATTGCGTCACAGGATAAAAAATTCCAAGTACTGTAACTGCAACCTTAATCATCATAATTTTAAAAACTTTTTAAAAAAAGTTTATTCATTATTGTTCGTTTTGACAAAATTTGTCAGTCCATGAACGTCATAGTTTTTGTTCGAAGATGAAATTAAGGTGTGTCGTGAGATGAATCATGGTGAAAGATGTTGCATGGTATCTTAATGAAATTATGTTGAACTTCAAAGAAATTTACTTGGGGGGGGGGGGGGGGAGTTTCTTATTAGACTCGTAAGTTTCCTGTTTCCTTATAATAGTATTTATCCCCAAGGGTTCGCCTAAAACATGGCGGAGGTACATTAACAATGCGCGGATGAAGAACGTTTCCGCCCGCAACAAGGCCTGCATTTTAAATAAGAATATAAACAACTTATCAGACGTGTGATTTTCCCATTTATTTTGAAATACGAACCCATTTTATTTTTTGTTTCCGGATGGTGGGTAGGTGAAGAATGTCCTGACTTGTTTTTCAAGCTAATTAATTGGTCTGAATGTATTGTAAAATCTGACAATGGGTTGTAATCTATAGCATTTTTAATTATTAAAATCAAACTAATTTAGACTAAAGTAGAGAACCCTTATCATTCATGTTTCGAATAAATCACTAATAAGAGAGAGAGAAAATATATCCCCTGGCCATTTTAACGAGCTTATTAAAACCTTCTAATGTTCAGCCAATCAAATATCAGGAGAAGCAAATGAACTGATCAACCGTAATGAATTTTGTTAGCCATGATATAATCGAGGAAGTTTTTAATTTTGGTCAACAGGTGTATCTAATTAATGCTTGTTAGTGTAGAGAACAAAATCGATCATGTGTTGTCTTACAGGCCTGTCATTTAAATACACGAATAAACATATTGGAATTTGAGTACAATGAACTTTGTCACTCTTTCTATGGCTCCCCCCAACCGAGTAAATGCTTAACACATAAATGTTTATCGCTAAATTAAATGATACCCGTTTGCTGACTTTTAAAAAACTTTAAAAATCATCAATATTAATGTAGTGAAACAATTTTCACAACACATTACATGTGAAAAAGAAAAAAACCCTAAATTTAAATTTAATAATGTAAACGTTCAGCAGTATTGTAATTGCAACGAAACAAAAATTACCAGCCTTTTTCATCCAATATTTGATTCAACTAATTAAAGCAAAATTTGTGTACATTTACATTTCAACAATTATTTTTTGTCACCATTTTGAATTCTATAATGATAAACCTTAACAAAGATATTTAAATCTTTCTCCAAAAAGTCTTTATTAATCGTAAATCATAAATAAAAATCATAAATTACGTATGCAGTTATATAAAGTTCAAATTCTGTAATAAATATATTGCACAATTTTATATCAAATAATTAAAATATGATTTCCATAAAACAACAATGTTAATAATATGTATATACAAAATGATAATATACAAATAAACAAAGCGACAAAATGAGTTTTCATTTTTAAGCCAACATCGTTGGTACTTGTGGACTAAGGGCATCAGGAATTTTAACGCAAGTACAACCCGCCACAACCCTCTCTAGTTTTGTCTCATACGTAAACATGCGAGTTACAACGTCACATCCTGTTCTGCGCAAAACATATACGTAGTAGTAAATTGGTTGGCAGCACGAACATCCAGGTCGAATACCGTCGGCACAGCAAGACTCACTGCTTCGTCGACAGCAGGAAGTGCTGCAGTGGGCCTCGATAATAGTTCTTGGGCATCTGTTTGGATCAATATTTTTGACAAAATGCCACGGACATGTTGACTGAACCGAACAAACTCGTGCGGCGGTATTTGGTTGGTTTGTCAAATTTTGGCGGGTAATATCTATGAACGATACGTCGATGTCGCTCAGTTCCCCGAGTATTCTTCCTTCCTCTCCAGGTAGAATGGCGACTGATTCGTTGAGAAGATCAGTGACAAGCCGCGGTAATGGTGTGGGATCTCTGCAGATTACCGATCTAACTCGTTCAAAAGAGCACACAACGAGCAAAAGGACAACCTAAACAATGATAAGACGCATAAACAAACCTGTTACTTTCGTTACTGCGAGTCAACACCACTTAAAGGGACTTGGACACAATTTGAGCTCAAATTTTTTGATTTTTCCAGTTTTAATGTCTAGAATGGTTAATATGGGTATTGTTATTGCTTCCTCAAAACTTGAAAGTCAAATATCGAGTAACAAGCAAAATACAGAGTTTGAAATTCTTGTTTTTGTTAACAAAGCTCAAGTCTTGTTATTGTTTACATATGTGTTGTATTGGTATAGGTTCAATTAAATGGTGCTTATTTTGTTGATAATATTATTTATGAACACATTGAATCGGTTTATCTTGTTTGCCACGAGTTTTTTTAAAGAAATGGTAATTTCCTTACTTTACATTATTTGTTAATAACATTTGTAAGACTCAAGCTTTGTTTACATAACAATGAATTCTTACCCTCTTATCTCGCTTGTAACTTCTAACATATAACATTCAAATTTTGGTCAATCATTTAAAATGCACAAGTTAACCATTTTATGCATTAAAAATAAAAGATAAAATTCTGATCTCAAATCGTGTCTAAGTCCCTTGCATTGATAAATGAGTGTATTCTGGAGTAAATATACAAACTTTTCATGTTAACTATATATAATAAAATTGTATGTCATAGTGTTTATTTGCCTAAGAACTGCTCTTTGTGTTTTCCAGACCTATGTAAACTTTTTGATCTTAGTATAGTTTTTTTTGTCAGAATATTGAAGAACATTTTATGTAAATATTTAATTGATTTTATATGTATGCAGTGGTACATTTGAAAATTAAAAATTCAAATCAAAGAAAACCTTTCTTGTTACATGTATTTTAAATTCCTACCATTCTACGTACCTAAACATTTTATTGTTTAATATAAACTTTACAACAAACCTTGAGATGAACCAAAAATATGTCCATGGCAGTATCTGTCTCTAAGTTATAAAACTGTACTATGCTACTCTTATATATACTAAGCTTTTGGAATTGTTCCGAATTTATCTTCTTAAAATTAAAAAGGAAGTGGGATCGGATTTCGTCAAACACTTTCCTATTTGAAGATTATATGGTAGGAAATGCCGTCAAATTTCCCTTAGGTAATGATCCATAATCTATTGATAGATATATCAAGAGCTTCTTTTCTATGATTTGCCAGAAGTGATCACAAATGAATATATTTTTATAAATTATAGTTCTACTTAAATATTTCATATAACAGGTGCTGGAAACAGATATAAAATGTATTTTATTTTAAATAATTTTATAACATTTTATGTGTTATTTGTCAAATACAATGAAATATTTATTGCGAAAATAAATCAGATTTGCTGGATCCTTTTTTCAGATGACTTGTGCAAAATGTAATACGTGTATAATGTAAAATAGGAAACTAAAGGCATGTATCTATATAATAATACCTATACTAGATATGAGCGAATAATTTTCCATATTTTTATATAAATATCCTTTTAAAAACGATGAAGGTAATTTTCGTCATGAGAGACGCACGTGGATAATTTCTTTAAGTTGTTAATATACAAAGCAGTTTAAGAACACCCCCCCCCCTCAGGAATTATGAAGCATAGAATTATGACAAATAAAATATCTTTTTATTTTAGTAAGATATTTTGATCAATTATTACATTGTCATTCGAGAGTCATGTTTTTATTTTTTGACCTACAAATGCGGAATTCACGAGTTATTTTAATAAACCTTTTTAATTTTGGTCACATAATCAAAGCATTGCTGTAAATTATTGTTCATTTTTAAAGGAAATAACGCACAATTCCCCCCGCATTTAGAATTCTTATGAGTTACCATAATTGCAGGATAAAAAAGGAAGAACAAATGAGATAATGAGAAAAGGAATCCGATATTAACATAATCAATTTCCTTTAAAATGCCATTGGCTATTGACCATGGCTGTTCAGAGGCATCAAAGAATTATTACAATTGAAATTTAAAGAGAATACGTTTTTCCTATCGTCTATTCGTTTAGTCTTTGCATTTGTGGATTTGAAAAAGATAGAATGTCTGATAATAGATTGTAAGCTGATTAGAATGTTATATATATAAAGAAGTGTCCATGATTATCTTGGTCAACGAAATCACAATGATTTGGAAAGTTGTACATGTATGTATATGTTGCATTTGATTTAAAAAATATAATTATGTTTGATAAAGAATCGTTACAAGATATTCACAATTATATTTATTTTAAAAGAATTATGTCATACCATGATTCAAGTACTGTAAGCTTAAGGAATATACATTTGAAATGGGTGATATTTTGCGACTTTTTCAAAAATTTCATTAAAGAAATTAATTTCCATTGTAGATTGCCTTTTGTTTGGTATTAATTTACCACTGCGTAAGAAGCTCAACCCATGAGATATCTCACGGTCACCGCGGCGTGGACACATTGAAGCATTCTCTATCCATTTCCCGACTTCAAGGAGCTCTACGGGATGAAACGCAGTACGTCATGGACATCCTTCGACAAAACCACGTTGTAAACACTAGCGAGACCTCTCTGCCGGATCTCTCGCCTTCACGGGGCTTGGACCATCTGTCTTCGTTGGGTAGTTGTCCATGGAAGTACGTTATAACACGAGACGACAATCGAATACCATCGACATTGATAGAAAGTAGATGTATTAATAGTAACTGCCAAGGCGTGGACCGAAATTCGGACGACGGTTGTAGAGCAGCCTGTCATTGTCAAGAAATCTACCGGTTTGTTCAGGTCAGGCGGAAAACGGTCTCCACGTTACGTACCGCGATATTCACTGAAGTGTGGGAACGATTAGCAGTTGGGTGCACCTGCACATGTGATTTTTCTGAGTAATGAATGCGTTTACTGTTAAAATATTATACAGAAAACAATTTATATTTTTGTTATTTTTTTTTATCGAAATGCCCTCTAGAAATAAAAGTTTACAAGGGAGGTCGTTCAAGAATTGTTTTTTTTAGAGTAATTAAATTATGTGTAAATCATCTGCAAGCATTACAATGAAAGGGATATGATTCTTGATTTTATGTTTATTAAAGAGAGAGAGAGAGAGGGACAGAGAGAGAGAGGGACAGAGAGAGAGAGAGAGAGAGAGAGAGAGAGAGAGAGAGAGAGGTTAAACATAATACTGGGATATTTCTGAATTATTCAGATTCTTTAAACGACATATAGCAAAAATGTGTATGCTCAGAACACATTGATTTACATAAAGTATCATACATTTAGTTTGAACATTGAACACGTGTATAACACGATCTCTCAACGAATGTGTTTTTACATTTTAAGACTGCATGATTCATTCATGCATTGCATAAGTAGCAGGCGAATTGTTTGATGGAAGACAACATAAAAAAAATAAATGAAATATAAATAATAATAAATATGATTGAAAAATGTAAAAATATTGTATTTTATTGCTGTATGGTAAAACAAAACTTGTACAAAACAAAATAGTATGTAAAAAAATAAAAAAATAAACATTTAATACTGCATCACACAAAAAAGCATCATAATTTTTTTTGTATACATACATCTAGTATGAAAATCTTACAATGAGTGAATAACATACATGTATATAACAAACCATATTGTAATTGTCATCTGTGATGAGTTGTCTCTATAAGTTTTGATACAATGATAGCGTTTTCTCTGTGCGCTTCTTTATTTCATGGAATCATTTGATTTGCGTCTAACCTGCGTACAAGCCTCACTTGCGTACAGCCAACACTGAGAGGGAATATTTCCTGTGAGACATTCATACAATTCTTTCTCCTGAGTACGGTGATGTATGTGTACACTGGTACACATCTGTACTGCAGACAGTCGGGGTTGTGTAAACCACAGCGACACGCACACTTGGCCTCCCACAACTCATTGGGTACCCTGTCGTGGTCTACGTTCTTCACAAAGGTCCAGGGACAAGTGGCTACTTCGTTGGTAGGTTGGTAACTTCTGAAAGTTGCGTCCATTCTGAAATCTGCACATTGTGATTTTCCAGAGACGTTCCCCATCTGAGCTGCATATT
Organism: Magallana ariakensis; assembly: GCA_020458035.1. NCBI lineage: Eukaryota > Metazoa > Mollusca > Bivalvia > Ostreida > Ostreidae > Magallana > Magallana ariakensis. The sequence continues at coordinate 41,593,268 of CM035812.1, read as the reverse complement.
GACTTTCTGTAAACATGTCTTGTGACGACTTGGTGAAGGATAGAGAGAGCGGACTGACACAATGGACATCCAGACAATTCATTGGATGAAAACTGATTATTACCTGAAAATATTATGACAATGAGAAGTATGCTTATTTTGTTGTGTTCTTTTAATTAGTAAAAAAAAGTAGATATTTGCCTAAACAGGCGTGTAACAATTTGACTCAATAAAATTACAGACTTGAAAAACTGAACGATGAGAAAAAGATAAAGCAGTATTTATTTACATTGAAAAAAAAATAATAAAAAATGAAGAGAAATATATACCAAGGCAATGATTGACTTAATTAAGGTGTTCCTGATAATGTGTATCATCGTGTGTTTTCCTGAGGCAAATTCTTCGATACTAATTACTTTTTAAGAGTTAGAGGTAATATATATATATACATACCCGTTTCCGTTCGGAATTTTCAAAATACAAAAATTCCGTTTGACTATTGCCAATGCAATCAAAATACCCCATTTTCTTTTGTTTTATATAAAACAATAGCAAACTCTGTATATTAAACTGTAGACTTCCTTGATATACAAACTACCGACTATTGCTGATTTATTATGGAAGCTTCGAACATGTAGAAAAAAACCCCACTATCTTGGATATACACGTAGAATCAAGTAGTAAAGAAGAAACTTAGTACAAAGTCTATAGAAAAAAATTACAGAGTAGAAAAGAAGTACTTATGAATTAACTGGAACACTTTAGTAGAAATGAAATAAAGCTTATATATTGAAATATTTGTAACAGGAATTACGCTCATTTCGAAATGATCCATGAATATGCTTTTTGCAGGATGGTTGAAAAAGGGTTTGGATTTTTCTCGTGACACAAAACTTAAAAAAAAACCTATTGTTAGGAAAATAACACACTTTTGTCCAGCAAATTGGATAATTCATAAACACCATGAGTATCATCAATCTACCTCATAATCTACAATCAGATAAGCATTTCCCTCATAAAGAATTCATTAGCTTCCTTTTACAAGCAATGCCAGAAATCAAAGCCTTACTTGAAAAGAAAAGAAAAACCGCAAACTGTATTGTTATTTTGTTTTTTAAATTCGATACGTTTATTTACGTGGGAGGTCATAAATTGTGGGATCAACGTGAAACTAAGGTGCTGTAACTAGCAAAACTCCCTGTGAAAATTTGATATTTTCTCTCTAATAACAATCAATAATTACATGTATAACCTTATGAGTAATTGTGTTACAATTATTAAACTTAAATAATTATCATCAATATTATTATAATCCAACTGATGTTTTGGAGTTTCATTACAAAATAATTCTTTCTACAACTATAAGATTTTACTTAATACTTAGTGTAGAGTTTCGAACAGGAAGTCCTGTATGCGAATTAAAAAAAAAATCGTAAATGTCCATTCAGAATGTGTTCTTTAAATTTTTACACAGTAATTTAAACGTATAATCTGATTAGAACAACAAAAAATGCGGAAGAAGAAATGTCTTTAAAATACACTTAATTAATAACAAGAGAAGGTTTTCGATTACAGAGACAGGTGACTGTATTTACGTTAAGTTCCATTACCCATTTAGTTATTTTACAAAACATCCGCCGATTTTTTTTCATTCATTTAAATAAAAAGGAATACATTAAGTTGTCGATGTGACAAAATATTTGTCATTTACACAAAGGTTCATATAGAAACACATAATTTTATTTTTATTTTTCAAAAACCAGTTTCTTAATTGTTCATATCTACATTTCTTTGTAAAATTGTGTGAAGTAGCTATGATTCCAAATTTTTATTCGTATCATAAATCATCGATTTTATTAAGGAAAATACAAAATACAGAGGCATACCTTTTATTAAAACTGTTCAGTATAATAAAGCTGATTAAAATTTCGTTCTTTAAAAGTTGGTTTTGAATTTTAAGATATGGCAAACTCGGAATTGGATGGAAAAATAAACAGGAAAATATTAGGACGCTGGTAATTCGTAACGTTGGTCCAATTGATGATAAAAAATAAAGAACTCTTCTTCTAACATGTCTCAATTATTCTCAACGGAATATTTTTATATGTACTGATATCACGATCTCGCCTTTCATTTTGAGTGGTAGTTACATGTATTTCCTTTATTGTTTTGTGTACAGCGACGTCAAATCTTCTATTAATAATAACTGAAATTCTACATACATTGACGTAAAAGATATATCGTATGTATTTTAATATTTTAAGGAGAAAGGCATCAAGGAAGCCAATGACGAACCTGTCTTCTCCGGGTCAGGGATGCACATTTTATAAGCTTCTACGCGACAGATTTTTAGTATGATCGCATTTTACTTTTAAGGTTTGGACGAGTGTAGCGAACTGTCCGTGATGTGCAGGAAACATAGAGCTCCAGTAATTAATGCTGTCTCTCTGCCTTTTTTTAAATATACAGACTGGAATACAGGCTACTTCCAAGGTAGTTGAGGAGAAATTTTAGTACAAATACCTTGGTAGGGTCAACGCAGTGTAGAGTTCAAAATTTCGGTCTCGGCTTAACTATAATATATTTTCATACGAAGTCGATCAGTAGGACACTTTAAATATACAACCATGCTTAGGTGCTAAATGGATGATATTATTTACCTTAAAAATAATATTACATGTATTTTATTTAGTAATTTTTTGTTAACGGACCGAATCAATCTATAATGCATATCTCTGTCTTTCCTTAGATGTGAAAAGTTTTATGCAAATAGAAATTCGTATACTTTTTAAAATATAAAAAGGTTCAGTGGTTGTAAAATTTAAGATAACTTTTAACTGATTTTTGAATCATATTTCTTTTAGTATTACTAGATGATATCCCGCGCAAGCGCGGAAATCAACACTTTACACATTAATATGATACAATGTTAATATGTTGAACCATATTTTTTGTTCATTGTTGTATATACTGTGTCCGATTTTTTTCTTAGTTGCTTTCTTAACCTATTCTTTAAAATTAAAATAAAAAAAAGCTTGCTTAATCGCTGGATATTTAGAGGAGCGGACAGGGGTGAAAAATCTAAACTGAAATTGATGTTATATATATGTACATGGCCTTAATTCTTTTTGTTGCAGGATTGAAAAAAAACTTTTGTTTATTTTATTTCATATCAGTGGGAAGGTATTTAGTGCGTCGTATCTCTAAATGTTGTTCTTTTGGTCAAATTACATTGGAATTTTTATCCCTTTTTCAAATAAGAGTTTCAGATAAAAGTTGGGTTTTTTTTAATTGGGAGGGGGTCTCCCGCCCCTTATTCAACTACACCGTTTTAACTTTTAAGCATAACAAATCATTGTTTACAAATTTAAGTCTAAGATTTACTACCAATCTGTCGTGGTTTAAAATGTTTGAAATTAAGAAGTAAAAAGTAAGTGTAGGCATACATGTATTTATTTGCATATTTTAAATCAAAGTTGTCATATCGAAAGTATCTACCCGATGGTTATCTCACCCTACACTTTCCGCCATGACGTTAATTAGTCAACCCCCGTTCCTAGGGCACCCTGTTCTGAAAAGTTTTTTCCATCAAAACTAAAATGGCTTTAAATTTTTCCATTTTATTTATTAACTTTTTTTGTATTAACCATACTGATAGATGGCCGATCAAAGGTATCTGCCCGCGATGCATGATAAACTCGTCCTACACTTTTCGCCATGACGTTAATTAGTCAACCCGCGTTCTTGGTTATCCCGTTCTGGAAAGTTCTTTCGTTCTATCCATCAAAACTAAAATCGCGCACTCAAAAACCGATTTGGCTCATTTCATTTGTTTGACATTTGTGAAATCTTAACTTCTATGTATACTCTAAATAAGTTACCAGTAAGTATATTCGTTCTTTACATTATCATTCAATATCATTTCATTGCGAGAATATATATTGTGATGCAAACTACCGCTGACTTGGATCCGCCAAAGCGTGTCCACCACCTTACCCTCATTTTTGCTATTTCGGGCTTGTTTATCATAAATGAAAATATGTTTTTGATTAATTTCACAATAATTACTTATCAGGTAACATTCAATTATAGCTTACGGACATCATCTCACACGTGTTGAAATACCAAAGGTGTAAGCAGTTACTCTGGTGCAGGCATTTTGTAGTTTATTTGCAAAATGTCTTAATTTATAAGTATAGATTTGCATTGCACACATAATATTTACAATTGTAGCAATGTTTAGTGACATTTTCGCTATTTGAATTTTTTCATGGGGATGGCTTTATAATGAAATATGTATAAGTTGCATCGAATCGATTAGATTTGATTAGAATTATTCAATATTTGATTAAGTAAAGTATCTATTGCGAGAGAGGGCTTGAAATGACAAGTTATATATGGAAATGTTAGCATCAAACGTATAAGTTTATCCCATAGTGATTAAACTTTCTGAGTTTTACACAATTCAGCCCTAACTTAAACGTCGGCAATCCAGGATTGTCTCTCTTTGCTCATGACATTCGTAGACTTAGTCGCTGTTGTATAAGCGAGGTAAAACCGGATGCGATGGAGAACATTCAGCTTGCGCATGAGCAAGCATGGTTCCTGCGCAGGATAATGGGTAGGCCAGGGAACCAGGCTAGCACACGTTTATCTGAATCGGGATCGGGTTTTCATACTATAAATACAATATCATGTGAATGCCGGTAAAAAGTACTGAAACAAAGTATTCCTTTAATTAAAAATGATAGGCATTTGATTATATGTTTTACGGTGTGACCGTTTGGAGGACAAAGCAATTATATTCTATTATATTAGATTTATAACTAATAAATTCACTGGAAAAGTGCACAGTTGGATCTGCTTATATATCTATTGATTACGCTAAAGGTCGCGTGCTCAGTCTACATTATGATCTTGCGTTAGCAGAAGCAGACTTAACTCCACATTTACCGTCTAAGTAACAATCAATTTGCAAAGTAAATTGGCTCGAACAAAAAGTTCCAGAACAATTTGTGTGAACATGTATCACCCAGACTTTTTTTTGTTATGTATATCCAAAATACACAACTTAAACGACTGGATGATAAAGACTAACGATATTTCGGCACCAGATTCAAAATGGCTAATCGTACAGACCGCCATCTTGGATGATGATTTTCAAGTTCATAGGGTATAGTTACCTATCTCTAAAATTATCGTTATTCTTACATATTCACGTTACCTATAGAGAGAGCTTCGCTCTTATGAGTTTAAATAGTTACCGCATACTTAACAAAGTAGTGGGAGGTGAAATGTGTGCTCAAATACTAGTAGTAAAATTCGCCGGATGCCTAATTTACTCTCTGCGTGAGTATGACTGAAAAAAATTAGAATGTGAACGATGGAATCGGACGTGTCTATTTATTCTCACAAAAGGACTTTCTTCCGTAAGCATTCTGACCGGTGAACGGACAAAGTCGTTTAGAAAAATGGTCATCACTGTTTTTTAAAGTTTACATGTGATTTTCACAAATATAATGCATAATTATGTTAGAGGTATGGATCACAGCTCTAAGTGAATTTTTTAAAGGCAATATTCTATTAATTATCAATACACTTTTGCAATTGGAAGTCTCCCACGCACATGTCATAATATAAAAGGGGGGGGGGGTAGAGTCGGAGAAAATTTCTGATAATCTCAAGGGTTTTATTTAAGCATTGAATGCTTATTTTTGGATGTCGTCGGTCCTATGACACACCGATGCGGTGCAAACAAATTGAATACCGCGCATAAGCGCGGTATGATAATTTGTCTGCACCGCATCGGTGTGTCATAGGACCGACGACATCCCAAAATAAGCATTCAATGCTTATATTTATATTCATACTAATGTTTTGTTTTTTGGTATGAAATATATGTGCATCGAAGCTGTAAAGCCATTATATACGCTCTCAGTCAGGGATATGAAACATACATGGAACAGCCATATTAATATGTTATTTATGTCTTCCACGGCTTAAAATATTGTGCATAAACTTTGTAGAAAAAAATCTTTTTAATTAAGGAGTATTTATAATTTAATTATTATTTTTCAAAAGTACATATCAAATTTTGTTATGTAAGGTTGAACTTTTCATTTTATCTTACAAAAATAAATATACTCAAAACACGTGGTGACGTTTCTATTTGTGCTCATGGCGCATGAATTAGCAAAGTGTATTCATAGAAAATTGAACGTCGCAGATTTCCAATGCAAACATAAAGGGAAATATACACTGAATGTAAATATATTTCCATTAAAACACATGCATATGGTCCACGTATGGCAGTCTTTTTTTTAAAATGACAACAGCTGGTAGACTGTATCATTATCTTTGAAAAGAGGAATTCTGTATAAAGATGTAGGATTTTGTAAATATTATAAAGTTAAACATTTTGGTAACTATGTTTTATTATAATAGTTTAAACATATTTTTAGGTCAAATATTGTAAAATTTGAAAATTATATAACGGTGAAGTATTTCGATTTTAATGTACTTTTATCCACATTAATATCGACAGGTATCCCATACCACCTTTAAAACAAAATGTATATGACAATTCAATGTATCATAAATATATAGTTTCTTTAAATTCTATTTTTGAAATTTGTACAATTATTTAGGCGTATAATTTACATAGAACTAAAATTATTCAATATTCAGATTGTTTTTTTAGCGAGAAACTTCAGTTTGGTGCTCAATTATTTTGCAAATTACACAATCATTTGAATAAATAAAAAAAAAGTAAAAAAAAAACAAAACAACACACAAACAAAACAAAAGACAATCAAAACTTTAATTTCAAAGAATTTCTTTTGAAATGAGAGCTCTCAATCTCTCCCAGAAATCATCCAAGGCACATTCTTCCTCTGGATATTCCGAAAAACACTCTTGCCTTACGAGATCTAAGGTTTGAATAGAAATTGACTCATTGCAAACATCAGGAAAAAGAATTAAGTGGACAAAAGCTAAGTTTCCTCTGTCCTCAATAGCTTCCATCCTTGACATGTTTAATTCGTAATCTTGCAATTTCGATTTCAAATAACTTTTTGTCACCAGACATACAACTCTTCTGCTATTTTGAATAGCTTCCATAATGGTTTCTCCAATAGGCGTTCCTAACGGTTCATCGCGGTCCTTGACATACAATTTAAAACCAGCCTCGTTTTCAAGTCTAGGAATTACGTCGGTAAGAACGAATGATAATTCTTTTGGAGAATATGAAATCATTGCATCATATTCATAACATGGATATCCTGATTGTAAGTTGGTGAAATAACCCTTATGTTTTCTGAAACGTTGTTTAAATTTAAATACCACGTATCTTATCTTCCACTTATTTTTCACAAGAGTTATACCTATGATGACACTTGATAAAAAGGCTGCTGCTATGGAACTTACAATATATATTGTTTGATATGATTTACAGCTTTTACTCAGCAACATACCCGAAACGTCAGGATCCGAGAAATTGAATTTATGTGAACTTGACGAGGAACACTCATAGTATTCAAAGTTTTTAAAATGTTTTCTATGACTTGTAATCCACTCAAGAAATTCTTTATTGTCACATGAACACAGAAGTTGATTTTCCGACAAATCAATAGTAAGATTTGTTAGTTGAAATAGATTACCAAAAGAGACTCTGGATTCCTTTTCAAAAGCTGTTAGTTTATTTTGTTTAAGATTTATGTATTTCATATTTTTCATATGATCCACTTTCACACGCCATGTCGAAAGTTGATTGTTTTGTAAATTTAATGTTTGGAGTTTTTTCATGTTCTTAAACATAGACGCTGAAAGATCAAATATGTTATTGTACGAGAGATCAAGAATCTCTAAGGACACAGTGTTCTCGAATATATCTCCCTTAGCATCGCTTGCAAGACTCTTTCCAATATTATTTTTTGACGCCTTAAGGATCCGCAATCCTCTTGCATACTTCATTATCGATTTTGAAATATAAGAGCAATAATTATTTGACACGTCAACTATTTCTATATTTTCAACTCCATGAATAGGTCCATACCATAAATAGATGAAATTGTCTTGTACGTAAACTTCTCTTAAGCCAGTTGCATTAATTCCAAATTCAGGAACAATTCCGTAATACCGACTCATATTTGCATATATAACTTCTAGAGTTTTTGGAACAATTATTGTGCCAATGACTTTACCATGCCACCAACTTTTATGAATAAAACTCTTAAGAGAGGCTTGATACTCTCTTACACTTTCCTTTGGCATATGCAATTCCTTGAGCGCTAAGTCAAAGTTATCTGTTTTCTCCTTGCACGTTTCGAAAATTGAATCTGGATAAGGAGGTGGACGAAGCTGTACACTTATATTTAAGACTCGAATATTTCGAAAAAAGAAAAAATCTATCATATACCTTCCTTGAGTAAGTTTATTTTCTCCAAACGAAATGATATCTATTGTGTTTGGCAAGAGTCGAAGCGCCCCCGGCTCAAGTTGCTCTAGTCTGTTCTTTTCAAAGTAGATTTCGGAAACGTTCGTGTGTTTCAGATTCTCAAAATGACGTTTCAGAATCTTCGTACCAATTCCTGACAAACAATTTATTCCATTACCACGTAATGATTTTATGGAGGTATTATTAAAATTATGAGTTATATTGGGAAGTGATGCAAATCCGAGTTGTTTGTTATGAGAAACATCAAGGTGTTCGAGATCTCGGAGCTTTCCAAATGCGCCTTCTTCAATATCTAAAATGTCACAAGCAGACACATCCACGTAGATAAGCCGTGGCATATACAGAAACATGTTTTGTGATATTCTTTTGAAACTGCAATTTCCAGTTATGCCAGATAAATCTAATTTTTGCAATCTTGATAAGCTTGCAAATCCTTTTCCAAAAGTCACATTAGTTGGTCCATCAATTTTCAGAGATTGTAATGACCTTAATTCTGAAAAAACGTCATCTTTTATTATCGTTCCCATAAATTGTTCTTGTATATTTCCTTTCAAATTCAGTTCAGTGAGAGAGTGCAAATCGGCAAAAAGGCCTTTGTACATCGATGATATATTTATCCGATTTCTCTCTAAATTCAATGATTTGAGATTATATAAACCACGGAAAGGTTTTCTATTAAGTTGATGAATCATGTTTCCAGATAAATCGATGTAGCCAACTATCTTTGGAAATCCAACGCTTATGTTGTCGATGTGATTATTGCTGAGGTCTATCCACGTCACATTTGAATACAACGTAGGAATCTTTACTAGTTCCCGTCTGGAACAATCGACTTTCAGGAGATAATCAGGAACTTTCTGGCATTTACACTCAATGGATCCAAAATGACAGGTGTCCCAGCCGTTCTTAATAAGAGTTGCATTTGTTATCACAAGTAAATGCAAAGCAATATGGAGACTTACGCTGAAAAGTATAGCCATCCTGGTGTGTGCACACAAAGAATATAAATACTTTGTAATTATCACTTAGAAGCTGTGAAATCATGGACCCACTGTCTTCGTTAAATATGAACTATAACTGCGAGTGTATCCTTGTCGAAAAATATGGAAATCCCCTCTGTAATTTTATAAACAGACGCTACTGATTCTCTTAAAAAGCATTCCGATTACCAACAAAACAGGGCAATTTTGTTAAAAGTATCTGTCATTCAAAATTTTTTGGAAGCACCCTATAAGCATTTTAATTTTAAATGTCCTGATTATTTCCGTGTTAATTCCATGTATAAAGATTTTAATTTGGCGCACACGTGTTATTCTTGTTACTTGCTTCCTTCCAAAGAGTGTAGAAACGATAAAGTCGAGATGGTAGTTAACATTAAAAATATATTCTGGATTACTGACAGGGTAAATTCATTTCATCATGGTTCATTTGGTATATTTATGCGTGATAAATTTATGTTATTGCTTAACCAGGAAGAATGAATAAGTAGGGTTTTTTAATTAAGTTCTTCCTTTACCTAGTAATCACATCGAGTATCTACATGTAAGTATGTAATCGACACTCAACTTAATGTTTTTAATATACTTGCGAAATAGTCAGCCATATATAAGTTCAACATCCTAGTAAAGGATGACGTCTCTTAGCATATGTCAGCAGCCCCTTTTTATGCAATGAAGTACATAAAATCTACCATGATTTTGATAATTTACAAATAAGAGTGAAAAAAAGGTACACATTCTGTTTTTGTTAATATCTTTAATAGTTTTTATTGCACGATAATACGTGATTGACGCTATATCGATGACTACGTACGTCAAGTAATAATTTCGTACGCGTTCTAGTTTATAAGCCTGTCCTTTCAATGAATAAAAATGATGAAATTAATTGGCTTTTAGTAAATAAAGGATATATATATATATATATATATATATATATATATATATATATATATATATATATATATATATATATATATATATATATATGAAATTGGATGTCTCTACATAATTATCATGTGGTATTGTTTAGCGCCAAAAATGTCGCAAATTTAAACATCTGAACACTTGAGGGTACACCTAGCAATCGGAAATAACAGACGTTGAAAATACCATTGACAAAAAGGTTTTCGCACAAATGAAGATTTGTTGCATATAAAGTCAAATCGAACAAACTTACTCAAAATGTATTTTACGAAACACACATGGTTCAGACGAGTAACACTATAAAAAGTTAAACGAGTTCACACCAGGTAAACAACATAAGTTTATAATATAGGAACAAATTGACTTTTGCATCTTTTAAATAGTTACACTGTGAGGTATAGTTTTTCCTTTCACAAATAGATAGATTTTGATAAAATGCATTGACCAGCGGAAAGAGAAAAAAAAGTATTTTTTGTATTTACGAACTTTTGAACACCGTAATTTTTCAAGAGTTCAATTATTCATATGATATTTAAAATATGTAGAAATTATGTATAAAATTCAATACATGGTAAATCATGAGTTTGTGTTTCAACCTACGTGTGTCTCTTTAATTTACATACTCAGAATTTAAGGTGTCATACATGTACATGTAACTATATTTTGGACATTCTTAACATTTGTACATAGCTCAAAGCGATGGATCTAAGGTGATGCATTTTGGTTTTTTTTTATTAATGTCCATTGTTACTTCTTTGTTTTGACAAATATTCACTTGTTTAGTTGTTCTCGAAGACTACCTGTGACGTTATCACGATACCGTTAAAACTTTAGAGAACAAACTGGCATATGCGCAAACAAAATTTAAGAAATACTTAAGTTCCCTCTACCGACCGCCTAAGTTTCGTGTAAATTGCCCTAGGTAATTAAGCAACAATACTCTTCTTGTTACGGATCGACTTACGTCTAAGAGTGTATTCAATCCTGCCTAAGCAATGTCTTACATTTAAGTACCCTTTATATTACGAGTCCATGAAAGATAAGAATGAGAACGCTTGATTAATTATATATAAGCGGAATGGGAATTTAAGGGTTTTCCAGATAAAGTTAAAACTTATATATTTCTTAGAAATATGAAATTTTATCATGTGATCATTAAAAATGATGGCAAAAAAGGTTAAATTTTGGGGGAAAATCTACTTAAAAAAATTAAGCGCTATTCATTAATTAAAAACAAAGGTTTTGCTGTATACGAACTCCAAAAATGCAGATCAAAGGACCGAAGTTATATATATGCACAAAAAGGATAGACTCCCGAATTTGGCGACATAATTTATAGTTCCACATTGGGTTGAAATCGCCATGTGAAGACGAACTGTCATAAAAATTAAATGTCACGTCCTGTCGAGGACCCTTTAACAAAGAAAATGTTCTCTGTATGTCTTGTAGAGGTAAAACATGGGATTCCCCTACCCGTTTGGAACTTCCTCGTAAGTTCTATAAAGCTTTCAAAGACAATCATAATCTGAAGACATTTTCTTTTGTACATTTATTTCTTCATGAAACCCAAATATCAACATAATAGCAAACCATTTCCGTAGCCCATCGATGTTTTATTAGGTTGAGTAAGAGCAAAACCAAAACTTTGTGACTGGGAACTCCACATTTTAAACTAAATATGGCGTTTTCCTAAAACGTAATGATTTTTAGTAAACAAATAATAATATTAAAATATTTTTGTCAGTATTTTTTAAGTTGAAGATAATGGGTGATTACATTCGAACTCTTTATTTGTTTAATTTTAAGAATTGTCAATACATTAACAAGCGTTTTTAAGATCATGTCTGATCAAATCGTCATAAGGAGATTTTAATAAGTTTATGTAACGAGGAAACTTGACACTCGTTAAAGTACTAAGAAAGATCCGGCTTAGAACAAATGTTCGTATAATGTTACTCTTTTTAAAAAACATCTGAATTTTAATGAATGAGAGGAATACATATTTGGAAAAGAGAGGTTATGAAGCTGTCAATTAAAGTTAAAATATCATGAAGCCTCAGGCCAATGGTTCAAGAGTTCTCTCTCTCTCTCTCTCTCTCTCTCTCTCTCTCTCTCTCTCTCTCTCTCTCTCTCTCTCTCTCTCTCTGTTGGGAAGGGAGGCCGGTATAAAGCAGAATAATGATCCCCGTAGAATAATGACCGGGGATCATTTTTCTGGGTAGAATAATGACAACCCGGCCAGTATTCTACGTAGAAAAATGACCCTTTTGCCTGAAGAATAATTGTCATTTTCATAAGAATGAGCTTATTCTACATGAAAAAATGACCCCTGCAGAATAATGCCCCCACCCTTAAAATTAAAGTTTTTTAGTATATTTTTGTTTGTTCAAAATATGAAAAATATTCTCTACAAATATTGTAATTTTAATTGCAGTACTCAGAAAGTAATAGCAATTATAACTCATATTCAAATAAACTTTAAATGAAAGAATGTGCATATCTAAGAAGGAAAAGACATCACTTCGTTTTAACGAGATACTACGTTGGCTGCTACAGGATCCTTTAGCAGCCATGTACCGAAGTATAATTTTCATCACAACGAGTAACATGCATCTCATTAATACGAGTCAAAACACATTGAAATTATTTCAAGATACAAGTAACTATATAATGAAATTCTGTTTATTTGCGATGACAGAATATACTCTACATATTGGTCATTAATGATACTTGCATTTCTGTAAATAATTTCCGCTACAACTCAATACTGAGTATGCAAGTGCAGCACCAGGAATTAATTATTATACCAAAGTTATGAGAGTCTTCTCCACTGCTATGAATTATTACTCGAATGATCTATGAAAAAATGACAAAAACAAACCGTCAACCATCTCAAAAATCCATAAAACGAAATACAAATTCAAAGCAGAGCAACACGGACCTCCAAAAAGATAGAGGTAGAATCAGGTGCCTAGGAGGAGTGAGCATCCTCTGCTGACCGGTCACACCCGCCGTGTGCTCTTTGTCGTACATGTAATCGGGAAAAAAGGAAAGCTTAAGTCCGTAGACAATTAGGTGATAAAACATGGTCTAACAATTAGCATGAACAACGTCAGTCAGCATGCGACCCAATGGAAGATTGTATTTGCTGACAAGGTCGTTGTATCGACCATAGAACTTACGAAAAAATGACTTCAAACGAGACTGTTGATAGTCCTATTTTATCAACTTGTTTGTCAGTTGCTTGCCTCGCATTAGAAACTGTTCATTCGAAGAGCACCCCTTGCGTATCAAACTAATTGAGAGACAAAAACACCATATGCTACATAAGTAAGGAAAGTTGACTGTAGAAAAATTGAAGTCATCGCGTTTATCATAAAGTTTTGTTGTTAGGTGTCATTTCCAGTAAAATATCCAACTATGAAACAGATGACGCAGACTCTGTGGTATCTTTTATTTCAAGTTCACTGGGATAAATCGTGTCAACGTAACTATGGAAATAACAATTGTTAATTGATATGTCGTCAATATACCTGAATGTTGAGTTGAAGGCCACAGCGAGTGATTTATTTTTTTTCACGTACAAGTTTGGGAATAAATTCTGCGTCATAGGTCTGCTAACGATGGAGCACAATTGGTACCCATGGGAATTCCAACAGATTGTTGGAAGACTTGATATCCAAAAACTACATAGATGTTGTATCATTATATCTTTCTAACATTCCTTTTCTGTTTCACTTAAAAATTATTATTGAAAAATGCACATAAAATAAGACTGAATTAATTTCATCTAAAGAAAAGCCTTGTATAAAGATTTAGGAAACTGATCAATTTTGAATTTAAAGATTTTTGACTTTTTTTCTTTATTAATGTTAGTATGTGAACATAAATATCTTATGTTAAAGTTAAAGGCAGATCTGATGTTTAATTTTAACTTTTTAGATATGATATTTGTTTTTAATATATTCGATCAATCTATATTGTCAGGTACTCTGTTCACAATTGTTCTGAAAAAATAAAATTCCATTCATGATCAGCAAACACAACATTACAGCAAATATTTAGAATATTAATGTATATCTAATAGCGGAAGAAAACAAAACTAACGTAAAATAACTTTTCCCCAGAAATGTAAATAAGAAGTTTTCATAATCCTAAACTCGCCGTCTCAAGTCTTTTTTACGAAAATATAGGTCATTCTTCGATTGACAGTTTTTTGATACATGGGGTAACCCATAATCTATTCTGGTTTATGGTGGGGGGGGGGTCATTTTTCTACGGGGGTCAGTTTTCTTCACGTATAACGTGAAGAAAAATGACCCCTAGGTCTTTTTTCTTCAAAATAATCCAATTATTCTACAGCTTGGGGGGGGGGGGGTCATTGTTCTACGTCGAAAAATGACCCCCGGTCATTATTCTACTGGGGTCATTATTCTTCTTTACACCGGTTTATGGAGTTGTCTTCCCTTATTTGTTTAAGCCGCTAAATCGTGTGTATTAAGGAGGATATGAAATGAAAAATCGGGGCCAGCGTTATGCATGTACCCTTTAAGTTTCGGGGCATTATATTTCACCTTTTTGCAGTTAAAATGAAATTTTTGTCCTATCGAATTAAATATGATTCCATATTTTAGACAAAACGGAAAATATCATCAAATTGTGTTATAAATTATACACAATTGTCACGTTAAATATAGGAACAAAGAAGAAAAGGTACATGTATATAATACTGCATAATATTTTATGACCGTTATGTACTTACTAGATTACATCAAATAATTTAATAGGTTCATTTGAATTTAAAATTAATTACAAAATGAGTTATCTTATTTGTATAGTGGTAGGAATTATATTGAAGTAAATAGAACTAGATGATGTCATTAGACAGTAATACCCGCACCAAGTGTTTGCCCCTAAATAACACTGTTTGTACCAGTTTTAGTAAAAATGAAGGCCACATGCACATGTACAATTTGTGGTTGAACTGTTTGCATGTGAAATTTAAGTTAATCAATAATCTTTTCATTTTATGTCATAGAAAGTATGGTCAATATAATTATTGCAAAAAAATTAAATTATACCCCCCTCGGCTGTTGCCGGCTTAATTTAGATTTGCTTCTACATCGTGTGCATGGATTTAGAGAAGGGTTGGGAGTGAGGGGTCCAGACCTCCCCCCCTTAAAAAAATCATTTATATTTATGCATGTAGTAAAATTACCACCAAATACACCTCGGACCCCAATCCCCACACCCCCTGCAATCACAATTACATGTATTACTTGCCCCCCCCCACTCCTCATGGATAAATAAACATCAGAATATTTTGATAACAACGAAAGCCTGTACATGTGGTTCAGTGCGTTATAATCAAAATTCTTTCATAGAGACGTTTTATAATTTTAAATTTTTACAATACATGTATTTGGCAAAAAAAATTGTTTTAAATTTTTGGAATCTTAAGTAAAACATAGAAAAGCCCCAGCAGCATTTGAACTCTCTACAGACACGTAGTTAACGCTCTAACTCATTGCACTTCACTGTTAGGTAACATTATTTTGGGGGGAAATATCATATTTTTTATACTTTATTGTTTATTTCAATAGAGAGTACATCACAATATGCAGGTGTCCTGTACCACCTTAAAGCTGAATTGTGTGCTTTACATAGTTATTTACCTAATAAAATAGTGCAAGGGGTTTTAAAGAATAAAGTCATGAAAATACATGCATGTTACAAGTAAATAATCTTTGTCCGAAGTTATGTACACAACACAGGTCTACAGGTCGCATTTGTGGGTACTAGTTTTACCCAGCTCTTCGGTTAGATGGGTTTCATGTGGTGTACATACTGGTACGCCTATGCACAATAGGCGTAATAAAACGTTTCTCTTGTGATGATTAGCTAAAGAGATTCATATATTAATGTGCTCTAATTGGATTATCATTATGATGTTGACCAATATAGCTAACCATAATACATTTAGTAGCACAATATTATGAGACACTGGTATACATAAGTATTACTTTATCTCCCTTAGCCAGCATACTGTATCATCATCTTTTAATATTTATCGATAAATTAGCTCATCATTATTGTTACATATCCTATTACATTTGTACAGTTTCCGTCATTTTAATTGCAAAAGATATTTTTTCATTTGTCAGACTTACACTATTAAGTTGACAAATCATCTTTTGGAATATGGTTTGGGGTATACTGTAGCCAAATGATCTACTGCAAAAACTGTTGACGTTTCATGCGCGGATCCAGAAAATTTTTCCAGGGTGGGTCCGAATTGAATGTAGGGGGCTACACTATTCATCAGAAATGTTGACAAGCCAAAAAAAAAAAAGCCTAATTTCCCAAAATCATGAAATTCCTAATCCGTGGGGGGTGGGGATGGGGGTGTTGTGTAACGCAGTATTCCTATAACTCGAAAAAAAAATTGTACCTGTGAACAACAAAAAATTCCCATATTCATGAAATTCCTAATCCGTGGGGCGGGGGGGATTGGCCTATCTAAACCTTTTACTCTTAATATTTCTGCTTCCGACGCCTTTTCAAAATATATATGTGATTTCTAGGGGGGTCCAAGTCATATTTGCGATAATTTCATTATGTAAATTTAATAACTTCTCAGTTTCCAGGGGGGTCCGGACCCCCCCCCCGACCCCCCTCTAGATCCGCGCATGCGTTTTTGAAACCACCTTTTTCGTAAAAAACCGTCATTGTTCAGCCACAAAATGACCCCCAGGACAAAATTGAAATTTCCGAAACCTTTTTACGCATCTATAGTATACCCCAAAACATATTCCAAAAGATGATTTGTCTATTGTTCAATTTTTCACTCTTAATATTTCTGCTTCCGACGCCTTTTCAAAATATATATGTGATTTCCAGGGGGGTCCAAGTCATATTTGCGATAATTTCATTATGTAAATTTAATTACTTCTCAGTTTCCAGGGGGGTCCGGACCCCCCCCCCCCCCGACCCCCTTCTAGATCCGCGCATGCGTTTTTGAAACCAGCTTTTTCGTAAAAAACCGTCATTTTTCAGCCACAAAATGACCCCCAGGACAAAATTAAAATTTCCGAAACCTTTTTGCGCATCTATAGTATACCCCAAAACATATTCCAAAAGATTTTTTGTCTATTGTTGACAATGTAGGAGGAGTTCGAGGAAGACGGTTTTTTGTGATAATACGTCATTTTTTCCAATTATTTCACCCCCAGGACTACCTGAGAATTTTTGAAACCTTTTTACAAAACAACATAATACCCCAATTAAATCAAACTCCAAAAGTTTAGTTTGCAGGTTTATAAGATGTAAGAGCAGTTTGAGAAAGTAAAACGTGACAGACGGACGGACGGACGGACGGACGGAACAGGGTAACATTAATAAATCTGTGAAATAGAGCCAAAATGAATATACTCGGGGTTTTTTCTTCATTAATTTGAAACCTTGAATAAGAGGCCACCTGTCTTTAGCGGCCAGTTCGTAATTGTCCCACAAGTGGACTCTTAAAACAGGTGCGACAGCTGTACTTTTCAATATCATTTTTTTTTGTTTCTAAAAATTAAATATTCTGAGGAAAACAAAACACGAAGTCTTAAATAACGTGTACGAGCTATTTGTAAGAATAAGTAAATCATGTCAAAAAAGATTGGAGGTTGGTTTTTTAACATTACACTGAATATAAATAAACATTTGTTTTGGCGTTTCGATAAAGCCATTTTTTTACAAGAACAAGAACAATAGCCATACACAATAGAAACCAAAGAGCAGATCTAGAGCAATGACATTACGGTATAATTTAAAAGTCTCCTTCATAGACATGACGGAAGCTTCAAGAGACGCACCCCTCCACCGTATTGTACCACCCCTTTTTTTGTATGTATATATGTAAATATTTATGGTTTGACTTATAATTATATGTGTTGCATGTATGTATAATTGTATGTTCTAAAATAATCCTCATATGAGGGAAATAAAGTTTGAATGAATGAATGAACTCAAGAAAGTTTGTTTTCACAAGAGCACAGAAGATGATTTTCAGATGACAAAAGTTTATATTTAAAATGAACTTGTAAATAAAATTTTTTATTTCGTTTCAATAGTTGCCAGTCTTTTTTCTTCAAGGTCGATGCAGTTAATGTTCTTCATACGCTCCATTTTCAGACGTACTGTCAACAGCAAATTCTTCGTAAATCACTTTTAAAAAAAATCAATTTTTCAAGTTTTGAAACATTTAGCCAGACAAAGCAATGGTATTATTATCAGACAGATCAAGAACTTTGACCAGATGCATTTATTTTAAATGATCAAATCATGAAAAATGTACCCTAAACACATAAAAAATGGCTGTATGGTTTGAAACAAAATTGAAAAAAGTTTCATTCCCTTTCAGACTTAGCCAAGATGGTGGCTTCTTCTTCTCAGAAGATAACTAATATTTACGCACAGAACGATATTTAAAACTAAAACTATCTACACAAAACTCCAAACCATCCTACTAGAGGAAGTTGTTGTAGAACTTAGCGCAAAAACTGGACCACAGTTTTTAATAAAACTAACAGATAAATTTGATACTAGTAATTGTGAGTATGATAATTTTTTTTTGTAAACAAAGTACTTTCTCCATTTTGAAAATGTTGATTATCATCTCTAATGACTATTAGTTTACATTTGTAAAACTTTTGAAAATTGTTTTCATAATGTTAATTTTCAAAACGAATGAAGTACAAATGGTTTCACTCTTTTAATTATGACATTTGCAAAAGCAAAGTAATTCGATTGGATTTTTACTTTCATTTGAAAGTATCGTCAAAGTTTTTTCGAAGATATTACTTTTTTAAAAGTGTGTAAACTAATAATTGTCCGTGAAGTTGTCGTAAAGCTCAGAAAAACGTCGATACGATTGACTTGAAAGTTACTACAACGCGAATGTTATTAGTGCCGTTCGCAAGGCAAACGTACTTCTGTTGCAATAATCGTAAGACGCAGGTACGGTTCCTTCGGGCATTGCACGTATTTTTATTATGATATACTTTAATCCACATTAAAGCTCGATTGCACACCTGAAACTCGTGGCCGACATGTAGTATTCCTTTCGTCGTCTTTGGATTTTATGCATTTATTTCTTAAACTATGTGCATATTCTGTTGGTCAATAATGAATTGACCAATTTATTTGATGTTAGAATTCTTTTATCGTGAAAAAAGTGCGTAAAATTTGATAATTTCATCGCGACCGAGTAACACGGTGAGGCAAGATGTACGTCCACACAGGTGAGACCTCTACAGCGAAGTACTTTGAACTGTTTAGAGGTCTGCCCCTTATATAAGGGTTGTAGGGACAGCAGTGATGAAAGAGAAATATGGCGGACAGTGCCTATTTATAAGCGGTGTTCAGCTTTAATACCGACAAGTGTCCCATACCACCTTAAAAAATATTGATTCAATAATGAAATGCTATTATATCAAGATAGAACTTTTGACAAAGAACAATGAATTGCATATACAGTACATGTATTATAATGATATCGTTTTTAACATGTTTTCATTTCTTTGGATAATGTTGCAAAAATCTTGTTGTCGAATCATTTATGGGCGCGCTACAGTAATTGAACGCCATATCTCCCCGAATCTAGTTCTAGGCAGCACAACCATGTACAATGCCATTGACAGCTACCGTGGAACCACTGGAATTTGTGTACGTTTAATTTCATGGATGTAGTGAATCCACATTTTCTACCAATGTGAGTCGTAAACGAATTAGGAAAAAGTACTAAATAAATTCATTATTCATACAGTCAAGTAATTCTACGAAATTTTGTCCCAGAGAACCTGTGAAAAATAAGTTGTTAGGGTCGACTTTCATTCTATGCAACTTATTTCTAATCCCATTGTTTATGTTTTATAAAATGAAATATGTTTTAAAGAAATCGCAAAATATTTCCCAAATATAAATGATATTAAATCTATTGATCTCGATATAAGTAAAATGAGTACATTTCTTTTGTTTATGTCAAACTTTCTTTTTTCGAGATGATTTAAATGATGTAAACTCGTCTCAATACAATACGAACTATTTGAATTTTATAATTGAGCTTAATCGGCTTTCGTAGATTTCCGCCCGCGACAGCGGCTAAATGTTTTTACCAAATGAAAAACAACATGTTAAATGTCTAAATTTTATACTTTTGTAACAGTACGAAAAACAACTTTATATTATGTTGTTCACATTTAAGAATGGGATGAAAAAGACCAGGCTTGATTAGTATTTTAAATATTGTAAACAGTTTTTGTTCTCAAATTGATGTTGATTAAATGTTGATTACATGTACTTTATATGTCTAAAGTAGCTCAATTTTGGTAAGATTATGCAATTTACAGTAAAAACTGTGGTACAAATTATAACAAATTTGTGATAAACATTATTATTTTAAAACATTTAAAATTATAACATTTATTATATTCGATGTAAAAACAGAATGAACATGATACCTTAAATCGAACTAAAATCATGTGATACAAACGTTTCAACGAGTTCGAAAAAGGGGGAGGAGGGTTCAAGCAAAAATGCAAAATCTCATGTTGTATTGAATTAAAGTATTCAACAACAATTAATTTCCTCCGCATCCCTGAATCCATGCATGAGTTATATTCAGCTCCAGCTCTACCTGGTGTCATCGTAAAGATTGTTATGTATAGTTAACGTTCAAGTAATTCTTTTGATTTTCATTGCATCGATGAATAGCCAAAGACCAATTGCGAACTGAAAATCAGAAAAAGTAATAACGTCACCTATTTTGGCATCCAGTACAGTTAATGGAATTTATGTTTCAACGAGAAAACAAAGTATGAATTTATTATGGTTTCAATTGCGAATTTTTATGAGTCATTTTCGGCGAGAATAAATAAATAAACACAGAGAAAAAAAAGTGCCGATTGGACACATTCAGCCTGGAACAATGTTTATACTAAAACGAAAGTCACTTCTTCCCTAATTTACTGGTATTAAATCACAAAAAAAAAAACCGAGTCTGCTATTTTATATAATAATATAGATGTAAATGTGTAAATACCATTCATAAATTTAATACAAAAATGACATTGGGAAAAAAAATCAATAATAATGAAGATAAACATATTGTGCGTCAGGTTATTGATGTTGGTACTAAATAAAAATATGCGTCTCCTCTCCAATCGCTTTTCTTGAACAGAAAAAGAGAGATAACTTTAACAAAATACACAGAACTGCAGGAAATGGGATTGAATACTACTTGATTGTCTACTAATAATCCACCATTGAACAATTTCCACAACACGATAGGACTTATTCACAATAGAATAAAATGCATAATTCGAAATGATAACACATACGATTGAACTATATACATGTACACGATATAAAATGATTAATGCATGCATCATTTTAAAGATCAAATAAAAACAGGGTAGTCGAAAATCATAATAAAAGGTTTTTTAACATGATGTTGTAGCGATTCTAAGAATGCAATTACTCTTCCCTACTCTGGTTTCACCAATTTTCGTCGATTTTGTCGTTTAGTCTATCAAAGAAATTAAATTGGAGTACAATATCTGGCAACGTAGAGTACTTACTGCATCACTGTCCACGATTTCACGTATTTTTGAAATTGTGATTTTATCGAAATCCACGAAAATTGAAGCCAACAAATATATTTGGAACCCATATTTTATATACTTTACAGGTCAATGGCTCTGCTTTCTTATAGTTTTATACTCAAATGAACAGAGGTGATGTAACATAAATAAAAATAAATATAAAACAATAACAAAAAAATTAATTTAAAAAAAACAACCCCTACTTAATGTGTATAAATATACGTGTTTCTGATTTAAGACTTTTTAAATAACTTTATAAGTTCACATAATTGTTCACTCAACATTAGAAATCCAATATACTTTGACGAGAATTAATTGATGAAATACAAGTTCAATTTGAATCGAACTGTTTGATCGCTTTTGTTTAAAATTTTCTATTTTATCTTAAAGCATTTCCCAATGCTTTCCAGAAATCATCACTATTCCCATCTTCTACGGGACACTTCCTAATATTGTTATCCAACGCAGATATGTTATCAGGAATAGAGACATTCGGAAAACGAATTATGCAGCAGAAAAAGTTTTCTTGGTTATTGATAAGATTTTCTTGGTGATTGATGAGGTTTTCTTGGTGATCGATACGTGATTCCATATGCATTCTTATCATGTCCAATTCGTAGCATTGCCTTTTTGATTTCAGGTAGTTTTTTGTCACAAGACATACAGCATTGTTGCTATTATAAATAGAATTCCTTATGGCGTTTATACTCATCCCCGCTTGTGGATCATCACGATGCCTGACAAATAACCTCAAACCAAGGGTTTCAAGGTTGGGAACCACATATCTCAGAACAATTGACAAGTCTTTGTCTGAATATGAAATCATTGCATGATACCTTTCAACCTCTTCCTCAATACCTCCATTACTAAAAACATGTTTGATTTTCCATTTGTTTTTCAATAGAAAGTAAATGACGACGCTAAATAGAAGGACAACTAATACAGCACTTGTAATATATTCAGTGAGACTTGATTTACAGTTTTCCTTTAATAAAATTGAGGAACCTTCAACATCCGAAAAATTAAAACTTTGTGAACTTGACAAAGAACATTCGTAGCGCTTTATGTTTTTAAAATTATTTTTATGGAGAGTAATCCATTCAAG
The DNA here is from genome assembly GCA_020458035.1 of Magallana ariakensis. Taxonomy (NCBI): domain Eukaryota; kingdom Metazoa; phylum Mollusca; class Bivalvia; order Ostreida; family Ostreidae; genus Magallana; species Magallana ariakensis. The sequence goes on along the minus strand of CM035812.1, from coordinate 41,570,159 downwards.
AAAATGTGCGTTTTCACAGGAACATAAGACTTGGTTTTCTGATAAATCTATCATAAGGTTTGATGTTTGAAATAAATTTTCAAATGAAGTTCGCGCCTCCTTTTCAAATGTTATCAATTTGTTTTGTTTTAGATTGATGAATTTCATATTTTTCATATGATTTATTTTTACCCGCCAAATCGATATTTGATTATTTTGTAAATTCAATATTTGCAATTGTGGCATATTTTTAAAAACAAACTCTGATAAAGCAATAATATTATTGTACGACAGATCAAGAACCTCTAAAGATTTAGTGTTATTAAAGATTTCTCCTTCACGATCGTTTGACAGGCTTTTACCAATATCATTTTTTGACATTTTTAAGAACTTTACGCCTTTCGCGTATTTTAAGAACGATTTTGAGATGTGCGAACAATAATTGTTAGACATGTCGACTATTTCTAAATTTTCAATTCCGCGAACAGGACCGTCCCAGGAAGACAAAAAATTGTCTTGTATGTAAAGTTCTCTTAAGCCAGTTGCATTTACACCACAATCAGGAATTCTGCTATAAAGTCGACTCATATTTGCATATAATACTTCTAGAGTTTTCGGTAAAAAAATTGTATAATTCAGGTGCCAACTTCTGGGACGAAAGGAGCTCGAGGAAGCTTTTTCATTTTCAGACATATCAAACTTTGTAGTTGTTAATTCTAAGACATCTGGTTTTTCTTTGCAGCTATCAAATATTGATTCCAGATATGGAGGTGGACGGAGCTGTACACTCATATTATAAACACGTATATTTTTCAGAGAGATAAAATCTATGAGATATCTTCCTGTCGTAAGTTTATTTTCTCCAAACGATATTAATGTAATATTGTTTGGTAAAAGTTTAATTGCTTGTGGTTCAAGTTGTTCTAGTCTGTTCCTCTCAAAGTAGATTTCGGAAATGTTCGTGTATTTCAAGTTCTCCAGATGATGTTTCAGAATCATTGTACCCATTCCTGTCAAACAGTTTATTCCATTAGCGCGCAATGTTTTAATCGAAGTTTCCTTTAGATTATAAGTAATATTTGGAAGTGACGCAAATCCAAGTTCTCTGTTATGAGATACATCAAGGTGTTCAAGTTTAAGAAGCTTTCCAAATGCACCTTTTTCAATATCCGAAACACTGCAAGCAGACACATCAATGTAGACAAGTTGGGTAAAATATAGAAACATGTTTTGAGAAATTCTTTTTAAACTGCAATTTCCCGTAATTCCTGATAAATCTAGATTTTGGAGGTGTGTAAGATTTGCAAACCCTTTTCCAAATGTGGCATTAGGTGTTCCATCAATTTTGAGAGTTTTTAATGACCTCAGTTCTGCAAAGACCTCGTCTTTTATTATCGTTTGTTTAATTTTGTGTTTTATATTTCCTTTAAAACTTAATTCTGTTAGAGAATGAAGATCAGAAAACAGACCTTGATACAGTAATGATATATTGATCGCATTTCTTTCTAAATTTAAAGTTTTGAGATATAATAATCCACGAAATGGGTGACCATCAAGATGCTGTATCTTATTTCCAGATAAATCGATGTAGCGAACATTCTTTGGAAACCCACTGGTAATTTCTTCAATATGATTATTACTTAAGTCGACCCATATCACATTTGACGAAAATGTTGGAATGTTTAGGAGTCGCCTTCCGGAACAATCAACTTTCAGTTTATTATTTGGAACATTCTGGCAAACACATTTAACGGATCCAAATTGACATACGTCCCATGTCTTTTTACTGAAAGTAACATTCGTTATCAGTAGTAAATACAAAATACTTTTGCACAAGAATAAATTCATCTTGAGCTCAATTTCCATTATAAAGCAATGGCAACAGCTAAATGTAGGTAATACTAAGATTTATTCAAACCGAAAACAGATAAATGTGGAAAATCCATCAATATTTTGAAAATCCAAATAATATTTAAAGACATTTAAATTACCACAGGTATTGTTGAGATTCATACATTGCCTCTATCTTCAGATGAATTAAATTCGATTGTTTCATTCATAAGCATTTTTTTCAATGGGGTTTACCTACATTCATGAAATAAAGCGGTTTCTAAATTCAAATATTCTTTAGAATTTTGTATCAATGCTCATAAATTGCGTGTCCAACCAGTTGATAACCTTAAATTAACAATAAGTCGGAATTAGTCATACATGCATTTCATGACACGAAAAGGCACCATTGTGAAACCTTAATTCATACATTGTTTATTCAATCAAATCAGATATATAAATATCGTTCAATAAGATATTCGAAATTAATCTTCATAAAATGTTGGGATTTTTAATGACACTGTAGTGTTAATATCACATTCCAATATTTAATCAAGTCTTTTGTTCAGAGACAATATGGAGACCAACAATATGTCAAAATTGATGATGTTTGGCTCGAATCGGCGTTGCACCAATTAAAGGTTCTGCACAAATCTCCACTTTTCATATATTTTTCTAGTGTATCTCTGCTGGAAAAAGTTACCACAACTTTGTCAACAATGCTCAATTACAAATACACTACTTTTTTTTAATTTCAATTCGTATATACCGCATTAACAACAGATAACACTTTTAGAATGGTAACAACAATTTGAAGATAAGGATTTGATAACCTTAAATATGTTTTATATAACAAACTTAAGTATCATTCTGTGTGACGAAAACGCTAAAACCTTTGTTACGTGGTAGAACCATCGGTATGAAAATGCACTTGATAGGATTTCTTTATGATTAAGAATTACCAGTATACTGTATAATTCTTTTAGATAGATTTACACATAAAATTTCCTGAAACACCCTTTTATTGTTCACCAGTTATGAAGTGCAGTTTTCCTATTTATCATGTTTTCTGATTTACGGTCAGTCGCAGGTTTAATATAAACTGTGCGCCTTCTAAAATATTTATGTTTTTCAAAATACTGAAGATGACTTTCAATGTTTGCACTCATTCATTTCTAACATTTTATCCACTGCCACGAGGTTAATCTAGTTTCCCCCCCCCCCTAAGATTATATTTTCAAGTGACACGAATCCGAGGTAACATATAAAGGGAATATCAAGGTGCTTGGGTATTTCAGCTTTCCAGAAACAGAGACATCAAGTCCTAGATTTATTGAAGCATGTCTTAAGGATATTTATTAAAACTTCACCTCCGCTCAACCCGTCTAAATACAGATTTTGTTAACTTATTAGACAAAAATTTGTTTACAAATAACATACTTTATACTTCAAAATAACTACTTATTAGATTTTCACTTTATAGTGATGCTTCTTCGTGTCCTATTTGTCAATTTTCACATCATTAGTATCAGGTATCGTACATTGTTATTGGAAATTCATGGGTAAGCCCCTGAATTTTTGTGACATTGCACAGATCTTTAAATTCAGCGTCAAGTCATTTATGTAGAATGATTTTCCATTATTAAAACGAAACATCACGGTCATCTCTTCTAGGTACATCATTGTAGTTAGATAAATCATTTCATGGGAAGCAATTGACGAAGAAGATAGAACATATTCATGGATATATTGGTCCAGAGGCTAAAATGTTGTTCACATTGACCTTTTTTTATATATTGAAGAAAGTGCGCTGAATTTCCTTATGTCTGGTTTATATAAATAGACACAATAGTAGTTTACAATGAATTAGAGACATTCAATTTCTCGTCTATGGTGGTCCTAACAATGTAAACATGTGGTCATTGGTATAATTCAATGTATATTGATTGTACGTATGTCAACGAGTACTCGACTATCGCTCAATCATCGACTGATATTTTATTATTCGATTACTCATCATAAAAACAATAAAATTTAAAACATTTTTCGTTAACGCAACAGTTTTCGCTGTGAACTAAAAAAGACTATAAAAAACCCAGCTTTGTCTTCGTATTTTAGATTTGTAAGTGGCAATGGGTGTATATTAGTGTCCAAGATCTCTTGATTTGTGGTTCATATCATTGTTCTTAATAAAATAAGTGTTTAGGCATGCATATAATTGAAATATAAAATGAATCTATTTTTTCTCTAAATGTTAAATATCTATTCAGCATTATATTTGATTTGATGTACAATTAAAACGTAATACATTTATTATTAATTATTACCTTAAGGCATTTGTTTTTAGTATCATTAAGCCTTATTCGTTGATTAGACACAGACAATCATTGAAACAAGAAACGTTTTATCTGCCTTAAATAATCTGTAAAGCTCAGTATTATGTGTAAGCTTCACAAGAAAATAGAAAAGCCAAGTCTTTGCTCTCGGATATAAAGATGAAATAATTTTCAATTTATGTTACGAATGTACATTAAATACATATAATTTAAGTTTTGAATATTTTTGACTTAAAGTTACGTGACGGTAGCATGTATTTATTTGATTTAAAAAAAGTTTAACCATGTGCAGTTTAAAATAAATCAACAGGTACTTGCCTATCACTCGACTAAAGCCTTCGATAAATCGACTAGTCTTCCCCAGTTAAATTTACATCTCTAATTCATTGGGAAGCTGATTATTTATCATAATTTAAACTTTATGTTTTTTCCATTACATTTTTTATTAGCTCACCTGATATATAATGCAACGTCTTTTGTTATGATGCTCAGCATTTTTAGTCTAAACGGAGATTTTTTTCGCTGTACAATGTCAAATATTAAGTGTTTACAAAAATATGTGAAAAAGTTGGATACTTTACGGTGTTCTTTTTTGTTATTCTATCGAGGGGCCATATGGCACAATATCCTTTGAACACTCATATAAAGCCATTGTTGCTCAGGTGAGCGATGTGGCCCCATTGACCTCTTGTTTCAATTGGCATTGACTTATCTCAACCCTTTTTATGAATTAACATATTTTAATATTTGTTCCTCACCGTGACTTGTTTTATGATCATTTTTCATAAATATATAGAAAGTAATTTCCAGCTAATTTGGATAAAATCAATTTCACTTTTTGGTATGGAAATAGGATGAAGAAAGAGAATTCCGGACATTTCTTTTTACTTATTAAACCAGCATTAAATGGTACCTGCAATGCCGATGTAAGATAAACAAAAAAAAATTGTATTAAAATTGTTCGTTTTCTTGCATTGTTTATCGATAAATGAACAATTGTTAATGTATTTTTATTACTTTTTAACTCTGGGTGAGTATATATACAGATAACTCTTATTTGACTTTAATTTTTTTTAATGTTTTTGTGTTTCCTGTTGATATTGATTTGAGACAATAATCAATGCTAATAGCATGCATATAAAAACAAAAACAGGATCCTAAAAAAAATCATGGCTCAAGTCCACGAACATTTGATGAGGTCGGTCTCGTGTTCCTGTAAAATGCACGTGGTTCTAGTAATACGATAATGAAATTGAAGTTAACATTATTTGCATTTACTTTATCAAAATTGTAAAGCCTTTTCATATTTCATAATAATTCGGTGTCAATTTCAGCTACTTAGAGTATAAAGTATGACATAATGCTCGAAAGGAAGTTACTTGTTTGAATTAAAAATTAGTTTAAATTGTTATATATTCTCATTTTTAAGTGATTAAATATTAAGTGAAAAGGTATTTATTTTAAACATTAGTTACATTTTAATAGTCTCCTGATCAATTTTCTTAAACAACTGATGGGCGTACTATATAAATGTATTAGCTTATATACGCCTGATGTTACACATTCTGATTATCTGATGATAATTGAATAGCTAGTTGTACTCAAATCAATTTACCGTCTAGAGGAGGGAGTTAAACAGACCCGTGTAGCTATCAGGTGTACTACGTATCTGTTGCAGTAAATTAAATTACATTTAAAACCATTTTAATCAAGTTTACCAAAATTAAGCCCCGATACGCCATTTTAACAAACTCATTGTATGAAGCATCATTGAAAAATTTAAATATTGAATTTCATAGACATTTTGGCACCTTTCACAAGATCTTGACCTTTAATATACATGTTTTGAGACTATAAAGGTTGTTTAGTGTACCAACATATGACTGGAAAAGTATGCTACCACGGTGTTTTACAATAAGTTTTGAGGACATAGATCAGAAATGTATTCGTACATAGATATGTAAGAAGCAGTCGTTCATGTAACTGTTAAATGAAGAAGATAAAATCAATTTATATTCCCTACAACTGTACTTATTTCTTTTTCTACTGATTATAGACTCCTCTTTTCAATGCTATTTGCGATTTCAGTTTACAGTTTATGTAATAACAATATCACATACCGTGAAAAACCAAACAAACTAAAGTAGAGCCCAGTAACTTTAACGTTTATATAACGTTTGAGTTTATATATGTAATTTATAACCCCCCCCCCCCGGATAAAAAAACCCTAACAAAACAAAACGTCAAGCCCACAATTTTCCTTTGTGTATTCTGAAAAAAAACCCACATCTAAGGTTTGAATGGAAATAGATCCATTGCAAAAATCAGGAAAAAAGATAAAATGGACAAAAAATATTTTCTGTCCTCGATGGCTTCCATCCTTGACAAGTTAAATTCGTAACTTTACAGCTTGGATTTCAGATAATTTTTGTCACAAGATATACACACTCTTCTGCTTTTTATAAGAAAGGCTTCTAAAGCAGAAATCTCGCTTATTATTGCAGTCTTTGATCTATAATTTAAAAACCAGCCTCGATTACAAGACGTGGGGTCGTGTCGGAAAGGAATAATAGTAGTTTGTTTTAAAAATATGAAATCATCAAATCATATTCATAAGAGGGAGATTCTAGTTTTGAGTTAGTTGAATTATTTGTATGTTTTAAAATATTTTCACATAGACAACGTTTAAGCAAACATTTATCGAGACTACATTTATAAAAAGTGAGACATCAACCTGTTTCACATTATCTTTAAGAACATGATTTATATGTGTATGTCCTTTCAGTTTAAAGAAATTGCATACAATAATCATTAAAAGAAACAAAACAAACACACAATTCAAATAAAGAAACGTAGAGCTAATCACTTTAACACCGATCGAGTTCCTTTATGCGCGCTATTAATGTCTCCCAAAAATCATCATACGCACATTCTTCCTCTGGATATTCTGAAAAACATTCTTGTCTCACGAGATCTAAAGTTTGAATGGAAACACTTCCATTGCAAACATCTGGAAAAAGGATTAAGTGGACAAAGTTCAAGTTTTCTCTGTCCTCGATAGCTTCCATCCTTGACATGTTTAATTCGTAGTCTTGCCATTTTGATTTCAAATAACTTTTTGTCACAAGACATACAACTCTTTTGCTTTTTTGAATAGCCTCCATAATGGGTTCTCCCTTGGGAACTCCTAATGGCTCATCGCGGTCCTTGACATATAACTGGAAACCAGCCTCGATTTGAAGTCGAGGAATCACGTCGGTAAGAACGAATGATAATTCTTTTGGGGAATATGAAATCATGATATCATACTCATAGGTAGGAGAGTCTGCCTGAGGGATGGCTGAATGTCGTGCACATTTTCTGAAACGTTGTTTCAATTTGTACACCACGTATCGAATCTTCCACTTATTTTTAACGAGAACAATACCGATAATAATACTCAGCAGGAAAGCTACCGCTACTGAACATACTATATATATCACGAGATACGATTTACAGTTTCTCGTAAGAAATATTAACGAGTTGTCAGCATCCGAAAAGTTGAAATGATGAGAACTTGTAGAAGAGCACTCGTAGCGGTCAAAATGTACAAAACGGTTCCGATAACTAGTAATCCATTTAAGAAAGTGTACACTGTCACAAGAGCAGAGAAACTGATTTTCCGATAAATCGATGGAAAGATTTGATTTTTTAAATAATTTTGTCAATGACATTTGGGTTTCTTTTTTTAATTCGGTCAGTCTATTTTGTTTAAGATTAATGAATTGTATATTTTTCATATGATCCACTTTCACTCGCCATGTCGATAGTTGATTGTTCTGTAAGTTTAATGTTTGAAGTGTTTGCATGTTTTTGAACATACGCGATGAAAGGTCAATGATATTATTATAAGACAGATCAAGTACCTTCAAGGATACAGTGTTCTCGAAGATCTCTCCGTCAGCATCCTTTGACAAGCTCTTACCAATGTTATTGTTCGACATATTTAGCATCATCAGGCCTCGGGCATATTTGAAGAACGTTTTTGAAATGTGAGAGCAATAATTGTTTGAAAGGTCTACGATTTTTATGTTCTCAATGCCATGAACTGGTCCTTCCCAGGAATAGAAAAAATTGTCTTGTAAATAAATTTGTCTTAAACCAGTCGCATTTATTCCAAATTCAGGTATAGTTCTATAAAGCCGACTCATATTTGCATATAAAACCTCCAGAGATTTTGGGACATCAAAGATCACAAGAAATTTCCAATGCCACAGGCTTCCGTATATAAAATTGTTTAAAGATTTATATTCGTTTCCTCCTTTTTCAGAAAAACCTTCTTTTTGAAAATATCGTACTTTTGATTGTAAAACATCTGTTTTTTCCGTGCAACGCTCAAATATTGATTCTGGATAAGGAGGTGGACGAAGTTGTACACTGATATTCAAGACTCGAATGTTTGGTAAAAAGAAATAATCCAAGATATACCTTCCTTGAGTAAGTTTATTTCTTCCAAACGAAACGGTTGTTATTGTGTTTCGCAACAGTCGAAGCGCTCCAGGCTCAAGTAGTTCAAGTCTGTTCTTTTCAAAGTAGATTTCGGAAATGTTTGTTTGTTTTAAGTTCTCAAAATGACGTTTCAGAATCTTCGTACCGATTCCTGTCAAACAATTTATTCCATTTGCACGTAAAATTCTTATCGATGTTTTGTTTAGGTTATGAGTTATATTTGGAAGTGATGCAAATCCGAGTTGTTTGTTATGAGAAACATCAAGGTGTTCGAGATATTGGAGCTTTCCAAATGCGCCTTCTTCAATATCCAATATATCACAAGCAGACACATCTAAGTAGGTGAGTCTAGGCATGTTCAAAAACATATTTTGAGATATACTTTGAAAACTGCAATTTCCTGTTATTCCAGATAAATCTAGTTTTTGCAACGTGGTAATGTTATGAAATCCTTTTCCAAATGTTACATTAGCCGGTCCGTCAATTTTAAGTGTTTCTAATGATCTTAATTCAGAGAACACATCGTCTTTTATAACTGTTGGCTTAAATTTGTCTTGCATATTACCTTTCAAACTTAATTCAGTGAGAGAATGTAGATCGGCAAACAGGCCTTTGTACATTAACGTTATATTTATCCAATTTCTTTCTAAATTCAAAGTTTTGAGATTGAATAATCCATGGAAAGGATGCATATCAAGTTGCTGTATTAAGTTGCCAGACAAATTAATGTAGGATACATTTTTTGGAAATCCACTGCTTATGATGGCGATAGAATTATTGCTGAGGTCTATCCATGTCACATTCGTAGTAAATACAGGAAGGGTCATAAGTCCTCGTCCGGAACAATCGACTTTCAGCAGATTGTTAGGCACTGTCTGACATTTACATTCAACAGATCCAAAATGGCAGGTATCCCAGCTTTTGTTTTGGAGAATAGAAAATGCATTTGTTATCATTAATAGTAGGAAAACGACAATGCGGATTGTCCCGCACAAGAAAAAAACCATTCTTATCTGTACAACCATTGATAATGAATTAGAATTTAATATCCATTTGCATCAGTAAAATCACATAACTCCTTACGTCGTCAGGTTGTACAAAAGTTCAAAACTGGTAGCATTTTCAGAATTTATGGAAAACCCGGGTAAAGACATAAGTCAATGCACTGTAATCCTTTTATGCGGAAAATAGGATTTAAACTAGAGCCGAGCTCGTTGCAAGCAACGAAAAGGTCTTCCGTTACAGCTTCAAGTCGAGACAATCTGATTAAAATCATATCCTTGATTCCTTCCTTGTTTTTCTATTTTCGCAACAAGAGAATCTGAAGAAACCCCTCTTGAGGTCACCCCCTGTTGAACGTTTGTTTATAAATATACATGAGTTATTCTAGCAATTTGAGCAAGTGTTTAGAAACGGTAATTTCGGGTTACAAACAAAAATGGAGTTGTACGACGAAATGATGCCACATGTTCGTGAATCTTTCGGTATCAGCAAGTAAGAGATGGAGCATAAGTTGATATTAGACGCCCTTAGGGAATCTTAAGAATGAATTGGCATAACTTCCAACTCATGTTAACTGAGGAATGGAACCGACGATTTCATTGGTCAAAGCAAAGTTCACCAGGAGGTGACCTCAAGTGGGGTTTCTTCAAATCATCGTATAGCGACTATAGAAATTTTAATCAGATTGCAAGTCAAGAAAGGATTGTCATTCAGTCTTAATAAAACCACCCCTCTTCTTCTTTCACTTGTCAGGGTCTGACAGTTATTGATAGGAGGCCATCTTCACACTACCTTAACTTCTGACTAATCAGGGCTTTAGAAAATCAATTTGAACTCGTCAAAAGGAGACAGAAAAATTAATTCATGCCTATTTTCTATATATTACTGCAACCTCCAGACTGCATAGTATTAATGAGTTACACTTCTCATAAAACAGATAAAGGCATGTCTGTGATAAGCCAGGGGTATATATTTAGATTGTATGCAAATTTAAAGGTCATAGAAAGGTGACCTCTTATTGATACCTATTCGACCCCGTTGAGTGTAATGAGAAAAGGGTGGACTGTCATTAAACTGGATTGTCAATATGAAAATAGTAAGTTCAGAAAACGAGGCTCACCTTCAAAGTATTATTTTCCTACCAGACAAACTCTCCTTTTAACTTATTTCACGGTTATATCAATTTATGATAACTTAAAACACACATCTTATATGTACATGGATTTAATTATTCCAACCAGAAAATCAATAAATACGTTTATGTACAACTGATGACAGGATTCAAACTACTGGTATGCCTATATCATAGTGTAATAAACACAAAATCCACTGCGCTGATGCATGGAAAAAAGTGTTATGTTTCATAAACATTTTGATTCCCTATATTCATACTTAAACCTCTTCCGCTAAAACATGGCATAGTTTATGTAAAGTGCAGTGTTAAAATTAGAGATTGAAAAGAACACCAATTGTAAATAAACAATAATGCCTTCTTCCATCTGACGGTGCGCTATTAGTATACGAGACTGAGGTGCTCAGTGGTAGGGATAACTATCCGTATAATGTTTGGCCATACAGGCCTCAGTATTGTTTTTGAAAGGATGAGCATATTTATCTGAAATCTTCATAAGCAAGTAAAAGAAATTCACAAATCTTCAAAATCATAATCCGCGGCAGTGGTAGGGGTTGTGAGGCATCTCTAACTTCATTTTTTTCGAATAGGATTTTGTTTTAAATATCCCAATTTTTTTTTTTTGCCTTGAGCGCTCATCTAGAAAGTGTGTGGGGGTGGGAGTGTCTATACCCCAAAATTTAATTTTCTAAATGTAAATTTCAAAAAATGCTGGCAGGGGTGAGGGCAGAACTCCAACTGAATCAAAAATCCTTTTTGTCACGTTTGTGTGACAGGAAGAGAGACCTCTGGTTTACAATTATTTCTATCATGTCACATATACATGTTTTAGTTATAATATTTTGGATTTTTTAAAGATACAATGTCATTTATTTGCTAAAAATCATATATTTATGCATACATGTATTAACATGTGACGTATGAACCTAAAAGTAATCAATTTTATTCAGTTTTTTACTTGAGTACAGAAAGGCATAAACCAGCGTTTCGTTCAGAGCACTGTGTACATTGTATATTTAAACCAAACCAAAAGAGATGGTGTGACGTCAAAACAATTTGTTTTAGTTTTTAAACAAAAGAGTTCTACATAATGTCAACCTCCAGACAATACGATTTCTCTAACTTCAACATTTATAACAATTAATAAAATCCGTTGAACAACACATATCTATACCATTTAATTGTAACTTTGAGAAGTGCATACATTTTTGGGAGGCAACTGTGTCGCTAGTCTGTAAGTCAAGTGAATTATGTCCTAAGGTCTTTTAAAGAAATAAGAAACTGTCCACACTTGCAGTACTCTGATCATTTCTATGGCGACCGACTGCATTGAATAACGTTTTTCATAACTTCTAAACGTGAGAACAAATAATTATTATTTAACATCTTTGACTTAAAACTTTTAACTTATATTCAACAATTGACCACTACAGTGATAGCTCACTTCCAAGTGTATTTTAATTACATAGCAATTGATGATCTGCATCCATAAATTACCTATGGCTTAGGCTATCTGTGTCCAGGGTTGTGTGCCATTAAAGGCCGAGGTTTTTAACCGGTCAGTTTACCTTAGGTAAGTTCAGGTGGGGGTGGAGCCTATATTAAAAGAGGTGTGAAACCCCGAGGGAAACACGCTCGCTTGTGTATACATGTCTATATACACGGAGTATTAAAGTGCTCTCAAAAGAGTTTTTCCGTTTATTTAAAAAGAATATCGTATTTATATGTACTTATAAAACAAATTGTTCAACGTTGAAATGAATATAAACGCATGAAAAACCGCGTGCGACATGTGCAAAATCTTTCGTTTGATTGAACAAGTTTCTGTCGGGATTAACTGAGAATATATCCTGATGTTTTGTGAATTATACAATCACCCCCACCGTACTCAAATACTAATGCAACTTTGCAACCAATGCTTGTAAATCTTTTCCGATCAGCTGCTAAATTAAAGTGCACAATAATTCTACCAGCTGCGCATGCACCAGAGCTGTCTGTACTTGTTTCTCTTCCGGTTTCAGCTCGTGAAATTTCTCAAAGAAATGTGATAACTAACGATATAAATCGTGAACGCAATATTTGATTTCATTTAATTATTTATTCTCAATTATTCACAAACATCTTTATTGATAAACGACGTCTTTCATGGATACATGATCGGCACCACATGATTTTGACAGACTATAGGTGATCAGCGCATTTGGCCCTTAATTTAAGGGGCCAGCCCTTTTTAATGGTGTCAAATGAAAGTCCTTGACATTCTGCACAACTTTTATTCTACATGTCTTAACAAAATATTTTTTGTTTAAAAGATACAAAGGAAAATATGTCTAAAATTTCGCACTTTTTGGAACCCTGTTTTTTGACCCCCTACCTTTTTCTAAATAAAGAAAGTAATCCAAAAACAAAAACCGATGTGCACAACTTCAATGTTTCTGTTATTCAAATTTTTTGGATTCCCATTCCCTGCTATCATAATCTCGGAGCCTTTGTCTGGAAACGAAAGGCCCTAAATTTTTTTTAAAAGGGGAATAACTCGTTAACGGAAGAGGATTTTTAAAATTTATGAAATGATTTAGATAGTGTTTTGTAAAGTCTATAAGCCCTGAAAATTTGAGCAAAAGCCGTTCAGAAATGAGCAAGATATGAAGCCTCAACAACGTTCGCGTCTAGGAACAAAAAAAAAGAAAAATAAGAATAATCTTAATCTGCACAAAATATATATGTCTTCCGTTGGAAACGGAAGACCTTAATAACAAAAAAAAGAACACCCCGTGAACACCTGTTTACCTTGAACTCTTTTAATTTGCCACAATTTTGGTATGATATACATGTGCATTGTTCGAAATCTTGATAAAGTGTCATATTTTAATCAGTTTCGTTTCTAAATGAAAATGCATTTTGAGCCTTCTTTATCAAAATCTTTATGTGTAACTTATTTCCTATTCAGATAAATTCTTTGTCATCATTATTTTAAAGTAGGTTAAAATATAATGGTGTCTATATATTCAGTTTATCATGTGCTAATATTTTTAAGTATTATGTGAAGCCACAATTCAATGCGATTGTTTTTAAATCTAATCGATAAATCATTCAGCTCTTAATCGGGGAAAACAGTTTGGTTTTGAAACTAAATGATGCATTTTTTCTCTTGATCAAATCATCACATCAACGAACTAACACTTTAAACAACGAACATTTTACTGTTAAGTTTTGACTTGCTCTTAATCTAAAGTATCTTAATAGCTTAAACAAATTTTGTAGTAAATCTATTTCGCTCATATTTTATCATTTGGAATCCGACATTTTTTGACAAAACAACTAAACACTATATTAAAAAATTGGAATTGTAATTGAAAGTTTTTGATTCCTTTTGCTAGACAAAGTTTCTAGAGGGTACATGTTTTTAGGTCTTTAAATCATTAATGTCAACAAATTACAACTTTAACTTTCAATTTTAAATAGAAATATGGAACATTATTGATAAAGATTGCATTCGTTTAAAGTAATTAAATATTTGACTGCAGTTATAACATCTAAAAGCTTTATCATTGCATAATTGTAATTGAAAGATGCATTTTTTAAAACTTAGTCATATAGGTATCGGTTATATTTTTGCTAGATCCAATGTAGGTCAGGATTCCCATGGGATTTTCCCTGCTTTAAACTTCCGCATTCCTGCTCTGAATAATGTTAAAAGTTCCCTCTTTCTATTCCGAGTTTAAGGTGTAATGTCCCTCTAATAAGAGAGATAACGTCTGTAGAAAATATTCTTACTTTGTTTCTATTAACTCACAATAATTAAGGCATGTAGTAACAAAGGAGGCGGTGTTGGGCCTCATTTTATGCTGTAAGGCGAGATTTATTTAAGATCAAATATAGGAAATTTGAACGGAACGAACTGAACCCCAACTCTCAAAAGGGAGCAACAAAGTTAGATAACCTTTACATAAAATTACAAGAAACTAATCATATTGATCAAATTTTTATGAGGTAATAACTATATCCGTCCCCCTTCTCTCCTCCCCCAATACATTATTTTTTTTTCAAATATAACTAAATTGTATGTACTAGTACAGAACATAATCAATACGTGTTTGATTTTTGAAGTCCAGAGAATCTTTAGATTGAAATATTTTTTTCTCTCTCGTAATAGCTCATTCACAAACTTTTTTTTTAAAGGTAAATGAATTATAATTGGAAAAACGTGACTTGGACATTTGCACACTCTAGACTTATTCATCATCATTTGAAACTTATAACATTTAAATGTCTAAACTTGAATAAGAGTTTTCTAATCTTAGAGAGCAGGTAAGGGAAAACAAATCTAAAAAAAATAACAATATCACATTTTATTTAAGATAATATATCCCTATATTGAGTTTATACCAATTACTGGAAGATCTTTCATTTGATCCCATTTTTGTGTTTTAACAAAATGATCTGATTTACATTTTTAGCATTCTAAAACATATATATTTATTTACTTTTATCATAATCATCCAAAAACAGAAATATTTTCTGAAAATTAGAAACTATGGCAATTTATCATGTGCTGCATGTAAAACGTTAACCTGTATGTAAAACCTTCAATAGTTTATGATGGAGAAAGATAACTCTTTCTGATTAAAGCAGTTTTTGTTACAAACCTTTACGACAAAGTGCTATTCTGAACTAATAAGCAGCGCTTCGTTATGTTTTGTATCATGAGTTGACATGATATATAACTATATATTATTTTCATTTAATTTTTTTTTTATTTTTAATTTAATGTTGGGATGGTAAAATTTCTTTTAATCACTTTGTCTAATTTTCTTTATATCACGATTACATACATAATCAATTTTTGAGAAATCTAGCAGCGCTTTACATGTATCATTTCAACTTTGTTTCATTTGAATCTCTTGGTATTGACTTTGATGAAAATCAATACGAAAATATAAAAAAAAAATATGGTAGATATGATAGCAGAGAGATATTACACCTTAAACGGAAAATTCGAAAAAGAATTCACTCGTATTTCTGGCAAAGAAACATAGTTTTTAAGTAGAGTGAAATAGTTATTCTCATATTAAATAATGAAATAAAGCACTCACAATTCTAAAATATGTAAACGAGGTACGTGCAATGTTTCATTCATCTATTATACATAAATGTACAGGTACTTGTACATTAAACCCTTGAATTAGATTCTATTTTTCTATTTTAAGTATTTACAATGATTTAGGAATACACATTTTTAAAGATCAAATGCAATTTAAGAGTAAGTCGTAGTGTTTTATGTAAGATTCAGGACTTACAATACATATGTTCAATATACCGTTAAAACAACTGGGGTATAAAAAAATGTATATTTTCTTCGTAAAAACCCCCACCACAAAAAATAGTCCCATACTAAACTCAGTAAATATGTTATTATGTTATTCAAATATGAAGATTCTGAAAATATGTATAGTAAAATTTGAACTATTTTAGCATATTCGAAGAAAGGAAAAACTTTTGCAACTTTTAACTTAGAAATGTTAGAAAATACATATATTAAAAAATATAATTAAAAATACATTTTTCATATAGACTTCAATGTTAACTTCAACATATGGTAAATTTGTTAATATTCATTTTCATTTAAAATTTCAAAGGTGAATCTTTATTATTCAATAAACCCCTAAAAATCACACTTAAAATTTAATGATCAAGCTTGCAATTTACTAGATATGAAATATGATAGTAATGGATAGACTGCCTTAATTAAAAGTCTCTAAGTTTTTCTCTGATTATAATAGATTTGTCAGAAAAATGTGATCATTTCATTAAAAAATAAACCAAACGCATAGGTCTATTATGTAAATTTTGAGATTTGGAATGAAATAAGCTATTTTATAGCAAAAATTGGAGTTAATTTTGCCTGATTTTCATGAAATATCTATTACGTATGCTTATATATATCGATAGAAATATTGAAAAATTGCTAAAATATGTTTTTCGAAACAACATGAAGATATCGAAATGTACAAATTATTTGGAGATATGGTCTGCAAATAAGGAAGCTAAAGTTACGGTACTCTAAAACAACTGGGGTATGAAAAATGTATATTTTCTTCGTGAAAACCTTCGGCAACAAAATATAGTCTCATATTAAACTCAGTAAATATGTAAATTTTCCTTAACTATTTTATTCAGTGATGTTTGTTTTGCATAATAATTTATGAATTTAAAAGTAGAATTTATATATGATGTATAATTTTCAGACTAGAGGTGACCCAAAATGGCTTTCCCAAACAGAGGAACGAGCCTCTTTATGCATAAATAAACTGTTCTTAACGTTTAACACATTCATTTAAGGTCTATACTGGAGTTTTTAATTCAACATTTAAAATGTAAACAAAAGTTCTGTTTACATAGCAAATGATTGTAAGCTCTTTAACTCGCTTATAACTCAATGACTGACGCTCAAATTTTGGTTGCCTATTTAAACTGCCTTTCTGAAGCATTGTAAACATTATAATCGGAAAAAAATGTATTAAATTGTAATCATGCCCATTTGATAACACTGTTCAACAATATAATGTGTGGATGCATATTTTTTTTTACGTTAATTTTACCCAGCAACCTAAATCTAATAATACGATAATAACGAGCCTAAATATTACTAAAATTGATACATAAGGTGTACCGTGACTTAATATAGAAGAACATGGCGAAATGTCGGGTTTTAACTGTATTTTTTAATGCAATACAAAGAAAACAAGCTTTCAAATTTGTAGCTAATTTAATGATATTTAATTCAACATCGAATTTACTTATTATAGGATTTTCAAGGAAGTCATATATGTTTTATTATTTTAATTTTCTGATGATCATTAAGTATAGGAAAAAGATACTAGTATAGCAAATCAATTATGGCGTTATGAAAAGATTTAGCACTCTAGCATCTGAAAACCAATAACAATCAAACAAGCATTATAACGACTTATAAAAAGGAAATCATGTTTGATTTTTTAGCTTAAACTATTACTTCTTTTAGGAAAATAAGTACGTTAATCTTCAATTAGGAAAGATGATGGCAACTCATTTAACATCCATAGTTGTTTTAGCATCACTTATTATTATAGCTTTCAATACATTCTGATATAAAACATAAATCAAAAGATCCATTCCTCATTGTCAAGGATCCTGAATATGAGTTGGTTAAATATACAATTAGGATATTCAAGTTGCGAGGAGCAGTCTTAATATTACTTGTAGCAGTAATGGGCCTTTTGGACGGACCACCCCCCCCCCCCGGGGGGGCTTAGTATTTTGTAAATAACAGTGACCAAAGTTTTTTTTTGAATAAAAATGTATTAGTTTTCCTAGCTCTGTGAATTAAACATTTGCATAATTATGTTACTTTCAATAGTTTATTAAACTTGTCAATTTTAGCAATTTCTGCAAAAATTAAAAACGCTGTTATTTCGATGATAAAAATTGGCGGCCAGTTTCTATTTGCTGGGATTCTAAAGGAATATTCATACATGCACAGAAAATGCTACTGCATCTCTTGTTTATTGCCTACAGACGACTATCCACGGCATGACAAAATATTTCTCAAAGCTGGAACTTTCCAGTGTGTAAAATTTTCTAGGTTAATTTTGGTCATCTGTGTTCATAAATACAGTGTATTAGAAAATTGGTAAAAAAAAAACCCTACACAAACGTGTCTAAAATGGTAGCGGTAAATCCTACATGTCAGCGAGCTGCGTCGATATATGTTTGTTGTGTATTTGGGCTGCTTTAGGCTAATAAATGCTACTGGGTGACAACACGCCATTAACCGGAACAAAACTTTTTTATTAGGTATTCACATAACATACAGATCCAATCAGGTTGGAATAAACTAATCCGGAAAGATACACTACGATGTTTACGCTATCGAAGATTGGACTAATAACTCCGACGTATAAAATACAAGGGTTTTTAATCAACAAAACAAACAGACGAGATATATATTTCTAAACAACTGCATCAGATAACACTCAATGATTACATTAATCCTATCATCTAACAATAATGCTGCATGAAGTTTATTTTTTTTTAACTCAGAAGGAATTGCTCAATCATTCCACTGCCTAACGTTAAACAGCACAAACACAAAAGATTGGTGAATTGTCAATTATTAAAATACAAAGGTAATAGATACAGTAGATGATTTGTCATACTAAAATTGATACCTGAGAACCAGTAGGCACAGATAAATCCTGGAAAGAGACTTAAGATACTTTTATACGCACTGTACACTGTACTATATAAATACTTTCCTTTTAATGCGAATATTGGAATGTGTTTCTATGTACTATTTATCTATTTTGACTTTTCTTGCATAGATACTAAACCCTTAAATATATAATAATTATCAACACAAATTTGTTAAACTTAAACCATTTTAAATTAAGGTAAACAATGTATAAAGAAGTGGTATTAAACAATGTCGAATCATTTTAAATTAATCAAATATGTACTGCTAGATAACAATAAAAGGGAAATAAAATAAATACACATGGCCAAAAACAAATAAGATACCGGTTATTTTGCACCTGAAACTTTTTTTTAAGAGTTATCTTACTTTGACGGCAAAAATATAATTTTGTCAATATATCTGCCGTAAATGATTTATTTTATGTTTTATTTTAATAAAAAAATATTATGTATATATTCACCACGAGATTTGTATGAAATTGAAGTTTTTTTAACAATATCTTAACAAAACAAGCCCATAGACTTTAATGTAAAACTCAAGGTACAATCAATTAAACAATAATAAAAATTTTGAAATTGTCTTTGGTGGATTTTTTAAATTTGATAGCAACTTTAAAATGATATCGTGATTAAGAATATCAGACCATTCATTTATTTGGTACACAACGTGGTCGGTTAATTAACAATGAATACCTTAAACAACAGTTACTACACATGTTTCCTTTCTGTAAGGACACTTCCACGGTTTTATTTTTTTTCATCAATTCTCTCATATCAGGTATCAGCTGGTATCACATATGTATATCTAATAACGTGGATAACCCCCAGAATTCATGTGACATTGCACGGTCCTTTAAATGCACTTTTATCACATATCCCCATTACAACGCGTTAGAGTTTTTGTAGACGTTTAAACTTCATCATAAACAATTGCATAGGGCGGATTTGGTTTAGGAGATCGATCGATAAGAAACTATTCAAGAATGACTATTACCAGAGTCAAATAGTGGTATCCAACTCCCTCCCAGTTTGACGCAGTTTCTGTAGATTGTTAAATCATGGTTATTTACAGTATGTCTGGTAGATATATATATAAATAATGATGAACCATATACATGTCATTGCTTGTTTAATTCGCTTATTTTTGTACATCTTGATCATAATTTGATGTATTTTCGTGAAGAGTGCACCAACCATTTATCTTTATTTTGTCAGCTTTGGATCATTTTCTTGGATATTTATTCCATTATATGTATATCCATCGTGGGCAAATATACAATAACTTTGTAAAATGCATGGATACCACCAACATATTTCTTTTTATTTCATTTTATTAATAAAGATTGATGGATAAATTACATTTGTATGATAAAAGATTTATCATTCTAATTATAAAAATATTCTTCGATGCTGAAGGTCGGAGAAGCTTGATTTTTAAAATATTTTCAAATAGACAACTTTTAAACAAACATTTATCAACACTCCATTTTAAAAAAAAGTTATGTTTAATGACAATACCTTTTATGTGACATGTGTTTTCTTCTTGTTTTATCACATATGACAATTGTTTACAATCATTATGTCTCCTTTTTTGGGCGTCTGACGATTATGTAATTAATTGGTGTTATCTCTGGATCAAGTTCTACTTTTAGATCCATCTGGGTAGGATAACGTTTAAACTAATCAGCGTGGCCCCTCGGAACCACGTGACCATTATTGTTTTATTTACTAGAGGAGAAAGCCACGCTTCATTTAAAGAAGATTTTTTTAGGGAAAACCCTTCATCACCCCTTTCACCCGCCATGTTTATATTTTTCACTTTATTTCTATTTTCATGTATCGTTGTATTATGTATTTTGTTATTGGGTGTATCTTGTTATTTTCCACCCTTTTTTGATGTTTGGCATATCATTGCCTTGATTTTAATATGTTTTACTATTGGGGTCAGCATATTGCATTATATACTGCCAAAGACTTTACACAGTAGTCAGTTGTTTTCTAGTCTATGCTGACCCCCTTGATGGTGTATATATTTTATTTTCATCATTTACTTCAATAAATGACATTTGTTCATTTCTACAGCTATTTTGTTTAACATCTCTATGCTTAACATAAAAAAAACTGAGTGTAGTTGTCTTGGCTTTTATTAACATTGGAACATAAAGATTTATGTGTTGCTTATTTGTTTTTTTTTTTTAAAGTTTGAAATCAGCCGGTTTCACAATACCGTTAAAGCTGACATGAACTCATAAAGGTATTCACGTTGCATGGACGTTTAATCGCATAGCATGAACTACACATTGTAGTAAAATGTTTGTACAAAAAGAATAAATGAAACCCCAATCAATAAAACATGATATATAAATATTTATTCTTTAAAATAATTGTGTAAGGTATCCGTATTATTTTGCAAAGATAGTGCCGCCTTACTTCGCATGCACATGAGTCGTTCATACAAAGTGCACAATATCTGCGGTCATTGACATTGCTCGATCGGCCACAGCGTGTAGTTTGCACTTGTGCGATGTTATAACTTACACGGGAAAACGTTCTGCAATTATCGAGGATTTTTTAAATATGTGTGCCTGGATTTCAGTCTGTCTTGTTTCGTCGTTCATCGGATATTCCTTACCAGTGCAGTGGTTATTATATTATTTTTGTTCAACGCGCGTTTCTACAAGTCTTTCGTCCAATGTGACGTGTTCGGATAAATGAAATACCTGAATGCGGTGTAGCATGAATAGTGCTCTCGGCCTTATATAGGGGTTGTGTAGCGATGCTTTCAATTTCAATTCAATGCTTATATTTATATTAATACTGATGTCTATTTTTATGAAATATATGTGTATTGTTGCTGTAAAGCCAATATATACATGGAACAGCTATATTAACATCATGTGTAGTTCGCTTCCGCGACTAAAAATATAGTACCAGAAATTAACTTTGTAGAGAAATATCTTTTTTATTCAGAAGTAGATATAATTTATTGATTATTTTTCAAAAGTAGATATTAAATTGATTATGAAAGATTGAACATTTCATTTAATCTTACAAAAATAAATATATTAAAACACGTGAAGACGTTTATATTTGTGCACATGGCGCGTGAGTTATCAAAGTGTATAAATATAAAATTTAAGATTTCCAATGCAAATATAAGAGGAAATATACACTGAAATTAATATTACATGTATATCTGTTTCATTACATTATAAAAAAAATATTAGGTCATAAATTGATCCTTTCATTTTTTTTCCTCCTCGTTTTCACGAATGCTGTATAAATAAATACAACAAAACATACACACAACCAAACAAATAAAAGTAGAGCTAATCAATTTAATGTCGATTGAATTTATTTATGTGGGCTATCAATGTCTCCCAGAAATCATCATACGCACACTCTTCCTCTGGATATTCTGTAAAACATTCTTGTCTAACGAGATCTAAGGTTTGAATGGAAACGGATCCATTGCAAACATCAGGAAATAGGATTAGGTGGACAAAGTTCAAGTTTTCTCTGTCCTCGATAGCTTCCATCCTTGACATGTTTAATTCGTAATCTTGCCATCTTGATTTCAAATAACTTTTTGTCACAAGACATACAACTCTTCTGCTATTTTGAATAGCTTCCATGATGGCTTTACCACAGGAAATTCCCGCTGGCTCATCGCGGTCCTTGACATATAATTTGAAACCAGCCTCGTTTTCAAGTCGAGGAATCACGTCGGTAAGAACGAATGATAATTCTTTTGGAGAATATGAAATCATTATATCATATTCATAAGAGGGAGAGTCTGCCTGAGGGATGGTTGAATGACCTGTAAGTTTTTTGAAACGTTGTTTAAATCTATATACCACGTATCGAATCTTCCACTTATTTTTCACGAGAAAAATGCCCATCATAATGCTTAACATGAATGCTACTGTTACTGAACTGACAATATATATTACCAGATAAGATTTGCAGTTCTTCTTAAGTAACTTTAATGAGTTTTCAGCATCCGAGAAATTAAATTTGTGTGAGCTTGTAGACGAGCATTCGTAACGGTCAAAATGTCTGAAACGGTTCCGATAACCAGTAATCCATTCCAGAAAGTGTACACTGTCACAAGAGCAAAGAAACTGATTTCCCGATAAATCGATGGAGAGATTTGTTGTATGAAATAATTTTGTCAATGACATTTGTGCTTTTTTTTCAAATGTCGTCAGCCTATTTTGTTTAAGGTTAAAGAACTTTATATTTTTCATATGATCCACTTCCACACGCCATGTCGATAGTTGATTGTTTTGTAAGTTTAATAGTTGTAGTCGTTCCATGTTTTTAAACATATGCGCAGAAAGATCAACTATATTATTATAAGACAAATCAAGAACCTCCAAGGACACTGTGTTCTCGAAAATCTCTCCATTAACATCACTTGACAGACTTCTACCAATATCATTTTTGGACATGCTTAACGTCGTCAGGCCTCGTGCGTATTTTAAGAACGATTTTGAAATGTGTGAGCAAAAATTGTTTGAGAGGTCCATTATTTTTATGTTTTCGATGCCGTGAATTGGTCCATCCCAAGAATACAGAAAATTATCTTGTACATATATTTCTCTTGCGCCAGTGGCATTAAATCCAAATTCAGGTATAGATCTGTATAGCCGACTCATATTTGCATAAAATATTTCAAGAGTTTTGGGAAGATAAATGGTCACAAGAAACCCATCCCACCAACGTCTGGATATAAAATCGTTCTTCACAGATTTATTATTGTTATTTTCCATCTCTGGAATATTTCCTTTTTTAAAATATGGTTCAGGTGATTGTAATACATCTTGTTTTTCCGTGCAACGCTCAAAAATTGATTCTGGATAAGGAGGTGGGCGGAGTTGTACACTCATATTCATAACTCGTATATTTTGTAAAAAGAAAAAATCTATAACATACCTTCCTTGAGTAAGTTTATTTGCTCCAAACGAAATAGCTGTTATTGTGTTTGGCAACAATCGAAGCGCTCCAGGCTCAAGAAGTTCAAGTCTGTTCTTTTCAAGGTATATTTCGGATATGTTTGTGTGTTTCAAGTTCTCAAAATGACGTTTTAGAATCTTCGTACCGATTCCTGACAAACAATTTATTCCATTTCCACGTAAAATTCTTATCGATGTTTTGTTTAGGTTATGAGTTATATTTGGAAGTGATGCAAATCCGAGTTGTTTGTTATGAGAAACATCAAGGTGTTCGAGATATTGAAGGCTTCCAAATGCGCCTTCTTCAATATCCAATAGATCACAAGCAGACACATCTAAGTAGGTGAGTTTAGGCATATTTAAAAACGTATTTTGAGATATCCTTTGAAAACTGCAATTTCCTGTTATTCCAGATAAATCTAGTTTATGCAACATAGTAATGTTTCGAAATCCTTTTCCAAATGTTACATTAGCCGGTCCGTCAATTTTAAGTGTTTCTAATGATCTTAATTCGGAGAACACATCGTCTTTTATCACTGTTGGCTTATATTTGTCTTGCATATTTCCTTTCAAACTCAATTCAGTGAGAAAGTGTAGATCGGCAAAGAGACCCCTATATATCAACGTTATATTAATCATATTTCTCTCCAAATTCAACGTTTTGAGATTAAATAATCCATGAAAAGGATCAGTATTAAGTTCGTGTATATTATTATCGGACAAATTAATGTAGGATACATTTTTTGGAAATCCACTGCTTATGTTGGAAATATCATTATTGCTCAGGTCTATCCAAGTCACACTGGTATTAAATGCCGGAAGGGTCGGAAGTCGTCGTCCGGAACAATCGACTTTCAGCAGATTGTTAGGAATTTTTTGGCATTTACATTCAACGGATCCAAAATGGCAGGTGTCCCAGCTTTTCTGATGGAGAGTTGCAAATGCATTTGTTATCTCAAGCAAATGTAAAACAACTATTTGAATGGTCCCGCACAAAAACACAACCATTTTCATCTGTACAGTCGTAGAATCTAAATTACCCTTGGCTAAACTCAAATTATATAACACCTGTATTCATCAAATTGCACAAAACTAGTAGCATTGTTGGGATTTATGAAAACCAAAGTTAAGATCACTGTCAATACACAATCCTGTATTCCTTTCAGAAAATCATTTAAACCACGGAGGGCAGAATAAATCACTTTTTATTGCACCTTGAGCTCTTAGGCTCTTTTTTCTTACATGATAAAGAAATTTAAATTATCGACTATGCCTATGCCGTACCGTGTTTTTTTTTCCTGCACGTTGTATTTAAGCAACACTTCCAGTCCTCTGAGTTGTTATCATTATAAATATATAATGTTTCCTACTTTAAGTGACCCATTGATATGTAAAAGAAACAAAACTCCTTGTCATATATAAACTTTCAAGGTAGGGAGAAGCAATAACAGTGCCATAACAGTATGTCACTGAAGGTTCAAAACATGGCTGAATTAAAATTATTCCCGAGTTCACCTTTAAAATCCAGGCGTTTCCGCCCGCGACAGAGGCTGACTTTTTTATGAGATAAAAAAACAGATGTGTAAGATGTCTGACTATTCCAGTTTTGTAATAATGCGAGGTCATTTGAATCTTTGATGAGTGTTATTTCCGGGGGGGGGGGGTAAAAAGGTCCATGCTTGATTTTCAAGCACATTTGTAGCTTCGATGTAAACAAAGTCTCACGCCTTGCTGAATGCACGTGTGTATTTTGCTAGAAAATTGTAAATGAGGCGTTGTTTAAAAAGGTGTCAAGAGGATTTTCCCCCTGAAGTTCAATTTCAATTTTTAATCTGTATTTAAAGTTGCGTTATTTTGGTAAGAATGTATAGTAAAATTTAATACAGTGACACCTAAATGACATCGATATAAGATCTATAATTAGTTATTCGTAATGGTTTAGTTCTACTTGCAAAACGAGATGTAAAGACGCAAGTCCCTGTGAATATTATTTATCTATGCAATCATACATGTACAGCTCTCAACTGAAAGAAGAAATCTAGCAGCTGAGTTTTCATATACTTTTTAAAGTAATATTTTCTAATTTTAACCTTAGACATGAAAAAAGACAATAACATCTAATAAGTAATGTCTGAATTAACTCTTCATAATTTAGCATTTAAAATCAAAAATTAGATGTTGGACAATGCAATTTAAAAGTATCAAAATAATAAAATTGCATGTGATTTATTACTATTGCTAGAGAAAGGTTTTACTACATTCATGAAATCTAAAACTGTCATGTTTACAACCAAATGAAGATACAATAAATCTAACTAATTTTAAAGAAAAAATATGCATTGTAAATTACAAGCAAGTTGATATTTCGCTGTTTTAGTTATCAAATTTAATAGTTTGTCTCGATAAATAATCGCTCTTAAACGCGGTATAAATAGCAGTAACATCTGAATGCTCCATAATAAAAATACGAGCTGCATATCGAACTAAAACTTTCGATATTTGTATTCAACATGTATTCGCTAGATCGCATATAGGTGTAGATTGACATTGGGGTTTCCCCTATTTAAAACTTCCGGGTTGCTGCTCTGGTTGTTATTAAAGGTTATGTAATCATAATAATAGCTTATTGTGTATTTTTTCTTTTCATCCAAACCTTCATCTCAACAGGGTAGAATTTGTATTGCACGAGGTCAACCATTGTTAGATTCTTTTGATTCAGAGAGAACATAATACCGAAAGTTAAAACTACTCTTAATTGAATTCTATATGACATTAAATCTTTCCAACGTATCAATTTATTCATATTTTACAGTGTGATTGTCTGTGATAACACAACAACAGTCCAATAAATTCAAATGGCATATCGTTTGGGCGCAAACGTGGTTTGCATTATTAAAAAATGGAAATCACAAAAATATGTCAGTATTCTAATATTTAAGCGTACAATTACTAAAAATATATAAATATAAGTAATATGGAATCATTCTTTGATTATTATGAGGTTATAATTTCGATCGGAGCTTTGTCAAGTCTATCATTAAGCCCTATGGGCTTGTTTGGATTTGACCATGCCCCAACCAAAATTATTACATCATGATACTCAAATTATAATCTTTATTCTTTAACCAAATGTTAAAAAAAATTCGATTATCTTAGAAAGGTAAGAAAGAGGATTGTAAATGCCAATTCGCTTACCAAAACATTTGTTACAACTGTTACAACAGATATATGAATGAAATTCTTTGTTGTGAATATATATTGTTTAGTAGAATTCCTTTTTCTACTAATGTTTTTAAAAAAATCAGAATTCGTAGGGACTTGTTGACGATTTTTACTTTGTATTTTATTTTTAAATTATAATTGTTCTTATTGTAATTGGAATTCGTACATCGTCCTTTTTAATCGCCGGTAACAATTGCAACTATTTCACTTTTTCTGGGAACTCTTGGCAATAATTATATTTTGAATGAGGTGAGATGTATATTATAGGTAAGAGACACATACACGTATTTTCCTCTTGCTAAAACTGAGAAAAATAGACTTCATATTTAGAGATAGCCCTATACCAAAACTGTTTCCATTACCCCTAAGATAGGGGTTCTGAATTCATGGCGGGACCAACATTGTCATATAGTATAAATGTAAATAATATTTAAAATCTTCTACGTTAATTGTTCTGCCACTGAATAAAAAAATTTACTGCATAATAGGAAAGATCATAAATATGTCTACGTGAATTATAATTTCACCATACTTAAGGCAGGGATTGTTTGTTTAAGGGGTTTGGTGTTGTTTGCTGTTAAATATGAATGAATGATTGCAACATTGGAGTAAGAATGCATGTGCAGTTTACACCTAAGTTACCATGATAATTTTGCAAGAGTTCAATCGAGTTTCTGCAAACTCTACGGGAAAATGCAAGAATCGCTAAATGCTGTTTTGAATAAAATAATTGAAAAGCTATCTTAAGCTGTCAATTTGGTTTGATATGTACATGTACATTTAAGAAGAGTTATTTGTAATGCCTTTATTACTAATTTTACTGCAGCAAGGAAACCAATTCTAATTTTAGATTATAAACCGGTGAATACAATCACGTTCATGAAATTTGTTTACCTTTTATTTTTGCACTTTTATTTTCTGACAAATTTTGCTTTACAAATTTGTGCAAAAGAATTATAAACATATCAAATGGTTTTCTGTTTTTGAAAAAAAACACAGCATGTCTATTGTTGAGTGGCTAACTCTAAAATTTAATTTAATTGAACAAGATGCTGCATTAAGTCATTTCGTAGTCGTACACCATTCATTTGATAGCCACCGGGTATTGCATTATCACAAGCATGATTGTCGGTATCATCATCGTCAAACACAGATCAAAATTCTCCTAATTCAATTTGATGCAAATACTGTGTAACACAAGCTAAAAGAATAGAGTTCACAATCAAGTACACGTCACAAGCATCAAATCTAAGCAGACGTCTCAATCTTAAGGTAATGATCCATACCCCACTACGTAAATAAAAACCTACAGAATTTTTTCAAATATCTCAAACATGTATTTGGGGATATATCCCTATCAAATTTTACCCAGTTAACTGGTCCATCGGTATTATAATAGCTAGGGTCCTTGCTAAAAATAGAACCAATTACGGAAAATGGTGCTTTTTTCATACATTAAGAATATTGGCCTAAGTCTGAAATTTGACTTTCTGAAAATCATTTGTGACTGATATCCTATGTAAAATGAACAAATTTATTTTTTAAAACAAATACTTTAATGTTAAACATGCTTGTTTATTAAAAAATAGATAAATATGTTCACAAATGAGATAAAATGAAACAAATTTTCAAAGATAATTTAATCTCTTATAATTTTATTTACCTACAGAATTCTCCGAAATAGTGATAATGTTTACACCTTAAAGCCCTTAATCAAAAGAAAAGAAAATTACCCAAAGGACCGGTTTTTTAGGATCACAATTGGCGTATTTTTGGTGAATTTCATTAAAATATATATTTTGAAAAAAAGAAACTCTTGCATAGTTTTATCATTTCATCTCTCTAAAAAGTATATTTAGCTTTTTGTTAAATAAAAAAACATTATTTGAACAAACCGTTGATCAATCTGTATTATATAAATCGCATAAGATGGGTTTTTTTTAATATCGGTAAGTATTATGGATCGAGATCGGTATTTAGAAATTGCAGTCACATACGCGGAAAACGCCAATAACCTGAATGCTTTCAAGACAAAACCTATATTCAACTATTTTTACTGGTTTTAAAGACTGTTCTTAAAATGAAGTAATTTTTGTTCAACGTATAATTTTAATTCTAAAAAATTTTTAAGGAAAATACATATATGTTCGTTGCTAAACGTATAGAGTAAAGATCGGGCACGGGCAAGACGTAATAACGCGTGATTTACGTCATGCGTTGTTTTGTGACGTATGGACTAAGACTAAGCCTAACAATTCTCTCAATTACTTGTCTTGTCTTGCTGTGACACAATTTACAGAGACGGTGGCCTCTTGTTAACCTACTAAAGTCTCTAAATGGTGTCACAAGCCATCCCAGAAGTGGGAAAGCTGAATCCCTTAGTAAATAGAATCCTGGGGAAAACAGATCTTCCGACTTGATAAACAACTCGGATGATCTTAGTGCAGACGCATCATGGGTGCTACCTGGATTGCCCGTCAAAACATAAGTAAATTGCACATTAATTTGCAGCAAATGCTGCTAAAGGTACCACTGAATGAATCCTTTTCCTATTATAATACGCATTGGGGTTTTCTCTAGGAGTCTTAATAGGAATGTGCGATCCGTCAGGTGTCCCAAGTCCCAAAGAATCCCAAAATCTCTCCAAAATCTCCTAGGTGTTTGTACAACGACGCCACTGTATTACAGATGGCATTATTCCGTCCTCTAATATTCTTGCAACTCTTGAAATAATCAATTGAAAACAACTTTTTCTTTTTCAAACCTACCTGACATTGAGCGGAAACTATCCAGCTTATCTATTTGTGCATGGTTGAAAAAATGATGTTGATTGTACAAATGTTTGTTAAAGCAATATATCTGAGTTCATCTTGGTTAAATTACAATTTAATCAAAACATTAATTAAACATATGTTCTATATATGAACCATTATTCATGATTTTAAAATCGTTCTGCAATTCTGTTAAGAAATGTTTGGATCAAGTTATTGTTCCGAAATCCGAATGAAGGTTTGTAAATGACGAATAATGACATAATATAAAAGATGACTAATACCTGCATCAATACAGGAAATTGTATACTTCCAGAACCCATCTATGTACCATAAAAACCTTAGAATATCCCGAATAGGGTCAACTGCAGGCCCATGTGGCTTGTTGTACGTTTTACAACTGTGTAGCTGCAACGATAAGCAATCAAAAGATTTCCTTGTAAGTCTAAAATGACTTCCCAATTCATCAGGCATATACCTAGGTCAAAATCGTTTCTTTTTCTATAATTTTTTCTCTTTGTTGTAGAAAAGATTCAGCAAGCATGCTTGTACTGCTAATATAATTAATCATTGCGAGATAATTTTGATTACTCTGTGTAACTAACGTTAAAGCTTCTGTAAGATTTAACTTAGTATTTTCGTCCATTTCTCTTATATCATTGGTTTAAAATGATAAAAACTGGAAACCAACTGTAACCAATTGCAGCCATTTGTTTAAATTTGACAAAATAGCGTTCATATTTCTACAGATACAAATTGTTACAAATAGTAGCATTCGATTGCCATTGGCTATCATAGTTCACCAATGGCAACAAAGTGTTAACAGCGATTGTTTCCAAATTCACCATTGGTACAATTCTGAACGCACCTAAAATGGCGTCTTAAAAACAAGCACACGCTTAATGTCCTTTGTTGAATATTTTATATACTCTGTCGCAATATATCTTCGATTCACAATTTGCTTAATTACTAGATATTCATAAATACATCAGGGTTCAAACGATGTTCATTCAAAAGTATGAACAATTTCCAAGATTGTCAGGTTTCAATATACGGTTAAAAAATGTTATGATTTCTTAAGTATTGTATTGCATCATACCCGGATAATAACATTTAAAACTTGTGCAAGGTTTTCCGATTGACTTCCGAATGGAGAAAAGATGTAAACATCTTCCATTTTAAATCTGATGAAATATGTTTCTGTTCTTGTGAATTTTACCTAGTACAAAATGATAACGTGTGAATGACGTTTTTTTTGGAAATTTTCCCTCTCATCTATTTCAATTGCGCATCTTTCACAGGTATATGTATTTGTTATTAAAAGTCGTTAAAATATGTTGCATAAATATTTTGGAACAGACTATAGTTGAAGTGGTATCTTGAGTATTTTTTTAAAAAAATCATAACAAGGAGGTAAATATCCTTCAACAAAATACCCCCGTCATCAAAGTGGATTACAGGAAGAATATTTAATGGCATTTGCCGACGCACGGATACAAATAAGAAATGCTTTAATTGGTTTCCTTATGGTGAGTTGCGATGTGTTTTCTTTTTTCCAAATCCTAGTGTTTTAAGATATCGTGCCATTTATTTACTTTGTGGACGACATTCTTTCAATACTACGATGCGAAGTTTGATCTAGAAACTGACTTTCATAAATTCTACGAATTTCTCTAATTGCTTCCCAGAATTCCAATTTACGCAAGCGCAATTGAATGTGTCATTACAGAATTCATATTTACTATATATTCTTACCAATATTGCGCAATTTTAGATAACGATTAAAAATTCAAAACTTTTGTGGAAAAATCCTCTTGACATCTTTAATAAAAATCTAGTAGCAAAAAACACAGATGCAGCCAGCAAGGCATGAGACTTAGTTTTTGTCGAAGTTAGTTGTGCTTGAAAACCAAGCCCGGTGTTTTATAGTGCCTTTTCCCATTAACCACCCCCCCCCCTCCCGGAAAAATAGCTATATAGCAGTTTTTCTCCCACGAAGAGCTGACTGTAAAGTGTGATTTTCCCTTTTTATAGCCAGATTACCCCAACGGAAAACCTATTTTATATAGTAGATTTTCCCCGTTTAACATTCCGGTCATGTTAATGGCAGACCATTCGTGGGTATAATTTGCATTATCTGAGGTAATATTGTTTACTCATAATAAAGGGTAGTAAAGGGTAATAAATGTATTTATTAATGCATAGTATAAACATGCATGTTTTTTCACCCCTGATATGAGAAGAGGCACGCGCTTTTTCATATTCTTCATCACCATTTATTTACCCTTTGTTAATTACACCTTTTTGGAAGACTTTACACCTTTTATTCGGATTTCGGAGTATTTCAGATCTTTCTTTTTTTTTTATATAATCGATACATATGTAGTTTGGACTATGACGTTATGACATGGATATTCTTTTAAAGAAGATATTACAACAAATTTAAACTTTGAAAATACGCCGGTTTGGAGATAAGAAAATTATAATAAACTGGATTAAGTGTTTCACATGAAGATATAAACAAATTATCTATCAAAATATGATCTGATATTTTATAATTTCTAATATTGTAAACAAATTTTAATCATTTATAAATAAAGTTAAAAAAGGTAAAGTTTTGTCTTAATTTTAAAGTGACATAGGGTAAAGCATCTACTGCAAAAAGTTGTTTATATGTGAAATTTTTAACCGTGGAAAACACAGAAGGCCTGTCGCACGGCAAAGAAAATAAAAAAAATAGTGGTTTAAATAGCTTCTTTTCTTAAAAGTTACGTAATGTTTTAAAGAAAATGTCTTTAAGTTCTATTCAAGCATTAAAACGTAAAAATATGCAATTATTCAATTTTAATATAAAAGAGAAAAAGACTTCAGTTATTACCAAGATTGAACGCGGGACACCTAATGAGAAACCATTAATCAAGTCACCGGGACCGTCGCTTCGAAATTTCAGGACAAAAATGCAGTATTTGCATGAATCAATTTTTAGACAAATTACACATCCCGCATTCAATATCAAAGCTATATTAAACCTTACAAATATTACAGTTTTTTAAAAAATCGCTTCTGGTGACGATATGATGTAACGCCGAACTCTCTGATATATTCAAGCCGTTCATAAAGATAACAGTAATATTATATAATTCTGAAAAAAAACCCTGAAGTACCGAAAATAAATCAAAAGTATTTTGATAAGTATTCTTAAGTATTTACAACGTCGTCAGACACGAACTTCTAGGGAGGGGGGAGGTTAATTTACAAATAAGAAATTGAATTGAAATTAAGAAGATGAACAGTAATCAAAAACTACGACCCCACCCACCCGTCCTCCACGAATAAGGATTTTGAAGAAAAAAATTATATTGCTTGTCAAGATTTTTTGGAGGTGTCTGCTAATTGTAGCATTGTAGTCATTAAGAATATTTTTTAAAAATATTTTCTTTATATATTTTTAAGTTAATTTAATATTTCTGTTAATGAATTTTTAACCCCCTTCTAAAAGTCCCAGCATTGGTCCGGGGATCACGATTTTAACAATTTAGAATTTTCACTATATATACAAGCTTTGGTGTAAATGTTGTCATTTCTGGTGCAGTGGTTCTTGAGAAAAAGATTGTGTAAGACACCCACCCAATTTTCACAGCTTCGCAATTATCTCCACTTTAGAAAGGGTTGTGTCCTTTTTGTTACTAATTTAGATTCCCCTTCTCATAAAGATGCTTTGTACCAAGTTTTATTAAATTAGACCCAGTGGTTCTAGATTATAAATCAAAATGTGAAAAGTCAATAAATGTGAATGTAAATGTGAAAAGACGGACGACGGAAAACAGCTGATCAGAAAAGCTCACTTGAATCATCGGTTCAGGTGAGCTTGAAGGTGGCACGGGATAGTTTTCTTGATACAATTCATTGTAGCCAGTGGATGTGTGTCTTCGGAACTCTGTAACTAGAATTTCCTCAGTTCCCATTGAGCACAAATACCTTTAATGCACTTGTTATACGGTCAATCACTTATTTCAGAAGAAAATTACTAGTCAAAACCTGTAAAATTTTCTACATAATGAATTTAATGGGATTTTGACTCTTTCATAATTTGCTAATTTGTCATGATTTTTCAGCTTTTTAGACCTCCCCCAGCTAATTCCCTGCAAAGGGTTGACCTTCCGTACCGTGTGCATGTTGCACCATCACATGTCAGAAACTTACCGGTGTATAGTTTACAATGTCCCATCCACCTACTTTTCGTGTTATTTTACCTCCAGTCTGTAACTTGCAATTTCAATGTCTAAAGTCAACTCAAGAGTCATAGCCGCAGGTTTCGCATTTTACTTCTGATTCTCATGTACCTAACATATGGGGCCTGCATATTGCATATCAATTTCAACAAGAGACATTCCTCTAACTAATGATAATCATTAAAAATAATTTTATGAATTTTAGCAACACTCATAAGCCTTCAAGTACAGCAATTCTCAATTTCACAAAAATATTGGCGGGTACTTAATCCGAAACTGTCCCTTGCTACATTAAAAGGTGTTTAATGTGTTGGTAAATATATATTGCGGGAAATAAACCTGTTTTACAATACCTTTGAGGACATGATTCGTATGTGTATTATCGTATAATCCTACTGAAGTGCTGACGGGAGTTGATTTTATTGATTATTATTTATTTTGATATCAACATATGCTATTTCGCACGGAATGTAGTGTCCTAACTGTTTTTAGAATAAAAAATACGCACACTGTTTTCTAACATGAATTATCGGGCTTTTCAGACAAAAATTTCCAGTTATAGACGGCAAACCCCATATGAATGAAGTTGTGTAATATTCAAAGACAGAATTGACGCCATCAATTTCTACGATGTATTATGTATCAGTAATCAAAATATTCCTGTAAAAAGTGTATGAAAGCAATTTTAAACATAATGAGGTATATAGTATACGCCAGTACTGGTTCTATCTTTAGATTGGATAGTCTGTTGCTACCGCTGTAACTCGAACTATGGGGTAGAAATACATATATACGACAACTAAAAATATCTAAATTGTTCGCACTATAAATTTCTTACTTTTTTCCAGGTATATAGAAGTTCATTTCCTTGAAAAAACAATGCTTTTAAATACATTAAATCGAATGTATTGATTATTTCCAAGTGCTACGTTTCGTCAGCGATGATGACTTGTTCAGAATAATAACATACATGTACTTTATAGTCTAGTATAAATATTAATACAATAAAACACATATACTAAAACAAAACAAAAGTAGTGCTAATTACTTTAACGACGATCGAGTTCCTTTATGTGGGCTATCAATGTCTCCCAAAAATCATCAAACGCACACTCTTCCTCTGGATATTCTGTAAAACATTCTTGTCTAACGAGATCTAAGGTTTGAATGGAAACAGATCCATTGCAAACATCAGGAAATAGGATAAGGTGGACAAAGTTCAAGTTTTCCCTGTCCTCGATAGCTTCCATCCTAGACATGTTTAATTCGTAGTCTTGCCATTTTGATTTCAAATAACTTTTTGTCACAAGACATACAACTCTTTTGCTTTTTTGAATAGCCTCCATAATGGCTTCTCCCATGGGAACTCCTAATGGCTCATCGCGGTCCTTGACATATAACTGGAAACCAGCCTCGTTTTCAAGTCGAGGAATCACGTCAGTATGAACGAATGATAATTCTTTTGGGGAATATGAAATCATGATATCATACTCATAGGTAGGAGAGTCTGCCTGAGGAATGGCTGAAGGCCGTGCACATTTTTTGAAACGTTGTTTAAATTTGTACACCACGTATCGAATCTTCCACTTATTTTTAACGAGAACAATACCGATAATAATACTCAACAGGAAAGCTACCGCTACTGAACATACTATATATATCACGAGATACGATTTACAGTTTTTCTTAAGAAATATTAACGAGTTGTCAGCATCCGAAAAGTTGAAATTATAAGAACTTGTAGAAGAGCACTCGTAGCGGTCAAAATGTACAAAATGGTTCCGATAACTTGTAATCCATTCAAGAAAGTGTACACTGTCACAAGAGCAAAGAAACTGATTTCCCGATAAATCGATGGAAAGGTTCGATTTTTTAAATAATTTTGTCAATGACACTTGGGTTTCTTTTTTTAATTCTGTCAGTCTATTTTGTTTAAGGTTAATGAATTGTATATTTTTCATATGATCCACTTTCACGCGCCATGTTGACAGTTGATTGTTCTGTAAGTTTAATGTTTGAAGTTTTTGCATGTTTTTGAACATACGCGATGAAAGGTCAATGATATTATTATAAGACAGATCAAGTACTTTTAAGGATACAGTGTTCTCGAAGATCTCTCCATCAGCATCCTTTGACAAGCTCTTACCAATATCATTTTTTGACATATTTAGCTTTATCAGACCTCGGGCGTATTTTAAGAACGATTTTGAAATGTGCGAGCAATAATTGTTTGAAAGGTCTACTATTGTTATGTTTTCAACGCCATGAACTGGTCCTTCCCAGGAATAAAAAAAATTGTCTTGTAAATAAATTTGACTAAAACCAGTGCCATTAAATCCAAATTCAGGTATAGTTCTATAAAGCCGACTCATATTTGCATATAAAACCTCCAGAGATTTTGGGACATCAACGATCACAAGAAATTTCAAATGCCACAAGCTACTGTATATAAAATCGTTTAACGATTTATATTCGTTTCCTCTTTTTTCAGAAATACCTTTTTTTTCAAAATATCGTTCTTTTGGTTGTAAGACATCTGTTTTTTCCGTGCAACGCTCAAATATTGATTCTGGATAAGGCGGCGGACGAAGCTGTACACTTATGTTAAAAACACGTATATTTTGTACAAAGAAATAATCCAAGATGTACCGTCCTTGTGTAAGTTTATTTGCTCCAAACGAAACGGTTGTTATTGTGCTTGGCAACAGTCGAAGCGCTCCAGGCTCAATTAGTTCAAGTCTGTTCTTTTCAAAGTATATTTCGGAAATGTTGGTGTATTTCAAGTTCTCAAAATGACGTTTCAGAATCTTCGTACCGATTCCTGTCAAACAATTTATTCCGTTACCACGTAATATTCTTATCGATGTTTTATTTAGGTTGTGTGTTATATTTGGAAGTGATGCAAATCCAAGTTGTTTGTTATGAGAAACATCAAGGTATTCTAAATGATGAAGTTTTCCAAAAGAGCCCTCTTCAATATCCAAAATATCACAAGCAGATATGTCCAGGTATGAAAGTTTAGGCATATTTAAGAACATATTCTGAAATATTTTTTGAAAACTGCAATTTCCTGTTATTCCAGATAAATCTAGTTTTTGCAACGCGGTAATGTTTTGAAATCCTTTTCCAAATGTTACATTAGCCGGTCCGTCAATTTTAAGTGTTTCTAATGATCGTAATTCGGAGAACACCTCGTCTTTTATAACTGTTGGCTTAAATTTGTCTTGTATATTACCTTTCAAACTTAATTCAGTGAGAGAGTGTAGATCGGCAAACAGGCCTTTGTACATTAACGTTATATTTATCCGATTTCTTTCTAAATTCAAGGTTTTGAGATTGTATAATCCATGGAAAGGATGCATATTAAGTTGCTGTATTCTGTTGCCAGACAAATTAATGAAGGATACATTTTTCGGAAATCCACTGTTTATGTTGGCGATAAAATTATTGCTCAGGACTATCCATGTCACATTCGTATTAAATACAGGAAGGGTCAGAAGTCGTCGTCCGGAACAATCGGCTTTCAGCAGATTGTTAGGCACTGTCTGGCATTTACATTCAACAGATCCAAAATGGCAGGTATCCCAGCTTTTGTTTTGGAGAATAGAAAATGCATTTGTTAACATTAATAGTAGGAAAAAGACAATGCGGAGGCTCATGCACAAGAACAAAACCATTCTTATCTGTACAATCATTGATAATGAATTAGAAATCAATATCCATTTGCAGCAGTAAAATCACATAACTTCTTACGTCGTCAGATTGTACAAAAGTACAAAACTGGTAGCATTTTCGAAATTTATGGAAAACCCGGATAAAGATTCTAAGTCAATGCACTGCAATCCTTTCATGCGGACAAAAGCATTTAAAAGACGAGAAAACACCCCGTGAACACCTGTTCACCTTGAACTCTTTTGCATCAGTTTTCGTTTGATATACAATGAAATGTCCAAAAACTTGATGTAGTGTCATATTTTTTTAGTGTCTTCTAAATGAAAATGCATTATGAGTCTTCTTTATCAAAATCTTTATGTATTACTAATTTCCTATTCAGATTAACTCTTTGTCATCATTCTTCCAAAGTAGGTTAAAAAATAATAGTGTCTATATATTCAGTTTTTCATGTGCTAATATTTTAAAGTATTAGTTGCATTATTTTATGTGAAGCCACACGTCAATGTGATTGTTTTTAAATCTTATCGATACATCATTCAGCTCTTAACCGGGGGAAAACAGTTTGGTTTTGAAACTAAATGATGTATTTTTTCTCTTGATTAAATCATCACATGAACGAACTAACTCTTTAAACAACGAGCATTGTACTGTATTAATTTTTCACTTGCTCTTTATCTTAAGTATCTTAGTAGCTAAAACAGATTTTTTAGTTAACCTGTTTTTCATATATTTTATCATTTGGAATCCATCAATGTTTGACAAAACAACCAAAAACTATTAAAATATTAGAATTTGAAGTAATTGATTACTTTTGCTAGACAAAGTTTATAGAGGGTACATGTTTTGGGGTCTTTAAATCATATAATGTCAACAAATTACATTAACTTTAACTTTCAATTTTAAATAGAAATATGGCACATTAGAGATAAATTGCAGTTATCTCCGTTTAGAATAACTAAATATTTAACCGCAATGCAGATAGCAGTTAAAACATCTTAATGCTGTATTATTGCAATATTGTAATTGAAAGATGCATTTTTAAACTTAGTCATATATGTATCCAATATATTTTTGCTAGATTTAATGTAGGTCAGGATTCCAATGGGATTTTCCCTGTTTTAAACTTCCGCATTCCTGCTCTGATTAATGATAAAGCTTCCCTCTTTCTATTAATATGAGTTGAAACGAAAAATGTAAAATAAATCGCTCGTATTTCTGACAAAGAAACATACTTTTTAAATAGAGTAACATAATTATTTTCATATTAAAAAAATGAAATACAGCTCTCACAATTCTTTAATATGTAAACGGGGTCCGTGCAATGTTTTATTCATTTATTATACATACATGTACAAATACTTGTAAATTAAACCTGTCCATTGAATTAGATTTTTTCAAGTAAATTGAAGGGGCATGGTCACGATTTTGTTCAAATTTTATTTTTCTATTTTAAGTACATTGTTTTTACAATGATTAAGGAAT
The DNA here is from genome assembly GCA_020458035.1 of Magallana ariakensis. Lineage (NCBI taxonomy): Eukaryota > Metazoa > Mollusca > Bivalvia > Ostreida > Ostreidae > Magallana > Magallana ariakensis. The sequence goes on along the minus strand of CM035812.1, from coordinate 41,530,817 downwards.
ATATTTCTAATGATCAAATGCAATTTAAGAGTTAGTCGTACGTTATAAGCAAGATTCAGGGCTCACAATTTTTTATCATGTAAACAAGGATCGTGTCCTGTTTTTGTTTACATAGGTTCAATATACCGTTAAAACATCTGTTTTGAGCTCGTTTGTCTATCTCCTTAATTCTAATACAGTGTATTTAATATTATCTTTCTGCACTGAAAGTGCCAATTGCAAATAAATCACTTTTCCCTCTATAATTTTCTGTCGTAATGAACCATGGCATCAGATACAAATTTATTCTATTTACAATAAAAAAAATTAAAATTACCATGGAAAAAAAGTTTAGAATTTTTTTACCTTATTGATATTTTGACCTTTCTGTCATTAACGATTCATTATGCAATGAAATTAATAAAAAATCTCTAACCTTTTCTCAGTTTATAATAGATTTTTCAGAAAAATTGATATATTCATAAAATAAAACCAAACGTATGGGTCTATGATGTAAAATTTGAGATTTAGCATGAAATAAACTTATTTAAAACAAATATTGCAGTTAATTTTTGTTTGATTTTTATTAAATATATGTTAAATATGCTAATATATGTCGATATAAATACTGAAAATTGTTAAATATGTTTTTCGAAACAACATTAAGATATCACAATGCACAAATTGTCTGGAAATTTGGTCTGCACTGTAAAAAAGGAAGCTAAAATTACAGTACACTAAAACAGCTGGGGTATGAAAAATGTACATTTTCTTCGTAAAATCCTTCCACCACAAAATATAGTTCAATACTAACCTCAATAAATCTGTAAATTTCTCTGAACTATTTTATTCAATGAAGTTTATTTGGCATTGTAATCTAATAATACGATAATAACGAGCCTAAATATTGCTAAAATTGGTACATAAGGTGTACCGTGACTTAATATTGAAGAACATGGTGAAAAGTCGGGTTTGAACTGTTATTTTTAATGCAATACAAAAAACACAAGCTTTCAAAGAAGGTGTTGCAGTTCCTATGCTAATTTTCCCTAAGGTGGCACGGGACAGTTTTTTTTGATAAATTTCATTGTAGCCAGGGGATGTGTGTCTTCGGAACTCTGTAACTAGAATTTCCTCATTTCCCATTGATCACAAATACCTTTAATTCACTTGTTATAGGGTTAATCACTAATTTCTGAAGAAAATTGCTAGTCAAAACCTGTAAAATTTTCTACATACTGGATTTTATGAGATTTTGACCCTTTCATATTTTGCTAATTTTTCATGATTTTTCAGCTTTTTAGACCTCCCCCAGCTATTTCCCTGCAAAGGGTTGACCTTCCGTACCGTGTGCATGTTGCACCATCATATGTCAGAATCTTACCGGTGAATAGTTTACAATGTCCCATCCACCTACTTTTCGTGTTATTTTACCTCCCGTCTGTCACTTGCAATTTCACTGTTTAAAGTCAACACAACAGTCATAGCCGCGGTTTCGCATTTTACTTCTGATTCTCCTGTACCTAACATATGGGGCCTACATATTGCATGTCAATTTCAACAAGAGACATCCCTCTAACTAATGATAATCATTAAAAATAATTTCATGAATTTTAGCAACACTCATAAGCCTTCAAGTACAGCAACTCTCAATTTTACAAAAATATTTACGGGTACTTTATCCGAAACTGTCCCTTGCTACCTAAAGGAGTTGCAGATAAAATAAAAAATCAAAGTTACAGAATTCGATTTATATCTTTTTTTCATGCAACGTTGAACGTAAAGCAGTGTAGAATTTTATTTGGAAAGTTTGTACTAACTTATTTAAGACCATGAAATAAATTTGAAAATGGTTACACAGACAAATGTGGCAGAATTCACGCTATATAAAAGGGGAATCCTCATCATTGGGAAAAACTGCCTCCTTGAAACAAAATTAATTTAATCTTAACGTTAAGAGTAAGACAATTTCTTGAAAACTACCATTTCGATTTTTGTTTCAAAGAGGCATATTTTTAATAAATCTGACTTTTGGAAAAAATCTATGAAACCTTTGAAATCTAAGAACGATGTATTAAATTTTTCCTCCTTAATTCATGTCTAGATTAGTCGAGTGGTAACGCAGTTAGAATAAACTAAAACCATGTCTTATTTTGACTGTGTTCGAATCCCGAAAAAGTTGGACATTTATTATTAATTTCATTTCTTTTCATCGCATGGAAAGGTAATGTATAGAGATAATTTAAGAATGTCAGAATAAAATTATTTAAACTCTTGTTAATGTAATATTTTGCATGCCTGCTTAATTTTTTTCAACATTACTGTGTGAAGTCCCCGTTATAAACTTGAAAAACATTTTCTTCTGAACGAGAGATTTTAAATCAATGTACTCAGTATGCATCAATGTAGAAAGTTGATGTTTCACCCTTTTTATGGAATAAATGGGTATGCTGATTTCAAAGATACACGAACAGGTTGTTAAAAGCAAACAAAATCATTTAAAAAAGTTGGAATCAGTGATAAATTTGTTCTACCTTTATATCTAGACTAAGCGTTTATTTAGATACTATAGAAACATAGGATGATTATAATTACAACTCTGACAGTTTTGAAGAGCCAGAATCAAATTTATTCATGTATCTCAAGAATGATATTTTAAACATGCTGGACAATAGAAATTAAATTGATATATGTTAACATTCGAATACAGAATACATGTATATGGTTATCTTTCTAACTGTATTTGGTGGCTGCCGTGTTCGATAGAAATGCGCGTAAAATGTTTGTTTATTTTGCCTTCGTACGGAATATACCCGATATGTAAATATAGTCGTCTAAGTAATGTGTCTATATTTAGATATGGCTCTCAAGCGATACGGATATTTAAAGGTCCTTTCCACGTTAGGGAATAGTCCCGCTGTTTTGCAACACCTTCTTTGTAGCTAATTTAATGATATTTAATTCAACATCGAAGTTACTTTTATAGGAATTCTAAGGAAGTCATATATTTTTTTTATTTATTTATTTAATTTTCTGATGATCATAAAGTATAGGAAAAAGATACTAGTATAGCAAATCAATTATGGCGTCATAAAAAGATTTAGCACTCTAGCATCTAAAAAGCAATAACAATCAAACAAGCATTATGACGACTTATAAAAAGAAAATCATGTCTAATTTTGTAACTAAAATTATTACCCTTTTTAGGGAAATAAGTACGTTAATCTTCAATTAAGAAAGATAATGGCAACTCCATTAACATCCATAGTTGTTTTTGCATCACTTATTATTATAACTTTCTATACATTTTGATATAAAACATAAATTAAAATAGCCATTCCTCAATCTCATGATCATGATCAATATAAAATTAGGGATATTCGAGTTGCGAGGAGCAGTCTAAATATTACTTGTAGCAGTAATGGGCCCCCCTCCCCCTCCCGAGGCTGAGTTTTTTGTAAATAACAGTGACCAAATTTTTTTTTAATACAAATGTATTAGTTTTCCTTGCTTTGCGAATTAAACATTTGCATAATTATGTTACTTTCAATAGTTTATTAAACTTGTCAATTTTATCAATTTCTGCAAAAATTAAAAACGCTGTTATGTCGATGATAAAAAGTGGCGGCCAGTTTATTATTTGCTGGGTTTTTAAAGGAATATTCATACATGCACAGAATATGCTACTGCATCCATCTCTTGATTATTGCCTACAGACGACAATCCACGGCATGACAAAGAATTTCTCAAAGCTGGAACTTTCCAGTATGTAAAATTTTCTGGGTTTATTTTTGGTCATTTGTGTTCATAAATAAAGTGTATTAGAAAATGGGTAGAAAAAGTACACAAACGTGTATAAAATGTTAGCGGTAAATCATGCATGTCAGCGAGCTGCGTCCATATATTTTTACGCTATCAAAGATAGGACTAATAACTCCAACGTACAAAAACAAGGATTTTAAATTAGCAAAACAAACAGACAAGATACATTTATAAACAACTGCTTTATATAACACATAATGATTACTTTTATCCTATTATCTAACAATAATGCTGTATGAAATTTATTTTTTTAAACTAAGAAGTAATTGGTCAATGATTCCATTGCCTAACATTAAACAGCACAAACACAAAATATTAGTGACTTGTCAATTATTAAAATACAAAGGTAATAGATAGAACTTAGTACATATGAATACGTTTATACATATATAGATTATGCAAATAGGGAAGATCACAGAGATTGTATTTTATTCTATTCCAGTACAGTAGTATAATGATCTCCTCAAGTAATAATTAACTCATGGTAAAATGATCAACAAGAGAACAAATTGTAATACATATAATAAAATACCGCGTTTTAAAATCCCAATATGATAATGATTTGTCATTCTAAAATTTAATACCTGAGAACCAGTAGGCACAGATAAATTCTGGAAAGTATAGAGACTTTATAGAATTTTTAACGTACTGTACAATGTACTATATAAATACATGTACTTCCCTTTTAATGCGAAAATAGGAATGATTTTTCTATGTGCTATTATCTTAAATGAGCTTTAATTTTTAACTGCAATGTTTTCAAGTACCATATATCTGGATTGCTTTAAATCTCTACCCTCTGTCTCTTTCATATGAGATTCTCTGGGTTTTCTCTAAATTTACATTGAGTTCAGTAGCAGTTCCATTCATTTGATCTACTAGTTCTGTCAGTAATATAAAATGTTTATAAACAACTCAATACATCTATAGCACAATTTGTGATTTTTGTATAAAATGTATACTTTTCAAAACATGTACAGTGACTATGAATTAGAAAACAGATCCAACACATAATTTTTATAGCCTCCAAGCAAAACAAGATACGATGTGCCCGTGCTTATTTCTCAACGTGAATGTCTAGTGGACGCAATTGCACATTTAAACCCAAACTTACACCTCTTTCAATTGAGACCCAACTTACTATAGTCGTTACTTCGAATTCGTTAGTCTGATTTATTTAAGCCCAAGCCTATGATGTTTGAGAACAGGTCCTTGAAGTTTATTTTGATTTTTCTTGCATAGAAACTAAACCCTAAACATATAAAATTATTATCCACACAAATTTGTTAAACAAAAACCAATTTAGATTCAGGTGTTTAATGTATAAATAAGTGATATTGAACAAAACTGAATCATTTTAAATTAATTAAATATGTTCTGCTAGATAACAATGAAAGTGAAATAAATCAAATCCAAATCGCCGAGAACAAATAAGAATTTTGCACCTGAAACTTATTTTAAAGAGTTATCTTACTCTGACCGAAAAAAATATAATTTTGTCAATATATCTTAGGTTAATGATTTATTTTATTTCATATTTTAATAAAAAAGAAAGTTTATGCACATATTCACCACGAGATTTGTATGAAATTGAAGTTTCTTTTACAATATCTTAACAAAACAAACCCATATACTTTAATGTAAAATTCAAGGTACAATCATTTAAACAACTAGAGCAGAGCTCGTGGCAAAGCCACGAGTAGGTCTACCGTTGTTGCTGTGAGTTGAAAATTTCCAAATATGATTTTGGTGTCAAATGATTATAATGACTAATGACTAAAATTTCAGTTCTGCTTTTGTTATAAAAACGTGTTGTGATTGAAAACCTGTATAAAGACAGGAAGAAAATGTTTTAGGAAAATTATTTGTCAAACACAGTTTCGGTAATTGTTTTGAAAACTCTTCAAGGCCCTGTCACACCAAGTTGCGTTCCCAGAGCGTGTTCACGGCGTTGTAAATTTCATGGAATCGCCGGAGGATCGCAATGAAAATTCAGAAAAAATATACAATCTTATTTAAAAATTTTACAAGTGAAAATGTCACGGCATCCTGACGGCGACTGAGGTGTTCTAACAGAGCTCCCAACTACGTTACCATAGAGTTCTACTTGACAATTGACTGCGCTCTCGCTGGGTATCCGCCAAGCGCTCATGACGTGGTAGGAGTTTTTACCGCGCGTCCACTGCGCGCTGACTGCGTGCACATGCGCTGTTGGAGACTTTACGGCGCTGTCACGGCGACCTTACTCCACTTCTACGGCGTGTTTATCAGAGCCACGGGGCGTACTTTGTGCATGGTCAAAGTGCGCGCCGTCGCATGGCGTTCTAAAATGTTCTAGGATATCCCACCGCAGCGAACGAAGATGCCGTTGCGTTGTTACGGCGCTGTAGCAGACTCCAGTTCGTTTACCATGGCGTTTTACATTATTCAATGACACAGCGGGATCGCCGTGAGGACGCAGCTCCAGTATGACAGGGGTTTAAACAATGAGAAGTTTAATGGCGAGTTAAATTGTTAAGGGTAGCAAGGATTGTTATATACATGTACTCATGATTCATGAAAGGAAATGTATTTTTTAAAAGAAACGAACCCGCCTTAAAAACATGTAACTTCTGTAATTAAATCTTTCTAATTTTTTGAAGACTATGTGCAAGTTTGAAATTGTTGCGTGCTGTCAAAATTTGGTAAATAGTCAAAATTGATGGCATCTCTGAAAATTTCTTCAGGGCTGATATTATTTAATAATATGAGTAGACTTGAACATTCAAAATAATAATCAACTATCAAAGATCATCAGGAGAATTTATGCATAAGTGAGCGTCTAAATTTTACACCTGATATACAGACACCGCTATGTAACGTAAAATTAAATAACATAATTTACAGAAATTAATATTACTTCTCTCCACGATGCAATAATATGTAAAATCCCTATTTTTATGTCAGTTTTTTCTCCTTTATCGGATCAAAAGTAATTCTCTCGGAGAAAGTTTACGTATGTATTTTGAAAAAAAAGAAACAAAAACGGGAGAAACTTCAATAAAAATAAGCGAAAAATTATGGTGTTACGGTTCTCATGTCCATCTCACTTAAGTGTAACTTTGAGAAGCGCATATATTTTTTGGAGGCAGATATGTCGCTATATTATAGTCTGTAAGTCAAGTGAACTAATCTGTCCACACTTGCAATACTTTGATGATTTCTATGGCGACCGCCTGCATAGCATAATGTAGTCGTATTTCATAACATCTAATCCCAAGAACAAATTACCTTTGACTTAAAACTATAAATTATAATATATATTATTCTGTTCATAACTATATATCATAGAAGTTTAGCGTGTTCAACAGGTAATTTATTATAGCCACGTTCTCAGATTACGATCTCGCAACTTTAATGTGAAAATGAAAGTCTTATTGTTTGATAATTGACACTTTGAAGAAAACACCCTTCGAACTGTTGATTAATTGCATAACAATTGATGATCTGCAGCCATAAATAACCTGGGGCTATATATGTTCTGAGCTGTGTGCACTGAAGCGACTCAAAATTTTCGGTAGCACGTGGCGATTGAATTTACGCAGTAAAGAAAGTTGAAATTTACAAAGACTGACCGAATAAAAAACGGGAGGGAAAGAGAAACACGTTCAGGAGAAAATGTTACACATGAGAAGAAGTCACTATCAAATGATTTTCGACAGATCTGGAATTTAAAAAAAGAGCACTTGGCAGCGGGGCGGTGGGAGGGCAACACAGAAATAAGTTCGTTTTCACAATGAAACGAACGACCATGTAGAAACACTACAGAAGTTATTAATATGTGACCGATAGAATCTAAACAAAACTTGTTTCAAAACTCATGTAAATATTCTTTAAAATAATCACCGAATGCCTCAATTCAGGGCATTATTTTATCGTGCCAGCACCTACCGCAAACATGTAACATGGAACTTTGATCATAATTTGATTTGATTTTTAAATTACCTTGTACGCTGTCGTAAAATTCAATGCTAAATCAACTATACGAGTAAAATAAATTTATCTGTTTACCTTAAACCAGTATAATAGTTGAAAACATAATAAAAATAGTTGCGTTCGTACAAAATACCAAACATGCACGAGTGATAAGGTACATGTAGAAGATATCCACTTGCGCGGGATCTCCTCGACCATGTGCGAGGGATGATCATTATTTAAAGGTTTTAATATTTGTGTTGTTTTTTTGTTGTTGTTGATTGAAAACATCATTTGTACAGTTTTTAAAACAAGACTTACAAACCAACCATTTCAATATGTCTGACGAGTATTTCCGATTTGGAGTAATATCGCTTTTATTAATTTTCAGAACGACTTTTTAATTTACTTTCCAATGTTTAATTTAAATAAATACAAAATGAACAAACTTTTATAACATAAAATTAAAACAGTGTACAGTGTATATACGGCTATATAAACTCAAACACGTTCATATTCATGTAAGTGTGCGGGTGCGAATCTTGTGTATTAGATAACCGTTTACCGCTAGGTAGTGCAGCCGTGGCTGATTTCCTCGGCCGCGGGCGAAGGATAGAATACGTAAAGGTTTAACGCATACACACGCACAGCTCAGAACCTAGGAAGATTTGAAAAGTTTGTAATTGAATGACTAAAATCTATTAAATAGAAATTCTTTTTTTTTTTACTTAAAACCCACAATTGATCCATATATCTGATATTGCATTAGATTGAGAATGGTATTGCTTTTATTAATTAACTGAACGATTTCTTAACAATTCTTCAGTTCGCAGCTAAATTAACTCATATATGAAAGACGCAACTCTCGTGTATTAGATAACCGTTGACCGCTAGGTAGTCCAGCCGCGACCATGGTGACCGATTTTTCGGCCGCGGGCGAGGGATAGCTTACGTTAATGATACGCACACAGCTCTGATTAAAGGTGGATTTTAAATGCATGCAGTATGATAACTAAAATGTAATGCATAAATTTTTTTTTTTCAAAACGTATTTTGTGTTTTTTCTAGAAAAAAAAGAACGTTTTGTTTTCCGATTCTCGTCTTTAAGGTTTGTGCACTATAAGAACTAAACAACAATGACTTAAACATTTTTAAAAAAATCATGTGTTCCAATTTTTTTTCTCATGAATTAAAGCCCCCTGTATAAACCATCATACTTTCTGTGGTAATTTTATGCCAGTTTTACGCACAAAGAACTTCGTTAACTTGCCAAATGAAAACAGGTACATGTTAACATATAAAGCTTTTTACACTCATACTACACAAATCACTTACAAAATAACATTGTAACGACCTTTATGAGATCCCAACAAACAACTATTCCAGCGACAGCCATATCGAAATCCTAACTGTTTTTGAGTTATTAAGCAAAATCTTTTAAGGGCTACTGGCCCTTAATTTAAGGGGCCAGCCCTTTTTTATTGGTGTCAAATGAAAGCCCTAAACATTATGCACAACTTTTGTTCTATACGTATTTAGGAAATATTTCAAACTAAAAAGTTACGAAGCTAAAACATGAGAAACATTTTGCTATTTTTAAAACATAGATTTCGATTGATTAATTCGAGTGGAATAATTGGAAGAAACTAAAACACATGAATCAGAGGACAATATTCAAAGTGTCAATAATAAAGATTTTTAACTATAAATCATTTGCTACGGACCATTTCGGAGCCTTTGTCCGGAAACTAATGCCCCTAAAATTTTAGAAAAAGTGGAATAACTCAAAACCGGAAGTTGCAATTTTAATTTTTTTTTGTGCTCTAGAAACCTAATTCAATTTACAATATACCGTGAAAATTTGAATGAAATCGGATGACAAACAAATAAGTTATTGAGGTTTTAAAAACGTCTAGAAGAAGAATAATAATGAAGAATTACCATCAGAATCAGTACAAGGTCTTCCGTTGGAAACGGAAGACCTTAATAATAAAAAAATTGAATTTTTCTTTGGTGGAGTATTTTAATTTGATAGCAACTTCAAAATTATATCGTGGTTAAGAATATCGGACCATTCATTTATTTGGTACACAATGTGGTCGTTTAACATTAAATACCTTAAACAACAATTACTACACAGGTTTCCTTTCTCCAAGGACACTTCTACGGTTTTATTTTTCATCATCAATTCTCTCAGATCAGGTATCTGGTATCACATATGTATATCTTATAATGTGGATAACCCCAGAATTCATGTGACATTACACGGTCCTTATCACATTTCCCCATTACAAAGCGGTTTGGTGAATTGAATTGATTTTAAATAATGTATAATTATACATTATTATAAATTACTGATCATGCTTGACTTTGACACCTTTTATTAATTTGTAAACAATGTAAATAATTTGAGCTAGAGGGTATCCTTTAAAGTTTTAGTTTCTGTACACCTTTAAACTTCATCATAAACAATTGCATAGGGCGAAAAAGGTTTAGGAGATCGATCGAAAAGACACTATTCAATAATGACTTGAACCAGAGTCAAATAGTGGTACCCAACTACCTCCCAGTTTGACGCAGTTTCTGTAGATTGTTAAAACATGGTTATTTACAGTATGTCTGGTAGATATATATAAACATAATTGTACTCTGGATTACATGTAATTGTTTACTATGAACTAGGGTAAAGTTGATCGTCCCTGATGAACCATATACATGTGATTGCTTCTTTAATATACTTATTATTGTACATTTTAATAATTCGATGTAATCATTTATATTCATGGAGGTCAATGTTCTTGGATAGCCATTTTTTTCCTGGTTCATGGTGACGTAATTTCGTTGGAAGAATGTTCGGGATAATTTTAATAAATATTAAACTAATGCTTGTTTATACGTTCGTGAGGATGTAAATTCATGGACAAGGGTTACCCACGAAAGCCACGAACATTGTCCCCCACGAACAATGATGATTCTACAGTATTATGTATCTTGTTATTGCGTGAATCTTGTTATTTTCCACCCTTTTTTGATGTTTTGCATATCATTGCCTTGAAGTTTGATATGTTTTACTATTGGGGGTCAGCAAGTTGCATAATATACTGCTAAAGACATTACGCAGTAGTCAATTTTTTTTCTATTCTGGCGTGTATCTTGTTATTTTCCACCCTTTTTTATGTTTGGCATATCACTGGCTTTATTTTTTATATGTTTTACCATTGGGGTCAGCTTATTGCCAAAGACTTTACTCAGTAGTCAGTTGTTTTCTAGTCTATGCTGATCCCCTTGACGGTGTATATATTTAATGTTTTCGTCATTTACTTCAATAAATGACATTTTTTCATTTCTATAGCTGTTTTGTTCTCTCTATGCTTCACATAAAAAAACTGAGTGCAGTTGTCTTGGCTTTTAATAACATAGTAACATAAAGATTTATGTGTTGCTAAATTTCTTTTTTTTAAGCTTGAAATCAGCCTGTTTCACAATACCGTTAAAGCTGACATAAACTCATAAAAGCATTTGGTCGCCATATTAGTTTCGGTCGCTCCTTAACTGTCACTGGGGTGTATATACCGGTCAAGAAAGTTACGGTCGATGGATTTCCGATCGAGGTATTCAGGTTGCACGGATTTCTAATTGCATAGAATGAACTACGCATTGTAGTAAAATGTTTGTACAAAAAGAATAAATGAAACCACAATCAATAAAACAATATATATACATATTTATTCTTTGAAAGAATTTCCAAGGGATCCGTATTATTTTGAAGATATAATGCTGCCTTACTACGCATGCACATCGAACACATGTGTCGTTCATAAAGTGCATAACGTCTGCATATATTTTAAGACCCAGTGGCACTACATTCAGCACAGTAGATAAATGATAGTAAATCCAAGAAAGTAACAACATAACATCGTTTCCATCGGTTTCTACAAAAAATCCATGCGGTCATTGACATTGCTCGATCTGTCACGATGTGTGGTTTGGCATATGCGATGTTATAACATGCACAAGAAACGTTCTACAATTAGCGAGGATTTTTGAAATATGTGTGCCTGGATTTCAGTCTGTCTCGTTTCGCCGTTCAGCGGATATTCCTTACCAGTGCAGTGGTTGTTATATTATTTTTATTCAAGGCGCGTTTCTACAAGTCTTTCGTCCAATGTAACGTGTTCGGATAAATAAAATACCTGAATGCGGTGAAGCATGAAAAGTTCGATCGGTCTTATATAGGGAGTGTGTAGCGTTGAGCAGAACGGTAGTCGGAGATAAAAGGGAAATAATGTGTATATATGAATTCATGTCAGCTTTAAGGACATGATTCGTATGTTTGAAATCAAATCGTTCATTTAAGCATTTAATGCTTATTTTAGGACGTCATCGGTCCTGTAACACCTGAAGACAAATTGAATACCGCTCGTTAGCGCGGTATGATAATTTGTCGGTACCGCTTGGTGTGTTACAGGACCGACGACATCCAATAATAAGAAATCAATGCTTATATATTTATATTCATACTGATGTCTATCTTTATGAAATATATGTGTATTGTCGCTGTAAAGCCATTATACACGCTCTCAGTCAGGGATATGAAATATACCTGGAACAGCCATATTAACATTATGTTATTTAGTTCGCTTCCGCCACTAAAAATATAGTGCCAGAAATTTTGTAGAGAAAAATCTTTTGAATTCAGGAGTAGATATAATTTAATGATTACTTTTCAAAAGTACACATCAAATTGGTTATGAAAGATTGAACGTTTAATTTAATCTTACAAAAATAAACATACTGAAAACACTAACGACGATTATATTTGTGCACATGCGCATGAATTATCAAAGTGTATTCATAGAAAATTGAACGTCGCAGATGAAAATATAAGGGGAAATATACACTGAATGTAAATATAACATATTTATGTTTTATGACAGTATAAAAATTATTATTTCGAACAAAGTTTTCGCACAGGTCATAAATTGATACATTCATGTTTTTCTCCTCGTTTTCATGACTGATGTATAAATAAATACAACAAAACCACACACACAACCAAAAAAATAAAAGTAAAGCTAATCACTTTAATGTCGATTAAGTTCTTTTATGTGGGTTATCAATGTCTCCCAGAAATCATCATACGCACACTCTTCCTCTGGATATTCTGTAAAACATTCTTTTCTAATGAGATCTAAGGTTTGAATGGAAATAAATCCATTGCAAACATCAGGAAATAGGATAAGGTGGAGAAAGTTTAAGTTTTCTCTGTCCTCGATAGCTTCCATCCTTGACATGTTTAATTCGTAGTCTTGCCATCTTGATTTTAAATAACTTTTTGTCACAAGACATACAACCCTTCTGCTATTTTGGATAGCTTCCATGATGGCTTCACCACAGGAAATTCCCGCTGGCTCATCGCGGTCCTTGACATATAACTGGAAACCAGCCTCGTTTTCAAGTCGAGGAATCACGTCGGTAAGAACGAATGATAATTCTTTTGGAGAATATGAAATCATTATGTCATATTCATAAGAGGGAGAGTCTGCCTGTGGGATGGTTGAATGACCTGTAAGTTTTTTGAAACGTTGTTTAAATCTATATACCATGTATCGAATCTTCCACTTATTTTTCACGAGAAAAATGCCCATCATAATGCTTAACATGAATGCTATTGTTACTGAACTAACAATATATATAACCAGATAAGATTTGCAGTTCTTCTTAAGTAACTTTAAAAAGTTTTCAGCATCCGAAAAATTAAATTTGTGTGAGCTGGTAGACGAGCATTCGTAACGGTCAAAATGTATGAAACGGTTCCGATAACCAGTAATCCATTCCAGAAAGTGTACACTGTCACAAGAGCAAAGAAACTGATTTCCCGATAAATCGATGGAGAGATTTGTTGTATGAAATAATTTTGTCAATGACATTTGTGCTTCTTTTTCAAATGCCGTCAGCCTATTTTGTTTAAGGTTAAGGAACTTTATATTTTTCATATGATCCACTTTCACACGCCATGTCGATAGTTGATTGTTTTGTAAGTTTAATAGTTGTAGTCGTTCCATGTTTTTAAACATATGCGCAGAAAGATCAACTATATTATTATAAGACAAATCAAGAACCTCCAAGGACACTGTGTTCTCGAAAATCTCTCCATTAACATCACTTGACAGACTCCTACCAATATCATTTTTGGACATGCTTAACGTCGTCAGGCCTCGTGCGTATTTTAAGAACGATTTTGAAATGTGTGAGCAAAAATTGTTTGAGAGGTCCATTATTTTTATGTTTTCGATGCCGTGAATTGGTCCATCCCAAGAATACAGAAAATTATCTTGTACATATATTTCTCCTGCGCCAGTGGCATTAAATCCAAATTCAGGTATAGATCTGTATAGGCGACTCATATTTGCATAAAATATTTCAAGAGTTTTGGGAAGATAAATGGTCACAAGAAACCCATCCCACCAACGTCTGGATATAAAATCGTTCTTCACAGATTTATAATTGTTATTTTCCATCTCTGGAATATTTCCTTTTTTAACATATGGTTCAGGTGATTGTAGTACATCTTGTTTTTCCGTACAACGCTCAAAAATTGATTCTGGATACGGAGGTGGGCGGAGTTGTACACTCATATTCATGACTCGTATATTTTGTAAAAAGAAAAAATCTATAAGATACCTTCCTTGAGTAAGTTTATTTGCTCCAAACGAAATGGTTGTTATTGTTTTCGGCAACAGTCGAAGCGCTCCAGGCTCCAGTTGCTCTAGTCTGTTTTTTTCAAAGTAGATTTCGGATATGTTTGTTTGTTTCAAGTTCTCAAAATGACGTTTCAGAATCTTCGTACCGATTCCTGACAAACAATTTATTCCATTACAACGTAATATTCTAATCGATGTTTTATTTAGGTTATGAGTTATATTTGGAAGTGATGCAAATCCGAGTTGTTTGTTATGAGAAACATCAAGGTGTTCGAGATAGTAAAGGTTTCCAAATGCGCCTTCTTCAATATCCAAAATATCACAAGCAGACACATCCACGTAGGTGAGTTTAGGCATATTCAAAAACATATTTTGAGATATCCTTTGAAAACTGCAATTTCCTGTTATTCCAGATAAATCTAGTTTTTGCAACATGGTAATGCTTTGAAATCCTTTTCCAAATGTTACATTAGCCGGTCCGTCAATTTTAAGTGTTTCTAATGATCTTAATTCGGAGAACACATCGTCTTTTATCACCGTGGGCTTAAATTTGTCTTGTATATTACCTTTTAAACTTAACTCAGTGAGAGAGGTAAGGTCGGCAAATAGACCTCTGTACATCATTGTTATATTAATCCGATTTCTCTCCAAATTCAAAGTTTTGAGATTGAATAATCCATAAAAAGGATGCATATCAAATTTCTGCATCATATTGCCAGACAAGTTAATGTAGGTTACATTTCTTGGAAATCCACTGCTTATGTTGGAAATATCATTATTGCTCAGGTCTATCCAAGTCACACTGGTGTTAAATGCCGGAAGGGTCTGGAGTCGTCGTCCGGAACAATCGACTTTGAGCAGATTGTTAGGAATTTTTTGGCATTTACATTCAGCTGATCCAAAATGGCAGGTGTCCCAGTCTTTCTTATGGAGAGTTGCAATTGCTTTTGTTATCACAAACAAGTGTAAAACAACCATTTGAGGGGTCCTGTACAAGAACACAACCATTTTCATCTGTACAGCCTTAGAGCATAAATTAACTTTAATAAGGTAATATCATATAGTATCTGTATTCGTCTAACTGCACAAAACAATAGCATTGTCGGGGCGTCTGAAAAACACAAGTCAAGATCTCTGTCAACTGACTCAATACACAACCGTTATACCTTTCATGCGGAAAGAAGCATTTAAATAACGGGAGCAGAATAGGTCGTTTTGTTTACTTCGATCACCTTTAACTCTTGGTCTTGACATAATAGCTGAGATTTAAATTGTTGAGTATGCCTATGCCACACCGTGTACTTTGAGTCTTCTTAGTTATCATTAACAGATTTATCATGATTTCTATTTTAAATAACCCTTTTTATATAGAACAAACATAACTCCTTGTCATCTATATTCTTTCAAGGTAGGTAGAAGCAATAGATGGCATCCCTATACATATATAATAAGTTATTCGTAATGATATATAGTTCTACTTGAAAATTAATATTTAAAGTCACAAATCTCTATTCAATGTGAGTATATAGGCATGGAATCATACAGTTCTCAACTCAAAAAACCCCAGCTTGGATTTGATATACTTTTTAATGCCATGTTTTCACCACTTTTAATCTCAAGCATCTAAAAGCTAAAATAAAAGCTAAAAAGCTAAAAGGATGTTGGAATTAACTCTTCATATTTAAACATTTGAAATAAGAAATAATGTCTGACAATGTAATTTTAAGGTATCAGAATAATGAAAATGGACGTGATTTATTACGTTTGCTAAACAAACTTTTTATTGCGTACAAGTGATAGGAAACTGTCATATTTGCAACCAAATGAAGCTACATTAAATTTAACTTCAAATTATGAAGAAATGCATGTATTGTAAAATACACAAAAATGATATTTTGTTGTTTTAATTATCAATTTTAATAGTTTCGATAAATGACCGCTCGTGAACGCAATACAAATAGCAGTAATATCATCTGAATGCTCCATAATAGAAATAATGAGCAGCATATTCAACTAAAACTCACCATTATTCGTATTCAACATGTGACTAGATCGCCTATAGATCTAGACTGACATGGTGTTTCCCCTATCTGAAACTTCCGCGTTTCTGCTCTGACTGTTGTTAAGGGGTATTAATTTCAATAATTGCTTTTCGTGTACTTTATTTCGTCTGAACCTATCTGTCAACAGGGTAGAATTTTTGTATTGCAAGTAGTCAACCGTTGTTTAATTTGTTTAAATCCGAGAGAAAACGATACCGAAAGTGATAACTACGCTTCATTGAACTGCATATGACATTAAATCTGTCAGATATATCAAATCCAATGTTAAAACATTTCGATTATCTAAGATGGTAGTAAAGGAGAGCGTAAGTGCAAATACGCGGACCAAAAACATTTGTTACAACAGATATCATCTTTGCTAGCAACTCTGTCCTTGGCAGATTTATCCAATGTTTTCAGAAATAAATGAATAAATAAAGTTACATGTATTAACTGATTGACTGCAATTATCTCTTTATTATTATTATTTTCGTAAATTACTCAAATTTGAAACAGAAATAGCCGATAATTTTTGCAATCTATATATTCCTTTCCATAAGGATTATTTATGCTAAATAACGTTGAATTTTACTCAGGAGTTCTTGAGAAGATTTTTTAAAATGCACCCCCTTTTTTCTACAGTTTCGAGGTTTTCTCCGTTTTGAATAAAGATCGGTCTTTCATTTCTGCAATTTATAATCACCTTTCCATAGGGATGCTTTGTGCTAAATTTGGTTGAAATTGGTCAAGTGGTTTTAGAGAAGAAGTTTAAAATGTGAAAAGTTTACAGACAGACAGACAGACGGACGGACGCACGACAGATCAGAAAAGCTCACTTGAGGTTTCAGCTCAGGTGAGCTAAAAATTAATAGTGGTGTGCAACCTGAAGGAAAACTGCTGTGATGTGTTTTAAGTCATAAAGTGGAGTGTTTTTGGCGTTCTATCGATGTGTGTAGATTAGAAATTACCAACAATGGGCCTTTGTGGCCGGCAACTCTCTTATTTTGTTGTCAATGGCTCATACAAAGTTAGCACAGATTTCCTCAGAAATTTCGTAGAACATCAAACAGCGACCCGATTTAAGTGTATATCGGACCGTCCAAACTGACCCGAAAAAATACAGCAACTTATCCAGAAAGTTGGTTTCATCGTCGTAAACCAAACAAGAGGCCCATGGGCCACATCGCTCACCTGAGTAACAATAGGCATGATAAAAGCTTAATGGAGTCACAATACAAACTATCTGGACAATCTATTATACATGTAGATCCTGTATAAATAAAAATTCAGTTTCCCCCTGAATATTCTTATGTTTATAACCAAGTCCCTTTTTTTAACAGGATGATTTTATAGTCATATCACATGTTGAGCATTGCAGTTCTAAAAAAGATCCTAAACAAATGATTATATATGGGATATAAAACTACATCAAACTCTGAACCTCTTGTAAGGTCCAAGAATCGTCCAGGGGCGAGAGTTTAAACAATTTTAAAGAATCAGCAATATGTCAAAATGCTTGCATATAAGTGAAACCACCCCCCCCCCCCACATTGTAGCCCCACCTTACCACAAGGGATCATGATTTTCACAACTTTGAATCTACACTACCTGAAGAAGCTTCCACATAAGTTTCAGATTTCCTGTCTGATTGGTTTCTGAGAAGATTATTTAAGGGATACTCTATATATTCCTATGTAAAATTCAACCTCCATTGTGGCCCCACCCTGCCCCTAGGGGTCATGATTTTCACAACTTTGAATTTACACTACCTGGGGATACTTCCAAACAAGTTTCAGCTTTCCTGGCTGATTGATGTCTGAGAAGAAGATTTTCAAAGATTTACTCTCTCTATATATTCCTATGTAAAAATTCGACCAACTATTGTGCCCCCACCCTACCCCCGGGGTCATGTTTTTTACAACTTTGAATCTACAGTAACTGATGATGTTTCCACATAAGTTTCAGCAATCCTGGGTTTCTAAGAAGAAGATTTTTAAAGAGATACTCTATATATTCCTATGTAAAAATTCAACCCCCATTGTGGCTCCACCCTACCCCCGGGGGTCATGATTCTCACAACTTTGAATCTACACTATCTGAGGATACTTCAAAATAAGTTTCAGAATTCCTGGCTGATTAGTTTTGTGAGAAGAAGATTTATAAAGACTTTTCTCTATACATTCCTTTGTAAACAATTAACCCCCCAATTGTGGCACCACCCTACCCCCGGGGGTCATGATTTTCACAACTTTGAATTTACACTACCTGATGATGCTTCCACACAAGTTTCAGCTTTCCTGGCTGATTGGTGTCTGAGAAAAAGATTTTTAAAGATTTACTCTATATATTCTTATATAAAAATTCAACCCCCATTGTGGCTCCATCCTACCCTCGGGGGCCATGATTCTCACAACTTTGGATCTACACTACCTGAGGATGCTTCCACACAAGTTTCAGCTTTCCTGGCTGATTGGTGTCTGAGAAGAAGATTTTTAAAGATATACTCTATATATTCCTATGTAAAAATTTGATCCCCATTGTGGCCCACCCTACCCCCGGGGGTCATGATTTTCACAACTTTGAATTTACACTACCTGAGGATGCTTCCACATAAGTTTCAGCTTTCCTGACTGATTAGTGTCCGAGAAGAAGATTTTTTAAAGATTTACTTTATTTATTCCTATGTAAAAATTCGATCCCCCATTGTGGCCTACCCTACACCTGGGGTCATGATTTTCACAACTTTGAATTTACACTACCTGAGGATGCTTTCACGCAAGTATCAGCTTTCCTGGCTTAATGGTTCATGAGAATTTTCACAACTTTGAATCCCCTTTGCCTAAAGGTGCTTTGTGCCAAGTTTGGTTGAAATTGGCCCAGTGGTTCTGGAGAAGATGTCGAAAATGTTAAAAGTTTACAGACAGACGGACGGACAGACAGACAGACGACAGACAAAATGTGATCAGAAAAGCTCACTTGAGCTTTCAGCTCAGGTGAGCTAAAAATCTTTTATGTAATACGACTTTTGTGTAAAATGAGTTATTTAGACGCTTTTATGGTATACAGAAATTATAAAGTTATGCCGCTAAAACGGCAATATTAAAGTAAAATATGAAATTAAGCTATGATGCAGCACCCGCATTAGTTTCATTAGAACCAGACAATGCTAATTTAGATGAAAATGCACGCAAATTCTTTAAAATTGAATGATATAACGGCAGTTTTTCAACCTCTCCCCCAAAAGGCAGGGTTCCCTAAACTTGTACATGTATATTTTCTCGGGTCGTCATGATATTAACAAGTTTGCATTGTCTTGTGAATAGACATGCATATTTGCACAAATTAAAACCAAAAAACTCATTCAAAATTGACACGCCATGAAATTACATACAGTATAACTTTTAACATATTTTCATAAATCAGAGGCCACCGCGAGCACCATGGTTTTAATAATCGCTCAAAACTTTTTGATACAGCTACAGAATTCTGTAAAACTTTCCACATATATTCCACAATAAATGTTTTTGTGTTTGCAGATTTTATTTTTGCGGGTGTAAAAAAAAATTACTTGCACAGTTCCGAAATTGAGATAGCGATCCCGATCTGAAAACCGTTAACCGATCCCGATGTATCCAGGGTCCGCTCCGCTGTCTATCAAAAACGTGTATTAGCGCCGTTTTAGTTTTCTGATACATTGTCCAGAATGTCGAATCTGTAGCGGCGTCCTTGTTCGTTCAGCGCAAAATTCTTGCCGTTATAATACCAGGCAGACTTGTTTCGAGGGTCACCATTAAGATTGCGCAAAAATTTTGCGTTGAATTTTGTGAGATGGTCATGTATGGTAAAAATCGTTTTGAGTTTTTCATTCGATCGATTTTTTATGACCGCGATCTTGACCTCTGTGTTACGGAATTTGGCGATCACAGGGCGTGGTATCCCATCTCCACCAGGGATCCGATGAATCGCGAGAACATCTGAGGAGCCAAGGTCCATCTTCACTGCCTTCTTGAGAATTTTACACAATTTTTTTCGAAGATTTTCGTCTTTCTCCTCGGCCCAATATAGGAATTTAATGATGGCTTTCTGCAAGTACTGTTGGTTTTGATTGGCGAGGGTCATTGCAGAGTGTGCCGCAGATTCACATTGTTTGAGCTTATCGTTGAGCGATCCAAGTTCACTGGCTTGGGAGATTAATTTTTCTCTAAGAGTGTCGAAATCAAGATTAAATCCGTCAGAGATATCTTTTGTTTGCGTTTCAAATTCTTCACACTTTTCATCGAATTTATCTTCGAACTCTTTCTTGAATCTATTTTTGATACTTTCATCAAAATCTTTTTTATTTCATTGACAATTTCTTGTTTTATTTCACTTTTCAGTTCTAACAATATTTTCGATACTAAGACCTTGACATCCGATTTTTTCACCATGGACTCTCTTATTACTGTTAAACTTTGCTGTTTTTGATGAAGATAACCTGAGATACTATCGTGCTGGTCCGATGTACTATTGTCGTGAATAGGTGGATGATCACCGCTGTTAGTTATCGGTTTTTTCACTGCGGCCTTTTCAGAAACAATAGATTTTCTGACGGACACTGGAGCCTAATTTAAATCAAGCTAAAGAAGTTTTTTTGGTTTTTATTTGTTCTTTTTCAGGTGTTTTTCTAAGTGCTCCCGACTTTTCGGCCTTGTTACTATTGACACTATCAGTGAGTAAGAGTTCACCACAGTCCGATATTTTCAGAATGCTTATCAATTATAACAATATCAAGGCGTCAATTTCTAAAACTATGTAGCACTCACCAAATTGGGTTTTTATAGTCCTTTTTCCAGTATTTTGGGCACTTAAAATATTACAGAGACGTATTTATTAGAAAAATCAGAATTTATGGTCAGTCTCAGACCATCACGTGACCGGAACTCTTGTTGTTCTTATTGTGAAAATGAACTTAATTAAAATTTGATTATGCGACTCTTAGTCAATTGCTAGTGGGGTTCCTATCATTTTATATAAAGATCGTAACATCATTGACGAATCTAATGAAAGGTTATGTAACTTTTGTTGCACTTACTCTGCTGACTTCATTAAATTGTTGCGATGCAATTTATCCATAAAGTATGCGCAATGCGTAAAATTTTGTAAACTGTATTCCAAATATAGATACTTGTGAACATTAAAAATATTTTACATTGCATGTTTACATGAAAATAAGATATTATATCTTCGTAGAAATGAATCTTTTGTCATGTGCATAATACATGTTAATACATGTATGCATAGTTTTGTCATTTGCCATGCCGCCCGGGTGTTCAAAATAAACATTTATATTTGAATAATGTATGTCACTATAAAAATTAATACTAAATGCTTTTATATTTTAGTATTTAGGGACATGAACAACATCTGGAGGTCTGCCCAGTACAGCACCAGCATCAAGCTAAAGCTTTACCAGAGCTGTGTTGTGTCTACAATCTTGTATGGATCAGAATATTGGAGAATTACAGGGACAGACCTCTCCAAATTACGATCATTCCACACGACATGCCTGCACAAAATACTTTGAATTTTCTGACCAGAAAAAATAACAAATGACGAACTTCTAAGCAGATGCAACCTAGAGGACATTCGAACCATCATTAAGAAACGCCGATGGATATGGATAGAACATGTCCTACGAAAAGACCCTCAGTCAAGAACGAGAACAGCTCTGCACTGGATTCCAGAAGGCAAGAGAAAGAGGGGAAGGTCAAGAACATCATGGAGAATGACAGCGGAGAGCGAGCTTAAAGCCATGCACCTGATCTGGGGATCAATCGCAAAGCTGGCCCAGGATAGGCAGGGGTGGAGGAAGTTTGTTGCTACCTTACACACCACAGGGTGTAAAGGACAATGATGATAAAAAATAAAGTACATGTACCTATATCACATGTACATGTACTAACTCTAGTTTTTTGCTAGTATTTTGTGATATTCCAAGTTCAAATTTATTACAAGGTTTGTAAATTTTGTTTAAAATAGTATCTTAATCTGATCAGTTTGCTTTTATTTACTGAACATGTAATACATATTTAATTGATAATGTATATTTAGTTTACTTTTAAATTAATTAATTTGTGCGGTAATTGGACAAATTGAATGTCCATATTTAGGGTTAATGCTATTTTTTTTAAAATTAGATTTCGATACTGTTTTGATCACTGATCATCATATATTCGATAATCACCAATATTGAAATCCATCCCTAAGGATAAATTGATTTATAGAATTATCAGAAGGCTAAATTAACTCAAATCCTAAACACAATCGGTATACTGTATTTTGTTTCCAATCGGGTTCAGTTATTTTATATGGGGTTTGGTAAACTCAAATATAATAGGAATCAGCATCCTTTTCATTGCAATTGGCGAAAGAACAAACATCGACTGCAGAAATTTGAAGCAGGAATTCACGCTATCCTCAAAAATGTTAAGTCATCGAGAGATACAATTCAGGCTAAGTATAAGTTCAATTACTTAACGCATTGCTTTATACAATATATTTTGCGATTGAAACCATATTTCAGCAAATTCTCTGAAATCGTCAAGTTAGATGCGCACATCCCCAAGCGGGTCGTGCACGTGTACCATATTGTTCATGTTTGATTAAAATTATCAATTTATAACAATATTATAACATGTCTTAGGTTGTTGCTTCCATCATTTTTGATGATTTTTAAAGTAAATAAACATATCTGTCATGCAGTGAAGTACAATTTTAAAAAATCCAACTCTTCTTTATCTGTTTTATCCGGAGAATACTTTTTTTCATTCTGGTGAATAGATATCGTTTAGGCGAAAATGTATTTATGATTATCTTAATATTATGCAAAAGAGTTAATGTATATCTAATGGAGCCTGAAGTATTAAATTCTAATACATATATAGTACCAGATTAAAATTACTGCGCCGTAATTAAAATATGTGCTCAGCTTCTGGAGAGGGGTGGGGGATGTGTGGCAACGCACTTTGAAAAAATTACGCACTTTGAAAAATTTTTTCAAAGTGCGTTAAATTTTGGACAAAATCACCGCACTTTGAAAATTTTTTTCAAAATTCGTTAAATTTTGGACCAAGTTAACCCACTTTGAAAATTTTTTTCAAAGTGCGTTATGAAGGTACATCAACATTTTTTAGTATCGAGACACTTAACGCACTTTGAAAAAAATATGTATAAATCACAAATTGTGAAATTAAATTCTTAATTTGTTGATAGTATGATTATTTGTTACACTATTGAATCTAATTTACCGTCTTAAAAATCGGGGATAAGGGTGGGAGTAGGGGTTAGCCAAAGATACAGGTCAATTACCAGTGCTTCATTTCATTGATTACGTACAGAAAGGTCCCCTACCCCTCTTTTTTCCTTCCAAAACGTGTTTGATATTCAGCAACTTAGAGTAAATGTATAGAATCAAAAAAAAGGAATACGCTTTGTTGTAAATTAAATACAGTGATATTGAAAAAAAAGCTGGACAAACAATTATTTCTCCAATGGTATGTCAAAGAATCTATAAGCGTTTCAACATAAACCTCTTTTCAAATTCTAATTAAATAAATCACTTCATTAAAAAAAAAACTCCATGTACATTGACAAACCTTAAATTATTATAAACTTAAAAACTGATCCTCTAAAAAAGATCATGTTGTTTTTGATAACCATAACTAACGTATCCTTTTTTAAATCATGTTTGTTTATAAGCACATGCAATTGAAGACAGTTGAAATATGTTATACATTATCTCCAATATCAATAAATAAATTAAATAATTTTCGTTTCTGGCACAGTACAATGTACCAGATAATTAGTAAGTTTGCTGCATACACAAAAAAGGAAAATGCAGTTTATGTCATATTTGGATAATTCAGATCTCCCGAGTTGTTCTTTATGTAAATTGTCGAACGGCGTAAGCTTATGACAAAAGGAAAAAAATTCTAATCTAAAAACTGTTAATCAAGTTAGCTGAGAATGCAGTGGGTTCTTTCTAAAGTATATCCCATTAAGCTACACAAGGTTAAAACAATTACTTATTGTATCTGAAATTAAATATCATTTCGACTAAACCCTGAACAATTTTTTTTTCAAAGTGCGTTAATATCGACGATATCAACGCACTTTGAAAAAAATAATATTTTTTCAAAGTGCGTTGACTTGGTCCACAAATTAACGCACTTTGAAAAAATTTTTCAAAGTGCGTAATTTTTCAAAGTGCGTTGTAACATGGCTGCTGCCCCCCAAACCCCCTGCTTACAAATATTTTGTCCATAGCTATGCCACTGAAAGAAGGCGGAAACTTCGGACGGATTATATTAATACCTACGTTTACAATTAAATTAAAAAAAATAAATCATGTAAATAAATAAAGTTTGAAATAAGGTTTACAAATTAGGGTACTATAATTTATCAAATAAACTTCAGTAATAATCACCAATCATTACAAGCCAGCTTAGTATGTCATACACCATTGTAGTACAATGCCAAAAATAAAATAAATGTAACACTCCTGCCAGGCCTCAATGTGCAAGGAAACGGATGATCCCTCTATGACCCCATGATGACAACTCAAACGGGGTTAATCAAAGCCACTACTAATATCCTGGGTTGCGTAGGCACAGGGCCCACAACAGCTTCTAGTGTCACCAGCCAAACGCACCATTTTGAGGCCGCCACGTCGGTACCACAGGTCGTTCCAGCTCAAATTGCTATTTCTTCATTGATATCCCAAGATCATGAACCACAGCGTCTCCATCTGTCAAGCACACCTACAATTCAATCTTCTCCGCAGCCCTTGATACTCATTTACCTCAGTCAGTTAAAGATAAATTTATGAAAGGAGAATATGTAGATTTGTTAACATTGTTGCAGTCAAGCACTACTGTTTCAGAGACCTAGGAACACAAAGAGGTATAGCGCACTTAATATACGATTTGGCCTAAAATATAGCACTTTTACAAACATCAGACATTTTCAATATTATACAATATTTAGTTTAAATATATTCAAAGAAACGCAAATAACACAATTACCATGCTGGAAGAGTCTTAATTATTTTTCACGACATCATTAAAATATTTCGGTTTTGTTAGGGATATATAGGAAAGTAGTTAGTATACGATATTAAATTGGATGTTTGACTATTTGAACCACTCTAAACCAAAGAAATCCGATTAAAATTATGTTCTACAGGTATTGTAGTGCACGTTTACATTGAATTAGTTTTGGTTTAACGTGGTCTTCGTACTGAAAATTAGACAAATATTTCAATTAGTGTCTTTTCTAATACAAACATCAATATAGCTATATATAATTAATGAAAATACATTTTCAGAAAATGTTAGATGCGTGGCCTAGTGGTAACGCGGAGGTCTTTTTGATTTTGTGGTCGCTGGATCGAATCCACCAAGTAGTAAATATTTTTTTTCACTTACTTGAAACATGAAAACAAGAGAGAGATTAAGTAACATGTATCTAATCTTCTGGGTTTTTAGGTCACCTGAGTAAACTCAGGTGACCTATTGCTATCTGTTTTCGTCCGTCGTCGTGCGTCGTGCGTCGTGCGTTAACAATTTACATTTTTAACTTCTTCTTAAAAGCTACAAGGCCAATTGTTCCCATTTTTGGTGTGAAGCATCTTTATGGTAAGAGGAATGTAAATTGTGAAATTGGTGGCTCTACCACCACCAGGGTGCCACAGGTGGGACCAAATATGCAAAAAACAGCCAAATTTTCAAAAATCTTCTTCTCTACTCCCACACATGTGAGGAAAAAACTGATTGCATGGTTATGATGTCCATGAAGCCCTCTACCAAAATTGTGAAATTCATGGCCCCTGGGTCAGGGGTTCAGGCTCTAGGGTGGGGCCAATATGGCCATATAGTAAAAATGTATTAAATCTTAGAAAATCTTCTTCTCTACTCCCATAGATATTTGTTAAAAACTAAATACATGGTTATGATGTCCATGAAGCCCTCTACCAAAATTGTGAAATTCATGGCCCCTGGGTCAGGGGTTCAGGCTCTAGGGTGGGGCCAATATGGCCATATAGTAAAAATGTATTAAATCTTAGAAAATCTTCTTCTCTACTCCCATAGATATTTGTTAAAAACTAAATACATGGTTATGATGTCCATGAAGCCCTCTACCAAAATTGTGAAATTCATGGCCCCTGGGTCAGGGGTTCAGGCTCTAGGGTGGGGCCAATATGGCCATATAGTAAAAATGTATTAAATTTTAGAAAATCTTCTTCTCTTCTCCCATAGATATTTGTTTAAAACTAAATGCATGGATATGATGTCCATGAAGCCCTCTACCAAAATTGTGAAATTCATGGCCCCTGGGTCAGGGGTTCAGGCTCTAGGGTGGGGCCAATATGGTCATATAGTAAAAATGTATTAAATCTTAGAAAATCTTCTTCTCTACTCCCATAGATATTTGTTTAAAACTAAATGCATGGATATGATGTCCATGAAGCCCTCTACCAAAATTGTGAAATTTATGGTCCCTGGGTCAGGGGTTCAGGCTCTAGGGTGGGGCCAAAATGGACATATAGTAAAAATGTATTAAATTTTAGAAAATCTTCTTCTCTACTCCCATATATATTTGTGAAAAACTAAAGGCCTGGATATGATGTACATGAAGTCTTCTACCTAAATTGTGAAATTTATGATCCCTGGGACAGGTGTTTAGGCACTAGGGTGGGGCCAATATGGCACAGGAAGGGCCCAAATATCTTGAAAACGGTTAAAATCCCCACCCCTAAACCATATATATTCTTGTTCCTTATGTTAAGGGCCATCAAATGGTATGTAGGTCATGGGCCTCAGGGGTGGTTCCTGACCCCCCTCAAACAGGAAGAGCCCAAATATCTTGAAAACGGTTAAGAACCCCACCCCTAAACCATATATATTCTTGTTCCTTGTATCAAGGGGCATCATATGGTATGTAGGTCATGGGCCCTGGGGATGGTCCTGACCCCTCTCAAACAGGAAGTGCACAAATAACTTGAAAATGGTTGAGATCCCCACCCCTAAACCATATATATTCTTGTTCCTTGTGTCAAGGGGCATCATATGGTATGTAGGTCATGGGCCCTTGGGGTGGTCCTGACCCCCCTCAAACATGTAGTGCCCGAATATCTTGAAAACGGTTGAGATCCCCACCCCTAAACCATATATATTCTTGTTCCTTGTGTCAATGGGCTTCAAATGGTATGTAGGTCATGGGCCCCAGGGATGGTCCTGACCCCCCTCAAACAGGTAGTGCCCAAATATCTTGAAAACGGTTAACAACCCCACCCCTAAACCATATATATTCTTGTTCCTTGTGTCAAGGGGCATCATATGGTATGTAGGTCATGGGCCCCGGGGATGGTCCTGACCCCCCTCAAACAGGAAGTGTACAAATAACTTGAAAACGGTTGAGATCCCCACCCCTAAACTATATATATTCTTGTTCCTTGTGTCAAGGGGCATCATATGGTATGTAGGTCATGGGCCCTTGGGGTGGTCCTGACCCCTCTCAAACAGGTAGTGCCTGAATATCTTGAAAACGGTTAATATCCCCACCCCTAAACCATATATATTCTTGTTCCTTGTTTATGTTAGTTCACCTGATATATAGTTAAGGACCCCTTAGAACCACATGAAACTTTGTGGGTTATCCCTACTCTAAATGATAGCCTTGTTCGTTTGGGAGACTTTATAATCGCCCCGATTATAATTACATCTTGTTTTCCCTTGCTTCTTCCTAATGGAGTTATCTTCCTGTGCTTGTTCATATGTAGTAATTAATCGTTGAATATAATGTAATTATAAAGAAGTTGTATGATCAAAAGAGTTATGCAAGGCTTTTTATCATTTGAAACAAAAACAGTTTTTGAACTTTCAAAATAAACAAATAGACTTGTTAATAGTAAAGTAATAATTGGCTAACTAAAATCACTGATATATAAAGGTAAAATGATTTTGGTATATATGCCAGATGGTGATTCTCAACGAATGTTGAATATTCAAAAACTGGAACAGGAGAAGTGAGTAACTCATGATGGCTTTTATCGATAAAGCTGGTTTTTTTTCGTTTGTTTAAATGCTCATAGGGAGAGTTTCTGTCTGCCCCGGGGGGATGGGGGATGGGAGGTTGTTTTAGATAAAACATGAATAATAGCCACCTTGTTATTATTATTAAATTATTTTCTATCAGAGTCTTGCACCTTTTCAATATCAGGTCATGCACTCTTTTATGATCTTTTAAGTTTTTCGCTAAAATTATAGGTTTAATAGTCGTTTTTGAAAGATTTCAGGCAGGGAGGTGGTCGTCATTACAAATTAAAAATTTTTCTATTCCAGAATAAAACTTAACTAAATGCATATATGAGACTCCTTGACAAGTTTGTGTATGGGTTATGCTACTCAGGTGACCGTTAAGGCCATTTGGCCTCTTGTTTAGTTATCTTGTTTAATTCAGTCTGAGTATGAGCACACCCAATATAAACAGATCTCTTCATTAACACACTGCGCGTACTACATGTATATTTACACTTGGATCCATTGCATTTTTTTTAACTTATCATGGTTCAGAATATCAACTAACATTATACACAGAGTTTCCTGAATTTATGACATATCAGTTGTTGCAGAAACCATTACAAACCAGTATTTTATTACTATCCAGGTTTCGAAAATCATAGTGCGACGGCTAGGTACCTGAAGCTATTTTAAGTAACAGGTACTTTCCGTCTAAACACAGGTGTAGGCGAAATAATGGGAAAAGGCGCTATACCTCTTTTCAATTAATGATGGTCAATTGTCCATTATCTCAAACAAACCTAAAACTAACAAAATCACTTCAATAGAGAAGAGAACCGATGCTAGTATGCTGGTGTTGGCCAGCATTCATATCTCTTGCAACATTGATCAGGCCCTTCATTTGCTGAAATACATTAATTTAATACTATTCGAACAGGGCCATCATGCAATCTCAACAGCAAAGGTTGGATTGATTATGACAAACAATTTAGGCTTCGAAAGGCTTTTTATCCTTCTGTAAGTTAGTCAGCCCTCGATTCTTAACTATGCTTATTTACATGGCCGCGCGATCCAACAAACTTACTTCATCAATGAGGTGTTATGATTACAATTTCAAGGGCTTATGTGCTTGCCAGTCATTTGTTTGTACCCACACATGTATGACTTGCTATGGCTCTCTACCTCAACTAGATGCCCTCGCCATACCAGACAGGCTTATACCTACACATCTGCTCCTACCCTTTCGTGGACCCAGTTCCCCTCGATTCAGAAATCCTGCCCCATTAAATCAATTGTTCAACTCTATTAGATCCCAGTCGGTACAAAGAAATGCTGGTCCCAGACTACTACCCAAACAAATGGGAACTCGGAACTACTCCAATAGTTCTTGAATAGCCCCACCACTACATAAGGCACTATCCAGTCCAAGGATTATTATTGAATCAAAAACCTTTAAATATGCCCAAGAATATCCCGAACAAATCAAAAATATTTTAGACCAAGAAATTCAGCTAGGTAGAATGGACGGCCCCTATGCAGTCAGACCTTAATCATATTTGCGTACATCTCCTATTCGTATCGTTCATAAGAAGGCTGGTGGTTGGAGACTTTTTACACGCCTTTACTCTCATGGTGGTTTTTAAAAATTTTGCATTAAGCATTAGGTTTTTGAGCGCAAGAAACTTTGACATTATTATGACGACTTTCTTTTGTAGTCTCCAGTACTTCAGATGGACGTGCCAAATTATTGAACATGTAAAAATCTGGGCGTGCCTATTGCAACCGACAAAACGCAAGGCCTATACCACTTACAAGACATATTTAGGATTAGGGATCAATTCAGTATCCCAAACACATTTTGTCCCCCACGATAGTCACATCGCTTATCGGGTGTTGCTAAAACGCGGAACGGAAAACGGAACGGAAAGCGGAACGGAACGGAAAACGGAAAATATCATATCACGTGTATTGCTTTAAAAGGGTATAGACTGGCCAGAAACGATTTACTTTGTATCATTTATTCATTTCCAATGAATGATGATTAACATGTGGCTGTCTTATTGATATTCTTATGACTGTCTATCAGATATAGCATTGCATTCAATATTGGCTTTAGTTGAGTAGAAACGAAAAAAAAATAAAATGCAATACATACGAATTGTGAAATATTAAAAGAGTAAATTAGCTATAACTTTTTACTTATTTTTCTTATATGGAATTGCTGGCTTAACAGCGTAACGCAAGTTAGTGAAAGTTTTTCATGCGTTTTATGAGTATTTATATATTTCAAATATGATGTATATACTAACATCAACATAGAATTTTCGGTGTTCTATACGATCTCAAATCATATAGACGATACAGTATCATTTAGATAAAAAAAAAACGAATGACTGACGACATTCATTATCATCTTTACGAAGTCTTGCTGCGTCATCTATTTGCAAACATGTCCCGCTATTGTAAATATCATTTTACCAAAAAAATAGGTTCATTTTATTGGACCAATAACGTTGTCTACATCTTCCACTGTTTTAAAATACCCGGTACTTAGTGAAACTACGGTAGTATTTTTAGCAATGCAATTTTGTTTACGTTTGCATTACTTGGCAGTTGTTCATTCATGCAGCTATATACATATGATCTGAATAGAGAGCTCTAAACGTTGCCTGGTTAGATTTTCAGATTATAAAATAGGACTATAGTCTGTCGATCCCAAAATATTTATGCAGCACATTTGACATTTGGACGATTTTTAAAAAAAATACACATACATGTAAAAGATGCAATTGAAATAGATGAAACGGGAAATACCCAAGAAAACTTTATTGACACATTATCATTTTTTAATCGGAAAAATTCACAGGATCGAAAACAGATTTCTTACGGAGATTTATAATGGGAAATGTTGACATCTTTTCTCCATTCGGAAGTCACTCAAAAGACCTCGCACAATTTTTCGACGTTATCATCATGGTCTGGTGATATGCAAAACCCCGTATACTTCTTTATCTTTAGCCGTGTATTGAAACCTGATGAGCTAGAGAGGACGTTTTAAAGAAGAATTCATGAGAATTTTTCATGCGTCTGAAAGAACATTGCTTATATTATATATTTATATTATATATTTATATATACCTGAGGTATATATAAATATCGAGTTTTTCAGAAAAATGCGATTCGAGGATATTTTGGGACATAGTATAGTGGTCAATGCATGTACTGTTAAATTTGAGGAAATAAATTATTCTTGAATAAATAATCTCATATATTGCTAATCTTTAAAAAAAAATAAAAATTACATAAAGTTTATCGTTTTTAACCTGATTAACAAATCTATCAAGTAAATAACATTAGATAAGATTTTCCGTTTTCCGTTCCGTTCCGCTTTCCGTTCCGTTTTCCGTTCCGCGTTTTAGCAACACCCCATCGCTTACCGACCAAGTCAATAAATTCAACTTATGTGAGTTACTAGCATTTTTGTTCTAGAACATTACCAGCAGCCCGTGCCTTTTTTAGAAGATTCTATATACTGCACCACATGATTCGTATTAACTCCGGGATGAAGCAAGACGCAATGATTTTGTTGAAATTTTTACATTTTTGTAATGGCTGCTGTCAATTTTCTGATCAAATATAGTACTCAGACAACGACTTAGAAGTTTTCAAAGATAGCGCTAAGTTAACAGGAGGTGGCATTTATGTTCATAAGGAATGGGCTTATAAATAATGGTCAAATCATTGGAACCTTAACAAAGACAGGACATATCTTATTTAGAATTGATTACAATTGTAATAGGCATATACATTTGCCGCTCTCGTTTGTTGAATTCTAAGCTTTTGCTTCACACATACAATATTGCTCTTGTCGCTACCATCAATTCTGAATTATCAAAGTCGTAACGTATCATGTCTCTTTTTAGACCATTAGTATTAAAGTGCTTGAAATTAAATCTGCAAATAAAGGCAGAACATACATCTCGAAGATGTAGTCAAGTAATTGGCTCTATTTCACGATTTCAGTGGAACCGCTTTCGTCAGCTTGCACTTACAGCATCACCTAACCCATTATCCATCCCATCGGAATTTTGCTACCTTTTATAGACGAGGCTCAGACACTGTTTGCAGCATCTCTCTATCAACAAATATCAACCATGTTGGCCTTTTTTGCAGTTTCGAAAGTCTTACCAATTACCAGATTCAAATCCCCCACCTCTTGACCACTTGATTAACTTAATTGCATACATGTCTGCATCAAAACGTATCCATCCACTTTAAATCATACATGTCAGGTATAGCCCTTTACCTAAAACAAACAACTTGCCAGACACAACTAAATCCTTCATCATTCAGAAGCTTTTAGTAGGCCTATTCAGGAAGCAGCCTTCTGTTGACTTCCGTAGACCCATCTTATTAGAACTTCTACAAAGACTTTTTCAGGTACTCCCAAGCATATGCAAATCAAGCTACGAGTCTACAATGTTTACCTCTGCATACCTGTTGGCATATTTTTGTTTTCTGCGTGTAGGTAAAATATCCATAACATCTGATGCATCTCAAGACAGAGTTTTGCAATTTAGTGCTGAATCATTTGCAACGGAAAATATGTTAATATATATTTTTTCAATCGGTCAAGGTTTTTTGTTCCTAGTGACGTTATTTAGTTATATAAAATAATGATGGATTGCGTCAACTTAAAACCAAGATAGTGGAAACGTGAATTTGTAGGTTAGAGGTATCCACGAAAACCACGCATTTTGAGGCACCACGAAAAATGGGCTATCAACAATATTTCACATAATTCTGAAAAAACGCATTCATGCCAGTATGGCTAATCAGAATGATGCTAAAACTTAACAAACCAATCAAATGTGTACATGTAATTCTAAAAATAAGTTACTTCTTCGATCAATCAATTGGATAAATGTTTTGGAAATAAATTATGTAGATTTATTATAAAATCTTATTCCTCATTTAAAACATACATGTATTAGCGCCAACCTTATACTAAAAACTAAAACGGGTTTCTTTTTTCTTAACTGTTCAAAATGTTGAGTAAGAAATTCAAAATACAGCTCTTCAGGTTTTTACTTCATTATTGCTAGCTGCTTGGGATCTACCTTAATTGTCTGACTGGAACTACGCATTTTCAAAAACCATTCATTTATTTATTTAATCATGGTTATTGTTATCTCTTGGCTATACCCACTGATCAAATTCATAGTATCTTGAACTAAGCTTCAGTAACACTGCTATATAATTGCCAATTAATACAAAATTTTGAAAGACATCGATAACTAATGTGTTTACACTGTAGTTACCGTGCATGTGGACGTTATGGGTGACATTTTAGCATTGAATCATTATATGTTTTAAAAGATGTGGTATCATAACTGTAACGGTGTATGCATACAAATTGAATAACTCGCGCTAGCGCGTTATGAAAAAGAACAAGGGACGTTATTGGCCGAAATATGCCGTGTTTCAAATATGCACAGCACAAAACATTTTAAAAAGCCTTGAATTTATCAAATCTAATGGTATATAACTTATATGTGTGACTTAAACATATACATCATGGAATTTATGCTGAAAACTGTTCCGTTTTTAGCAAGACGTCGCAATTTTAAACGCGACGACATGCATATTTACGCGAGTAGTTTATCTGTGTTGTAAAAACATACCGGTATCTGTGCAATGTGTGCATGAGTTTCGGGCTTGTGAACCGCAGATCACAAGTTTAAATCTGCATGCGGCCTATTTCATTGAACTTTTGAAATTATAAGTTTTAAATACAAAATTGTATATATTTTTGCCTACATGTATATGACTTACATGTATATACTTTGATGCATTTTGCTACATTGTATCTTTTATAATCAAGTAATTTTCTCTTGATTTGAGAAACTATTCCAAGGTGTAGTGAGTTAGTTAAATACAAGTACCATACGGCTTCCATTGGTTATTCACTAAAGTACAGGAAGCAAAAAAAATTCTAAAGCTTTCATAACCTTTCTGATCACAATTTTTTAATTTTAAATGCATGAACAATGAACTCGAAAAGGGTAAGAAAAAAGGGGGAAGAGGGTCCTCGACTGTCAGCAAGTTTGATAAGCAACCTCAATTAAAAATATAATTGAATGAAAAAGAAATGGAAATGGGAATGATTGGACTGGACTTGAAAGATGTTAAAAACAAAGAGAGAGAGAGAGAGAGAGAGAGAGAGAGAGAAAGAGAGAGAGAGAGAGAGAGAGAGAGAGAGAGAGAGAGAGAGAGAGAGAGAGAGAGAGAGAGAGAGAGAGCGGGGGAGGGGGCAGGCAAAATAAAGGAGAGGGAGATACAGAGAGAAAATATTAAAAACGTTTATGTTAGAGATACTTTTTTTAAATGACTTAAAAAAAATACTTTGATAAATCGTCTTTTCGTGTAATCAAAATTTGCCTACCCGTGTGATATAAACCCTAGGGGTGTGATAACCAAGAAGTATTCAGTCCCTTTACATTTTGATTTTCTTTTTAATATTCGGTGACATCAAAGCAAATCTATTCAAAAATAGTATACATCAGCGTTTTATCATGGAGACCAAATCACTTTGTAAATAAAAATGAATATTATACATACCCTGTTTTAAATGAGTGGACAATAAGAAAGGAAGAGAGAGAGAGAGTGAGAGAGAGAGAGTGTGTGTGTGTGTGTGTGCGTGCGTGTGCGTGTGTGTTACACGTGAAGTTTTCTGTTTAAACAACGTAGTATATATACAAATCAACTTGATTCATGTTATACGTTAAAAACACTATAAAATACTTTATTGTGAATGTCAAACATATTTCTATTTTCTTCGGACTTGAAAAACATGATGGAAGGAGCACGTGGTGCAGCTCACGGGCTGATTTGATTGACAGGTGTAGCACGTGGACTCTGACTGAAACTGCTTTGTTGGATTCTATCACAATGTGCGTTACTTTAAACGATAAAAGGGTTATTTATTCATGGAAACTGAATTTAAAACAATGAGAGAGATATATAAGTGAATTACAAATGAAATATCTCTCTCTCTCTCTCTCTCTCTCTCTCTCTCTCTCTCTCTCTCTCTCTCTCTCTCTTAGTTTCTTCAAACAAATCATGTCTAAACAAAATGTGTAAAGTGTCCGATAAAGATGAAGTCAAAAATTTTAAGACAAAATCACGGAAGAAACTCTATCTAAATGTTAAAAATGTCTGATAAAGATGAAGTCAAAAACTTTAAGACAAGATCATGGAAGGAACTTTATCTAAATGTTTAAAGTGTCTTATAAAGATTAAGTCAAAAACTTTAAGACAAGATCACGGAAGGAACTTTATATACCAGTCCACTGATTCTACGCGCTATAAAAATGAATATACTACAATCACAGTGTAGGAACGGAAGTGTACAGTTTTGGGTAGCGCTGTTTGTCGAAGCGAGTAAACAAATAGAAGAGGTAGCTCTGATTTTAATCAAATGAAATGATAAATGGATGTAAAAAAGAAAAAAAACTTCCTTAACAATGATAATATTTTATGGTAATAAACTGGCACAATTATAAAAAGTTGTATTCCTTTTGCAACATGAATTTCAATGAACTTTTTGACAATCAATATCCAAGGTCACATTCCAAAATTTAAATGATTATTATGTACGAAATACAATCATTACGACTGAATAGGGGACATGTAGAGGTAAATATATACATCAAGAGAGTAATCTGACCTGGAGTTTGATATCATTGCAAATAAAAGTAGAAAAATTCCTCAGAATATCATGAGTTGTCATTATTTCATTCTGTACGCGTAGCGCAATTTTAAGTATATATTTAGAATTTTACTGTACGCGTAGTTCTATGATTAAGCATTTGCTTCGAATGGTAAGTTAACTCAGTAGAATGACCATTGTATGAATGAACTCATTCAAAAAAAATTCAATGATGAAAAACAAATATTTTTGCTCCGATTATTTTTGTAATTAGTAGTTATTTAATCGACCTTGCACATCCTTTTACATAGCTGCCATACATACAGTACAGCTTACGAAACACAGTGCTAAACTGAACAACTATATAGGTTTTGGATTAATGAGATTTAAAAGCGGAGTACTAGTACAAATATTTGGATACAAGTATTTATATTGACAAGTGGACTAGAAACTTTATATAAAATATACTTCCAGTATACGCAATTGATATCAAAAGCCTTTATATAAAAATAACTAGATGACATCCCGCGCAAGCGCGGGAAATAACACTTTACAAATTAATGGGCGTTGAGTTTTTTGTACACATTTATTTGTGTCCGATTTTTTTTTCTTAATTGGTTTCTTGACCTTATTTTAAGAACGAATTACGGACGTAATTTCCGTCAACAGAAATATCTTAGCTCATTGTAATGTTCGAAGTTACGCATACAGATGTGCATCTGAAAATCAGACCTACCCGTACATACTTATAAGAGCTACGCGTACAGTAAACAATATCAGGGCATGGTAAAAAAAAAACATTTAAAGAATGCATTGCTTCCTTCATATATGTAGTTTTTTTGTCTGAAAGATATCGTAGTGGGGAAATATTTTCACTACAAGAAACAAACATTTTTTCTCAAAGAAATGAGAAACACTTCTCTAAAAATGTTGATTCGATTTCTTATTGAATATTTGCACTGTTTTGATACAATAAAATATTTTCCAAAGAGAAATTTTAAGATTTCAATATTGAAATGACTTATTCTAGTTTACTACCGTATAAAAATCGCGATACTGTCCCTTCAGAGATTAGTTATTTACGGATTTTCCATCTACGATCAAAATACTGTACGCAGCGCAACTTGTTCTCTCGCTTCGACAAACAGCGCTACCCAAAACTGTTCACTTCCGTTCCTACACTGTGATATGTACATGTACACCATAAACATGTATTATAGAAAAAAATAAAATTTAAATTTCACAAAATAGCAAGCTATATATTATTCTTTTTGAGAAAGTACAATTGTTTTCATCAGCCCTTTAGATTTGATTTCGTTGAATAGAGTAAGTGAGAAAAGATTACGGGACAATATATGTTCTACCGTTATCTACGCGCATTTAAATTGATCAAACTACTACGTATACGATCACATATTATAGTTACAAATTGACTTAAACATGATTTAAACATTGCTTGTCTTGTAATTTGTTGTTGTTGTTGTTGTTTTCTGTTTCTTTTCCTTTAGTTTCTCTTAAGTAAATAAATAGAACGATTTTAACAAGAGCTTGGACTTTGGGTAGTTGTGTCAAGCTCTTTGAAATCAACAGATTTGTCGGGCTATTTAGCTAAGACCAGGCAATCTGTGTATATTTCACTTGAAACTAGCGTCATTTTAAACTTGTTTTGACGCAAGAAATAGATAGTTACGTCCTACCGAAAGTCCAAAGTCTTGTAAAATGGTTCTAAATATTTAAGTTTGTTTAAAATAACTAAATAAAAACAAACAAGTATTATTCTTGAATCTTCAATTTTTCACATATATACATCGGATGTAAGATGTTGTTGAGCCGTGTCGCACCGTGTTTCGTAAGCTGTACTGTATGTATGATTTAAGAATCAGTGGAACAATATTTAGGGCTAACAGAACAAACATTCTGAGAGTATTGCATAAGCAATACACGTCCCCTACCTGTTTGTATTATTCTATGAAAGCTTCGAAGCGTACAACTATTTCAAAACTATTATAAACGAGATGTTGTGCTTTAATCAGAGATAAAAGAACAGAGGAAATTAAACTATATAGTTGATATAGAACTTAAATACAAAATGGGTAAAATAATACTCTTTATTTTATCTCCTGTAATTTCGCCCAGTCCATTAAGTATTCGCTGGTAGAAATTTGTGAAAACAATGCACTGTTATGCACAATATCATTTCTTACCGTCTTCTGTACTCCGAATCAAACTATTATTACTGACTACATACTGACCTCGTTTATCCAATGCACACAGAACCCGATAAAGAACCCGAACATTAAAAAGTTGGAATAAAAAAAATTAATTTTCTCGAAAATATGACAACCAGACTGTAAAAAAGTGTTAACTTGATCTGTAGTTTGACATTTTGAAGCTGTTCAGCAAGTTTCATGTTATTCCTCAAACGCATAAAGGAAAAAGTGTAGAAAACTGAAGTGGGACAGACAGACGGACAGACGGACGAACGGACAGGCGGACTGACGGACGCAGAGGAAAGCTGAAACCGGTAGGGGACTAATAATAATAATAACTTATCAATTAATACATTCTGCTAATAAGCTTCTCACTCAGCGTCGATAGCGTTGTTGACGTCGATAACAATAGATAAAAACGTTATTGACGTCGGTAAAATATCATTTTCCGTATTCATTTTTTGAAAAAATTCATATTGTTCACATGTGACAACCAACACCATATTAATTGTATGAATAAATGATGAAATTATGAGCCTCCACGTGAACTATAAAAGTGGTTGTCGCATGTGAAAGTGTCTAATTTTAACGAAAACTACTCATAAAACATCATATCGTAACGCATTTGAACAAGCATTCCATGTTTAGCGCACATTAGTGACGTCATAATGAAAAATGACGTCATTTTAGTGCCTGTAGGATTTAGCTAATATCATACTTAGTATAATGCACAACTTCAATAACGCGGACAAAGACGTTGAAAATTTCGTAAATTTTGCGGCAAAATAATGCCAATACCGTATCTTGTTCTTTGTTTGCATACACGGTGGCAGTTATGATACCACATCTTTAAAAAAAATAATGATTCAATGCGTATATTTACGTTTTCTAACCTTTAATCCTTTCCCCAATTATGATTTATTTTTCATTATGATTTATGATTTATTTTATATTTCTGTGCCTTATTCTATGAGTAATGCGCAATCAACGAAAGAACCGTTGGAACAGCCGAATTATGCTGACAATAATAGTGC
This sequence comes from Magallana ariakensis, assembly GCA_020458035.1. Lineage (NCBI taxonomy): Eukaryota > Metazoa > Mollusca > Bivalvia > Ostreida > Ostreidae > Magallana > Magallana ariakensis. Next base: position 41,491,302 of record CM035812.1, on the reverse strand, counting down.
ACAACGCTATAAATTCTAATTACACAATTTTATTTTTCATTCCGTTATTCGATGAATATAACTTTTGGTATAAAAATAGATAAATAAATTTAATTTATTTAACTGTTCAAAAATATATACATCAATGAAATGTGTATTTATAATATCAGGTCATCATTCGGTTTGCAGTCGCGAGGAGAGTCAGCCATGTTCTTCGAGAAATGCTGATGGAAGATATTCATACGCAACAAATTTGGTGATTTAGTCTTCTGTGTTATGTGCAAATATCACTCAAATCAATCAATGCAATTTAATACGGACCGGGAAAGAAAGTGAATGTAAATACTGTAAATACTTTCCAGTAGACGCCATTTTTTCAAAGGACGATAACTCTAATATACAGTAAAATTGTGCAAAATCGGCCATCTTGACCACATCGGATGACTACGTCAGGTACCATTTTACTTTTTTTCATTTTAGACAGAGGATTTGATAATGACATTAATGTATTGATGAGCGGTGACAAAGAGATGAACGCTGTGAATGTTTTAGTGCATTTTAAACACATATTTCACAGTAGTTATTATGTATTTACAAAAAAACAGTAACGAATATCTGCATTACAATGTTATATTCATTTTTTGTGAAGTTTAACTCTTAGAGTACGCAATGGTTTCATCGATTTTCATGTAGTATTATATGTTTTCTACACTCTGTAAAAATCCCATCGTTTTTCGATGTGTTGATTTCTGTTGCTGAATTTTACAAAATTATGTACCATATGACTACCAACCCAAAAAATCAAAATTGTCTTATAACAGTAAAGATACATGTTTTTTTAAGTGAATTTAAGTATTATCCATTTTATTTAATTATCATTCATAAAAATCTATTTAATATTGAAGACATTTATGTATGTTTCACATTTATCTAATAACATTGAAGTGGTAAAATTTGATAGACAGTTGTGAAATTTGAGTTATCTCCCTTTTCTCATAGTCTGTTTTATTTTGTTATTTCAGATTTGTTCACCATTGTTACATAGAAAAACATTGGATTTGATCACAGTATTTACGGTAAATAGTTCTTTACCAATGTCATATCTGTAAACTTTAATTAAAAATTGAATCACATCTCCAAAATAAGTCATAAAAATATATTACTCAGATAAAAATATTCAGAATCACTTTCTCACCATTCTATGGGAATAGGCTTATTATACACTGAATGAATGGTGAGATAATATGAGTGACATTGACATCGACTCTGTAATTTGAACAGAATAATTCTAAAAATATTTATTACTAAAATAATCTAATTGATCTTATAAATGACCAATTTAATCAAATATCTGATCATCATAAAATTATAACATACAATTGATTTGAGAATCAATTTATACTATGATAAATAAACCAAAAATTGATCTTTATAATCAATGCTGTATTCCATATAAAAAATATATTTTCATTCAAATTCATTCATACTCATTAGTTTGTGATCATGGAATATGTTTTCTGCACTTTATAGGATAATCAATTATATTAATAGTAAGTGTTATAGGATATTAGTATTTGGATTAACTTACCATAAAATAGCAAGTTCTGGTCCAGAATTCAATTGGAGGTCAATATATAAATATATGTCTGCTATGGTCAATGTCCAGACAAAGATTGTCAAACTTGGCGGTAAAACACATAAGCAAAATATACAAACCAACCAAATTCAACCTGACACAAACAACCAATAAAAACCAAGATCACAAATATCAACTGACCAACTCATGATCAAGCACTGCCCTTAGGATATATGTACAGGTGTATGAATTAAAAGGGTGGATCTAAATTTGTTATGTGTATACTGGTTTAAATTATTTTATTTACAATAACTTTATTTATTTATTAAATCAACAATTTTCATACTCTTACACTTGTGTAAAGAGGTATAGCGCACAAGTTAAGGTAGTACAAAACAGTATCCGAAAAACAAAAACTTTGGAAATCCTCGCGCAAGTCAAACGTTTACGAGAAACAAATAAATGACGTACCTCACGTTCTACGTGTCTTATTATTACGTCACGCTGTGCAAGAACTGTTCAAAAAATACTTTGTAACAAAATGGGGGAGGGAGGTTTAAACTTCTTTTTAAAAATACCTAGTGGTGGAATTGTTTTGGTATTTACATAATATTATCTACATATTCAAACAATATATATGGTAGTTTTTCTTGGAATTTGAATGATAGGAATTTAAATAAAAACAGTATTTAGTATGGCGAATAGCTCCAAAATAGGGCCTTCTTGCATATACTTTGGACTGATTTTATTGGTACAAAAATTTATCAAAGTCAATGATTATTATTTTTTTAACGTTTAACATGTCGTAGTCTCTTTGTTAATAGATATTTGCCAAAAAAAAAATATTTTGACAATTTTTTTTTTTTTAAATCATGTATTCTGATGAGCCTAGCCCTTTTCTAACAGGGTGTCGGAAGCCATAGTTGTGACCTAGATTACGAAGAAACTAATGGTGGAATATTTTTTTAAACTTTGTATATATATACAGTTTAATATGATTAACATTTGGTGCAATTTTGTAAAAAAATGAATTAAGGGAAATTTTTTTTCAGATATCCTTGTTTATCCTGTGGACTTTTTCTGATGTGCATGTGCATGTGAACATATACAGTTGTACAACTATATTAAGGTAAGTACATGTACAATTCAAATGAACTATATGTCATATGTTATGTGTATGTGTTATGTGTGTGTCTTGTCTCTTGTGTTTCTTGTCTTATTGTCTCACTAACATGTGTTCAATCAAAAATTCTGTCAAAACAGCCTACATATACATGGTAAATATAGTTTCATTGTAAAATGTTAACCCACAAGTTTGCGTTTGAAATTTTCGAGAAGAGAGGAGGGAATATTAATGACACTCACAATGACATTTGTCAAATCATGAAAATTAACAAAAAATTAGTGAATAAAAAAACTGTGTTCATAAAAATCAAAAGAGGATTTTCAAAATTAAGAAAACTAAAAGGAAAAAAAACAAAGAATATAAAGAATTCGAAAACTCTGAATTCAAGATTCCTATTCAAGAAAAACCCAACTTAAAAATTCAGCAGCAGCCATCAACAGTGCCTTCAACAGAAAAAGATATTACGATCATAAACCTTGAAAAAAAATTTATTTCTTTGAAAGAACAACTTCGTGCAATAAAAAAACAGCGACTTGATCAAAAAATTTAAAAAAAGACGACATCATCAGAAATTTAAGAAGAAGAGTTTACATTCATGAGAAGAAACAGAGGAAAGAGGCAAGGAAGGAGGAAAAAATGAAAATCAACAAAATACAGGATTTTTAGATAAAGGTGTTCAGTGTAATACTTTTAAAAATGTATTGAAAGAGTTGGATGTTTTATATTGTGAGAAAGAGGTTGGAGAAAAAGAGAAAGAGGGTGTGAAAGTTTTGAATTTTAGAGAAAATACTAGAGGAAAACCTTATGATTTTAAATTAAGAGAAGTTGTGTATACTTTAAGGTCACATAATATGGGCATTAATCACATTAAACCAGTTATTAATGCTGTTTTATCTCTTGTCAATTTTAAAATTTTAGATATTCCTTGTAAAAGTACAAATTCTATTTTAACAACAGAAATGGGTGTTTTAGGTCATAATCAATTTAAAGAGCACTTGCTGAATTCAGAAAACATTACAATGTTGCGTGATGCCACTACAAAAAAGGGGAGACATTTTTATGGCGTAAAGTTTAGTACGGATGTGAATATTTTAACTGCTGGATTAAGAGAAGTGAGTGACGGAAAGGCAGATACCTATGTTTCTACGACAAAAGACATTCTTAATGAAATTAGTGATGGACGTTCTAGTAAAATTTTAAATAATGTATCTTGTTTTATGACAGATAGAAGTTTTACAGAAGAAAAAGTTAACAAAGTTTTAATGAATGAATGTACTGGTTTTAATTGTAACAAAGATTTTAATTCTTTTAAGTGTTCTGTACACCCTCTTTTACAGTTTTCTGATGAATGTCATAAAGAAATTTCAAAACTTGAAAAAGATTTTAATATCCATTTTAATAACCTGTTTTGTAAAGAATCCTATACTTTTTATCTTATAAGATGTGTGTCAAAATTATTTTTTAAAGATGGAACAGGTGACCCTCTTTTAGCAGCAATTTTTATTAAAGACCAAGGTATTGGAAACATACCCATCATGAATGTAAGAGGGAATCGTTTTAATGTTTTGTTTTACAATGCTGCAGGTATTTATTTTTTAAGAAAACATATTATTTTTTATCTGTCTTCTTCAAAAAGTACTTTGAATGTAGTTCAGAACTTTATTTTATGTGTACTTCAAAACAATTTTATTTTATGTATTTTAAAAGCTCTTGGTATTTTGTGTAAAGCTTTTACAGAACCCTACTGGAGAAAAACAGACGATGTAGAAAATGCTGCAACAATGGGTTCTGTATATAGAAGAATGTTAGATTTTTTAGATTCTTGTACAGGAAATCCTTATTTACTTTTAAAGAGAAAAATTTCATTGTTTTATGGTCCATCTTTACCATGTACTGATTTAGAGGATATCTTGTATGAAAGTTTTAATGATGATATCACCTGTTCCATCATAAAGAAGTTTTGTTCTGTTTTAAAGTTGAAATGTGAAAAACTTTTTACTTCTTTTTTACAACCATCAGGTCAGTTTTTTAATCCATCAAATGTTCTTTTAGATAAATGTAAATCTTGTCCCACAAACAACATATCTGTAGAAAGACTGATGGGTCAGTTAGACAAGAAAATTACTGATGTACCAACTTATGATGTTTTTAACCTACAAAGTACTATTTTATTCAATGACAACAAAACAGATGAATGGATTAAAAAAAAATCCTTGCCAGAGAAAGATACATTATAAATGATGTTAGAACAAAAACGAAGGCAATTACATGTATTTCTATGAACAAGAATAGGAAAACAGAACTTTTACAACAACATTTAAAGATTATAAAAGACAAGCAAGATTTTGTCAAGAAAACCAAGGAAAAACAACAACAAAAAATCAATGATGCTGTTGATATTTTACATGAAGATGGCATGTGGACAACAATGGAAAGGGTGGACTTTGAATTGGGAAAAATAAAGAAGAAATCAGAAAAAATGAGTGAAATTAAGAAACAAATTACTTTATACAAGAATGTGTTTGCACTCGATAAAAGTCTGAAAAATTTCACAAAATTCAGTGAAACGGGAGACAACAGTTTTCTTTAGAGAAACTTATTGACAATTTGAAGTATGTAATTGAACATGTGAAGGTAGACAAACCACAGGATGAAAGCTCTTTCAATCACCCAAAATTAGTTTCAAAACGTTTTTACCATGTCTGGACTAATGAGGAAGGAGAGAACGTTGAGTGGAACGGAGAAATAATAGAGTACAAGAATGGAATATTTAAAGTAATTTATTATAGTTAAACTTCAAACGAACACTTATTTTAACTTAAACTAATACAAGTTAACAAAAAAGGGTACGGTACAAAGTTGCAGGGTATGGTATGGTACACAATTTGCATGTCTATAGACATATAACTACTTATAAGCTAATAAGCATTATAAATTAAAACCACATTTAATATATAAAGGTTTTATGCATCATACAAATTTTATATTTAATATTAAGTCATTATCATGGTAAAAAAAAATTATCATTAAAATATATCTTTTTACATATATAGTAATTTAGCAAAATTATAATCAATATAGAATCCTCCTAAAAATAACCTCTTTCTAAGTGTTTTGTGTTGTGTGTGTTGATTTGTGTGTTTTGTTTTGATCAGTATAAACATGAATATTCTTTGAAATTACATTCAACAAGAAAATGTACTAGATAGACGATTATAATTATTTACCAATACAGGTCCAGTATTGGCAAGACGATTGTGAAAGAGGAGAAGATTCATATGAATTGACAGAGCAAGAATTAAAAAGAGAAGGAAATTTATTCATAATAAGTAAGTGAAACAAACCAATAATGAATTGAATAAGTTCTTCTATGCAACTTATGCAAGTTACTTCTATTTATGAAATATTGTGAAGTATTCTATATTTCTAAAATTATTTTAGATAATACTGAACTAGACCACTGCTACGGCAAATCTTGAAACCGACTATAAAGGTAGAGTGATCTTTTCCTCAAATTGAGTTGTCCTTCATTTTAACCAAAAGTTTCATATTTCTCTTTTGATTACTTCCCTTTGTGAAAAACTTTTATTAATTACACTTTATTAATAAAAATAATTTCTGATCATTATATTAATGAAAATGTTATTTTCAACATATCATCAACAAGTATTTGCACAATTATTGCTAAAAAACAGGGAAATATTATTTTTTTTTCATATTTTTAAATTTTAGGTGGAACTGCTACATACATGTATTAGAATATTAAGTTTGGGTTAGATTTATTTTTGTGGAAGATTTATCTTTCTTGAGTCAAGAATATTATTTTGGTTACAAGAATTTCTTCAAAATGGCAAGAGTTATGTTTCTTTCTCTTATGAACCAAAATGTGAATACATTTTCATGCTTTTGGACTATTTATACTTTTTATTATTTAAAATTTTAATCATGTTGTTGTAAAAACTATGTAATTTAGGTATAATTGGGATACACGCCATTATAATTTGCAACATAACATTTTCTGGCTGCAATACTCCATCGGGAGACATTGTCCAGCTTTTAAACTAATTTATAATTCTAGTATTGGTAGATGGCCGTGAAATCGGCTTGGGATCTGTCTTTGTCATTTACCTGGATAACATAATCATATATTATATTTTCCTTTTGAGTTCACGCAACAAGAACAAGATTCGAAATATGCATTTGACAAAGCTAGTGTTAAAAAAATCAACACATGAAAAAGCTGTGAATATATAAAAAAAAAAAAAAACTTATATTCATTGAAGAAAACGAAACGCTTTTCTTCACCGGCATTTGGAAAAAGCATATACTTCATGATTTTTTAAAACGTTTGTCTCTTATGTATTTAGTTTAACCTAAACCTAGTGACTTGTGCTACTCTACATGTAACATGTATCTATAATTAACTTCTGAAATCTTTTCTAATACTTTTTTCTTCATCTTTAATGATAGCGAAAAAGAGACCTAAACTACATGTATGTACATACGGAAACCTTCTTTATACTTAAACTATAGGCAAATTAATTGACTATAATAAACGATAGACAAATTTTCTGAAATTGACAAATGCCAATGAATATGTACATCCCGTTTTTAAACTCAATAAATTGAATCGGAATGTATATATGAACTGTCTTGATTTAAGTTCGCATCTGAAGTTTTTGAAAATGGTCATAATATAGTTTATTAAAAAAAAAATTAAACATCACCAGTGATCATTTATATTTACCTCCAATTCTAGTACCCTTAAAAGTTTGCTAAAGGGCATTTGCTTTAAGTGAAAATAAATAGAAGTATGATAAGTTTGAATCAAAGTTATAATAGTATCTTAAGTTAATATTTATTTGTAAATATTTGCAACCGTCACAAGTATAGTACAGGGATAGGTGTTTGCATTAAAACATTTTTAAGTGTGATAGCTGTAATATAGTTTTAATCTCATAAACTTATTAGTTAGTTCTATAAAAAAATAAAATCATACCATTAGATTTTCTCTGGCTCTTTCCAGATGTAAATAAAAATTATATCAGCAATTAAAAAATTGAAATTCTTTAACAGAAAGATAAAATTTGACACCTCATAATCAGTGACATCAGGGTGAAAAAAGGGTTAACGCTAAAATATTCATTGTAAATTGAAATATTTAATTTATACTTCTACTGGAATATTAATTGAAAAGTTATGCATTATAAACAGTATTAATAATGTACAAAAAGATACATCATTTTTGCATTGAAGTATTCAGGGGGAAAAGTCGTCTGTTAAAGACACATGCTGACCAAACATGACAAAGGAACATTCCTACAAAGAAGAAAAAGTCAGTCTTCAAACAAATTAAGGCAAGTTAATTAGCACAACCTTCCGGCAACAAATTGCCAGCCAAATTAGCTTGTAATCTTAAGGGACAGTCGACACTTTGGAGCTACCCTGCAAGTCAGCAGACCCGGATCAAAGCAATGGGAGATTTTGCCATGGCCGTTCAAAAACACCTAAACGTTCAAAATGTTTCCGTCTCAATTCACTCCCTCACAAACAGGCGGCAGACAGGTTTATGGCGATTAGTTTGCGCGTGAAAATATCGTCAATTTTCGGCTGCATTGGCGACGGTCAGTATTTACTAAGTGTTAATTTAGTGTAGGCATTAACCACTGCTATTTAAACTCGTTAATGCACATCGCTTTCGCGTCACTGACTCTACAGTACCAATCAAAAGCTATTTACTTAATTATATAGATAATGTCCGGTTCGGACACAAAAGTCTACCGAAACTATCAAAGCAAAGCCATGGATCAGGACTTTTCTGGACAAGCAGGGGTGTGTTGGTCAATGTTCCCTGTTAGCTAAATCCTAATGACAGTGTCATGTCTTTTAATCGGTACTGATTGTCAACTTCCAAGGCAGAGGAATTAATATATCAGATATGGTTTTTTTATATAAAACATCTGAGAATTACTAACTGTTACAATTATTTTGTCACTTTGAATTTATTTAAGATAAAAGTGATAGTGCTTCTCGTTTTTCTATTTTATTCAATTTTAAAACAATTCTTAACTTCATTTTGATTTACTAGTAAAAAGGGCTAATATTTTTTTCCCGTAATAAATCATAATTTATTACTCTGTTATAATAAGTATCATGATTAAGCAATTGAAACTGGATAGCGCTGTGCCTGCCAATTTTCAGGTGAAACTAGCATCCAATGATTGAAGAGGGGTGTCACGCGTTACAAAAAAGAGTTTGATATCGAAATAAAATCCGTTCCCTTTCGACAATGGTGTTTTTGATACAATCAAACGTCATCGGTCTTTTTGACAACGCCATTTGTTCTTTGTTACGTCACAGGGAATGTTCGATTTAAATTTCTGATAACGCAAACTACGATTCTGAAATTCGACACAGGTTTTGTTCTTTTTCTAACATTTTCAGTTTATGCTAATTTCAAGCGAGTTACTTTGTTGAGGTTTCTCTCTGTTTGAAAGTCGATCCTCGCGCTTTCAATAACCGTGATTTGATAAAGATTGATACATCTTCCCTCGAAGGAAACAATTGTAACTATGAGCTGAGGTTTTCACAACCTGAACATAAACCATAGCAACTGGATACGTTGCGGTTTTTTGACCCTCGTTTTTTGATATCATTATGTTTTCAGATAATAATTTAAACATCATTTCTGCATCGTTCACTTTTGTAAATAAGGTAGTTAGTTGTCCTTACTGTGGAGTGTTGACATTAACATAAAAACGACAACGTTTTAATTCTAAAGACTGTGGTTCAAAAGTTTAAGATGGGATGAGAAACTAAAAGACAACTCTCATTATGAAATAAGCGGCTTAAACTTGTGAGCCTATCGGGTGTATGAAGATGACATCAAGATTGTCTATAGCTAAATGCTGTTGGCTTCACTTCGCTTCCCCTCTCATTACACGATGAAAAATAGAGCATAAATTGACAGCTCCTCTCCCTGTCCTTTTACCGGCCACTAAGATTAAACAAAACAAAAAGATAAGCTTAGCTACAGGGAAAAGAAAATAGGAGAGTTTTCCCTCCCGTCAAAACTTATCATCAACCTAAAAGTAAAATAGTACTTTTATCAAATTTATTTAATTTGTCCAGAAATAAATGCTGGAATATATTCCATGAACATTTTATTTTATAAGGTGGAATGGGACACTTCCACGTTGTGACGTATTGTTTATCGAAATAAACAATAAAATAAAGTGTAATTATATAAGTAGTTTCTTTCCTAATGTAAAATTTGAAAATTCTAAACGGGTGAAAGTATTTTTATTATAATGTACTTTAATCCACATTAATATTGACAGATATCCCATACCACCGTAAGACGGACAAAAAATTTTTTTTGTTTGATAGGACGCAAATTATTACTATGGTTAAAAATGTTTCTCTAATTTCATATCATTAAATAAACTAGAAGTCATCTACATGTACAAAACTAAAACCGCTAAAATATTTAATTCGAAACGTTAGGTAGTATATGTTGCATGTCTTAAGTTATTTTCAATAACGTATTCTGCACATATTTAAAAATACATTTGCACTGACTCTTCTGGGAGATGCAAACTGGATATGAAGTGTTGGACCACCTAGATGTGCAAAGAAAGCATTTAAACGCCTTAGTTATTCGTGAATTTCATATAATGTATTAATGACACGATCGAGTATTTCCAAGATACGGGATTTCTACATAAGTTCTTTGAAACAGATCAAGTGATTCCCAGTTGATTTATATCTTAAACCCTCTAAGGCGCACTTGATCCTAATGTTATCACCACCCTATCTTATACAACGTTTTATGTGAATTAATACTTTGATTTGAAAGTTTAAACTTCAAGGCCCGTTATATACTGCAACTCTCCCGCAAGGAGAAAACTCTCTCTTTTCTTCGCGCAGCAATGTTTTCACTGTCCAGTAAGACGGGCTGTCATAACTCGTGCAATCAATACATTCTTGAAAGCGCGGTGCAATTTTATTTAAATTAATCGGGTTTAAAATGATCAAGATATGAAAAGCCCTCTTGTCATTGGACCACTGTGCGTATTCAATTGATATCAGCACTGTCAAATTGAGTTATTCAATTTCCTTAGTTATCAATGCTGTTCTTCATGCATAGCGAGGGGTCTCATCACTACTTGTTGTTCAACAGCTGAAACGAATTTACCATCCTTGTTAAAAATGAACAAATGTCAAGCAACACCTAGTAAGTTTTTGCAATTTTTATAAAAATCGTTCTTTGTTTTATTGAAAAATATAAAAAAATTATTTTGTAAGATTTTAATTTCATTATGAAATTTATTTCATTAACTCTTTAATGATTTAGACAAAATGGGATTGAACTAATTTTATATAGATTCATTATTCTTTAACAAAGAGTATTAAAATATTTATAGAAATACTGCAACTTGTTTTCTTCTGCATTAAATATAAATCATTTAAATCAAGTTTGAAATTGAAAAGTGAAACCTCTTTTTTTTTCAAATCGGGGTTTCTTGTAAATGAGGTATGATTTAAAATATTTTATTAGATAAATAATCAATTTATTTTATTTTATTGAAAAATAGCTACATGTATAAGCAATTCAATGTTCATCACAATAAGACTACAAAAATACATGTATGACAAATATGTTATTGTTTATGCATTCCATGCCTATGAATAAATAAATTAATTCAAAAAATATTTTTAAAAAATCAAATATGCTTATCAAAGCCCCTTCTTCTTAGATACCCAATATAACCCTGGGTTTAAAGTCAAAAGCTCATAAACCTGTCACATCCGTACTGGTGTTTGGTCTTTTGTTTAAGGCATGGAAACAGCAGGCGGAAGCCATGAAATTCAAACAATTGTTAAACTTAAAATTAACTTTACCTGTGCAGAGAGATGAAGTGCCTGGCAGTAAAGTGTAAAATTTATCATAAAATCTTATAACAATCAGCATTACAGCCTTGTCATTTTTTTTCATTGATATATATAACAGTGTATAAACTATAAAATGTGAAATTTATATTTAAAAAAAAACAACTAACAAAACCCAACCAATTTTTCATATTGGATATTTTTGCATCTTTCTAAAATGCAAATTATGAAAATAAAAATTTGATAAATCTTGACTTTTTCAAAAAATCCTAAAGATTGTTGTTTAGAAAGATTATGATTTCTTTTAGAATTACATTTTTATATATTTTGCTACTTAAAAAGATTAAACTGATTTCATTTTCATTGTAATTGTTTCATTCTTGTATGAGTTATTGATACTCTGAAAGATTTTAAGAGTATCCAATGTTTCAAAATCATTATTTTACCCTATGATTTTTATTTCAAGGTCATTAACAATCAAACAGATGCGATTAAAAAAATAGTTCTAATTTTTTTGGACAAAATTCATCTTATATATATGAATTTTTATTGGTATTTGATTAAATGCCTTTTTTTGAAATATCATTTTTAAATAACAACAAGCAACAAACGCCAATTTAACACGTCAATGATTTTTAAAAAAAAAATTCAAATGTTATATAGATAAAAAAAATATATCAAAACTCGATATAACCTTGGATTTAATTTAATAATCTTAAAAAGATGTAGTTTAATTTAATCATCAAAGGACATTTACAGTTTATTGAAACAAAGTTTTGTCGTGGTTACATAACACAAAAACATTAGTTGATACAACATTCTGTAATCATTATCATATTGTAAGTTAAACCTTGTTAAACAAATGTAAGAGGATTATGATAAACTAAATTTAAATAATTTTTTACATCTATAAAGCCAGTGGGTTTTTTTTTCGCCATATAGCATTTTACCAAATACAAAAATTGTCCTTAAAATTTCAGTTGAAATTAGACATTGCCTAAAAGACCCTTTTCTCTGTAATAAGTCGGTTGTATGGGTTTAAAACAAACAAACTCTACGACAAGGAAAACAGTGTAAATATCAGTCGAATAACCACAATGATATTTCTTTAAATCAGGGTATAGCACTGATGAATTAGTTCATAAATATTGTTTTTATGTCCAATCTGGCTTTCTAATGTCAGTTTGCCTTATCTTTTTCTGGCGTTTATTCGTCATTTGTTTCGTTTGATTACAAGTAAAAAGTGAAATAAATTGCCAGGTATTAAATCTAGTTAAATTTACACGATATTTATTATGTTTCAAAACAGTGGATATAGGTGTTAACAACTTCGTTTGGAAATGTCCATGTTCTTTTGACAAGATCGTTGCTGTGTAAACTAGAGAAGTCAAATTCGTGTTCGACTGGACTGTGAGGTTCATATCCGTTTAATAAAACTCCAACGGAAGGCGGAAAAGTAATTTTAAATGTTGATAAGATTGAAATGCAAACCTCCATCGTGCATCTTCTTCGACACAAAACACACAGAGCGGGTAATATATAATGCAACTGATGTCACAAAAAGCGTCCCGAAATCGAATTTTATTGAGAAATCGTCTTATCGTAAAGTTTAATTTAAAGGAGAGCCTTGATTGCATTGGATTCGTAACCTAGGTTAAATAAAGATAAATGTCAGTCGTCCTACTTCATCTGAATTGTGGCTTTTCATATTGAAATACAACGTCGACAATACTCTTACAAATTGCATAATCCTATATGTTAAATGGGAAAGGTATTTTTTATTAAGTTTTAAAAAGATACCTGGAACTGCAGTACAATTCCGCGTTGGTACATCTGATCAAATATTTGTTTCGACCCCCGGAGAAACACATTTATATCCAAGAGCAATGCTTTATGAATGTTGCAAATGAAAGAAGAAACGAAAGTCTAGAAGGTTATCTTATTTATATGTGGTGCTTAAGTCGCAAAAACCATTTCAAAATAATTAAACAAAATATGCAGGATAAAATTTTCCTATAAATATGTCATGATTTTGGGCATTTGCAGCGAAATGAATAACTTTTTATGTTTTATGTGTTGACTTTTTCGCACAGACGAGATAAGAGTTTTGAGACAAGTATAACATTTCAGAGAAGTCAATTTCTTTTTGAAACAAACTTTACAGCAATAAAAGTCCGATTCAGATATTAAGTCTTTGTTAGGCTAAAAGAACAACTATATATTTTCACCTAAATCCTCCTTTAATTATGCATGCTATCAAATAATGTATAAAGGTCCCTTTGTAATGACTTCCAGGGGACAATGACAATATTTGCTGAATGCAATTCTTGATTAATGGCATTGTTACTTGTGTGCTAAAAGTAACTTCTTATGGCACGGAACCTGTAATATGAGAGATTTCTCATTGAAATTGCTCTGTCGGAGAACCAAGTTTCCTTTCTCTTTCTCAGACATTATACAGTCATATTTATGTTACGGATTGCCTTTCTGCAAAGCATTTGGCATAAATATTTGGCATTTGTACGTCAAAAATTCATATCCGTTGCGTTGAGTCAACAACTTTAGGCCAACCGGACTGGCTTTAAAGGAGGGTTTTAAAAGCTTGGCCCTTGATCTAAATGGGAATTCAATTGTGTTTTGTGGCCAGACATAATTATATAATGAAATCATATTTTCTTTGACAAAAGGTAATATGTCAAAGGTAATTTTAACATTTGAACTGGGTTTACGAAAATAATGTGAAAATACGAAATAACAACATGGTATATTTCAAAAGAAAGCTGCTTAGTGTAATGAATAAGGTTGACCTTTTGACTGTTTGGAGTTTCATTTATCTGTCTTTATTCGAAATGTATATTACTTTTATTACTAAAAGGCGCTATATTCCATTTAAGTTTATGTATTTTCAAAACTTAATCTGCTGTCAGATCGTTCTTAATATAACCTGAGAAAAGTAAATATGCCACTAATTCAAGAAAATAACACGCCTCTAGTCTGAAATGCATACAACTTCAACTTGCAGTTTAAATGTGTAAGTTAAACAAAATGAGGAAATTTAAGAAAAATAAAATGCACTGTGCTGTTGTTATTATTACAGATTTTTTTTTTCCTGGGGCAGAGCTGAGTGTCGATCAGCAACAGGGTTTAATTCAAAGCACAAGAAAAACTTTTTTTTCAACGACATTGATTGTTTTAAATTTAAATTTTATGGTGATGCACGTACTTTAGCAAAAGGATAAAAAGATAAACTCTTAGTCTTTTAGTTAAGGTTAATTTTACTGAAAACAAAAAAGGTCTTTGTCTTGACCTAAAAATTTACCAAGGTCGCGATTTATTGAAACGGTTTTTCTAATTAGGGAAGCAATACATTTCTCAACCAAGAGTTTATTAATTAGGAACGAACAGTTATATATATTTTTAGTGTTATATTTACGAGTGTAGGTTATATTTTCATATATCTATATATCCTTATTGTACTGGCCACTGACCATTGCTAACCCATAGATCGATATTTCTCTTTTGGTAATCCACAGGTCGTATTCTTACTGATGTTCCTTGTAAAGTCTGCCAGGATCATTCATCAGGAAAGCATTACGGCATTTATGCTTGTGATGGGTAAGTCGTATTCCTTAAAGTTACGAAATTGATTGTATAATAAAGGCTTAGTCAGGTGTTATCAATTTTAATGATTTTTGAAATTTCAATTCATGTTTTATTTGTAAAACTAATTGTCATTTCAGATGTGCAGGATTTTTCAAGGTATGTATCAATTAAAACAAGAGGCCTATGGGCCACATTGCTCAGCCGATAAACAATAGCAATAATAAAATCAGCTTTATGGAGTCATATGCAAAATATCTGGACAATGTACTAGAATAGATCCAGTATAAAAAGATTTTCAAAATTTCTCCAGATATTCTTAATATGTATAACATTGAGTCCCCTTTTTAACAGGATGATTTTGTAGTCATATCACATAATGACTTTGCGGTTCTAAGGAAAATCTTACCAAGTGTTTATATATACATATAAACCTATATCAAACTTTGAATCTCTTGTGGGGACCAGGAATTGTCAAGTGGCCTTAATCTAAACAATTGATAATCAACAGTATGTCCAAACACTTGCATATAAATACATGTGATACCATATATAATAACATTTAGGATTTTAAGCATATTTTTTTTTTAAATCCTAAGTTAAAATTTGACCTTCCAATGTGGCCCCACCCTACCCCCCGAAGATCATGACTTTTACAAACTTGAATCTACGGTACCTGATAATGCTTTCACACAAGTTTCAGCTTTTCTGGCTAAATGGGTTTTTTTTCGAGAAGATTTCTAGTGATTTTTCTCTATATATTCCTATACAAAGATTAGACTCTCTATTGTGGCAAACCCTACCCCCAGGGATCATGATTTCAACAATCTTAATTTGACCCTCAGCTCCCATTGTGGCCCCATTCTAACCCCGGATTTTCCTCAATATAATCCTATGAAAAAAATTTGACCCCCTCCCCCATTGTGGACCCACTCTAACCCCGGGCATCATGATTTGAACAATCTTGAGTCAACACTACTACCTAAGGATGCTTTTACTCAAGTTATTTTCTGGCCTATAGGTTTTTTGAGAAGATTTTTCTCTATATATTCACATATAAAAAAATCGACCCCCTATTGTGGCCCCACCCTACCCCCAGGGATCATGATTTGAAAAAAAACTTGAATCTACACTATCTGAGGATGCTTCAATACAAGTTTCAGGTTTCCTTGGCGATAATTTATATTTTATTTTAATATCTTATTAATTAATAATTCTTAATTATCTCCCTTTGAAAGAGAGCGTGACTTTTTATTCTAACAAACTTGAACCCTCTTTACCTAAGAATGCTTTGTGTCAAGTGTGGTTGAAATCGGCCCAGTGGTTCTGGAGAAGTCGAAAATGTAAAAAAAAAATAAATAATAATTACGGTCAGACAGACAGACGCAGGACAAAAAGTTGATAGCTCACTTGAGCATTCAGGTCAGGTGAGCTAAAAATGGAAAATGTATTTTGTGGGTTTTTTTCATTAAATGTAATTTTCATTTTGTTACGTGTTATCAATTATAAAACATTTAATGTTACAAGTTTAGCAGCAATACGGGCTTTTCTACAGTCATTTGTGAACTTGGGAAACATTAGGAATACATTTCAAAGATACGCAATCAACATTCAAAAAGTGAAACTTTTTTTTTCTTATTCAAGAGGTCCATCCGAAGAAATCGGCAGTATGTGTGCAAGTCGAGAAATCAGAACAAGTGTCCTGTGGACAAAACACACAGAAACCAATGTAGAGCGTGTCGACTAAACAAATGTGTAAAATCTGGAATGAACAGAGATGGTGAATATCATTTTGATTTCCGTGCACTATATTCAACACGGTTTTATTTGTCCATTGTTAATCATTCAAATATTGTATAAGTTTTGGAAAAAAAAATCTGAAAAGTATAATGTCCCGTTTTAGCTGTTCAACACGAACGGGGACCTAGAACCTCAACTTTGAGAAGGCAAGTTGCAATGTACCTTCGGGAGTCCTCGGACTACACAACGTTGCTCTCTGGAGCCCCTATACATTCGCCCTACTTTCCGACGTCTTTCTACAGCATGAATCCACCAGGAATGTGTGAAGCAGTTATGCTTTCAACATCATCTGCTTCCCCTGCATCTTCAACGCCATCGTCTTCAGTCATTGTTCATCCAACTCCAAGGGTATAAAGCATTACACTAATTCTAAATTAAATTGGTTTGAACAACCGTTATTTACAACAAAAACGAAAACATTACAGAAATCGAAGTTGTATTATAAGACTACTTCATCTAATTAAAGTAAATTAAGACTTAAGGGGAGACAGGACGCGTATCATGTGATTATCATTGCAATGATGCTTTGATGAGCTAACTCTATTATGACATCATAATTGATTTGATTGTATGATGCTATGATGTCATTTATCCATTGTGACCTCAAAAATTGTTTGATAGATCCTATTCCGTACTTTACGGCTCTAAAGTAGTCGTTTTCACAACATGAGTTGGAAAAAATTTAACATTTTCAATTTTAGAAATGTAAATGTACAAAATCATAAGCGGTTAATATAATCAAAAATATATTCTGATTATTATTCTGTTTGTGTTGGTTAATTAATCTAAAGAATGTATTACTTTTTTGATGGTTCAAAACAGAAATTGGCATAAAAAGTCATTATTTCAGAATAAGGGGTAGGGGTGATTCCTATTGTAGTATCTTCCTTGAATGCCAAGAAAGTGGCCATGAAAATTTTATAATTACTAAAGAAGATGTTAAGGTTGATATATGATTTTTTTTTTAAATTCATTGAGAATTTAAATGTGCCATCACATTTTGTTCAAATTTAGAATAAAAAACTCTAAAATTTGAAGTGCTGATTTTAGCAGTATTTGGATAAAATTATGATATTGCTATGTTAAAAAGCAAATGATTTAAATAACTTTGGAATTTAAATTAATGAAAATAATTTGCAAATAAATTCCATCAAATAAAATAATTATTGCAGAAAATTAAAATTGTCAAATTAAATCATAATGCCAGAAAAGGGGACAATTCCTATCACAATATCTCCCTTGCAATGTAAGAAAGTAGTCATGAAAATGATATATGTTGTAGAGGACATCCTAATGTTTATGTGTTGAAAAAAGCAAAAAAATTCATTGACAAATAATTTTACACTGCAACGCCCAGTTCCCCCTTAAACATTCTGTCGTTCAATTGATAGGTGGAGAGGTTAAGAGTAAATATTTTTTGGTAAAATATTTAGAAAAAAACAATCTGTGGTTTTCGAATGCATATTTATTATATACATATTTAATTATATTTATTTACAGTATCCATCTGAAATAAGTAATTTCACTTTCCCCACAAACACCGCTGAATCTGTGTGTGAAACTGCCGCCAGGATCTTGTTCATGACCATCAAGTGGACCAAGAGTATCCCGGCCTTCGTTGGACTACCCAACAGGGACCAATTAGTTCTTATTGAAGAGAGTTGGAGGGATTTGTTCATACTTAGTCTCGCCCAATTCCGCCTCCCAATTCAACCTCACGTTCTTATAACTGCGTCTGGTATGTAATATGTTTTTTCGAAGTTAAAATGTCTAACAAAAACCTATTTCTTACATTTCTTTTTGCCTACTGATATAAATCATACTGTCATCTATACTTATAAATTAAGGCATTTTGCCAATAAACTTCGAAATGCCTGCACCCGAGTAACTGCTCACACCTTTGGCATTTCAACATGTGTGAGTTGATGTCCGTAAGCTATAATTGAATTTTACCTGATAAGTAATTATTGTAAGATAAATTAAAAACCTACTTTTATTTTCGATAAACCATCCCGAAATAGCAAATATGTGAGTAAGGTGGTGGACACGCTTTGGCGGATCCAAGTCAGTGGGAGTTTGCATTAAAAAAATTACTTACAATGAAATAATATTGAATGATTATGTAAAGAGTGAATATATATCCTGGGAACCTATTTCGGGTATACATAAGAATTGAGATTTGACAAATGTTGAATAAATAAAATGAGCCAATTCGTTTCTTGAATGAGCGATTTTTGTTTTGATGAATAGAACTTTCCAGAACGGGGTAACCAAGAACGCGGTTTGGCTAATTAACGTCATGTTGGAGAATGCAGGATGAGTCATCATGCTTTGTGGGCAGATCGGACATCTGGTTAATACAAAAAAGTTAATAAATAAAATGGGCCAATAGACGCGATTTTATTTTTGATGGAAAGAACTTTACAGAACGGGATGCCAAAAAATAGGGTTGACTAATTAACACTATGGCGAAAAGTGCGTACACGTTTTTAAATAACATATACATTTTTTATACCACGACAGATTGGTAGTAAACCTTATAAATTAATTTGTTGACAGTGTTTTATCTAAATTTCTTATTTTGGGCAATAATAAGTGAAATTTGACATAAAGAACAAAGTTCTAAAAAGAGATACCACGCTCTATACACCCACACTCTGGTTTGAAATGAGATGATAGTCATTTTTTTCCGGTCAGCTGCAACAAAAAGAATTAAGGCCATGTACATGTTCATGTGTTTATAGTGCATTTCAGCTTAGATTTTCATCCCTGTCCTCTCCTCTTAATTTTTTCAGTCACGCAGTTGCTTTTTATTTCAATTTTATAGAATATTTTAAGAAAAGCAATTAAGAAAAATTTCGGACACAATACGTAGAAAAATGAACAAAAAAACTTGGTTCAACATATTAAGCATTGTATTATAATATAATATGTGAATATATGTGAATTATTGTTAATCCCCGCGCTTGCGCGGGATATCATCTAGTATTTAATAAATTAGTTTGTTAAACGTATCATTTTAGGTGTAACATCAGATAGCAAAATGACATCAGAGAGAATGCCCGCTTGCATGTTGGAGATTCGAGCACTCCATGACGTCATCGATAAATTCAAGTTAATAAATGTCGACCCAACAGAATATACTTGTCTAAAAGCTATAGTTATCTTCAAAACAGGTACGGGAATCAATGATACGTAATGAAAAATACTGACAAATGCAATTTTTTTTTGTGGAAACATGTTCTGAAATATACAAAGTGTTTACCTCATGTAGTGATAAAAATACTATTTATTAGAAACATGACTCCATATCTTAAGCAGAGTTCTTGTGTTTGCCTTTCAGCGTTACGGAACCCTGTTAACGAAATGAGAACGCTTAGAGACAGTCATGCCGTTGCCTCACTGCAAGACCAGGCACAAGTAACCCTCAGCAAGTACATTGAATCGACTTACCCCTCACAACCGTTCCGCTTTGGTAAACTGTTGCTGCTCCTTCCGCTGTTGCAAACTGTTTCCTCAAAGGTTATCGAGGACATTTTCTTCAAAAGAACCATAGGGCATGTTCCCATCGATAAATTGATAGTAGATATGTTCAAATCTGGAGACTTTTGAATTAATTGACTATTATTTTTAAAAAAAATCAACATAAACGTGGTTTTTTTTTCCCTTCAACTTTACAGCTCGTGCATTGATAGTTATAAACCTCGAGTATTTTGTAACGAATATACAAAAGTACTCGTGTTTATTAAATATTTGAAGAGTATTAGCTTTGAATGAAGGAATAGAATCCGTTCAAACCCTGGGCAAAATAGTTTTGAGACATTGGTTTAAGTGTTAATTTAATTTACGTGTATTATTTATTATTATCTTATAAAATAATCATGTGTGTATATATAATGTATTCGGATTTTTTGTGGTATTTACATTGGGTTTTATTGATACTTTATAACTCCATTTAAGTATTATATTGATATATTGAACAAGCAACATTTTAAGTTATTTAATTTATTATTAATTGAAAGTCCAAAATATGAAATATATGTATATCTATGTCAGATAGAGGAAAATAATTGAAGATATCAAAATTTTAAATTTTCCCATCTCTGTTCTTGTGTTAGAAATTGTTCATTAAATAAACAATCTTCTTGTACTTGTTTATCTTTATACATTCATATACATAAACATTTTTGTATTTGTTGTAGTTACAACACTTGCTAACTATAATTTAAATTTGTTTAATAATTTGTTGTGAACTTACATATCTTCACAACTTATCGCAGCATCATTTATATATAAATCAATTCGTTAAAAAGAACACACATCTTATATATATATAAATTTACAGGGAGTCATCGAGTAATGTTTACTTCTATTCTTGCATTCTATTCACTTATGTTTGTGTGGCATTGACTGTCCGAATTCCCTCTGCGTTGAAGTAGCTCATATATTTTTTAATCAATATCTGGGTATTGTTCTACAATTGATGTTTTTTGAAGGTAAATATCATGATAATGATTATTACACAACGAAGTAAAACCCTTTCAAAATCTGCAAATAAGGCAAGAAATGTAAAAGGTAAGTGCTTGACTTATAAAGGCACACAGTTCTTAAACTTAGCATGCATTTTTATGCACTTTCAGCAAAGCCTAGAATCGATATTTTACATTATTTTAGTTTAATGACAAATTTGAGTGTTTGCTGATATTGTGTAAACCTAACCATGGATGTGTTTGTTATATTTTACGAAGCTAACTCCAGCAGTTTCATTAATTGCATTGACAATCAAACTACTCGTTTTTCTCTTCAGTACATGTATGTATTAAAGCATTTGTATATCGGTAATCGATGCGATCAGTACTTTTACGAAAAACGAGACTACTGGTATTGTAAATGTACGTGCTCTTTAGATAATGTTATAAGTATTTGAGGTGGCTCAATACACCTTGAAATAGTTTCTCAAATCAGCAGAAAATTACTTGATTGTGAAAGATATCATAATGGATAAGAATTATTTAAGTTAAATAGGTAAAAAAAAAACCAGTTTAACAAAAAATTTAAATCGCCATCTTGTGACGTAGTGTCTTAAAAAGTATAATTCTGGATGAAGTCAGGTACCTTAAAGCAATGACAATGGATTTCTTGACAATCTTTCCCACATACATTGTGTATGATGCTCTATTGCAATTTCATATTACTGAGGGATATTATAGCCAAATTATGTTTGATAGCTACAGGGTCTAATCAAAGCAATCATGAAGATGTTTTGTATTCAATTGAAGATATTGGATGAAACCTAATCACTAAGAAACCTCTGCTTTCTCTATTTTCATTTGAAACCTTAAGCACCTGTTGTGTCAAACGTTTGTGGTCAGAAGGGGAGAAAAATGATGGGTGGTTTAAGTTTGTGTTAATCTCAGTATCAGAAAACCTTTTGGTCAATGCGACATATAACTGAGCCGCACACCTATACAAACATGGCGTAGACCAAATCATTAACTTCTATAATGGTCTGGATTGTGAGATGTCTCCAATACAATGACTGGTCAGATTATCAGTATTTAAAGTATTTCGCTACACCTGCACATTGCTGAAGGCAGTAGTGATTATAAAATATTAGCATCAACACTATCATCCCCTTGTTTAGACTTTTCCCCCCTTATTTCTTTGAATGTCAATACTACCACAATGCAGAAAACATCAAAGGGAAAAATGAAATGAATGACAATGAAAAGAAAACGCTAGTTTTGTACACACCACTTTAGTTCTATGATAGTTTGAGACTGATTAAATAATACAGGTGTATGTGGCATTTATTTCCTTGTGTTTTTACATATAAAACTTATAATCATACTATACTGCCTTCCATTTGTCCTGTAATGGTAGAAAACTGTGCTTCTATTGTAGAAATGAATGATGATCGATTGTAATGATATTATATTCTAAAGAAGAAATAAAATCACCATATACCTATATAAATCAATTGTTTTATTTGAATCTGTTAAAATAACTCGTTGCATTACCAAATGCAAAAATATTTCACTAATGACAAACTGCTTTGTCACTATACGCATATGCTCTGTAATGCTTCACATGTCAATTTAACACTATTGCTGAAGATGTAGGTGGGTTTTTGATAAACGTTCAAGCCAAAGTAGCAGACGTAATTTAACTTGAACGTTAAGAATAACATTTGTGGCCGTCCTATTGAGCGGATAGGGTTTCATCTGGATTGTTAGCTGTTGATGGTAGTCGGTGCGGTAATGAGCCTTGCCCAGGTGTCCTCTTCAATTAAATCCACTGACTTCATTCCTGGACTTTGAGGATGGGAATTCGTATATATCTGATTATATGTCTGGGTCAAGAGGTACACTGGCCAGCTAGATGAGTTTTGAGAACAAAATGGAGATGTTGATCTGTTCAAAATGTTGAAATGACACCTGAGATGTTCTTGTAGTTTTAGGAAAGATGAATTAGCTTTCCGGCTGTGAACAATTGAAAAGGTGTAAAGAAATTGAGTTTAGAGTATATATAAACCTCAAATAATACCCCCAAAAAGTCTTCAACTTTTGGCAAAAAGCCATAGGAAAAAATCATATATGATATGTTTAATGCAGCAGTTAGGTAATCATATTCATACATGTGCTAAAATGCATGTACTGAAAGTAGTTTTTGTTCCTTATCTTTGCATTTTAATTTACCGATTTTACCTTTGAGTTAAAGAATATGTCATGTTATATTAATTTTACATATTTAATTATCCATTTTCAGAGAATAAAACTGAATGCACTACTTGTGAGCGTCACTATTATTATAATGATTCGGTAACTGAAGAGAGCTCTTTGAAGTTTGTTCTTAATAAAGTATCAAATAACTTTGAGCTAACAATCATATCTGTTATAAATCTAACTTGAAGATACGGCCAAAAAACTCTTCTGGTCTGAAAAAGGCTCTTGAAGGAGACTTCTTTCCTATCTATACAATAAGTCAATTTACGTTAAGGCCCAGAATTTCATCCGATAGCAGCACCCTGCGACGAAGTATTGTCAGAATAAGAAAATTGATACTGACAATGCAACGGGAAGGGACCAAGTCGAGCAGACCAACTCTTTAGGTTACTAAAGAAATGTACAAATAAATTAAAGGGTTGACTTTCAAAAAGAAAAATTGATTTCAATTTAATTAACAATTAAAACGAAATCGTATTTTGGTACCACAGGGGTCCTTTATGAATGCCAATACATGGCTTTATATTCTTATAATTGACTTTTTGTAAATATGGTTTCAACTCGTACCATGATAATTCTCGGAGTTTATTTTGTAATTCTATCCATGCATGAAATTCGTTATTTTATCCATTTAACGAACATTTAATGTAAGCAAGATTTATGTAAATATATTGCAGTCTCTCCACTCAAAGTTAATTACAGTCTCATCGAACCCACCTGGATCGCGAAGTTAGGACAAGTATAACTATACAGTGTATTCACAGGTCCACAAAATTTAATGAAGATACAAAGTTTTTTTAATTTAATATTATCAAGTCCTGTTTTTATACCACATGGAGTTGTTAACATTCTTCAAGAGAACAAGTATCGGTAATACATTATATATTTGACGCTTTTACATCTGATTACTAAAAGAAATATTAACCTTTTTAAAATAATTGAGTGAGACATTTGATGAACTGATACATGTACCAACAAAATTAATAGACCAACTATCAAATTCTGTATGGAATTTGTGTTAAAGTTATCATTTTATATATAATTTCACATTGTACAAATTAGTGACGTCACAAACAGTAACAGGACCGCACACAGCATGGCGTCGACTTTTCGTCTCCAGAATTTTACTTAATTCTCTCTCAGATTGCAGTTAGTGGCTGAATTTTTTATGAACAAACTGTTCGTTTTGAACAAATTATAATTTTTCATTGAATACTATGTCTAGAAACCCGCCGTGATAATGAGAAGCATCTCGCTCTGCATTTGATTGTATCAGCAAATGTTCTACGTTCCCCGCGAGAGGTTTTACCGGGTAAGTGATGAAGGTCATACACAATTTGCTAATTTACTTTGGCTAATCCCTAACTTATTTCCAGAAGCAATAGAAGTATGTAGTTTCAAATAATGTTGAAAGCGTCAGCGGAGCAGTTTATATACATCAGAATATTTCTACACCTTATCTGAAAGAATCCTCATCCATACGATTGATATGCAATTTTAACATTTTATTTGTTTTGTAAAATAACAATCCAAGTACATATCATTTAGATTTTTGTTTGAAAAATTTCTTTTAAAATTTAATAGTTTGTTTACTTATTCCCTTTATATGTATATCAGTATTAGGCATCGTTTTCAGTAGTATGCATACTAAATTTCCTGCTACTTAAAAGAATGTAATAACCCAAAGAGAATTTTTAATAAAAACTAATTCTTTTAAACGATAACAGTTGGTTCTCTCGGCGTAGTATTATGATATCATAAACGTTTGCTACCAAAAATGTCATGTCCCGCTGACGTTCATATTCATACCCCCGATATTTCTAATGTGATGTTGCATATTTTCATTTGTCCTCTCCGTCGTCCTCAACGGGTGTTCCTTCTATATTGCGTCTAATCTACAAGCCATTTTTGTCTAATTACTCATACATCAAACAATCCAAAGGAATTACTTTACTTCTGCTAGCTGTCAACCGCCTGAATGGCGAGTACATTTGAAGTCTCTAATCATTTTGACAGTCCATGTACAGAATATTAAGTCAACGACAGTTAAATGATGCCTCTATCTTGTGAAGACTAACACTGGTGTAAAGAAAACCAGCAATCCTCCCTATAACGGAATCAATAACACGACTCCCCAGAACGAACATCAAACTTAACCTCTTCTCTTTCAAGTCGTTGATCTAAGTAGCACAATTTGACAGGACCTCAAAAAAGAAATATGCAGTTTTCTCATTGGTGTTTTAATTCCCTGCGTTTCTTACCTTCTGCAAGAACAAAGAGGCCCCGTGGCGATAAGAAATGGGGGTCTTTACCGATTAACGATTTCACTTTCATAGCAAAGTACCCCCGATTGTTCAAACGTCAGATTGCTGTCACGGTCTATATTAGTAGGCTTTGTTCTCGAATCAAAATGTTTGTGTTTCGTCAATTTGATTGCGTTTGAAAGTCTATGATTCCGTTTCAATGTCTAAGAAAGAGGCTCTTTTGTAGAACTAGATTCCAATTAGAAAGTTAAGAGCAATAGGCGTTGGGCGGAAACCGATTTTTTGAGTAAATTATGTTAATTCTTTAGACCACCGACGACATTAACAAAATTGTGGAATATTTGTCTTTTGTAAGAGTACTTTTAAAGCGACACTACTTTGTAATCCAGTAGTTCAGTTAATGACTTGTAAGATAAATGCTAATTTTATAGTTCAAAAGAGAACATCATTAATACAACTTGTTATTACAGCAATATTCTCTCAACAAATGATTCACCAATGTATTAGAAATATCAAGATAAAAGTTCCACTCATGTACCAAACCTTGATTAAAATATTTAAATAGAGAAACGACATACATATGAAATTCATATGGAAAAATCATGATTGATATATTTTTATTTATGTTTCAGATAAGTGTGTTCGGATAAAAAGATGAGTACAATTAGAACCGTTCAAAGTACCTTCATCATATAAATTTATAATAAAAATGTATTACTAAGTATGTTGATACAATTATTTAGCTGTTTATTTCTAATTTATATAAATTACAAAATATTCAATGTAAATGCCGAAACAAGACGTATTTTATTCTTTAATATTTATTGAGCATGTTTAGTGAAGCGTCCGGATATCTGGCGTCCGGATATCTGAGGCTCCACTGTATTTGAAATTAATAAAATTAAAAACTTTCAATAAATTGATTTATTTCACCAATACATAGTTCATCGGCATCTAGGACAAAAAAATCAAAATCATTATTGATGAGGTAGAGGAATGTATTTTGTATGACATTGATAAAAATTAATTAAATGAAAGTATGTCCATCGCCTTATCTAGCCTATTGTATCCCATTGCTTAGGGAATAGCATCGTTTTAACAACATGTGAAGAGGGCGGGATACTCACACGCCAGATATCAAGTGAGAAGTCTTTTTTATATGACAGTGGCATTCTTTAGCTTTTCTTTTGCTATTGTGGGCAGGTTAATGAATGGTCAAGATGGATTCGACTAAAATTTAATCTGCTCCAAGACCACATCATTAGCCAGTAACCATTAAAGGTAAACAAACACAGCTTTCCCACTCCAACACCTGTGTATGAGATCGGGAGGACACTAAATCCCCTTAAATGGTTTAAGAGGATATGTTTTTCTATATATCGGTTTGGCTTCTGGAACAAGGGAGACACTAACAAGGTCTAGACTTATAGGAGATGTGATGATGCGCTGAAAGACATACTCCGTCAAATATATCAAACAATGACTCTATTCTTTAATATGCTGCCATTTTATTCTATAAGCAAGACAATAGCTACCTAGATTTTTATGTTATTTGACAGATTTTAAACACATATGGAGTGGTTTAAGTAAAGGAATTAAATCTTTGAAGTACCTTAGTCTTAGTTGTCGAAATAATTCCTCGACTATTCACTGATTTTGGACAGAGGTTTTGTGATAGTAAGTCTAGACTTTCTGAGACGAGAATGAGATGAAGATTACGTATGGAGTGTGTGGTCTGT
Organism: Magallana ariakensis; assembly: GCA_020458035.1. Classification (NCBI taxonomy): domain Eukaryota; kingdom Metazoa; phylum Mollusca; class Bivalvia; order Ostreida; family Ostreidae; genus Magallana; species Magallana ariakensis. The sequence goes on along the minus strand of CM035812.1, from coordinate 41,463,601 downwards.
TTTTTCTTATAAGATAAGGTCCCATTGTCCAGAATATTGAAGCTGGGGGAGTTTTAATATATCGCAGGTGCCAATTCTTTTCTGTTCAGAATCAGATTTGTTTTTTTTTTTAAATTGCAGATAATTAAATTAAAAGAATTTTTAAAACTAATCACAATAGAATATGATACTTTAAAAAATGCAAAAAAATTAACATTTCTGTAATAATTAATTACATGTTTGTTCTATATAAAGTTATCAGCATAGTTTGTTAAACAGTTCTTTAGTTATCCTTTATTAAAAAAATATTAATAATAACACCGTTTTTGTAATAATTTTATTAAATAAAAAGACGTCAGGAAAATGTCAAAAGTCAACTATATTGATAAAATTTTTAATTTAGAAAATTATGATTTTCTTGATGAGAGGTGTTTATTACTTTGTTCTGTTTGCAATATATTACTGACAATGATATGTTTATTGCCGCTCAAGTTTTAGCACACTTTTCTAGAAATTGCTCATATTTCTGATTTGCTCTGATATGAGCAATACATCATCATGTATAATTTATGATGTCTTTACTTGTTGTCGACTTAAAAGTGAATGTCTTTAAATCAAATAAACTCGAGGGTCAATTTTAGCTGTAATTACCAATTAATCGTTACATTTTTTGAGAATTTTTGGAATAAAATACAAAGTTACTGGATGTATGCCGCGAATATGGTTACGTAAACAAACATTTTATATCGAAATATTTAAAGTATTTTACAGTCTTTTTTTTTATTAAGTACTTGAAGGAAAAAATGTCAAAGCATATCTTATTTGGCAATATACCTTTAAAAGTTCGTACACGTATGTAGACATATTTTGTCCCAAATTCATATCAGGCCTTTGTCTTGGTCATAAATGTATAATTTAAACAACAAGAGAATTTTAAAAGTATAACATTAAAGATTTAACAGGATTCTCAAATATTTGCTTTTTTACTTGAATTCATATGTATAAAAAATATCGGCGCTGGCTAACAAAATATTTAAAAATGTTTAAAAAGTATTCGATTACCCTCACTTGTTGACTTTGACAAATCTACGCGTTATGGGTGTAAAGTCAGGCAGAAAACAGAGAAAAGGCAAATAAGGTGTAGACAAATAGTTCCCTTTCACAGATGTCCTTTTACGGAGAACAGTAAATATCCTTGCGCAAATATATGTCGGAATATGGCGAATTAGTTTCTCAAGCGGCCAAGGCTGTGTATTTGAAAGAGTCTCGTCACGGTTTTTTTGGAAACATAGACTTAAAATCAAGTGTTAATCAGAGTCAATTTCAAATAGGGAAACCGTGAAATCACTTCTTCTGTGTTGGCTTTTGAGAGATTTAATCAAAGACTAGCGCTTGGTAAATATTTAAAAGAGAATTTAAGTTAATATTTGTCAGATTGAAAAGCTGTGAGAGAATATTTACTTTTCATTATTTTCCTCACCTAGTGAAAGTAATTTGAATATTCCCAGTACTTGAAAATCAGAGGTTGAACATTCTGGAGATGCATGCCAAACAGAATGCAAATTTTTTCAGCTGGTGTATATATGATCAAAATATCACCTTATCATCTTTCAGTGTTGGCTTTGTCAAATTTCAGTTTTATTTTAGTCCCCTGAATGCAAAATCTTATTTGACTTCATCTCTCGAGAAAAAATGTTCATTTTGATGTGCAAACAAGCACTATTCAAATGTGTGCGGTATTCCTACAGACGATCTTCACTAGAGTTATTAACTTATCCGCCATTTTGACAAAAGAGATCTTTTGAAAATTGAAATATCTTTGCTTCTTGTCATTTTGTCACGCACTTGACAGTTTTAGAACAACTGTCAACTTCAGATTGCAAAGATCACTTCAGACTTCCCAATTACTGTTTCAAGTTAAGTTAAACAAATTTAATCCAAGATATAACATACGCTCTCATTGCCTATATGTACGTTCCTTTCAAAAGACACGATTTCCTCATTTACAACGTCACCTGGCATGAGTTGCATATTAATACAATTTATTATGTAACTTTCTTTCTTTACACTCTCTGATGAATGGAAGCATAGCGATACAAGAAGAATAAGACACATTTCAAAATAATAAATGAAGAAATGTTTACTCTCAATAAGATCATTTCAAATATAACTCGTATCAGGCTTAGATTCAATAGACATCAAATAGACAATCCCCGTTTCTAGCTGTCTTTAAATAACACCAATTATCACCATTTGCAACATTCCAAAACAGCATACTGCAGTAGACATTGTGAATAAACTACTTGGCAACTGTCGTTCCCATGGGAATTTCATTCTGAATACCTCTTTAACTTCCTTATTATTTCTTCCTTTCGCTTACTTTCAAAGTATTGAAATATGTACAATTCAAAAGCATAAAAACATTTCGTTTGAAACCTACGATAGTTCAATTCAATAAAAGGAATCTCAGAAAACGTAAAAACATGAATGTCCGAAGCGAAGTATGATAGGGCTGTATGACAAGCGAAGTATGGTAGGGCTGTATGACAAGCGAAGTATGATAGGGCTGTATGACAAGCGAAGTATGATTAGGGCTGTATGACAAGCGAAGTATGATTAGGGCTGTATGACAAGCGAAGTATGATAGGGCTGTATGACAAGCGAAGTATGGTAGGGCTGTATGACAAGCGAAGTATGATTAGGGCTGTATGACAAGCGAAGTATGGTAGGGCTGTATGACAAGCGAAGTATGGTAAGGCTGTATGACAAGCGAAGTATGATTAGGGCTGTATGACAAGCGAAGTATGATAGGGCTGTATGACAAGTGAAGTATGGTAGGGCTGTATGACAAGCGAAGTATGATTAGGGCTGTATGACAAGCGAAGTATGATAGGGCTGTATGACAAGCGAAGTATGGTAGGGCTGTATGACAAGCGAAGTATGGTAGGGCTGTATGACAAGCGAAGTATAATAGGGCTGTATGACAAGCGAAGTATGATAGGGCTGTATGACAAGCGAAGTATGATTAGGGCTGTATGACAAGCGAAGTATGATTAGGGCTGTATGACAAGCGAAGTATGATAGGGCTGTATGACAAGCGAAGTATGGTAGGGCTGTATGACAAGCGAAGTATGATTAGGGCTGTATGACAAGCGAAGTATGATAGGGCTGTATGACAAGCGAAGTATGGTAGGGCTGTATGACAAGCGATGTATGGTACGGCTGTATGACAAGCGAAGTATGGTAGGGCTGTATGACAAGCGAAGTATGGTAGGGCTGTATGACAAGCGAAGTATGGTAGGGCTGTATGACAAGCGAAGTATGGTACGGCTGTATGACAAGCGAAGTATGGTACGGCTGTATGACAAGCGAAGTATGGTAGGGCTGTATGACAAGCGAAGTATGGTAGGGCTGTATGACAAGCGAAGTATGGTAGGGCTGTATGACAAGCGAAGTATGTCAGGGCTGTATGACAAGCGAAGTATGGTACGGCTGTATGACAAGCGAAGTATGGTACGGCTGTATGACAAGCGAAGTATGGTAGGGCTGTATGACAAGCGAAGTATGGTAGGGCTGTATGACAAGCGAAGTATGATTAGGGCTGTATGACAAGCGAAGTATGGTAGGGCTGTATGACAAGCGAAGTATGGTAGGGCTGTATGACAAGCGAAGTATGGTAGGGCTGTATGACAAGCGAAGTATGGTACGGCTGTATGACAAGCGAAGTATGGTAGGGCTGTATGACAAGCGAAGTATGGTAGGGCTGTATGACAAGCGAAGTATGATTAGGGCTGTATGACAAGCGAAGTATGGTAGGGCTGTATGACAAGCGAAGTATGGTAGGGCTGTATGACAAGCGAAGTATGGTAGGGCTGTATGACAAGCGAAGTATGGTACGGCTGTATGACAAGCGAAGTATGGTAGGGCTGTATGACAAGCGAAGTATGATTAGGGCTGTATGACAAGCGAAGTATGGTAGGGCTGTATGACAAGCGAAGTATGGTAGGGCTGTATGACAAGCGAAGTATGGTAGGGCTGTATGACAAGCGAAGTATGATTAGGGCTGTATGACAAGCGAAGTATGGTAGGGCTGTATGACAAGCGAAGTATGGTAGGGCTGTATGACAAGCGAAGTATGATTAGGGCTGTATGACAAGCGAAGTATGATTAGGGCTGTATGACAAGCGAAGTATGGTAGGGCTTACAACGATGTGGCAGTCAGCGTCATTTATCGTCCTCTGACTTCTTCTAGTGTGTTGTGTGTATAATTAAAGTTTTTCTAAATTATGACAAGATATCCTTAGAATTGATTTTTATGAACTAGATATGATATTTGCTTACTTCATTAAACATATTGAACATTTGCCACAGAACCCCCCCCCAAAAAAAAAAACAAATTGAAACAAAACAAAAAGCCCAAAAATCAAAACAAAGCAAAAATAAAACACTTCAGATTTAGAAAAAGGTTTTTTTTGGGTCCAGTTAGGTTTAATGATAAACGTCTTGGCCATCATCAAGGTTAACTCCAAGATGATTATAATAGGCAGAATTAACTCGATGACTGACTATACTTTTGATATATATACTTAGTTCAATATATTTACTTTTCTAACAGCAATCATAACAAGCTAACTTTTACAGGGCCACACAGGAACAAATAATTTGGCAAGGTGTGTGGCTGCTACTCTCCAGAAATAGCAACACATGGGGGATAGAGCACACCCCGTCCGACCTTCCCAGCGCTTTTGTCATTGTTGATAAAGAGACAACTGACAGCTAATATTGACTCATTGGAAAAGTCAGTCTATGTATTTTTTTTCACCAACGACGGCTAGCTATTACATGGCAGGCCACACGTCTATGGTAGCCAGTGGGAAGTCACACACAGAAGCCAGCGTTGGTAACATTGTTGGCGGACAAGTAACTGAATTACCTGACGGGGGTAGATCTGGTCAATGGATCCCCCGCCTGATGAAGGGCCTTCTTCTGGGGGCGGGCTAAGAGAGCTGTTGTTCTCTTTAGCATTCCATTTTTTTTCTTCAGGAATGCAAAAGTGCTAAGTGTGTATTGGGGAAAGCCATCTTGACATGTTTTTATTAAACGTTAACATCGTGATATTCTGGTTGGTTTCAGAACTAGAAGACTTGAAAGCGAATTCTTCTCACTTTGGAATGCTAAGCCACTGAATAATTATTGACAATAATATATTGGTTGTGCATTGGACGAGGTTTCAGTTATATTTAAGATATTTTGTTAAAAAAAAAAAGAATAAAATAGTAATAATTATATTATAAAACATGTACATGTATGTATACCGGCACATTTTGCACGATCGCTTTAGATTGCATGCAAGATAAAAAATAGTTATAATGATAAATTATACCCGATACCGAGTCTAATTTTTTTATGAAAATTCTTGCATGAAGTTTATTTTTATATCATATTCTTTAGAACTAAAAGACCATAAATTTGCCATTCCGATTTCCTAAGGGGTCGATTTCAGAGTTGACCATGTTTTACTATTTGACCGCATGTGAGTTTGTTTGAAATGCGCCAGATTTTCACATTTTCCCATATATTTTTGTATTTCTGTCCTAGGGAATTATTTTTCTTTCATAAATATGAAAACTATTATGAAAAGAAAGTCACAAAATTGTCAATTTCAAAAAAATGTTGACCATTTGGCTTGGTCCAAGATTATTTCAAAGTTAATTCAACGCACCATCCCTCTTGATTTAGCATATTGCGGAAAATATTGGCGGAACAAATTATTTTTATTAAAGGATAAAACTACTCAGACTGTTTATATGTTTCTGTTGATGCCCTGTCGATTAATTGTTAGTCAAATATCCACGACCGCCTCGAAAATGAGAAAATAGTTTAAATTACCGAAAAAAGATGTTGTCGTAAGACCATTTTACAATTGTCATGCGAACTCGAATCATACTCGGCCTCCTTAAATGCAAATAATACATATAATTTGTTTTTTTGGTGCTGACTGTTGATCGACTGTTTGGTGTTGTCTATCTGAAGCTGTTTGTCTGGTTTTATCTGTCTATAAGTGTTTATCTATTTCTTCGTCTAAAGTATTGTCTATTTAGTATGGTATGTTTTGATGTATTCGCTCTGTTTTAAGTTGTCAGATTAATTGGTGTTGTCTGCTATAGCAATGCGCATAGATGATTGATAATAGTGTATTATTGTTGTTTGTCAGGTGTTGTCTTTCTGTTTTGTACTATCTACCGCCCTGGTGGATTGTTGTTTGGTGTTTACTCGGCGTTGTCGTTTCGATCAGTAGTAAGTCCACAATCCCCACTGAATTGTTTGTAAACAAGGCTTTCCTCGGTGTGGTCAGCCTAAAGAGATTTAAGGCTGAAGATAATAGATCATATTTCTTGAGTCTTCGGACAGATTTAAAATCAGACACCCTATCCGATTAAACGGTATCTGGTCTAAAGTCATTTGGCTTTGCCTTTGCCTGTGGCAGTTATTATTATCCGAAAAGGTATTTAAAATATTTCGTCATGTTTCTCACGATTCTGTTGTAGCATTCAATGAAGAACATATTGCTGCTTCAAATTGTTGTGCTAATAATTAAACATTTTTGAATAGTATAACCCAGAATAAGGTGATAACTGATAAGCGATTCAATACCACAAAACGACCATTACTTTACATTTTTCTATTCATTTACATGAAGTATCAGCCCATATTCCCCATTAACTGGACAATTTACTTTATTACTCATAACTTATCACCACAAATCTCTATCTTTAAGATAAACACTGAAATTATCCACAAGATCGCATAGAATACTAAAACCTTACGGAGACCGTGTAAAACAGCTCTCCCATACCTTCCGTACTAGATTGTATAGAGATATACGTTGACACGATAATGATTTGCAAAAATGTTTCAAAATTGAAACATCAGATTGTGACAAATATGCTTAGAATAACACGACACCTCTTCACCGACAGTAGACACAATGTAGGTGTCGTGGAATCAGAGACCCCTTTGCTAATTTACCAGCTGACTTGTTGACAGCGCCCCGACATAATGGTATTGAGGCTAAAGAAAAAAAGGTCGCTGCTGAAATTAGTTGTGGGTATGTCATGCTCACCTGGTAAAGTCACTTGACACTTGACGTGGCGCTTATGTCAACATAAAAAAGTCCGCGTCCTCTAGGATGACTTTTGGCGGATGCCCTATCACAACCTTGTTTACTTACACGTTAAGTACATGTAGGTCCATTTTCAATTGCTTGTATCTTGTGCCTTTACCAGTATTTTCATCAGATAACGTAGCGGTATCATATGTATAACTCAAACAGAACAGTGACAAGATTGAAGCGGGTTATGTCATTTTTTTTTATGCAATGACCGCTCCCTTCATAGCCCGTATGAACCACAAAAAGGCTTCTTTCTCAAAAGAATTCTTGAAATAAATATTATGTGAATAAAAGTGCATGGTCTATATTTATTGTCTCTCATACGTCATATGGAAGGAAAGAGTCATTTTCATATATTGGAATTACTCTGTTTGGAAGCGTGACGTCAGCTCGAGCATTCCGTGAGTTCATTGTAGTTAGATGTTTAAATCGAATACGAAACAGTCAACATCAAAAGTAAAAAATAAGACAACGTTTCACAATGTCAACATTTTTTATAATAGGTAATTGAATAAAATAGGTCACTAAATGAACAGAACACTGCTTATGAGTGCAGTGTTGATAAGTTCAAGTACTGAGCATGATCAACAGCGGAGAACAAGTTTTTTTACTGGTAAGGTCGTTGTTCCAATATGGCGGTGCTGTATGAAATCAATTAAAATTTCTTAAGAAAAGTCGGGGAAAATACTCAGTAGATATAAATATTGAAATATAAAAACGTATTGATCAGCGTTTGCAAAATAAACATTATTTAAAAAGACAAAATATAGATAATATTTTTAATAAAAACCGTGGAACACGATTTATTTAACCGCATTGTAATATCGCTATGTATTTCTACATTAACTTTAAATTGCATGTAAAAATCAATATGAATAATTTTCCTAATAAAGCTCTCGTTTTTAAGCTAATAGAATTTTTATGTGTTTTTTGAACTCACCGAGACCGGCAAGTGTAAACAATATATAAGAATAACATTTATCAAAGTTCGGAAGTTAATTTGATTTATCAAGATATATATTTTTTTCTGACTGACTGACGGAGGTGGATTTGGTCGTCCTATTTGCTTAAATCGCTTTAAAGGTATCACTAATTGACTTTTCAAACAGCATAGTTGACTTAAATAAATATCTTACGAAATCTAAATGAAATAAACCCACAGAAATATAGACGAAGGTAAAAAGTGAAATCATGCCCGCTAACATAACCAAAACACACCTAGACTGGGGGGGGGGGGGGCTTAAAACGTTAGTCCGTCAAATCACCCACCCAGACGACCGGCAACAAGGCCAAGAAAAGCGATTTCACATTCCACGTACGTTAAATGTCGTGTTATTGGTCAAATTAGTCAAAAGAACAATGGAGCAAAGTTGAAAATCGGCTTAAAATTTCCAAATGTCGCGTAATCCTCGTAAGTGTACTTGACCAGGTGGCAGCCTTGGAGTACTGGGGGCCGCTAAGATCAATGATCGCAGCGTTAAGGTGAACATCTTCTACAATGTACCCATTATCATGTCTATTTGATGGACTATCCTTATCTTGTCCTGTGGAATGTACCTTTTTTGTATCTACTGCTAAACAAAGATTAATTACCCTCTATTTGTTTTAAAATGGTATCTATCTATCTATCTATCTATCTATCTATCTATCTATCTATCTATCTATCTATCCATCCAACACCAGTTTGTGGTGTTGCATGTTGGATATCCATTGATCTTTCAACCATTCACTCGTTCGTCCATCACCCAACCGTTGGATTTCATGTTTACAGTAACAATGAAATATTTTGGCTCATAGAGTATTTTTACGATATACTGATATACTAGCAGTTACATTTTCACCCCTACCAATTTATCACATCAACTCCAAATATCAGACTAAACATTACCAAAAAAGGAAAAAATTATCAGCGTGCGCGTGCAATCCTCTAAAAATAAAAACAAATTTTATTTTTAATCATTATTGTGTCAGCTGCATTCTTGATAGGATGCCACTTAAACACCAAGAGCTCTCGACAACAAATTAAATAACTATGTTCATAGTCACTACAGGTCAAAGATTTCATTTTTTACAAAACGATATAATGAAAGTGTGCCCAATGCACCCTTAACTTCTCATATAAATCGATGACGTATCAAGTTGGAATCTGGTTTATTATTAGACAACAAAGGTTAACACTATCTCAAAACTTGAAGCATCAAACAAGGATCGCTCGTAAGCTCACTTAAAATTAAAATCTCAAAAATCTTGATGGGTATACAGCATTGTCAGTTAAATGGTTGGGGAGGAACACTTGTTTGATAGCGCCATCTTTTGAAAGAAAGGGAGAGAAGTTGTCTAACCCTTCATTCAATAGTTTGATTTGTTCCTGTAATCCCCGACTAATTGTAAAGATGGTTGATCAATTATCACATTAAAAGATTTGTGGCATATGCCTCCTCACTGTTTCTGATGGAAGTGATTTGGACTAGCGAACATGTTTTTATACTTGTAGCGTCTATAATGAAAAGATTAACCATTTCGATCATCAGATTGATTTATCAGTGTTTATATCATAAAAGGATTTTTTTTATTTGAATAGAGATACATCATCATTATAGACGGATTATAAAAACATTAACATGATCTGTGGCTTGTGATTTATCGAGCATTAGAACAAAATAAACGAGGTGATCAATTCATTGCCTCTATATTTTCGGGGGAGTGGATTTTTTTTTCATCAACTCTTCTGCGCTATCAACTGTTGCGTAGAGCAAGTCATTCAAACCTCTGTACTCATTTTATCAAGAATCTTCAAAAAATCAACTCTTCAGTAGTTTCACTTATTTCTCTCTTTTAAACAGTAAGTCAAGAATAAACGCAACACTATTGTAACTGTTAACATTAAACGTAGTTTTTATAGTTCTTGCGTAATTTTAGTAACATACATGTACATCTGATTTGAGCATGCGATCTTTTTTGACGTTAAGGGTCAGATGAGCAATATCGGGGTTTTTTTCTGTTGTATGATATTCTACCTCATCCATACTCCTTAACTTAGCGACTTTTCTGCTTGATAACACAAGAAACAGTGCAATTTTGAACAAGGTCGTCTTGCGTCCGAGAGAGATTAACGCTGACTTTATAGCATAACCAGCGGGACATTTTGGACTTATGCAATCAATGTTACGAAAACGCTTATAAGTCAACAAAGCGCTTCGTCTCTCATTACTTGTAAATTGGATAGAATTAGAGCTAGAAAATGTATTAGGTGAATAAGGCCACTTATCAATGTATCTTAACCTAGATGTGTCAAAAGTTACCACAAAAGTTCATTCAATGAGCGGTCCCTAGAGTCCGCTCTTGTGAGTCCCTTCAGAAAAATCATTATTATTTCCCTTGGTCAGTTACATCACACCCTAAAAAGGAAATCGGCAGCGGTGTTCATTATCTCTTGTCACCGGGTCGATTTGACCTCGGGCTTAAAAAGATAAAGTCAAGTCAAGCGTCTTTATTGAGTGATTGGAAAAAAGTCAGGAAACACGATAATGAGATAAAACGAATACACCAGTACCCTGAACGAAACACTAAGACGACCTACGTATAATATATAGCAATTCCAAAAAAAAAGTCTTAATGCAAAATTAATTAAATGCGCAAATCATGGTTTGATTTTAATTCAAAGACGATTGAACACAGATACAAGCCCAGATTTCTCTACACGTTGCAAAGATTTCTATTGTTGCTTAATAAAGATTAAATACCAATCAATTTAACAAACTATTATCCTTGACGAAATCATTTTTTATAACATCTGAATTTGATTCAACAGTTTTTAACCGGCTTTATGGTAGGTCGATGGTTTGTCGGAATTCTCCGCCTAATCCCGCTTACCGAGACTTTCTGCTGTTTTGGTTGCCTTCGGCGAATATCTGCATTAAGCGAAAAAACAGCTTCTACATATTTGGTCGTATTACGGGTTAGTGTCTTTGGCAGATTCCCCTAAGGTCAACCCGAGGTTTCGCTAATTTTCATATACTTTTAAATGACTTATTTACCAGCGGATTAAGGTTTCCAGTCCTTATCCTCTCTCTCTGCTAGACACCTGCATACGACTTAATACACAACCACATGGTAAAATACGCCCTTTAGCTCTAAATTATACTTTACAGTTGTAAAGGTGCAATTTGTATCCCATTCAGCAAACGATGCGACATTGGACTCCAACCAGCCTCTTTATAAATATACCACTTTTTCGATTAGTTATTTTTTTTGTACTCTTTTTACAATATTTGAAAATGTATATGTCGAACTTTTCATCTATCTTCGCGAAAATCACCCAAATATAAATCGTGTATATCCCTCAAGTTGGCAAAATTTATAATTATCATGAAATTATCACATAATTCAATCTTAAATGCAAATTCTCTCTCTCTCTCTCTCTCTCTCTCTCTCTCTCTCTCTCTCTCTCTCTCTCTCTCTCTCTCTCTCTCTCTCATTTTGGCCAACTGATTGAAAAGTACAAATGGAAAAAAAGTGGTGCTAAAAACCAGGCAACTCCATTTTTTTCTAATCCTGCTCATAATTCCTCAAATCTTTCAAATCATTTCTAATTGATTATTTTCATTTTTTTTTCATTTTCTATAACTAATCTAATTGAAAACCAAGTCACGTGACCCCGGATACAAAAGGCGCGTTCGGGATGATTTGGTGCAGTGCTCGTTTACAACGTTTGGGGGAGGCATAGTCCGCAAGGAATGTTTGAAACCCGCAAAAATTGAGCAGATGCATTTTTATACAGACAAAGGAGTTATATACTGAGTAAAATAGAAAAAGCGAATTTGAGTATAGATTGACTTTCTGATCTCAAAGTTTAGTCAATAAGCCATTATTTAAAAAGGTTTACAAATACATAATTTTGTATGGATATTTAGTTTATTTAAACATTATATCTTTAAAGTTTGAACGCACTGACGTTTACTTTTCGCTGGAGGGGCAAAGAATTATAATGGCAGCGCTGAATATCCATTGTATGGCAGGAAGCTGGTGTTGTGTCGCTAGAGAAATAAATTTGATGCAATAATGTGTTTTTTCAATGTCGATCACATGTTCTACAACGGGGAGCAATTTTTTTTTTCGCGTACTTTTTCATTGAAAATTTTTTAAAATATTTTTTCAAACTATTTTGAGATTAAAATTTTGAGATTGTTCCAATATCTCTACAGTGTGATCAATTACAGGATACTTATTGCCTTTTGTGCAAAAAGCCATTTAGTGGAATATTTCTCGTGTAAAACATTTGACACTGCTATGCACGGCAATTAAAGGCCTCTGCTGAATTCTGTGTATTATTGCACAATTAGACTTCGGTATTGTCTACTTTTGTTCAACTGAAAGGACATGGAAGTTGTGTGATTGCAATTTTAAAAGAAATAAACGCGTTGGGTCGCATTGCAGGAGAGAAAATTAATACTTTTGATGGGGAAAAGGGTTTTAATTCATTGTATATAATTATATTTTTCAGGTGCATTTATCGTCCGAAATGGTCAACGTCTTTTAGATTGATGGAAAGAAAACATTGAATAAAAAGAAGTCAAAATTAATCGGCCAAAATACAAACACCAAGAATGTACGCAGAAGGTCACAGGTTGAATTCATGACCAGGCGAATTCTTACCCCCCAGTAATTCTCGAAACCAAAACACATTATCTCAACTTTATAATGATGTAAGGTACTCTGATTGTGAGTTCAATTATATATTTCTTTATTTCACAGAGATATATAATTTTTATTTCCAAGACATTTCCTGTCTTTTATATGATTTTTTTAATGTACATGATTTAAATAAATATAGATTGTTTCACACGTTGTTGTTATTTGATTAAAATGAATGAAAAGTTAGATATTAAGCAAACAAAAAACCACCAAAAAACCAAAGAACTCAAACTGTCTCATTCACATTATATAGATTAAGTACTACCTGTAATAAAACACCTTAATGAATCATTGCATGTATTTCAAAAGCAGTCTATAAAATATATATTTTTAGATAAGCAACAACAAAAATGTTAAAACTGTATATGCAATTTTTAATGACATGCTTAAAAAAGCATTTAAGTTATGTTTAATTTATGCTTCTTAAAATTATGTTTATATGTTGGTGTTGTCTAGAACTAGTCTAGAATTAAGAAAATATCTGCTCTCTTGCCAAAATCTTTTTTAGTAATCATTTTAGACCATATCAGCATTTTACTCTGTTTCTGGGTTTTTTCTCCTATGATTTAGCAAGTGCTTTGAGGTTGAATTTACATTTTGTTTTCTCAAAATGTGGACAGCTTATTTTGGTATTTTAATTAAAATAATCCTTTTCAAAATCTTCACTAAGTTAAAAAAGAAATAGATTATAAATGAAAGCAACAACAAAATAGGGTCGAGGGCCATTTTTTTATAAGAGATTTTTGTACTTTAATATTGAGCTAATTTGAATAAATAAACATTTTTTTTTTAAATGACAAACCAACGACCACACTTTTTATTTTACAGAATTTTTTTAAGCAAAAAGAAAAAATAATAAGTACACAGAGAGAATGGAAAGAAAACGATACCACTTATTTTGTTTCTGGAGGGCAAGCTATGATAATAATTTACTTATTTATTCGCCTTTTGGTTGAAACGATTTATTTTTCATATACTGATTCAAGACTATGGTTTAATGGAATCTAAACTCCTTCAGGACGGATGCGTAAAACCCACAGATTTGGGTGGGAAGGTAGATTTTAAGCCATAAATAAACAGAGGAAAGATTCCTCCCAACAAGTCACCGATTCATTCGAACCGTCAAAAATAAACATCAGCATAAACAAACCCTGACCGATTGGCCGCGAGCGAGAGTCTTGGCTTTTGGGAAGAGTTGATGCATTTAGTGATAGCAAGTCCGGGCAAACAAGGCTCGATGTCAAACCATTGTCTGCCGAAATAAATCGTGTTTTTGAATCTGGGATGAAATTAGGAGATATAATTCTATCTTGTTTATTATATCTTTGACATTTCTGTTGTTGAACAACAAGAGGTAATTAATGTCTCGAATTCTGGGAAACTTTTCCCTTTTTTTTTATCGCGCGGAATGAAGATGTTGACGATATGATGCCGTGTTATATTTAAAATAGAAGGTTAACTGTCTCGTCAAATCATGTCATCGCAGCAGGAATGACAGAGGGAACATGTAAAGACCCCCACCCCCGCCAAATCCCAACAGATATATGTTTACTTAAGCATATATTTATTTCCATTTTTATTTTCATAAACAAGTCATATACATACATCTAAATCCGAAGATGGGTAGTCAACATGATTGTATACTTTGTCTCATTGTCGTAAAATTATGTGCTTTATTTTATTATGAATATTGTTACATGTACATGTTCAAACTCAGGTTCAGTTTATTCACTCAGACCACACTATAGATGGTATATATGAGACACATATTATATATACAATGATTTGATTTGAACGTATTTTTATTGTACAAAAAATACAATTGGAATTGAGCACAAGTTCCATAACTTAGACCGCCCTCTCCCAATACAAAGATATAATACAATATATTGTGTACACACAACATAAATAAAGGTCAGTGGATAGAATGGCAGTATACATATATGCAATTGACATGTATATAATTTTCAACGGTGTACAAGAGTTTTAAGATCAGTTAAATCTAAAAAATTATATACAATGTAACAAATAACATCAGGGGACAACGTGTTACAGTAAAAAAAAAAAAATTCCCAGTGTACCAGTGATAAGAAAATCGGTAAAAAAAAAAAAAATAAGTACAAACTACAAAATACTGGTAAGATTATCAGAATATTAACAATATACTTTACAAACACCCTTAAAATCGACTAGTGTACTGACAATTTTTATCCTTTTTAACCTATTGCCACCAGCTGATTTGATCTTTACCAGTTCCAAACTTAAAATTAATTAGGTTAAATAATCAAAATCTAGATCTGCTTTTTTTTTTTCATCATGCACGTTATGAACTCTTAGGTGATTAGTAAAAGAAATTGTCAAAGCTTAGAAAAAAGAATATTTGAATTTTGTAATGATGATGATTCAAACAGTTTGTGCAATTAATTTATGAGATTCATAAATAAATAAGATATCTACATGTAATCAAAGATCACGTTGGTATTTGTTTATTTAATTGTTAATTTTTCAATTTCATAATAATTAAATCTAAAATGCAAATTCTCTCTCTCTCTCTCTCTCTCTCTCTCTCTCTCTCTCTCTCTCTCTCTCTCTCTCTCTCTCTCTCTCTCTCTCTCTCTCTCATACGAGATAGGTAAACTTGTACTGCAGTTTATCTGAAATATGAAACAGGTATTTTAAAAGAGTAACGTCGGGGATTTCTGTAAATACTTGGACAAAACGAAAGATTGTTAATATAAATGAAGAAATACTTTAAAATGTCTCAAAATCAAATCGGCTGAACCACAGACGTTTATCAAATTAATTCGGGACGTTCAAAAACATTGAGTTAAGCTTTCCACAAAAAACGAGAGATCTTCCTATTTACAACCCGACAATGGGAATGGCGACATCTACAAGCTGATAAGAATCGCTTTCTACTGAAAAGACAGATCATCGAATTGTAGCAAATTAAATCTGATAAAAGTCCGCGAAGACTTGTTTCAAATCATAAAACCTACACGTTCGACATCAGATATAAGAGATAACAGGCTCATTGTCAACAGTATTTCTCTTTTCTTGTCATTCAAATCGGGACTATGCTTATCTGAAGTTGCAATTTTACTCAAGAATATGAATTGGAAGTAGAACATTTGTCAAAAAATATTGTCCTGACCGTCGCGTTTATGAGGTCAAATGTATACTTAGGAATTAATGGGGTGTAATTCGAGTCCTTTAAAGTATTCAATAGTTCAGTTGTTTTGATTATATATTAGCAACGGTAAAACCAAAATTAATTTCTTCGAAATTGTAAAATGCTGTTTTTGAAATTGGGTTTGGCGATTTTTTGATACGTTGTACAGATTTTGAATTTTGCCCCAAAGTACGTAGATTGACTTATATATAATTTATAAATAATTATAAGCATGTATGTAATTAATAAATCAATTGTCCATATCTGAAAATTCTCCAGGTTTCCCGGTATGTACAATTTTTCCTATTTACTTGATATTTTACTGTATAAAACTCTTCTAATATTATCCAAGTATCAAAACGATAATATTTTTTTTACACTGTCGATACTTTAAAAAATGTTGTCCTCTATAGCGGTCTATTAAACGCGATTTTATTACACCAAAATTTATCATTAGATTAAGCATAGATGTCAAATAATATTGGGGGAGGAGACATATCAAAAAAGGGGGAACAATGAGAGACAGATCCCAGCAAAATGCCCAGTCTATCAAGGCGAGATTAAAGCAGATCAATTGAAGTCTACCTGGGCGATGTAAAAGGTTAAGTATTGAGTCGACAAAAGGTGGGCAGGTACTACCATTGTTCCACTGCTAACCAATCACGGCGCGCTATTCCGAGTTGGAGGACTTAGCGCGAGTTGTAATATTGTTTAAGGACAATATATGGGGGTGACAGAGGCGATGGAGACTTGAGATCTCGGGGATAACTTTCCAACTTTTTGCCGAGTTAACCTGGAGGCTGTATAGGTGAAAAAGTCCGCCCGGTTCGTCTTTGGGTTTATTATTTGGTCTGCCTCATGAGGTCGAAAACGTTAGGAAGTTGGTGTCGTCTGTCGATGTGTATCGGTGTGTCCAGAGTCTAGACAGTACATGATAGACATTATTTCAATATTTATACAAACTATTTGTTTCTTTTGTGACACTTTTCAAGACTTTTTGACTCTGAAGAGGATAAAGACAGAAAATGAATAAAGTCGCAGGCACTTCAAGTAAGTTTATTTCTATCACATTTATATTTAACATAATTTATTCATTTTTATTAATATAGTAATTATTATATGAGTAGTATTATCTTTGAGCAATATTGACTGAAATTTGGAGAAAATTTACATTTTTATTGGGGTCTAAAATTTATGATAAATGATATTTTTTTTCAATTATGTCCATTTTTTTTGGTTAATATTTAATTTACTTTAAATATATTATTTTTAAATCATCTTTATATTATATAATTTAAATTATAAATTATGGATAAGAGTAGACTAATAATTAAATCAGGATATATAAAAGAATGCACTAACGAATGTTTGATGAAGTTGATTAAAAAACAGGAAAGAGAATAAATTAATTCTGTAAAGTAATGTCTATTCTCTTTGATGAAACAAAGTTTACAATTCCTCTTCAAGACATTAGGAAAACAGTAAACTCCTTATCGGGGCTTTATGAGGTTAGCAAGTTATATTTGGATTTCAAAAAGTCATTAGATCCTTATTCTTCAGCGGAAATGCTGGTGTGTTAGATAAACAAATTAATCCAAACTTTAATGAAATCACGCAATATCCAAGTTACCCAGCGCTGACAATTATGACGACACGTCTGTACCCCCGACAGAAATAACCGCTCGGATTCCTCCACAGCTCCATTGGAACAAAAAACGGTTTTGGCGGCTCGAAAAAAATGCATGTGTTGCATGCAAACAGGGTTTCTACTACAAAGAGTGTAGGGTCTTTAATTAATGTTTAAAAGCCACTTAACCCATATAGGTCTACCTATCGGGGGTAACCCCGGAAAGTCAACTCCGACTACAAAAGAAGATGCAGGAAGCCAAAGGGAAATAAGACTGATAAAGAAGCGACAACAAACCTTGTTTTAATTACCTGCCGCGCAGGTGACAATCCGAAGTTGATAGTCAAACCCAAAGTGAGATCATAAAGACGATGGCGAGAGAGGAGGTAAAAGAAAGCCAAATTGCAATCGATCCACCGTTAGAACGTGGCCATCTTAAATGATGGGTTTTAGTTTTTTACAGCAAAAGAAATTTCCGTTTCTGGTCCTCCCTCTGCAGGTTAATTTCTTTCAATATACCAGTATGATGCACAATAATAGATTATTTTGTTGGCTTTTTTATCGATGAGCGTTCTAATATATTATTCATTAATTAAATTTTGCAATAAAGATTTTCTTGTAAATTTCGGATGCTTCCAATTTTTGCCTTAAGTGAATAATTAATTTAATATTTCCTCTCATTTGATCACTTTTACATTCAGATCAAACTAGCTATAGATATTAAGAACATTCGTTTGAATTTTTTTCTAACAAAACAACACACTTTATATTTTTTTTACATTATTACTGATAATAACAACGATGAGTATTAATAGGTAGTCAAGTAATTTATATATATATTTTTTTTTATCAAATATTTATTAATGATAATGAATTTCAATATAGAAGGAAAAAAGTTCTCTTGAGTTCGTAATTTTTTTTATAGCAATGATGGGTGTTATGGGTGTATTGACTTACACGAACTTGAACCGTCTTGAGAAATCTCACCGTAAGAATAGATTAATATTCATTGAATAAAAACTTTTTTTGTAACTTCAAGTACGATCAAAACTGACTTCTCCATTATTACGAGAGGAGTTGAACTGAGTTTGTCAACAATACCTAGTCATGAGAAGACCTCTCTAAGAGATAGCAGGAACAGGGAAACACCATTTATCAGAGTCTTTTTTGAAGAAAAAAAATTAAATTTCGAATTCGTGATAAAGTTAATATGGTTAATCCATATTATGATTCGAATGTAAATAGCAAAACCACCTGAGGGATGTCTTTATGAGTTAGGATTGTAAGAAAACCAGTCCTAATTTCCAGCGAAGCACCTGTGTCGTTTTATACAGCTTAAATAATACAAAAACATTGGCATACCCGGGAGACAGTCTTACGTGAGAGTCCCGCACCGAATAAGGCATAGCAGCCACGGACTTAAAAGAATATCTTGGCGTTATTGGACAAAAAAGCCACATAAGTCACTCTCTAACCGTCAGCACACAATATAAAGGATGAATCTTCTGACATGACTTATCTATATAAATACCTGATTGTTCGCCGGCTTTAAGAGTTATATGTGAAGCGAGGTAGTTGAATGCTTGAATTTGAACAAATGTTCATTGTTCAATTGATAAATAACTTATTGGACATATTTAATGTAACATATGTTTTTTCAAAATTCCTGTAAATGCTTAGAAACGGCCCGTTCTACTCTCAGTTGTAAAGGAAGTTGAGCGCACGGGGGGCAATCAATTTGTGACAGAAATAAAAATGTCACTTCTAATTACAAATGTTTTCTGTCGAAAAGATTAACTTCCCCCAATGAGCTTAACTTCGGAAATAGTCCGTCTGCTCGTTCCGCACGTGCTTAGGATCTAACGTGGTTGCTGCCCAAGACTCTGATAAAAAAAGCGGACATATTTCACTCCTTAAAATTTAATTCTTATTTATTCTCATATTGACTTCTTGTCGGGATATCACAGCAAAAATAACCATTAACTAATTGAAATAGCAGAAATGTGAAGGTTTAAACAAACAATTCGTGAAAAGAATTAAATGAGCGTGGTTGAAAATAACAATAAATCAAAACTTTGTTCCTTATAATATTTCAGCAATATTTAATGGGGGAAATACAGAAAATAATTTTGATCAAATGACAGTGAAAGTCTGTCTACAAGTTTATTTAAATGTCACAATACCCTGATAAGGCGATACCTTATCTGCCCTTACATCATTTGACTTGCACCTGATCTTGTAAAAAACAAGTCTGAAATGTTATCAAGGGAAACTAGTTCTTTGATAAAACAGATAAATATAATTTATAACAAAAATATCAGTTTTGTGTATTAATCGTTAACCCATATAAAAGTACTCATCAACATCCAATGTATCAGAGTTTACGATTTTTTTTAAAAGTATTAAATAAATAATTAAGTTTGAATATAATTTATCAAAAGTCTTTATGTAGAAAATAAAACCATTTATCATTTAAAAGTATGTACATGATATTCAAGGAAAGAAATTTTAAACATTTGAAATAAATTGTTATCTTAAAGTAACGTCCATTTGTTTACTTTTTCAGGTCGGATTCTAACAGATATTCCGTGTAAAGTTTGCCAAGACCACTCGTCGGGGAAACACTATGGAATTTATGCATGCGACGGCTGTGCCGGGTTTTTTAAGGTATTCATACAATGTTTTGAAACCAAATTATTTACTGTAAAAATGTCCGGTTCATTCAATTTTTTTAATAACTGGTCACCCATAACTTGTATCTAGACTTATATCATACATATATAAATAAATGTATGATTTTGACTTTTCTTGAAAGTTACTTGTCAAATGTATATAACACACTTTACCATATCTTGTTTAAAGCACATGGTGATGACAGACATCACAATCAAAATACTGAAGTTTAGCAATATTTTCTTAATGCTATAAAACTCCATCCAAATGTACATATATAGCTGCTTATTTAAAAGTAAATTTGATATTTATGTAGTAGTGTCTCGTATCAATAAGTGTCAAAATATAAAGGAACATTTATTTAATTTTTCCTCCATTAAGCCACTTCGTAGATATGTTAAATAATTCAAACAAAAAAATTCCGAGTATTGTTGGATGGAAAAAAAATCAAAGTTTATTTCTACAAAAAAAAAAAAAATCAAGTGCGTAAATCAGGAATACTAAAACACTTCAGGTCTTCATTAAACCCGATGAAAAATGTCTTTCTAAATAGGTAACAACAAGAGAACAAATATGACTTTCGCGAAATACCAAGTCAATATTTGACCACCTTAAATCCTTGGTAAGCGGCATCTACGCGTTTTAAAGGCTTTATCAAGGGCATGTCTCCCTTGATTGACTGTTACTGGGGCCAAATAAAATACATTGTGCTTTAAAGTTCAGAGTGCACTGATACTGTTTAATTCCTACATCCTCATTTTCCCTTAATTCGACAGCAATGCTCCCTAAAAACCCGATTATTAATCAATACATTGAAAACACTCGTGTACAGATATAAGCCTTTTGTTTTGAAGATTGGTTCAGAATTCGGGTTTTATTTACAGACGGATTTTCTCTTTGCGTTTGGACTTCACTTCAAACATAGCAAAAAATTCTGATCGCTCAGCACAGTCATCGCTTCCCTCCGTCTTTTTTTTCTTTCTTTCTTTTAAATTGGCTTGCAAGTTACAAGGTCACATACTGCAACACCTGTAAAAACAGAAGATTACCGAAAACATGCGACAAAATGGGGGGAACAGAATAAAAGTTAAACTATTTAGAAATTCCATGGCCAATTTGTACATAAAAGTGATTATCATATGCAAAGAAGGTTAAATGCTAATGAAAAGTCCGCGTATATTTTTAATTTAAAACATATATGTAATATTCATGCTACAGTAGTACATGTATTGTACAAGAAATTTGTTCTACATGATATTCCAGAGCAACAGACTTCCAACCCTTCAATATGTTAAATTTCAATTGACCATTTTATTCATTTTTATTTATTTTTTTATTTTCAGAGATCCATCCGGAGAAACAGACAGTACATCTGTAAGTCCCGCGGTCAGGGGGCGTGTCCCGTGGACAAGACCCACAGAAACCAGTGCAGGGCGTGCCGCCTGAAGAAATGTTTGGAGGCAGGCATGAATAAAGATGGTGAGCACACTTACATCAGAAAACCTAATATTCTACATGACTCAATAATAAATCTACAAATCTACAGAAAATCATATTCGAAGAAATGTTAATACACATTTTATTTACAAGCAATGTGGGAAGTTCATGTTGAATATCGAGATCAAGAAACAATTATTTCGATAAAAATTGAAGAATGCATTGCGTTATGCTTGTAGCCGTTCAACATGAGAGGGGACCAAGGAACTCCACCATAAGGAGGCAGGTCGCCATGTATCTTAAGGAAACAAGAGATTACGGAGCTTTCGTCGCCCAGACGCCTTTCCGTCCACCATATTTACCAAGCTGTTATGGTCTGGATCCAATGGCAAATGGCGTGGATTTAGGAACAGTAACTCCGCCCTCTCCTGTATCTCCAGGAATTCTCTGCCAGCCAACTCCAAAGGTAACATTTTTTTAAGACTTAGAAAGAAATTATTTTATAAGTATATACATATATGTGGTTTATGTGATGACAAATTTCAGTGTTACAATGTCTTATGATTCAATGATTAACACAATTTGAATTTGATTTTTGACAGTATCCACACGAAATAATGCAGGCGTACTCCAGCAACCCAGAAGCCATGTGCGAAGTTGCGGCTAGACTTTTATTTATGAGTGTTAAATGGGCGAAAAATGTCCCAGCATTCTTGGGACTTCCGTTTCGGGATCAAGTCATGCTTCTTGAGGAAGGCTGGAGGGAGTTATTCGTTCTTGGAGCCGCTCAGTTCCAGATGCCGATAGAAGCTGGCCCTTTACTTGCCGTAGCAGGTAATTCGACTATCTTATATAAAAATCTGATACTTCACTATTGCATCATAATCACTTAGTTGTATCCTTAGATAAATCAAATTCATTTCTCATTCATTGCTGTGTCTTTTAGGGCTCAACACCGAAGATGCACCCGCTGAAAAAGTCGTCAGCTTTATGACAGAAATCAGAGCTCTTCAAGAAATCATCTCCAAGTTTAAATCTCTGCAGGTTGACCCCACCGAATTTGCTTGCCTTAAAGGCATTGTTCTTTTTAAAACAGGTATGAAATGCAAGTCTAGTCATTTTACAATATGCTTTTATTAAAGCTAAATTGCTTTAACATGTAGGCAAAATCATTTGAAAAGCTAATTCCGTCTGGCGTTATCTATACATCTGATACATAAATCAAACAATTTTATTGTGGCAAGCATTTATTAAAGCTAGCTTTGTATCGTGTATGTTTATATTTAAATTGTCAATTTCTTTTCTTTCCAGCCTTTGGCAACTCTCAAAACTCTGATGAGAAATCTTTACAGGATATCCACACAGTAGCTGGACTCCAAGATCAAGCTCAGTTAACCCTAAGTAAATACATTCAAGCCACCTATCCGACCCAACCATTCCGGTTTGGGAAATTGTTATTGTCTATCCCGACGCTAAAAACAGTATGTGGAAACACAATTGCAGAGTTGTTCTTCAGAAAGACAATAGGTAATATTCCTATCGAGAGGCTTCTAATTGACATGTTTAAATCGAGTGATTTCTGATATGGGACAAAATGTCACATTTGAAATTATAAGGCAAACAAGTTCGGAAATCAATTCCGGAAGTGGCTGCAGGCATAGACAGGAAGCAAAAAACGGATCTCAAGCCCGATCGGCGTCGCTCATGTCAACAAGCGGCTCGAATTTCTGAGGAATTGCCTTCAATTCTTCTCAACTGGTCCTCAGTCCATATTATTTTCAATATTTGATTTCTGTGGTGAAATTTTGAAAAATCAAATTGGCAATTAGTTTTATTTAATCTGGTGAGTGTAAATCAATATATGGTTTGTCTGGTCCTGGGTATCGCCATAACTTTCCATTCTCTGTCTCAAAAACTTGTAACACAACTCTGTTGATTAAGTCATCTCCGAACGCGGAACAAAGGACAGGGGTCAAACGTATCGTGAAATTCGTGGAGCGGATAACTGTTTCTCAGTGAATTGTTTTTCTCAAGCCAATTCTGTACACTCGTGAAATTGAATCTTTTCCGCAGGAAAATCCCAAACTAAATAGAATAACATTGATGTGCGCTAATGCAATAAAGGCATTCAATGTACACTTTATCGGAATAATAGGACCAATTTCTATCCGAGCAGATAGCAATTAAATTTCAGTTAGCCTTCGGCGGTTTTCAATGATATTTCTTCACCGCATTTCACGGTCAATGTATTAATAAAAATACGTTTCTATCGTAACGTTATTTGTGTTTGAAGTTTGATCCATAATGAATTGTGGAATTCTTGTTCACATGTCGGAAAATTCGCATATTTATACAAGTTGAAGTGGCTACTTTTAAAGTACTCGAAGATGTCACTTTTGAAGCAATGATTCTCTTTTCCATCGAATACTTTGTTTTTTCTGTCACGTGACTTGCTTCTATTGTTTTGATTGGTGCATCAGTTTATAAGCGCATAGTGTTCGGATTTGTTTCTTGATCCTTTAAACAATGTAGATATACCATTCATCTCGTTATGACGTAGGTGGGATGTCAATTAGAATTAGACGTTATTACAATTATACTTATGTTACTCTTCATTATTTCGTAAAAATCAACATACATGTATTTACAAGTTATATTTCATATCATTTTCATTGTTTACATTATATTATTTCGTTTTCCATCAAATAAGCCGCTTAGGCAATAAAAATTTCATGATTTGTATTCTTTTATTCCTTTAAAAGGGTAATTCTATTTTTTTCATTTTCGTTTTTGTACGAATTTTAACTTTTAGAGAGTTCATTTTCGTTGATCTTACTTGCCAGGAACAGAAATGTTAGTTTACTGTTCTATTTTTAGCATTTTGGTGCATAAGTTCACTTCGTTTTATTTGGTCTGATCATACATTTTACATAATACGCACAACTCTTGTTTGTTAAGTTTATATATTGTTTCAGATAAACTGTGCTGAATTTTTTTAAACACACTTTTGTCTTCGTCGACTCTCAAGAATCGAAGATAGGGCTATCTGTTTTACTTGGTGCACTCAAAATGAGAAAATTGATCCCAATATTGAAATCAAGAGTTTTAATTGTATGTAATATTTCGTTACTTTCACCGCACGGCGGGTGTGAATTCCAATATTTTTTTCTAATTGTGTCGTTGTGCAATACTGTTGATTGTGAATAATATATGTGCTCAAATGTTAGAAAATGTAATTACAGAATAAAATTATAAGGTGAAAATCTTAGTGAGTTTGTTGTCAAAGGGTTATCTCAAAAGCATGCCATTGATCTACATAACGGGTATTAATTATTGACCTCGGCTACTTAAGTGTGCACATGTGCATGAGGTCTTATCAGTTTAAGTTGATAGTCGTCATGAAAAGAAATAAATCTGACAATTTTAAATGTTATTCATTCAGGTATAAGCTGGCAGTCCTATAGACCATGGCTATGACGGGGTCCTTCTGTTGAGATGAGAAAAATAAGTCGCAAATTATTTTTTAAATGTTGACGACTATAACTCTTTTAAAGTTTTCTGGCACATAAATTATACGTGAAATATTTTCGTGAGTAATAATATTGACGAATGAAAGTTAGAAACAATACCTGTATTTATATAATTTATAAAATTCTAAAAATGGCCTTATAATTAAAATAAAATATGTTCAAGTTTGAAATAAAAGTTTATCAGTGTGATGTTTTGGAAAGCTGTTAACAATCCATGTGTTTGGAAACACGGTTCTTCCCATTAAATGCATGTTGAAGAGATATTTTTAAAAATATGGAAGATAGTTAGGATGTAAAGTATATCACTGCTTTTTATATGGTTTCTGGCAAAAACAGAGAGCATTTGTTAAAAAAAATATTTTAGGTTGTCAGTTAATGATATGCAAATGAGAGAAGAAAGAAATATTTAAATGACTATATATATGCGCATACATGGAATAGTATTAAAATATGCAGGTAGCTAGAGAGCCAAGCTGGAAAAAAAAATTCTATGAAATATAAAAGGCAAGTGAATAACACCTCAATAACTAAAGAAGGTTTTAATGCCTATGATATTCAATCTATTTAATAGGTTTTTAATTTCAATCACATCGCAAAAATATATAGTTTACTATATAATTTTATTTTGTACTGTGAAATAAAATAAATCTAGCTGATTGCATAGTTCGCTCAATGTCATGGTATAAAGTGTGCAATATTGACTTCAATTACTTATAATAAAAATTCAAGGTTACATGCAAATTCAACTATAATAAATTTTAATTGTTGCATCGTTTTGTTCTTTTTAATAGTGCCATAAAAAATGTAGTACTTTTATTTGAAAATTCCTAAAATTTACCAGCTTTGTCGAAAAGCATATCGATCTGGCACTTCTGCTTAAAAATGACGTGAAGTCATCGACCTCATGAGAGGACTATAGCTAATTTGCATAAAACATGTTAATATAAGTATGACTTGCAAGTATATATGTATTACTATACAAATTTTGGAATTATGTGACAAAGAGAGACCCAATTCAACCAGAATCTATAAAATTAAAGTGTACAAGTAAATAAATGGTCCTTCAGTAAACCATGTTAATTCAAAAATATTATATAATCAGAAAAGCACAACGGACATTTAATGATCAACTCTTGTAGGAAAAAAAAAGTATCCTTGGCATATCACAGACAGAAAGTTTAAAAGCTAACAAATCAAGTTACGTGGTTACGTAACCGCGTTACACCTCGTTACAATTCTTACGACTGGCTACAGACCTCAGCCTCGGTGTACAGCTGTCGTGTCCCAATCGGGACTTACAGCCCGCCGCAAACACGCGAAAGTACCCCCAAAAAGTCAAAATATTAAACTGCATACTAAGCTGTCCAAACAATGCTGTCTGAATTAAGCCATTACACTTAAGAACAGATTATCCTGTTACTGTTCAGGTCTGTCGTTGTGTGCGTGCAGGTGCGCGATTATGAAGAAAGTTAATCAGAGCAAAGAATTAATCTGAAATACACATAAAATTAAGCATGTTTCTTAATCGTGCTGACATGCTTAAGAGGATCAACGCATTCATGAGGTCCTACAAGAGGCCTTACGAAGTCTTAAATAAAAGTTAGAACATATTGTTGAACAAAAGGGCAACACTTTTATCCATTGTCTCGCCGTAGGTCAAAAGACGGTTATATTTTCTTTAATCACCGACAATACCACTTGATCTTTTTTAACCGATATTGTACATAGTGCAATCGGAATAACTTCTATTTGACATTTTAAGTTCAATTCCTTTTAAAAATATGAGTAATCCCTTTAAAGTATCATTACTCTTTCTGTAAATATAATTTCATAGTAGAAAAAATAATTTTTGTACCAAAGAAATATCAAGTGGTATCTCAAAAGTGTCAACGATATTTCTAGATCCTGAGAACAGAACCTTATATGCAAAATACTGAAGAGCCTTTATTTCAGAATGGAGATTAGATTGCCCTCAAGTGAAATGGGTATTTCAACTGTATGAAATAATTAACAAAGGATGTACAAGAAACATAAATTACAGGTGACTGTTATCAATTTTCACAAGTGACCAAGAAAAGCCTTCAATTGCCTGTCAATTCACTGTCTAACTGTCATCCCCTTCAATTGATCGCCATTTTGAACGAATTCGTAACATCACCCAATCAGAATCTTCTTTCTCTCCTACCGAAATCACTTAAGCTTTTTAGAAGTCAATTAATCGTGATACTAAATGCCGAAACCTTCACGCTACATCAGACAACCCGGGGACGAATATGACCACGGGCTATGGCGATACCCGCTTGTTAATGCTGCGTCGGTTACTGAAAAGGCTGTCAACAAATTCACCAGCTCGTCCATATCCCTCTTATAGGGGGATCTGTTTTAAAAGTAATTCAAATGAGGTGACATAATTAACTCCAGGTGGAGTTCGTTTCACTCAGACATTTTGTAAAATTATTATCCGGTGGTTGAAAATCAAAGAGATACCGACCTAGGGATAATTGTGTGTGAAAATCGGACGGTAGCACCATACTGAGAAACAAAATCTTGGGGTTTTTTTTTTTTTGGGGGGGGGTGGCAAGATATGGACACTCGAAAGTTTTTTAAACAAATTATTAAATATCTACATTTTTTAAAAGTATGTTCAGATTTTGGTTGAATTTAGCCAATTATTTAAATCTTCCTATCGTTATCAATTCTTATTGCTAATTTTGCAGTAGACAATATTGTCTTTACAATATGCCACATTATAAATTGTGCATTTACACTCATTCAATAAATTGTAAACAATATGGCAGCATCGATATCACAGTATACCAGTCCCTAAAAATATGCGCATTTTTATTTAGGTTACAAAGGTATTCTTTTTAAAAAAAAATCAGTTTCTGTAATAATATCATTATTTCAAAAGAAATAAGAAATCAACTCAATGTCTACCCAAGTTGACGTTGGTGCACTGTGACGTTGTCTTGTGACGTGCAAACAGGTTATGCAAATTTAACTATTTTTTTCTATCCAATCACAGTCAAATGCCTCGTTACAACCAGAATTAAATTATATATATATAAATATGGATTAGAATCTGATGACAAGAATAACCCATATAAAAGATGCGTAAAATTGATGTAGCTTTTCTTTTAAATGTATATTCTCCATTTAATTTATACCTCTTATAAACTCAGTTGCTCTTAACCACTCAACTGTATATTGTAGCTAAAATAAAAAATTGAAAATATCCCAATTTCAGTATGCATAATCTACGACGTACATCGACGATGGTGATATAAAACGCTCTCTCTCTCTCTCTCTCTCTCTCTCTCTCTCTCTCTCTCTCTCTCTCCGGTAAATCCTACCGACAAGAGTTTGAACAAACAAGATCAGATGTCTGCACCTACTGCTAGACGATCCATTACACCTCCAGGGGAACACAATTTCAAAACTTTATATCTTTTGAATAAACACGATTTCTGAAACAGTCAGAAGTAAGGGTTGTTTGAATGAGTATCGGGTGTCGGGGTCCTTTCGATCCCGATAGAAAAAGCCGTCGATTTCTCGGCGTTTGATGAGATGTCATACGTAATTATTACATTTTTACCTCCCGGATATTCTTTACCTTGAAAACTGAAACGGGAAATTCAACACGGGCGGCGAAGTCAACTAGACACCGCACAGAGGAGAACTTCTCCATATGTTCGCTAAAGTTTTTAAACGAGGGGAACAATTTTATTTTACCATGCAAAATGAATAATGATGTTATTAAAAGAATGACTTTTAAACCGTTTTAGATCATTTATGATTTATACAGGTATTTAGAATTATTCTTGAAAAGATTAAATATTTGAAGGAAAAAAACCCAAAAGCTGATAAAGGACTTCTTCGCTAGCTAAGGGTTTTCGGTCCACTTTGCTCCCCATAAGCACGGGTTTATGGGGAGCAGAATGAGCCGAAAACCCTTGGCTAGCGAAGATGGATAAAGGAGTAAGGATGGTGAATGAGATAATCCAAAAAGTATCGTAAAATGGGTTGGATATCAACTTGTGAACCAATCAGTCTCTGAAATTCAAGGAAACTGCAGTGCATAAAATAAATGAAGGTCTTTTTAGTATTACGAAAAAAAACTTAAGAAGTCGTTCGTACAGGACAGTGAGATGAGAGAAAGAGAGAGGTGTAATAAATAGCTGTTTGATGTTCAGTGTATATATATATGCAAATTTGTTCTCGCAGGTGCCATCTGATGATGGAATATCTAAGAGAACAGGTACAAAGTGACAAAAAGATCAAATAGCAGTCGTGAATACTATTTCTGTTATTTGTTTATCTCCAATTAAAATCACCAAGTTTGGCAACTCTTGTTTGGCTTAATCAATGTCTCTCGCTCTCCCATTGTACACCCAACACTGCTAATTAGAATTAACCAAATACTCTCTCGCTTTCAGACAGATTATCAAAATGGAAGGAAAACGCACATGCGATTACGATTCATTTGTGGTTCTGAATCCAAAGCAAACACGTACAATCTGAAGAAGCAATTGATCTAATACGAAAGTGATTATAACTGAACCACCGACAAATGATCAAGACTTTATTAGTTTTTATTTTTTCCAAATAAATCGGTAACAACACAACAAAGGCAAGAGGGAACGGGACGGGTCATTTTAATTGTTTAAATATGATTATCAGGATTTTGCACCTGCCGAATTCCAACTTGAAGCCAACAAATCATTGATTTTTGCCTCAAAATAGAGATGTCAAAATTATAGAGAGTTTTTAAAATCTTTGTCTTTATTTTACTGCTGGTATAAGACCATATTTCTGCCGGTGTATATGAAAGGGAAATTTTAATGATGAAGTTTGGGTTAATTTTTATTTATTGATTTTCTTTAATTAAAAGAAAACAACATTCAAGAAAAAGAACAGTAAATCTTTACAATGACATGCATATGTAACAATTTCTTTGTTTTATCGTTGTACATTTCACTCACTGAAGATATTTTCAGCTATAGAGAATTATATGTTAAATCATGACGTGTAAAAGAATAAGTTATATTCAGTCAACAATTTTTAGAGCATAAAATATCTTTCTTTTTTGTGGACCTAAAAATTTCTTGAATTTTTTTTTTTTGTTTTTCATTTTAAAATAAATTACATGTACCTCAAAACGCTAATAAAAAAATGTCATTCGTACTTTAACATTTTTACTTAGTATTTAGACAACAAAATCTTATTCCATCAAAAAAATGATATATAAAAAATATTTACCAGTACCAATCGGCGTCGGTTTGTCAATTTTTTTTCAAAAGAATGTTTAGATATTCGACTAAACCAGTGCAAACTTTTGTATGTTTTTTTAAATCCACATCTACTTGTTATATATATTTTGATAACGTAGAAAAGTGTACCAAGACAGATGCTGTCAAAATTATAACAATCCTAAGACAAGCGAGATAACTCCTCTATTACTCTAATATTTAAAAAAAATCGTAAATGCAAAATGGATAACTATTCTACTGTAAATCAGAAGTTAAAAGATCAGTTCGTCCATATAGACACAGTCCAATCAGATTATCTTTTAGAAGAAAACATCAACAGTTTTAAATTAGGGATTCTATAGCTTTTGGGTGAGGTGAAAAGCTTCTGACTTAGGACTAAGACAAGTCAAGGATCACGGTCCAGTAGTCCGAAGACCCGGTAGTTCAAAGGTTCATAAGTCCGAAGACCCGGTAGTTCGAAGGCTCATAAGTCCGAAGACCCGGTAGTTCGAAGGTTCATAAGACCGAGGACTCGGTAGTTTGAAGGTTCATAAGTCCGAAGACCCGGTAGTTCGAAGGCTCATAAGTCCGAAGACCCGGTAGTTCGAAGGTTTATAAGTCCGAGGACTCGGTAGTTTGAAGGTTCATAAGTCCGAGGACTCCGAGGACTCGGTAGTTTGAAGGTTCATAAGTC
Source organism: Magallana ariakensis (assembly GCA_020458035.1). Classification (NCBI taxonomy): domain Eukaryota; kingdom Metazoa; phylum Mollusca; class Bivalvia; order Ostreida; family Ostreidae; genus Magallana; species Magallana ariakensis. The sequence goes on along the minus strand of CM035812.1, from coordinate 41,432,375 downwards.
CGAGGACTCGGTAGTTCGAAGGTTCATAAGTCCGACGAAATTTAACAAACTCCCACGTTACTTATAAAATGCATTTGTATATTTTCCCCTTAAAAATATTTGTTTTTTTACTTTCCTTAAATTTATTTATCTATTTATTCATTCGACTTGAGTTCATGCAGAATCTTTAGAATTCGTTTTGTTTCCATGTTATATATATTGTACCCCGCTTTTACTCTAAATGGGAAGTATTTAAAATTTATAGCTCTGTCCGTTCGATCGTCTGTATGGCATTCTGTCTGTGGCAGTGCATTTCCGGTTATCATAGATTATAAATTTTACAGCGAACTTTTAAATAAAAAAATCCTGAGCCCTACTTAATTTTCATTTCTTTCATAAGCGATTGATAAAGCACTACTTCGTCCCTTCTGTTGCGGGTGATAAATCAACTTTTACACCAAGTGGGAGACACAAACTCATTGAATAATTCAATGCATGAGGTATTGTTTCAATATCATTTTGTTTTGCACTTTTAAATACATGTATGTACTTTAAATATGGCGTGTAAACCGCTCAATCATTAAACTTTTTTGTTATTTCTATTCAAAATTTTTTAATTCTTATTCTTAAACACACAATCTTTATTCAATAAAACATTATTTCTATTTGATAAGTTGATGTTTTACATAAAAAGTTATTCATACTCGATAAATTATCATTCTAATTCTAAAAGATGTTATGCTAAATCATTTTCCTAATGAACCTTCGGACTAGTGGGCCTTCGGACTTATGAACCTTCGAACTACTGTACCTTCAATTTAATGAACCTTTCGGTCACTGGGCAGACCCCCACGTCATGGTTTTAAGGTCAGAAGATAGCTTCGAGAACATTACTTAGATTGTACATTTTTTTTATACCCGATGTCTGTTTCTAAAAAGTATATTACTATTCTACATTGATTTGTCTTGATAAATTTGCACACATTCTCGCTGTTGAAACGAATAATAGATCTCATGGTACCCATCTCAACTAACGACATTGTTTATAAGCGATGAATTTTATTACATCACAGCTAGAACGTTCGGCTTTAGTTGAAATTAAACAAAATCCATACATTAGATTTCTGGGGAAAATACTAATTCAAGCAATTTTTCTATAGGATACCTAGAAGTTTCAAGGAATTTTAAGTACTTCGCTTTGAAATTCAAATTCTTGTAGGATTTAAACAAAACTCCCATACGATTTTAAAATCCGTTCGGAAATCTAAATAGCAGGAAAACTACCTATTCAAATTGAATTCCTATCGGATATACCTTTATCCGATACAAAATTCATGCAAGATTTTCAGAAAATGTTCCTTCGGAATTAATTCTTTCCATGGGATATTACTCTATAAAGGTAAATACTGTACATGTATTTCGCTTGTCAGGTGAGAAACTAAGTGGTTAAATACTCAATAGGCATCGGTCCATCACTTAACACATATGGATGATTACGAAACTGAATCTTAAGCAGGTGCAAAAATGATACCTTGGCTGTGGCATAATCATACGGCAGTGTTAGATACATTTATTTTTTAAATTGCAAACAACCTAATGTTGATGAGTGTTCGGACACAAGTCAAACCTTAAATATCTTTCAAGAAAACATTAAACCCATGTATCCAGTATACAGTTCTCTGTATTTGATAAGGTGGTAATGTGATTGTCTGTTCTCCATAACTGTTCTTCTAGTGTGCGCTTTTTAAAGTAACGAGTTGATCTACTTACGCATTTCCCGAGTTTCATTTTTTCCCTACGATATTCACATACATGTATACTTATTAATAAAATAATGTTATTGAACTTCTGTTCATTGACAATGTTAATTTCTATCTTTATATTTTATACTATGTTTCATAAAATAGATGTCAGAATAAGCTGCACTTAAACCTTGATACACAATCTTAATTAACCGGTAGTCGGGTACACGTATTTCAAATTAATTATGCATAGCTGTCCTCTATCAACTAATAAGCTGATAATTTCCAACCAGCTTAATATCACCGATCACTACTATGTTCATGTCCAAAATAAATACAGAGTGTCATACTGTAAACAAAAAAAAAATATTTTACGATGATTTATTGAACATATTAACCAACAGTAAAGAAAATTTCTCATGGATATGGACAATATAAAAATACACATTTTATACATAAGACATACATGTAGACTTATCACAGGCTTTAAATGAAGGAAGATGTCAACATGTAATTACCCATCTCTTTTAGTAGTAGTTTTAGTTGGGGGTTTTTTCATATAAGGTTAACATTATACACCTGTATACAGTAAGTATATATGATACAATATCACAGTATTTCATATCACAATTAGAAGTCATCACAGCTCAATAAAGATATATTTTGAAAGTCAAACAGCAAGACTAGTTATCTTGATATGAAATTTACCAGCTAAATCATTTGTTGGATAACGTAGTACTCTACATTTGGATGAAAAAAACCCAGCAAACTTAACGTCAATTTTATATGACTAGTCTTCAAAGCCAAAAATTGAATCCATTTCAAACCAGGAATCTTCAGTTCTCTTGAGTTTGGCCAGCTTTGAATTTTTCTTCTGATTCTTCAGCCTCTCTTTGGGAGAAGTCAGGAAGAACTTTCCTTGAGGTTTAGATGGGGCCTTTCTGATATTCTGAGATTTCTCTGATGAAGCAGTCTAAAAGTAAGGAGCATTATTCTGTACATTCTTTCCAATCTCTTTTTCTAAACCCATTAATAAATTATCAAGTTATTTTTCTAAATAAAAGTAAATATATAATTCATATGGTTGCACACAGATTTAAAGCTTAATATAAACAAGATATCTGTGAGCCAATGCTCACTAGTGATACCCCCGCTCTGATGTGAATATGCAAAATAAGCAAAGTCGACATTTAACAGAAAGCTGGCATCTGATTGGTACAGAAATATATCCCACAATATGGCATGCCTAAACAAATAGTGTGTTAAAATTTCAAGCATCTGCGATAAATAGCTGCTGAGAAAACTTTGAGGAAAATTTGTTTGAAAATTTTGGCTAAAATAAACAAAGTACTCATTTAACAGGAAGTTGACGTCTGATTGGTACAAAAATATATCCCACGATATGGCATGCCTATACAAATACTGTGTAAAAATTTCAAGCATCTGCGATAAATAGTTGCTGAGAAATCTTTGAGGAAAATTTGCTTGAAAATTTTGGCTAAAATAAACAAAGTACTCATTTAACAGGAAGTTGACGTCCGATTGGTACAAAAATATATCCCATGATATGGCATGCCTTAACAAACACTGTGTACAAATTTCAAGCATCTGCGATAAATAGTTGCTGAGATAAATGCGACAGAAATTTTTGTTACGGACGGACAGACGGACAGACAGACAGACAGACACACAAGGGTAAAACAGTATACCCCCTCTCCTTCGAAGCGGGGGTATAATAAATGGATGTATATGAATTATACCTTCTCATTGTCATCATCATTCTTTTGAGTTCTAATTACTTCTTTCTTTCCTTTTGTCTGTTTTAATCAAACACATTAAGTTTTAAGAAGTTGTTTTTTTTTTTAATTTATGCATTGCTATGCAAGATGTAGTACTAGTAATTATCATTATGAAAGAGGAAAAACAATAATCAAGCTTTATAATTAAAGTTACTTGATTTGTGGCTGCTGAAGCCCTTGGTACACGATTCAGCTGCAGCTGTTTGGGATTGCGTGGGTAGTTGTCATCACTATCATCATCACTTTCACTGTCCAGAGTCCGGTCAGGCGTTTTCACCCTTGGAGATGGTTTCAAAAGTAATGGGGTCATCTTGGGAGTTGTTGATTTAAGTCGACTCTCTATTTCATTTATCTGTTAAAAAATCAATTTCTATTTTGTAATTGTTGATATAACATATATTCAATATTAATCATCTTTAAGATGTATACACTAACATGTACATGTATATACACAAACTGACATTTGTAATCCTTTTAAACATCACAAATTTTATTTGATAATACCATAGCTGCAGCCATAAATTTCAAAATTAAAATCATACATTAAAAGGAAGAATTTTACCTCAACCTCCATCATCTCTGAAGATGAAGAATCAGAACCATTTTCATCATCAGATGCAAAAACCACCCTCCTCTTTTTGACAATTGAATTTCCGCTCTCTGCTTTCAGAATACTCCTCTGAGGGGTCTTCAGAGTCTTGTTTGCAGTAGGACTTGGTCTTTTGATATTTTGTTTATTCTGACTTAATGGAGTGTACTTTGGAGTAGTGCACTGTTTCTGAGTTAAAAAAAAAAGGAAATTCTTGAAAACTATTTTTGTATAAAGCAAATTCAGCAAACTTCTTTTTCTTTTTCCCTTAACATTAAAACTATTTGCATTTCTGTTTCACTTGAACAGTGGATATACATTACAAAATCAATTTACTCACTGTAACTTTAGGTGTCATCTTGATATTGCTCACTTTAGTTACAGCTTCATCTTCATAAGAAACATTGGAAACATTGGGGGTGGATGGAACATTTTCTTTAAAGGACTGATTGCCATATGACTTTTTCTTAAGCTTTAAAGATGAATTTGGTTCTCTTTTCTCTACTTTCAGGTCATTTATCTTTGTCATCAATTCCTGTATTTCTGATTCCTGCAAAAGATATCAATACCATTTCAATAATACACAAAAAGCCTTGGGAAAAATTGCCCCAAATAGTTAACAAAGTACAAATTATATTTTACCTTATCATGCAAGTCATTTTCAAATCTCCTCAGTTTTGCCTTGTAGTCTTTGTTCTCTTTTTCTGCATTAGTCTGGGAATTTTTTTTTTCAAAAGAGTTATCAGCATTTTGCTACACTTAAAATGTACACACAATATATATTTATGTCACACAAATTAATGCATATACAAGTATTGTATCAAATAAAAAAAAAATCATATGATAAAACAATTTTGCTTTATTATTTGAAATGAAATAACTAAAATAAACCTAATAAAATTGAGCTTTAAGATTGACTGATGGTTTGAAGTCTGATAGGAGTAAAACAGCAATCATAAAATAATTTTCATTGTTAATATGTTCCAATAAATTGTTTCAATTTTATACCATATCCTCTTCACAAGATTCCACTTTTCTTTTCAACAGGTCGATTTCAGATTGCAATTGTGTCAACTCTGTATCTTTCTGTGTATTGTAAAAACAATGTCGAATTAATACACAAGACACACAGTAAATAGGAAAAAATTATATATTACATGTGAGTATACACAAATTCAGGAACATTTACTCATCATGGTTTTAATTGTAATATACCTTATCAATGCTATCTTCAAATTTCTTTTCTCTTATATGCAAGTCTTCATTTTCTCTTTGTAAAGACTTCTGTTTTTAAAAATTACACACAAAAATGAATGTCATGCTTTTTTTAAAAACTCAGAATATAAAAAAATTACTTGAATTAAAGTACATGCATGTACCAATTCATGGATTTACGGGTTAAAGATTGACAATCTTTAAAGCCACAATGAACATAGCTGAGGTGCAAAATTTGTTCACTCCCTACAGTGTACATTTTAAATGCACTACTTTCAACCATAAAGTGTAATTTTTTTACTCACCACACTTTCATTAGAAGTGTTCAGAAGAATTTGCATTTGCTCCATTTCATTCTGAAGTTCAAGCACAGCTGCATCATTCTGTTATAGAAAAAAAAAGGTTACCAGGTATTGCACCGACAAGCAAACAAAATACGAAAACAATGCAGATTTACTCTATTGTATATTTTCTGGTCAATCATCGACATTGTACCTCAGTCTTTGATATGTCTTTGTGTCTACTGATTTCTTTCTTTAGATTCTCTATTTCCTTGTCTTTGCCCTCCACAAGTTTTGCATTGGTTTGGTGGAACTTCTCCATGGTTGACATCAGCTCCTGTATTTCATGTTCACATCTCTTCTCTGTGACCTCCTTCTCCTTCAGCATGTCATCAAACTGTTTCTTCATGTCCTTGACCTTTAATACAATGTATGCAATAAAGAATTGAATTATATTGTGATTTGTATAACTTTATTTGTAAAGTATAATTGAAAAACAAGCTAAACATCTAGAATCATAACGCACAAATAAAAGCAACATATTTTATATTAATCCATAAAAACTGAATGTCTGATAGTCACAATAGACCAATATCATATGTACCTCCTTTTTGGCATCTTTGGTGAAGTTTTTCTCTTTCTCCATGCTAACCCTTAATTCCTCACATGCAGCCTGCAGTTCTTGTAATTCTACATGACATTTGTCTTTTTCGCCCGTCAGTTCCTCAATTTCTTTGTCCCGATTCTCATTTGCTTTTGTTTGAGAAGTTAATTTGGATTTCAAGCTTCTAATCTAATGCAGATAAAGTACATAAAACTTTTGTCACAATTAAAATGGTATTTATAAATTAAAGTATTTTTTATGCTCAATTCCTGAATAATTCATATATGCAACATTTTTCCCAAATAATCATATTGTATTAATTACATCAATTCTGACAGTTGATTACCTCTTTTTCCAGTTCCTTAGAATGTTTATTTTTAGCAGAAAGATCATCCTTAAGACTCTTCATTTTCTGTTCTAGCTTTCCAGTTTCCTTTGACATTGTTTCTAATTCTCCATTTAGATTCTTGTCCTGATCAAATCACAATAAATTCATTACATGAGGGGTTAAAAATACAGTTGAAAGAAAACAAAAAAACTTTTTTTTTATACCTGTTCTTCTTTCTCCGATTTTAAAGCTTCATTTTCTTCCAATGCAATATCCAGCTCTTTCTGTGCATTTTCAAGTTTTTCTCTAAAGGTAGAATTCATGTTGAAGTACTGTGTATCATTTCTTACTAATCCACAATTAAAATGATAGATTAACATTGAAGTGCAGATATTTTTATATTTGAATGGCATTTCACTTACTCATATTGCATTTCAGCTTCTTTAAACTTTTCTATCTGACTCTGTAAGACTTTGTCTTTTTTTGAAAGAGACTAAAATGAAACCAAATATATAAATTCAAAGAGGATAAAACCCATTTTATTAAGTAGAATTAACGAAGATTTAGATGATTTGACTTGTGGATAATAGTTAACATGAATCTCTTCTACATTTAAGGATAACAAATCATTGAATCATGCAAATGTATCTTGTAAAACCAAACCATTTCTAAAATCTATGAAACACATTAAATCAGTAACAACTCAAAAAACTCTCTTATCTACACACATGTATAATTTTATAAATATGCATTTACATACCTTGACTTCCTTATTTAGTTGATTGATCTCAAATTTATTGTTATCTACTTCTGAATTGAGGCTCAATATCAGTTTCTCATCTTCTTTGATTTTCAAATGTAGGTTCTCGTTCACTTTCCTAAAATTTTAATCATCAATTCAACCAACAAAATGTAACTATCCAAAAAAAAATAAAAATAAAATAAAAACACTTTAATTATGGTTCTTTATAGTATTAAGAACATAGAGCATGTACTGCATTTTAAACAGGCTAAAGCTATTTTAACATTAATATCAATTTCTTTTCAACACCCAGTTTGAATATAAATTGATCTATATATCATAAATACCTTTCATCGTCCAGCATCTTTGAAATATTTGCAAGTTCCTCAGATTGTGCTGAAGAAGCATCCATCTTCTCTGCATATAATTTTCTTATATCTTGAAATTTTGCCTTGAAAATTATTTCAAAATCAATTTAATTCACTATCATTTATAGCATGAATAAGACTTACTTATCTATACTACTATATTAAAATAATAGACTCGAATTTTTGGGCTTTAATACCGAGAAATCGGAGAAGTACTGTCTTTTGTTTTATATATTTTAAACATCATTGGTACTTGAAGATTACCAATTTGTTTTTATTTTTCCTCAATCATGCTTCGCTAATTAATAATCAACAAAAATTCTTTTAAAAAATCTGGAAATCACTTGGATTTTTTGGATTTTACAATCTTGCACATGCGCATTACATTCACGCTTAATCACGGCAGGCTCTTTAGTTCATGTTTCCACAATATCACATTTGCATGGATAAACTCAGAAACGATAATACAAATACGTGTAAATTTTCATTGGAAATTTGCTATATATTCTGTTCATCAAAGAAAATACGGGAGATAACTCTAACTCAGTGCATTTAATATGAAAAATCCCGAGAATTCCGACTGTCAACATGGTGTGAAAAAAAAGTTGGTGAAAAAGTGTTGAATTCTTCATTAATGTGAAATAAACTTTCAGATGATAGGTATTTACAGCCTCAAAATGGTTTGTTATGAATAATTTGACTGTTATTTTCAATGCAGTTTCATTAATTTTCTCCAAAAATCGTTTCGGAGCGATTCTGCAATTTTTTGCTACATTACGGGTATATGGGAGGCATTTTAACTGTGGTGAAGGCCTGTCCCGAGACACAGTTAGATTATTCTAATTAAGCAGAGTGTACTGAAATTATTAATAGCATTATTATATGTAGGCCTAAAGCTTGGTTATGTTAATGTCAACAATACGGTATGTCGATGTATTTATTTCGTAAATTTCCGATATCATATATGCAATTTCAACCCGTGCACGCACGGGTCAAAGTCTAGTTAATATTTAATTGCACAAAAGCTCATTTCAAATTCTTTTTCAACTGTGATTATATATGACATTGTATCAAATATATCAGAAATTATACTTCTCTTGCAAGGACTTCTTGATTCAGTGCATCTAACTCTTCTTTGATTTTCTTCTTTTCTTCTAATAACAGTTCATAACTGTTGTTAAGACTCTGCAATTCAGTCTACAAACAAATTCAATTATAATGTACATGTTTGTTCAAACACTAGAAAAAAAGATATCAATATAATTCTTTTACCTGGTAAGTAACATATTACTGTAATTTTTTAAATTCCAAAGTGTTTACAAGTTTTAAGATACCTGGTGGTCAAAGTTTTCTCCCTTGTATTTTGCTAATTCTGAACTTAGTTCTCCTATTTCAGCTGTTAAGGATGCTTTTTCTATTACAAGCATTTCTTTTTCTTGAATAATGGCAGTCTTGAATTATAATAAAATTAAAGATGATCATCATACAAGTTTACAATTGTAAAGAAGTGAATAAAACATTCTATGAGTTTTTGAGTCTGTATATGAAATTTTTTTTTAATTCATGGTTCTATAATAAGATTTGGGTTTCTAATTTTTTTTTTTTTTTACATCTTTTAATTGTACTGATAGAGTCTCTTAATTACAGAAACTATAACTGATCAAATTACAATATGGTAATTTTGATTTAACTTCAAACAGAAAACAAAATTATCTTTACCTTTTCTCCAAATATTTCTTGAATTTTACTTTCAACCTCACTTTTCTCCATAGTTAAAATATCTGCAAATGGGTAAAATCACATTTAACCCATACGTTATATACCCATGATAGGTTACAAATAAAATATATCATACATGCAATGTAGTTTAGTACAACACAAGTACCTTTTGCACTCTTTAAATCTTCCACCAAGTGTTCCATTGTCCTCAGGGAAGTCTCTAGTTCCAACACCCTGTAAAAAAATGGTTGTTATATATCTCAGTTTAACAATTTTCATCAGAAGACTTTGAGCAAGTTCGATCAAGTTGTAGATCAACTTAAATGAGATCAAACTCACTTAAGTCTGTGTAAAATGAAACCATGGTTCTACCAGCGGTGAGACTCTGGTCAAGTTAGTTTTAAGATAGCGGAGGAAAGCAAAACCTCCAAATTTTGCTTTTATAAAATCAGCATAACTTCCTTTTAGCACACACACATAGAATTAAATGCATTAACATGATATATATTGTCCTTCCCTTTTAATGAACAATAAAACTATGATTATCAATTGACCTCTTTCTCATTATAACCAGACATCAATCAATATGTGCATGTTCAAACATGACATGAGCAACATAAGTTTTCCTTACTACTGTGGTAACAACTCAAGTGACCTAGACAACATTGAGATGGTGACTATCTCAAAGGGCCCCACTTAAATAATGGACAATAGGATGAAAAGCATTTCAGAGAATTTTGCTTTGACCTTTAACTTAGAAATTTTCCTATAACTAGAAATTTTTCAGCTGGCACAGAACTTTTAATTCAATCGCATTACCCTTTCATACAGGCATTTCTGTACAACCTGAGCCAGATTAAGCAAATGGAAAATAATATACAGTCTAAAATTGATTTAAAAGTTTTAGACACATTGACTTGGTTCAAAGTCACTGCACACTATTAACCAAAAAGCACTGTTTATGTGAAGTATGAGCCAAATGGAGCTAAGTGGAGAGTATATATGCTCTTGAAAAAGGAATTTTGTGTTATCTGATATGACCTTCACCTACAAACATCATTCAAGGTTACTGCATACCCTTTGATCAAAGGCACCCTGTGGGTGAAGTATAAGGCAGATTGGACCAAATAGAGAGAAGATATGCTCTGGACAAGGATTTTTCATATAATGCTGCTTTGACCTTCATATTTGATCTTGAAACATGGTTCAAGGTCACTGCATACCCTTTACTCAAAAGCTTTGTTTAAATGAAGTATGAGCCAAATAGGGCTAAGTGGAGCCAGATTGGACCAATGAGAGAGAAGGTATGCTCCGAACAAGGAGGATTTTTCATATAATTCTGCTATGACCTTAACCTTGGACCTAGAAACATAGTTCAATGTCACTGCACACCCTTTACCCAAAGGCACTCTGTGGTTGAAGTATGAGCAAGATTGGGCCATAAGAAGAAAAGATCTGGACAGGAGATCTCAGACGGCCAGACGTACGGAAGGACGGAATGATGGATGGCTGGAAAGACTGACGGATGGACCCGCAGGGCGGGGCCCTTATAAATCAAACTCATCATTTCTTTAAGAATTCAAAGTATGATATTACCTTGACCTCTCTTTATCCAATGCACAGGTTAAGTTCTCAAGATGACATCTTAGAGTATTTACTTCCTCATTGTATGTACATTTGTTTGTTTCAAACTTCTCCTTTAATAACAACTGACTGTTCTGGCTTTCTGCTAAAGATTTGCTTGTTTCTGTCAATTTTTCCTCTAATTTCCCATAATCTTCCTATTAAAATTTGACATTTAAAAAATGTTACAATAAATACATGACAGTAAAACATATAACGAAGTGCCAGGAACAGGCGATTTTGCTTCCTTATAAAAGTAGAACCATTTTAACAACAGCTTTGACTTTGGATAGTTGTGTCAAATGGCAATGTGACTTAGTCCTGTCTATTTCATTGCTAGCCACTCAGCCATGGCTCTTTGAAATCAACTAGATTTTCTGGTTTTGATCTAAGACCATGCAATCCGTGCATACATGTATTTCGCTTGAAACCAGTGTCATTTTTAACTTGTTTTGACGCAAGAAATAGATATTACGTCCTACCAAAAGTCCAAGGTCTTGTTAAAATGGTTCTAATTTGTTATATCCGTTAGTTTTACAATATGTTTAAAACCCACGGGGAATGAAAATTACTTTATTATAAGCATCAATTCATTATCAGTACGTTCACTATAAGCGTGCTTTACTGTATTGAGTTGTTTACCGTAAGATAATTAATTTTTTAATTCCGTAAAATTTAGAAAAAAATTTTTGGTTTTTTCTGATCCACTGCTATAAGTTATTTTGAAAAGTATAGATAAACTTATCTAACCATTATTTTATTCAGTCTTTCTCCAGATTCTGTGATACAGCTCTGTTTTTGTTCCAACTCACAATGCAAACTTCCTATCTCACTTTGCAATCCATCTTCGGCAAAAAATTTGAATAATACAAGTTCATGTAGTTATATATGAAACTTTGCAGTAAATAAAATGAGATTTGCTCAGCTGTACTAAAATTTCTACGTAATATATCATTTATCATTACTATTAAAAGTGTCAATTTATAGAATTTAAGTAATGAATGTACTTATCCATGCATGTGCCATGTATGTACATAAACTTTACAAATGGCATAACAGAGCCTTTTTCAGATGTATTTCAGTCCAAATTAATGCTAGTTGGACTTAAACAATACCTAAACATTATCAAAAGAGCCCCACTTTTTTTGATCGAACAAACTTTGAAAGTACCTGATCATTGACTTAAGGAACTTAGTTCAAAGACACTACACATCCTTTACAACTAGCTGGTACTCTTTGATTACTGATGTAATGACTTTAGTCAAGGGGGGGGGTTAAATTATGAGTCGGAAAAGGGCAGGGGGGGGGGTTGAAAATACAGAGGAATTAAACACAGTTTTGCTATGTCTTTCATTTGAATCAAAGATTAAATACATATCCTACACCCAAGAGCACACTATGGTGAAGTACATGTACAAAGCAAATGGGCTGAGGGAAGAAAAAATATGCTTTACACAAAGAAATTGCACAGATATCTACAATAACCTTGACCTCCAACCTAGAAACTTGTATCATAGGTCACTGAACACTCTTTAACCACAGTATCTTTTTTGGGTGAACCAGATGGGCCGGGGGAGAAACATTTTGCTAAAGGTGAAGATTTCAGTTCACAGAGATATTTTTTTAACTTGACCAAGATAATCCTAATTCATAAAGCCTGGCATTGTTGGTGAAAGCAAAGGGAAATGTTATCATTCAGAGAAGTGATATCAAAGGGAGGGACAAACTTATCAATGTAAGGTTCTTGCATGGCACTGAGCTGGGCTCTAATAACTATATAGATTTTGAACACATATTACCTATCACAGAGTTCATTTTATGTATTTGATCTTCATTCTTGCAGAGTTCTGCTCTGACATCACGAATCTCATCATCTTTCTCATCACACTGTTTCATCAACTCATTCAACTGTTAATGAACAATGATAATCTAGTGTAAGATATACTACATATTATAAAAATTAATTAAAACTCTTTACTATAGCAATAAAAATATTCCTTAGAGCTGAACACTACTCGTACGTAAAAGGCATTGTGATACCTACAACCCTATTTAAGCTGCGGACCTCTTAAAGGTTTAAAGTATTCGCTGTAGGGGTCTCACCTGTGTGGACGTACATCTTGTGTTACTCAGTAGCAATGAAATTATCAAAATTTACGTACTTGTTCCAAGCCAGGAGAAAAGTAGCATCAAATATACAGGTCAATGCATTATTTAAAAACAGAAAATGCACACATAAAAACAAGGAATAAATTAAGGCACAAAATCTAAGACCATGAAAGGAATACCAAACGTCAGCCATGAGTTTCGTTGTGTAATCAGGTGTAAAGTAATCAAAGGGTTTTTATACCTGTGTAATTGTGCCAGTATTATTATGAGTAGTATTCAGCTTGAAAATGAACATCTATGTTAGTTTGAAGCATTCAAAAAGAATTCTTACTGTGGTTTTCATTTCCTCTTTCTGATTTTTTAGTTCTACTTGCAATTCTTCTCTTTTATTCAACTCTGCTGTCACTTCAGAATCAATAAAAAATTCACACATCATGAACAAAACAGGAAATGCATGCATATAATTACTAGTAAGTAAAGTATACAGTCAAACTTCGTTATCTCGAAGTAGATGGGACTGCTTAAAAACTTTGAGATATCCGAGTATTTGAGATATTGAGGGTAAAATACTTAAAGAATAATTATTTGTTAGTTTTTGGGACTTACAAATCACTTCAACATATCAATTGTATTCGAGATATCAGTGTTTGAGATATCAAAGTTCAACTGTATTTATCAATCCAGGCTCATAGACTTAATATATGTGCAATATAAAACATAACTCACATTTCTCAGTTAATTCTTCTTTTTCTTTCCTCGATGTAATATCAAGGCCATTAAACTTCTCAGACAATTCCTTAAATTAAATATGATTATACAGAAAAAATATCTTAAAAATAAATTAAAATGACTACTGTACCATAAAATTGACTGACTGAGATAAATAATCAACACTATAAATATAATTGACATATAAATGTAACATGTAATCAACTGTACATTTTGTAATTTGATATTGTATCAATTCATATTTTGTTATTAAATATACTTCAAATTGTTTAACATGTTGCTTTTCAAGGTATTTCAGCTCAGTTCTCTCTGTTTCACCTAAAAAAAAAAATGCACCAAGTATATTTAAGATTTTCTTAAGATTTGTAAGGTTCAAATTATCAAAAACATCCACATTCAACATTGTATGATGTAAAAGGCAAGATGAGACTTACACTTTTGTAATCGTTCTTCAGTTGCAGCTGAATGGTCTTTAAGAAGGTTACACATTTCTCTTGTTGCATTTATCCTGAAAAAGGTAAACTTGACGTGTTACAATATATTTTGCATTTAATTAAATCTAATTAAAAATAAAAGGAAGAATTTTGGGTTCATGCACACTGTTGGTTTTATGAATAAAATTTTATGGGGCAGAACTTTTCAAAATTCATCCCAATTTGGAAATTTTGAAAAAGTATGTAAACAGCATACAAAGTACCTGTGGAGAATTTCCTCTCTACTGCTAATTTCTTCTTGAAGTCGGAGACTAAGGCTTTCATTTTGAAGCTATACAAAATAAATTGTGAACATGATCGCAATCTATTATTCATCCATTAAACTTGTGATTTTAACATACCTGTTAATTAACCTTTTGAAGCTGCTACGTAAGAGAATCTCCCATACATATCAACTTAACTTACGGTAAATTTATAGGAGATTTTGCGTCAACAACATTTCTCAAATAAAAACTTATTTTATAATTTTTTCATAATTTGCATTAGTTTTGAATAGAATTTTATCCATGATTGCCAATTTGGAGGGACAGCTTGCTTTAGTTAATGCCTTCAGAATTTCAGTTTTTCGTTTGCTTAGTTCAAACCAGGGAGCAAATTAATTGTGTCACTTAATAGTCAATAGTATACTACTTGTAGTAACTGAGTTTATAGTATTATCAAAAGTTCACCTGAAGCTCAAGGATTGACTTTCTTAGGTTCTCAATGGTATGGGTAGCTTCTTTGATTTTCTTGTCCTTCAAAATAGAATTTGGTAGACCTCATCAAACTTTTTCACTGATTTTTTTTTTTAACACATATAAATGTAAATAGTTCTAAACATAATCAACTAAAGTGCTAAAATGAATTGTTTTGAACTGATCAAACTCACTAACAATTTACGTTTAGCAGATGCTTAATTCATATTGTAAAACCTACTTTTTGCTTGATCTCTATTTCAGTTTGGACTTTCCATTTCCTGATGCGATCAGCTTCCTGCTGTAGTTTGACATGTAGAGAGGAGATTCTCTCATTGCTCTGACCCTGTTCTTGCTGCTGAGACTGTTCATTTTCTGCATCATAGCATGTAAAGATGACACGTTTTATAAATTTATGTACTATAAAATTCACTGGCCATGCATATCTTATATTATAAAAATTAAATCAAATATCGCCATGTAATGGACATATATTTTTTGTATTTATGTATTTATTATATCTTAAGGACGAAGGACCTAACTCGGTTTTCGCAGATATATCGCGCACCTAAAAGGAGTGATTGTTACGTACATCGAATTCTCAATATTACGTCACAATCACTAAAACTCAAAGAAAAATTGCTTATGACGCAATATAGAGCTGTTCAACGTCATCAATACACACTTTAATATTGCATGTAGTGGGCGACCTTGCTATTATTTAACATGCACAGATTTTGTTAGGGAATGTCAAAGTTCTGTACAAAGATTATTTAACAGAGTTTGAGTCAGTGAACAAATCATTTACATTTCGATCTGCATCACTACTTGTATCGAAAAAATATAGTAAAACCGTCCCTGTGCTTAAGGTTTGAAGTATTTTATTTTAAAAAAAAATGTATAGCAAACTCTTTAGTCTTATAGTTCTTTGCTTTCATAAATCAACTTTGAAATGATGTACAAAACTTTTTCTTAGAGTTTGCGCAGTACTTTTCGTGAAAAATTGAAGAAAATTAACGTTATATCGCACATTGACATGTGCCCTCGAAAAAACAAATTCAATGACATGGTCATTTTTTTAAAGATATTAATTCAAAATCATCATATAAGTATCATATTTTATTTTGGATAGAAAATCTATTGCAGAATTTTCTTAAAATTATTTTTTCTCTTACAATAATGCTTTTCTCCATTATGTTCAATTGAAAAAGAAAAGTAATACACACAATTTTTGTAATGGTCCCTACTAAAAATCTCATTCGATTTTCATCTTATTTTTTGATTGCCCATACAAAAAAAAGTTATACTTAGTCATAACTTTTCTGTAACTAAAGTGTAACTTTTTTGTACCCGAAATTTAGGTACAGAAAAGTTATAACTTTTTTGTACCTATATTGGACTTAAACTTTTGGCACTATAACTAAAATGTACCTACATGGAACTTAGAAATTTCTCAGTATAACTAAAATGTACCTACGTTGAACTTAGAAATTTCTCAGTATAACTAAAATGTACCTACATTGAACTTAGAAATTTCTCAGTATAACTAAAATGTACCTACATTGAACTTAGAAACTTTCAGTATAACTAAAATGTACCTACATTGAACTTTGTCATTTAGTGTAATATTGCATCAACATCACATTGATTTTTTGCAGTAAATGCCGTTTGGACATAATTTTTTTAGTGTCTTATCCAAAATATTCAAGTCTAAAGTAGACTTTTTTCCCAATAAATATAAAGATAAATATAAAATATAGTTATAACTTGTCTTTTTTTTTTTTAATCACCGTAAGTGTTGGGGGGGGGGTACAAGTTGGTATCACACACTGGGTAGTTAAAATCACTAAGATTAGTTTTAAAAACAATGACATAACCATCCAGTTCATCAATTGCAACAAAAACACCTGTCCAAAATTCCATTGTTTTTATAAGACACGAAACACAGGAAATCACTTTCCGCCTGAACGCACACACATCCTAGGTTAACAGTAAAGGGTGTCTAAAGAGGTCATGATTAGTCCGTGCTGTGTTGACACTGATGTTTGTTTAAGATAAAAAGTTCTATGCAGAAGTTATTGTGTGTGTTTTGATCAGTAGAAATTTTTATTTTGCTTCTCAGCCTCTGCAAGTATATTAGTTTGTTACGTGTCTGTTGAACATCATAAGACATTCATAATTTCGTTTTTAACAGTTAAATACTAAGAGGCAGCATAAACTTTATATTATCACTGAACAAACTTCAAAAAGTAACCAGTAGGCCTACCCCATGAATGACGGAATAGAGTAGATCTCTTGAAATTGATTCAGAATTTTCCCATAAACATCGAATGCATGCGAAAGAATGGGGTAGGAGAGGGGGACTGGTGGTATTGTTTGTTATGATGAGATGTATTCACATGGGCTTATAAATTCACATACATGTATTTGATTAATAGAAATGTTAACAAAAGAACAGTGTTGCTATTTCCATCTGTTTTTTTCCCTGCACTAACTCCTATCGTAATTTATAACAGGACATGGCTAAAGACTCTGCTGTTTACTTTGTGATATAAATGTTTTATTAAAAACGATGTTATAATTGTTGGTTTAACATATTCATCGCTTGAAAAATGCATTGGTATTTAAATGCATACAGATTTTAAATTTCCCTCATGTTGAAAAAATTATTCAAAATGGCGGCTCTTGAGACCGGAAATGCCGAGTTTTGATGATCGGTTAATAAACTAAGAGGTTGTATTGAAAGAAAATATTACTTAAATTTATTTTATTAAAATGCAGAATTCTTACGATAATATTTAGTAAATAATATTGTGTTTTAACTAAAAGTATTTTAAAGATTTCTTCCGGTATTAATCGTGTCTGTAACGTGATTGGTCAAAATTTCAAATTTTGATTACCGTGAATTCTGATTGGCCGATTGCCATTCCGCCATAAAATTTTGAAATGGGCAAAGGAGACAGGAGCTGTTTTGAAGTTTTCCCTGATTTATTCAAGAAATATGCAGAATTACAGCTTCTTGTATGTAGTGATGAGACTGCAAGCAGTCTTTTCATAAAGATATACATTTATATGACCTGGATAATATGGCTTTACTTGTGGAGGACCATTTCAATTCAGGGTAAGTCTAATATACAAACGAGTCATTTTAAACAGAATGTTAAATAAATCATTTTTGTTTGCTCATTTCAATTTTCAGATTATTATTATGTACTTGGAAATGAATCCCATTTTGAATATTTCTAGAATTTTCATAAGAAGTGCATGATTTAATTATCTATTTACAAAAAACTATGCAGGCATGATCACTGATGATATACATTCTATAATCAAATTATGGCCGATTTTTTTTTTTTAAATGGTATCATTGTTTTGCAGAAAAATCCCAACTAAGTCCAGCAGACTGTACACCAGATTGAAGACACATCATTAATAAAAGATTAGAAAAGTAAGTGTCTGTATTTATCAAGTATTTAAAAATAAGATATACAGATTTTACCAAATATATATTGTATATTTATTAGTAAAATAAATTATTGTAAATCAGAGCATACAATGGCAACTGCTGTAAATTTTTTTTCAATGTTACTGATATTTAACTACAATTTATGCTACATATATTGAAAATTGTCAAACAGTATCATGTTTCAAATATTATTGCATTCTTTTAGATTGATAGAGGACAAGGATAATATCATGAAGGAGATCAAGTGCAGTCCTTCCCATAGAAATACATGCAGCGGTATGTTAAAAGAAGCCAGTTTTCACCTGCCAGATGCTGGTCACATATATATTCAACATGGGTATGCTATATAATTTTCTGTTTTATGTAAAAGTTGTCAATGATTTTAACAGTTTAACAGTTACTATGTAAGTAATGTAGTAAGAAATTGCCATAATAAAACATTCTTTTTTATACATTTTAGGAACAGATTCAAGAAACAGATCCGGTTGTTTGCTGATAAATTACTGCAGGTCATTGATATCTAAAACCCGGACTGTTTTGAAAATCACTAGCATGTTAGGAACCTTAAAAACATGTTTTATAAGAGTTGTGGTCAATTTTTGGTTTACATAAAATAATGTTTTTCAAACTTTCTTTTCAAATTTAGTAAGAACATTTGACATACATGTAATCCCAAATGCTTTTATGTTAGATTATTGCTTTAAATCATTTCCAAAACTTACAAATAGGGTCTGTAATAGTTTGTGATGGTGTATGATTTCACTTGTTGAGTGATTTCTATCTCCTTGCAAAGGCTTGGGGATAGAAATCACATAACTTAATTATTTGATAAAAACCATTTAACATCACAAACCATGAGATATTCTCTTTATCAAATGTTTTAATCATGATTTATTACTTCTTGAATAGAATTTTCCATGCAATACTTTGGAATGCCATTTCAAAAGAAAAACTTAAAATCCCTTGTGACATTGTCACAGTGTAATGTCAAAAATACATTACACAGTGATATCCACAAAATATTGAGCTTACAATCTGATTATTATTTGAACAATCAAGTGCTTTATTTGGTAAGGCCATTCCAAGGTTTTTCTATGTTTAGCGTCCGCGGACGGATTGGTTTTGAGATGTAACAATAAAAAAAAAACCACAATCATTTTTCATAAAATTATATCACTTTTTCATATGTCGGGCTTGGAATCGCATTTTTAAATCGAATCGGAAATCAAATATTCATAATAACAACATTCAAAATGGAAACCATAGTGGTTATTTATTATTTTTGTATTTTTGTTACAAATTGAAGAAAATGCTTAAAAATATATTATAAATTTTATTTTGTTGAACTTTTAAAGTTGTGTGTTTTTTCTAAGGTTTGTGGTTTTTTTCCTGATAGAAAGATAGGTTTTTGAGTTTTGGGTGGATGGTAAACAAAGAAAAAACTTGCAATGGCCTAATTTATGATGGATATGATTCTAAATGTGGCGACATTGCAGAAAAAATACATAACCTGCATTAGTGGGTTAGGTATTCTTAGTTCTTAATTTATTATAGGTTTTGACCAATCGATAAAAGGGGCGTGTAGATTTCAGTCTGGCTGTTTCTTTCGAGCTATGAATTAACTATAAATTTCCGTAAGAAATGGAGAAAAACATACTCGGTAGATGAAAATATAATTCGATAAACTCTATAACATATTGATTGACAAAAACAATGACTTATTGTGTACTTTTGCTTACATGAACAGATATGATTTTAAATTCCTATTCAAGAGCCAAAACAATTTGATGAAAAGTTCTTTGTGTCAACATAGGGGACTTTTTTTTCATCTGTATAACACCTGTACCTGGTTTTTTATTTACCTGAAGTTTATGATAAATATTTTGAGCCTACATCTGTAAATTTTCTGTGTAACTTTTCTGTACCTAAATGATAACTTTTATGTACCTAAATGATAACTTTTTTGTACCTACATCTATAACTTTTCTGTACCTAAAAGATAACTTTTCTGTAACTATATGTATAACTTTTCTGTACCTAAATCTATAACTTTTCTATACCTATATGTATAACTTTTCTGTACCTAAATCTATAACTTTTCTGTAACTATATGTATAACTTTTTTGTACCTAAATGATAACTTTTCTGTGCCTACATCTATAACTTTTCTGTACCTAAATGATAACTTTTCTGTAACTATATGTATAACTTTTCTGTACCTAAATGATAACTTTTCTGTAACTATATGTATAACTTTTCTGTACCTAAATGATAACTTTTCTGTAACTATATGTATAACTTTTTTGTACCTAAATGATAACTTTTCTGTAACTATATGTATAACTTTTTTGTACCTAAATGATAACTTTTCTGTAACTGAAATTTGTAACTTTTCTGTACCTAAATGATAACTTTTTTGTAACTATATGTATAACTTTTTTGTAACTAAATGATACCTTTTCTGTAACTAAAATTTGTAACTTTTTTGTACCTAAATGATAACTTTATTATAACTTTTTAATAACTTTTTTATACCTATTTTTATTTTATGGAAAAAATAAATTGTCAATAGTTACACTTTAGTTATGACTTTTTTGTACTTAAGCAAAAAGTTACAATATAGGTATAACTTTTTGATGCTAATTTGGAACCATAGTTGATCAGATGGTTCCAAATTGTGCTAACTTAGTTATGACTTTTTTGTAACTTTTTTAAGGGTTCATAGGTATAACTTTTTAGTGCTTTTTTTTGGTATGGGTGATTTTGATATATCTATAATAACTCTAACTCATATAAAAATTTCATAAAAATCCCTATTGTAGAAGTGAATTGGGTCTGCCGTCCTTAATAATTACCTTCAGTTTGTAAATCTATATCAAACCAATCTGTCATTTAAATAATATAAAAAAATGTTTAATGATCCAAGTGAGCTACATGTAGTCAAGCTAACAACTCAATATCAAGGGAGAAAACTCAACAAACATGGAAAATACAAGCATTAATGGACTTGATCATCACATAAATGTGGTTAACTAATAAATTGTATGGTATAAGACGTCAGGTACCTGTACTTTAATTAAGATTTATGTTTATCTAATGTTATTTTTGGATTGGTGATATAATAAACAAAGAGTATTCAAACTATATGTAGCTGAAGAAAAAGTAGAAAATAGGTTTCTGAAAGGACAGAGAGATGCAGGCACATACACATCAATTATAACCAGAACGCACAACAGAGTGGTTAAAGAGCAATGAGCTCTAAAGGCCAGTGTGTGGGAAAAAAGAATGAGCTGCATGAAGTACATAAACTATTGAGAAAAACGTAAAATTATTGACTGCATCCTATAGTGTCTGTCCCAAGATATTTATGCAGCACATTTGGACGATTTTTAATAAAAATCTACATACCTAAGAAAGAAGTGCAATTGAAACCAATGAAAGGAAAAATATGAAGATATCTTCATTGACAGGTTATAATTTTTTACTCGAAAACATTCACGGGAACGAAAACAGGTTTGTTACGGAGATTTATAATGGGGAATGTTTACATCTTTTCTCCATTCGGAAGTCACTCTGAATACCTCGCACAATTTTTCAACATTATCATCCGGGCTTGCTGCAATACAAAATCCCCGTAGACATCACATTTGTTACATGTAGCCGTGTATTGAAAAATGATAAGTTAAAGGGGGCGATTCAACTGAGAAATCTTGGAAATTTTTCATACTTTTGAATAAACATCGTTTGAACCCTGAGGTATTTATAAATATATAGAGTAATTAGGCAAAAAAGTGAATTGAGGATATCTTAATTAATTAATTGGGACAGAGTATATAGAATTCCTTTGCTCTATAGTAGACCTATGCCAAAAATTGTTAATACCTTTCCCTCAAAATTTAATTATGGTTCCATGAAGGCTATGGACTTTTTTTGAGTATTGCACAAACTTTGAATTTATTACTTATATTTGGCATACAAAAAATCAACAATTTATTATTAATTAACAACAAAAATTATGTAGCAGGTGATAAAAAATTAAAACTCTGTCTCAGATAATGTAGCAAAGAAACAGTATCATCGGTATGAACTTTGTAAGGTTTGAACTTTGTTGTACCTCTCACTTTACTAATCTGAAATTGTGCTGAATTTTGCTGGAACTTTGGATGCACTTGTGCCTGGGATGCCTGTGAAGTCTACGAAACAAATGGAATTTGTTTAGGTTTATTATTGATGAATTAAACTGTTAGAAAGACTTATTAAAAACTTTAACAATAAAAGTTACAAACTCTTAGCCTAAAATATTTACCTACCTCAAAACGGTTTTTTTCATTCACATTTTGTTCATTGAAGGAAAGGGGTTTAAAAAAGGGTTGCTGTTTTTCTCTCATTTGTTGCATCTTTATAAATTAAGTTGAAATCCCCACTTTTTTCGACGTTAACAAATTACATCTGAAAGTATATAAAATTCACCTTTCAAAGGCGCTCACTTTACTTAAAATCACAGTATGTTATCGTCACTTCCTAAGCTTACCTTCCATCGTCTGCTACGAATACTTCGGAACACCTCGCTTTACAGGATAAGCCAAAAATTTCTGCCCATTGTTTAGACGTAAATATTCGACTGAATTTTTTAGATTAGAATTTTTGAAGTACACCATATCAATCTTTACTAAATATAAAGTTTCAATCATAATTAACTTCTCGACAACTTTGACGAAATGCAGAACTCCATAGTTTGGTAATATTTTTTAGGCAACCCCGTAGTCTAATCCAATAGCGCCATCTGTAAACCGGAAGTGAAAGATAACTTCTTGAAAATGAAAACAATGACTTTTTGTCAACTTGAACTGTTGTTCTGTGAACGTTCTTACTGTGTAGTAGATGTGAATTACTAGTCTGTTTCAAAAGAATGTCGTTACAAATATCTGCAACGCGGTTTGCAGATTATTTTGTCGTATGTGGATTAGATACGAGCACAGGTCTCGAACCAGATCAGCTGTCGGGTAATCCTCAAATATAACCATGATTACTACACTTGTCGATTCTTAAAATACATTTCATTTACTTGAAATATTGTTCAGATGGTATTGTACAGTGTGCTGAAATGTACTCTTTATTTGAAAATTAATTATGTATTAATGTAACGTTTCATAAGTTTTTGTAATTATGTGTCAGAATGTTGTCAGAGTATTGTGTCTCTAACTATTAATAATGATAATATAACTCATTTTATTTTAATTGTTTTTGCTGTTTATTTTTCCAGGAGATAATTTACAGTGCCCACCACTTGACCGCCCATTTAAATCAAAAGTGCTACAACATGTTCCTGAAAATGTTCCATCGAACCCTTTTGATAAGACAGCTGTTGGAATGGTAAATATTAAGCTATAGAATAATTCTTTTTACCAGCGTAAATATTACAATATTACAAATGCACTAATCATTCTATTGCAATTTACTTCAACTATTTATTTAAATCTCTTTCACAATACAACAAAGGGAACAAGAAAAATAAAGGAATAATACATTTTTTGATTTGCACACATTATTGAATAAAGACATTGTTTCTTGGAAGTCGTTAAATGATACATCTACATGGTGAAAATTAAAAAATATAATTGCAACAATTGGTTTTTATTTTCAGCTGTGCATGCCACAAGGTCTTGGCTTTTGTACACAGAAAGAAACAAAACGACCAAGGTTCCATTCCTTTCTGATAACGAAAGAGGATGGATCTCGGGTGTTTGGGTCTGCCTTGACCTTTTATGAAGAGGTCAGGGACACAAAAATATGTGCTGCTATGCAGACTTTACAGCACATGTATCGTGCTCAACCAGAAGATGAGCATGAAGAAGAAAACCAGCCATCTTTACAGCTGCGCCGAAGTCCGAAAGTCACCAAACGATCTAGTCCCAGGCAGAGTGTCAAAGTCTTTGATTCTAAATCAGACACTCTCTATGTAACCAAGTGCTTATGTCTTATGACTCAGTATCCATTTGTCACAGCACAGAAAGAATATCTAAGACAACTGTATGAAGCTGTTGAGAAACCTCTAAAGTCTCACTTGCCATTAGAATGCTATGTTTACAATATACTGTTTGAGGTCCCCTTGCCACAGCCAGGACGGAGCATGAAGTTCTATGGGGTTTCAAGGCCAGTTTTTACACAGAGACCAAGTAAGTTTCAAATATTACATATAGTACAATAAAGTTCTTGAAATTTTTTGACATGTATGGTAGATATAATATAACTTTGAAATTGTATTTTTATGAACAGAAACACCTGCAAAGAAATATATTCGATAGTCTTGTGCATTGAGTTAAAACTTTTGTTTTAAATCATTTCAATCACCAGTAAATGTTTTTTATTGATAAGACTTGGATTGCTATTGATGATTTGCTTTTTTAAAATAAATACCGGTATTCATTTCATTAAAAAATCTTGGAGATTGATATTGAATTAAACATGTGCAACATGCATTATTCTATAGTTTCTATTACAACAATTACCCATGGTATGACTTTTTCTAAAGACTCATATAGGCTTATTTTGGGGTAAAGGCTAACATTTTTAACTGATAATAAAAATTAGGAATTGGGATATGTTTTGTTGGTTTATAAGTGCGCATGTGAACTTTTTATAAGTAAGAATCTTCACAGGATTTATTCCCATCATAAAGTGTAGACATTAATTAATGTGAACAGTCACAAAGTATGTATACCCTGATTAAAAAGATACTACACATTTTGAGTGTATGTATATCTACAGGTGTACAAAGATATGTAATTATACATTCCACATATTTTCAGTTTTCAAGTTTTGCCATTTATTGTTATGTTAAACATATCTTTTAATGACATGCAAGAATTTAAACATAGCTAGTGCTCAGCATTTTCAATTGTCAAATACACATACACACCTCTCCCCTAGCATGGCCCCATGTGTTTGTCTACTGTTTTATACCTATAGGACACAATGATAGCAATGTGAAAAAATAATCATAGCATGTGTGTTACAAGTTCTCTGCAAATGTCATGCAATAAACTGTACATGTATATTATATATATATATATCTGTATGTCTACTAGTACTAACTATTAAATGTATTGCTCATTTTCTAACAAGTGGACTGGAGGGAGGTTAAAGGTAAATACTAATGTTGTATATATCTCTGGTGTCAGAACTACCTCCCCAGTTTTGTATATATGGTAATTCAGTGTGCATATTTCTCATGTATAGTAAAATGCATGGAGCAAAGGGATAGGCTGAATGTTCAATATACAATTACTGCAAGAAATGTTTGTAAACGATATTGTGAATATAATAGCTTTGCATGTACTAGGGTGGAACATAAACTAATATTTAAGTCTGTGCGTATTTAGACAGAGCAGACATGCTTGGTGCCATTTATTACATTGTGTGTATATGTTTCATGCATTTTAAAATTTCAATTCTATTTTAAGAGATCATGGTAGATGTACATATAATGATGTAAATGTGTATTTAACTACATGAAGTTTTAATTTTTACATTAACAATGTATATATTTAAGTTTGCTCTTCATTTCAAAACTTCTATTGATGTATCATTAGGCATTACATGTGTATATTCATTCTAACAACTGACAACTTACAAACGTATTTAATGGTCTCCTGTTTCATTGAACATAATCCAAGAGTAATTTATGCATGTAATTTTATAATGACACAAAGCTATATCTTGTTATATAAGAGAATCTGATGAAATTTTTCAATCACTTATACATGTATCATCTAGCCTTATTCACATCAGTGTACTTTGTTTGCTCTGATGACTGGTTTTACTCTGTAGGTGTGAGTGAGCTCCCTTTGTTTGACTTCTCCCTCTGGGATTTGTGTCGCTTCCTGGAGGTCAAGGATCTGATTCTGTTGTTCACAAGTGTTCTCCTAGAACACCAGATTCTCCTGTACTCAAGTGGTAAGTTTGTATTGGTCAGTTTCATTGCAAAATAATAAATGTACCGGTAGTCGCAACAGATTTATGATTTGACCATCTATAGCATTTATTAACCCACTATTTGTTTTGATTTAGTGACATTCCAGAAATAGAACATTTTATAATGTCTATTGTGTAATTATAGGGATATTTTTAATGTCCTTAACAGTTACTTAGATAACCTTTTTTCCCCCCTATCTGAATGTAGATTACCACAAACTGATGACTGTAGCAGAGTGTATCAACGTGTTAACTTTCCCCTTCACCTGGCAGCATGTATATGTTCCTATACTGCCAGCATCTCTCACGCACTTTTTGGATGCCCCTGTACCTTTCATCATGGGCCTACACCATGGACGAGAAAAGCGTTCAGAACTGACTCTTCCAAGCGAGGTAAGATATCAGCTGGCAGTGTGCTGTATTGTATAACTCCATTGACCAAAGATAGTAGTCTTTCATTACAAAGACCTCCAGACCAGGTTCTTGGTTAACATCTTATTTTTCGAATGGTTGTGACATACATTAATGTGTGAAAATATACATCAGGCATAGACACGAGAGATCTGTTTAATTGATACAAACATCAGAATGTAGAATTTGATGTTTAATATTTCTTAAATATTTTTGAAGAATCGAAAAACGTTTTTGAAAAACTTCAGTATTTTGAAGAAAAAAACTGGTAACATTAGTAGAATGATGTACATGTATGTTAAATTTCTCATAAATTGAAAAGCAATACATGTATAAATTTTTACAATAATCTTTTTGGCTATTTTTTTATAGGCCAATATGTGTTTTGTGGACATTGATGACAAAACAGTAGATGTTCCAGAAGATTTACCTCCCTTCCCCCACCATCAGGAACTTAAGGAAGAGCTTGTAAGGGCAATTAACTTGTACAAAGTGTCCCTGGGTAAAGACTCGAGCAAAACACCCAGTCCCAAAAAGTCGGGGAGCAACAAGGAAGAATCCCCCATCAGTCGCAACGAGAGCTGGACCAACATGCCAGAGCGGATGGAAATCCTGAATCAAAGCGAGGCATTTGCGAAAATATCTGCCATTGCCAAGAAAACCGGTGTGTGGACTTCCATTGAAGAATTCTCCGACAAGTCCGAAAAGGAAAAAGACCTAGAAATCAAGGACTCCTCCTCCATGGGGCAGAGGCAGATCGATCATTTGAAGTTTAACAACATGATCAGAGAGATATTTCTCAACCACTTCCTCCATTTGTTTAGTTCCTATGAGACCTTTGTGATCCAGCCTACACAAGACATGGAATCTTGGCTGACTAACAGGGAAATCATGCAGAACTTTGACAAGGCAGCCTTCCTTAGTGACCAGCCAGAGGCTTATCTCCCTTTTATGTCCTCTTTTACGGAGACTCAGATGTTTGCGACACTGATTGATAACAAGATTCTGTGTCACTTTGACGAGATGGATCCAAATCTACGAGTTTTTGATTCACGACTAAAGATCCTCAGGGAACGACTTGGAGAATATATTACTCACACCTATAGTCCTTGCACTACAGTAGAAGATACAGGTTTGAAATTGATGCATTCAGATAGAATTATAGTAGTATATTTGTTCAGATTACAATCTGACCAGTCTGGAACTGTCAGGATGCTCAGAATGTTATTATTTTATTTAATATTCCATCTGAATATTTATATGTTAATTTTTTCATGTGTTAAAATGCACATGTGCACATAAATATGGCAAACAATATTTCACTCTTTTATAATTTGGGATGATGCACACATGATTTCACAGGAGATGTATTTTCAATGCTTACTAAGTCTACTAATTAATAGAGGTAAACACACCTAAATAAGAAGCTAAAATATACTGAAGATCACAAGATAAGCTTAGATAGGTTACTGAAAAAAGGATTACCGGTATTTAAATTATTTCAGAAAAAATGCTGGAGAAAAGAGTTGTGTACATAGATCATGTATCCCTCCGCCCACATGCTCTGGAGGACCTAACCAGTCCAGCCACTGTAGAGACGGGCTTCTTCCCACAGATTGAAACTGATGTCTTGAACGTCCAGATCACTCAACAGCCGTATGTATTGCTAGTTATGTAGTGATTCTTTCTTTATTGTGAATCAGATTATGTAAATGTTCTAGAATTACATGTGATGCAAATGAATTATATTACCTGCATAGGGATTCATGTATGTTTTTTGTGGTTGAAATTTTTGTAAGCTCATAATTGACTTATAAGATCACCACAAAACAGTTTTTAGAAAATGTTCTTAATATCTCATTTACAAATATTAATTACCCTAGTGCAATTTTGGTTTTATATGAAATCAACAGTTTTTATTAAAACGATTAAATCAGCATTATAGGTATTACTATGTAACTATTTATCATAAACAATTTGCCAGTGAAATTCTATAACAAAGAACTGACCATTTTTATTTGAAGAAGCAAGAGGGAGAGTGCCATGTGGAGAAGAAAGGACAGGTCCATGCAGCATTCTGAACACATAACACTGACCTCAGAGCAGAGAGAGGTAGTCATTCTGATCTAATTTCTAGAAATTATTAATACATAATTGATATTTTCTCTATTATGTTGCATTAGAAAATGAGAGAATTGGCATTGATTTGTTATTAAGTCTTCAAATTTACAACATGTATGATAGCTCCTCATTACATATGAATACATGAATTGGCTTTTAAACTTTCAGTACACTTTTATTATATGTTATATCATTTTAAGCAACTTTTGCAATGTTCATCCTTTTTAAAAATTTCATAAAGGTATTTAAATTTAAAGAATTGATGGACAGGTTTAATATTTTATTTTCCTATATCTTAATGTTTATCAGGATTGTGATCACACACTGTAACATTATTGTGCAATGTATTAAAAAAAATGAATGTGTGTATTGCAGTTTGTGTAGATATGAATTGTTATCAATGTTAGTCAGTTCCGCACAAATGATCTTTGCAGAAGTACCTTCAAGATGCCCGCCTCAAACACGTAAGACAACCCAAGCTGACGGACATGTCGGCTGCAGGGATGATGCAGACTAACTGGAAGTTTGTGGAGACGCTGCTGCAGGAAATCAAAAACAAGGTAAAAAGTCCGTCATAGATAGGTACAGGTTCCCGGGAGGCAAAAACTGTAAATATGAATTTTACATGTATCTTATCATGTTACCTTTGATGTTTAACAATTTTTCTTGTGAAATTGAAACTCACAAACTTGATTTTTGCAGTTAAGTACCGGGTATACACGTTATTTTTAGATACATTTTTCAATCAAACAATTTTTATTTTGGAATTGAAATACATGTACATGGTCTTCATTGTTTCATGTTTGATGGAAAAGCTGATTAAATATCTATTCATGTATTTAATATAGACCAAAAGAATGCTGGTGGAGAAAATGGGACACGAAGCAATAGAGTTAGGTCACGGGGACGCCAACATTAACGGTGTGGAGGAGAACACGATGATAGCCAGCCTGTGTGACATGTTGGAGAGGATCTGGTCACATGGCCTCCAGTCCAAGAAGGTGATCTTAGAGTCCCAGGGAGCAGTGTATCAGTCATAGCTCTATAGAATAAAACTAGGCTTTGTAGAATATGCACACAGTGAATACAAAGAATATATACATGTACATGCACATATGCATACAGTTTTAAAGAACTCAAACTTTTCTTCTTGTCAAATATTTTAGAATACCAGTAAATGCAAATACAGACCCAGATGTTTTCAAACTGTATGAAAAGTATACTTGTATCGGTTATTTATTTTGTAGAAGGTGTATCCTATTTTAATTTGTTAGACCAGAGCAGAAATTGTAACTCAGTTACACAGCATAAAGTGAACAAATTGGACTGTAATTTTGTTAATAATGAAACGATCTAATATTTTGCAGGGAAAGTCTGCCCTCTGGTCACATTTGTTGAGTTACCTTGAGCTTCAAGACTGTAACTATGGAAACCAGTGCCTTGACAGCAACAAACTGGCCCCACCAGGTAGGAGTCTCCTACACACACAAATGTACACTCATTAAAATAAAAAAATAAAAAATGTTAATATCCATTCATTGACAAATCTGTATACTCTATTTTAGATTTCTCTTGTTTGATGGGACTCACTTTAAATTTATTCATTCAAAATTAGAAAAATTCTATTGCTGAAGACTAAGTGACATGTACCGTTGAACTTCGATATCTCGATCACTGATATCTCGAATACATTTGATATGTCGAAGTGATTTGTAAGCCCCAACCACTAATTTTTTTAAGTATTTTACCCTTGATATCTCGAATACTCAGATATCTCGAAGTTTTTAAACAGTCCCATCTAGTTCGAGATAACGAAGTTTGACTATACTTGTACATGTATATGAGCTCATAGTTGTTGTTTGAATCAGATTGATAAGGAGCTTACAGATCCCTGTTTTATGTTTTAGTCCTACACTTACCTATTCGTAAGAGAACAAGAGTACAAATCATGTCCATTAGGTCATTGTACAATTGTTTATGCAGCAGTAAGTAAAATGAAGGAACTCGGAGACTTTTTGTGGTTTGTTTTGTTTTGTCAAATGTTTTACAGCTGCAGTATTGCCCGATTTTTTGTTAATTTTTTTCCTTTTAATAAATCTTTTCATGTAATTGTATTCAGAAAGAATTTCATTGTAATTTTGTTTGTTGCTGCTCCTTTTTTTCAAAATACAAGTTTTCAGTTTTTCATATTTAAAAATAGGATGGATTAAGTAGGTTAGAGAGAGAGAGAGAGAGAGAGAGAGAGATTGTCTCCTGATAAATAAGAAATAATCACTTAAAGGTTTTGCATGCAGCTGCTTTAGACTGTGTTCAATTGGATTTTCACATCTTTTGTCCTACTCTTTCAATGGAATTTATGAATATATATTGATGACCCTATCAAATTTAGTTCTTTGTTAGTAATAAAACCATATCATCTGGAAGATATTGATCTTAGTTTATTAAAGCAATACATGTCATAGGAAATTACCAGTAAACATTGTTTGGTACCACGATAAATTTTCCTCAATGATGCAATTAACAAATTACTTGGTATATACATGTATGTTCATCATGTTCATTGACTTTAAATTCTAATAAGTAAATGATTTTTAATTTTTATACTTTTTGTACTTTTACCTCAAAGAGCATTGGAATCACGCATCACGTATGTTTTCTATAATTTCTCTTACAATATCATTTGGCGAGCACTTGTAGATCTGCCTATCTTTCTACACAACTGGTGTGTTCAATGGATGTGTTCCCTTCTACCTTCCTCTATGGTTTGGTGTATTGTGTTCTGTGAACCTGTACATTTCTTTTTAGTTTACTTAAGCCTCATACATACTTGTGAGTGAGTTTTAAGATCACTCTTTGTCTAGAGCCT
The DNA here is from genome assembly GCA_020458035.1 of Magallana ariakensis. NCBI lineage: Eukaryota > Metazoa > Mollusca > Bivalvia > Ostreida > Ostreidae > Magallana > Magallana ariakensis. Next base: position 41,400,542 of record CM035812.1, on the reverse strand, counting down.
TTCTGTTTGTTGTTTCATTATCAACAAGATTAGTTTAATTTTAGTCAAACTTGACCCAATTCATTCTTTGTTAATGTGTATTTTTAAGTTAAGGAATAAGAAGGTCCAGTGCATCCTATGTTAGTTATTTTCCCATTATTTATTGGGGGGAAATAATAAAAATAGGATGGGTAAATTCAAAAATATATTGGAGGAATCCACAAAAGTTTTAGAAAATAATGTAACAATAAGAACAATTTTTTTTGAAAAGTAACTTTAAAATGTTAAAATATGAAGTGTGATGGTAAGAAGTGTGATGAAATCAATATAAAGCATCTATGTCTCCCTTGCTACCCCCAGTAAAGAAAACAAAAGTTTTTGAAATTAATTTACAATTTTCAAGCTAAATGGGATGAAAATATAGATTATGGTAGTTAAATGTTCAAATCGTTACCATACATTGTTGGTTAAGGTAAGCTATATAGTCCATATCACATACACAATAATTTGTGTTCATTTTCTATGTTGGCTTAGGGAAAGGTGGAATTTTAGTACTACATGTAGTACATTAAAAAATCAAAGATTTGCAGTTACCGTACTGTAAATTTGTTATATATATACGGATATGTAGATTTTTTTTTTTACAAATGTCAGATTGTTGCATATGTGAATCTGTGTACATGGAATAGAAACAACAGGCATCAGCAATAAGCATCACATCCTCCGTTTATTTCACCTGTGTCATGAATCTCCTTTATTGTATATTCTCAGTTAAATGTAGAACAGAAGATGTTGGTTTTCATTGCATGCAACTGATGGCATATTCTACTTTTGTATTCATTTGAAAGTTATTTTCTTAATATTTGTATTTTTAAGTTGTTAATTTCTTTTTATGAATTCCAGCATTAATGTGAACATGATTGTTTAAACTCATTTACATAAAAATTCATGTACAAAAAAATAATTCTTTTGTTTCTAGACAGGTAAAACTATGCACATAGACTGTATTCTAAATTTTCAAAAGCTCATAATTATACTACTAAATACTGTAATAGCTAGCACTCGTGTAATAGATAGAGTTAAAATTAATGTTTTAGAAATGCAATTCAGTTTGTTCTAGAAATGCAATTCAGTTTTACTGAAAATATAACTTAACCTGACTTTTAATCACAACTAAACTATTTTATGGACCATCTTTTGCCTTTGACAGATATTTCAGTGATGTCATTGAGTCCAGAGGGATTACAAGACCACCCCAGTCAAATCAAAACTCACCGCCGTAAAGGAAGCACAGGGAGGATAGAGTTACCCACCCTGAATCCACTGCCCAGCTCCCTGGCCTATGACATGAGGTAATGAGTGACCCACTGATCTCTGGGGTGTGCTGCATGTGCCTATGTAGGATTTGCATCCTTCTCAACTCATTGGTATTTGTTTAGTTTCAATTCAAATGCCACAGTGATTGAGGTCAAAATGGGGTTTTTTTCTGACTTTTGTTCAGACATGTACAGTACATTTTTATGACACAGTTTTTGTTAAACACTAGTTTTGTGTACACAATATGAAAAGATAAATTCAGAATAAATGCATGGGAGTTGTAGAATTTAAAACTGTGCAAGTATGGTACCAGTAGTATATTATATGATTTTTCTTTTATGTTTTGTAAAGGAAAGTGCAGCAAATGGTAGATATTAGAACCGATGTGGGACATGCTCGAGCCTGGGTCAGGCTAGCTCTTGAGAAAAAGATGCTGGAATCTCATCTAAAAGAGCTTCTGTCTGATGCAGATTTACTCAGGTAATTGATGAAGAAATAGCATATTGTCAATGAATTTCTTTTAATTGTAATTTTATCATTATCAGAAGTTTATAATTTCAAGATCTTTTGAATTTTTGGTCAAGAAAAAGATTGGAAAAACTGATAATGTTTTCCATTGATATGTATACCTTATATGTGAATAAACTCTGTTTCTAATTTGACAGGAACCTGTACAAGAGATATGCCTTTCTGAGGTGTGAGGATGAGAAAGAGCAGTTCCTATTTCATTTACTCTCACTGAATGCAGTGGATTACTTCTCCTACACCAACTCTTTCCTTAACACAGGTACAAAAATCACACGATTTTTCAATTTAAAAATTTTTAAACAGACTGCTGCACAAAAATGAATCACTCCTTTGAATAAATTTAGATGCATGTATTTGCAATTCTTGTAGTATAGCAATTAGCAAAGCTAAATAAATAATAAATGGAAAATTTAAAAAAAAAAAAATGATGAAATCTGTGATCTCTTTCCTATCTGTGACATGCTTTTTTGCCTACAGTTGTGCCATATAAAGTGCTGATCTACCCCAGTCCAAAGTTTGGCTGCTCTACCACTAGTGCTAATCCCTGGATCAGCTTCGCTGGCCAGCACGGAGAAACAGGAGTAATAGAAATTCCAAAAGGCTGTCTGGAATTCAATGTAGAGGTTTGTACATCAGTGACTTTAGCTTGATGATTAATTAGAGATTGATAGTTACAGTCTGACCAATGTCAGTCAGTTTTATTTGACTGTATGCATAGATGATGAAGTATTGTGTATTGTTGTATAGCAAGTGTTGTATGTTTTATCATTTGGAAAAATCATGACATTCACAGGATTATAAGGAATTATAAAAATAATAATTATTTTATAGCACCACTACTTGACTTTTTATTTTGGAGAGGGTTTACAAAGGCTTTGCCTGTTATCCAATCCATCTGATTTCTCAATAGAATATGTTTAAATTAAATTATAATGAATTATGATAATTCGATGTGAGGGAATAAACTTATATTGTGGAAAGAAAGAAGATTACTTGACAAAATGTATTATTTTGAGCAGTACCTGTACATGGTAGAAGATAATTTGCAGAAGCATAATTATATTTATACTAACAGTTGCACATAACGTTGATTTATCTGGTAGAAGATTTTGAACTGATTGTTAAATTTTATTACAGCATAAGAATCTAGGGATTTTGACGACACTTCGTATTGGACATGACAACACTGGTCTAACGCCTCGCTGGCTAGTGGAGTACGTTCTAGTCCGTAATGAATTGACAGGTCACCTCTACAAGTAAGGCTTCAGTAATTGTAAATTGTATTATACCATAATATGATTGCAATCATATGATGAACTCTAGTCTATATATACATGTATGTGTATCTTCCAACAACCAGCTTCGATCATTAGTAGCACTATGAAGGCAATAGCCAGATAAGTTTTTAAGACAGTTTTTCTTTGCAGAAATAATAATTAGTACATAATTATACCATTAATATTTACATGTCAACACCTATACAGTTTTCCTGTTGATTTTGACACAGAACCTGTTGTTGTTATTTCAGGTTTCCTTGTGGAAGATGGCTAGGGAAGATGGTGGATGATGGCAGTACAGAAAGGTTACTGGTGGCCCAGCTTCTTCCACAGCACTCTGATACTTACGGTAGATCAAACTGTTTTCTGTCACCTGGTTTTTTTTAAATTTTTATTTGCATGTGCAAGTTTACAAAAAAAGATTATGCAAAAAAAAAAAAATAATGGTTGTTTCATTTCATGACCCTATCAGTTTTCCAAACTGAAAATATGTTTGTTATGATGGTTTCAGATTTAGATTTAGCAGTTGCTTTTTCACCTCCGAACAAAGCGCTGTCTCCAAATTCCCCCAAGAAGTCCCCAGATTCAGGTACTTGTCACAGATAATGCTTCATGGGTAGAAATTATCTTTTCTTGTCCATAATTTGATAGAACATTATTCTGGATGGTAAAATGATAATGTATACCAGTTTCATCTGCACAAATAAGAGGCTTGTAGTCACAGTTTTCTTTTATTGTATTTTGAAGGATCCCTAAGCATTCCAGAAATTCAGGAGAGACTTGGTCATGCCGTAAATAACCTAGTCAAGCATTTTTACAAACCAGAAAAAGAGGTTAGGTGGCAGACAGTGCTATTAAGCATATTTGAACATTCAGAAATACCTATATATTAACTACATAAAAAAAAAAAAAGAAAGGTAAAACACATATCAAAAAGTATTGTTTGACGTATCATCAAAATTTTGTCCATTGAGAGAAATGCATTTTCAAGGGCAACAACTCTTACAAGATTCAGGTTCACTTACCTGAAGGAAACATTTTCTTTTTGATAATTATGTAGTTAGATTTTTATTACAAAATTCTGAAAGAGATCAAGGAGCTTTGAATATGCATTTGTAAAATAAATAAATAAATAAATAAATAAATAAAACGCTTCAATGAATTTTGTATTTCCTGATTTTCAGAGAGGGAACTTGACATACCTGTTGTGTGGAGAGCAGGGCTTGGTCCACTGCCTGGAGCTGGTGTTCCAATATGGATTCCGGTCCTCCAGACTGTTCCGAAACAAGTTCTTCATCTGGGATTACCTTGGTTTGTATAGAATATTAAAAAAATACCAATTAATATATGCATGTTGTGCAATTTTCATATTTGGAGTTAAAAGTAATATTTTGCAAATGTTGCTTTATAAAAAAAAAAAAAAGAATATATTAAATGTAAATTTGATTGGACTAATCTTTCAAATTTTTTAATTAGTTAGATTTGTTAGATTCCAGAATCTTATCGAAAATACTTTCATTTAATTTCTTATCATGCTTATTTCAATGTAAATGCATGCTTTTTAAAAGGTTATACTGTTTCATATTTTTGAGGATATTTTTACCGGTACCTATTTACTGTAACATTCTTAATATTATTTTTTAAAGGAAGTTTTTTCAAGAAAAGTTGATTTAAAATTTGTTTGCTTTGTTGTATTTTAAGTAATATTTGTAGAGAAGGTAAAATTTTACAAAACAGTTGATTTACAATATAATTGCTTTATTATGTAAAGAGAAGGTAAGACAGTACTTTGAGGGCGTACTGACGGGGGAGGTGAGACAGGCCCTGAGTGAGGGGGCACGGGCCGGCTACTGGATCTACTGTAACTTCCTGTCCAAGATCAACAGTGCCACCGAGTCTGTGGGCAAGGACGGCAAGTTCCAGATCTTTGTCTGCGTCGGTATCAGGTCAGGGCTTACATCAATACATTTATAGCTTTATATTTATCTAAAAAACACATACACATAGGAATTAATATTCGCCTAAAATCGTGAGAAGCACATCTCGCCAATTTTAAAATCTCGCTTTTATTTTTCGGTCAGATGTAAACTAAATAAAACTATGATAAAAATTTGGCGTTCACAATTTTATATTCTCGCAATTTAATGCAAAACAGTTAAAATGTGGAATCAAGTACTCATGTAAAATAAGGAATCTACTATCGATAAATAAAGTACTCTGAAAGCAAACATGTACATCTGGTATATTCATAATATTTTGGAATATTGTGGTCTGTTCAGTCCATCAATCTACAGTAATACCAAATAACAGTTGATTACATACATGTACAGTATATATTCTTGGTTTTGTTGAGTAATCTCATTTTGTTTATAGGGATCATATACTGCAGAAGTTACTTCCCCTTATTGCCAGCAGTCCAGTGACGGACCAGATGTACGAGGAGAATTCCTTCCTGAGGAACTACAGTCACATCAACTACCTAGTCCACATACTCGGCACCCTGGAGGAGTTCCAGATCACGCTCGAGTCCTCACTGCTCCGAGGTCTGGAGATCTGAGGAGCTCTGTAGAACCAACCCCTCTTTAAGTAATAATATATTGGAACAAAGCTCTAAACACTTTGTTCTTATATTGGGTATGGGTATTATTAAATCTTCCAATTTTTTCTTCTGTAGTAGATAGATATATGTACATGAAATAAAGGAATTATAAATTTGTAATTATACGTGTATTTAGAAAAAATGTTAGCTGTCGATGAAATTATATAAGTTTTTGTTGAACCCACCAATTGTTTTACTGTGTTATTTTTGCCATTTGCTTAACTGTTATATCTAACATCTAGACATTTTGTTGCAATTCCTTTTTTTTTCTCTTTGTTTTTGATGATTATATTTACATTAAGCAATTAAATCCATAATTATTTTCTCAACTTCTCGTATACATGTACAATATAATAGTCGATATTTTTACCTTTATATTTTTATGTTTTGTTTTTGAATTATTCAAGATGATATACATGCATGGTTTTTTTGCAGCTCAATTCCTTACCAACATGACAGTTTTGTAGAGTACTGTACTATGTATAAGCTGTACTTTATGTTTGTCGCTGTAGGTGTCACAGTATAAGCATTTACATTATTTTATGTTCCTGCCAGTATCTGCATATTACAAACATCTCTGATGATGTCTCAAACCTGTTACAATGTATACCTTGGGTAACTCTTTTTTTTTTTTTCTGCAGTGCAAAATTTTAACTGTGAATGATGTAAATGCTAACATTGTATCTAGTCCTACTTTAAATGAACCTTGATACATGTATGTGGCATCATTAGGAGAGAGAGAGAGAGAGAGAGAGAGAGAGAGATACTCTTGAATTCCACCATTGTTATTTTGAAAATATAATAGTATTTGATGTCGGACAGCAACACTGTGCAATACTTTGTGATGACTGTGTGTTTTATGATGTTGATACTAGCAAACATTTGATAAACTATAGGGTTTCAAAAAATGATGCATTAATAATGCATGTACTAGATGCTTTGTACATTTGGATACCATTACGCCTTGTTTTATTAATTCCTCTTTTTTTTGTTATTTAGCAAATTTTAAACCTGGTAAAATAATCCCAATGTTAGGATAATTTATCATGAGACTTCAATTTTCATCATATGAGTGATTGAATTACTTGACATGTAAGGTTGCAATTTGATAGATATTTATTGATAATGGTTATTTTTTATGATATTATTTAAATCAGAAAAAATTGTTTTCAATTTATATTTTTGAAAATGAGTTACGTATATGCGTACAAATTGATAGGAATTGTGTACAGTAAAACACGCTTATAACGAAGTGCCAGGGACGGGCAATTTAACTTGGTTATGTACGTAATTCGTTATAATTGTCAAGTTTAAAGCATGCTATAAAGTCACGAGGAATGAAAATCACTTGGCTGTAAGTGTCAGTTCATTATAAACATGTTCGCTATAATCGTGTTTTACTGTAATACTTGTAGGCGGTGTGGATCTCGGAGGTTGTGTGCACACGTACAGTATTTGATTATTGTGCTAGGTTTGTAATGGTCAAGTTTTACACATCATCTTGAATATGTTGTGCCAATTTTGTATTAATCTTGAAAATAGATATAGTAGAAGTTTAAGTTTATTTATTTCTATTTAGCATGTATTATGCAATTATTTATAAATTTCATGAATACTTTAGATACTTAATTGGTGTGCCAATTCTTACTACATGTATTTATTTTATTTGTTAACAGGAATGTGAAATGTTATTCATACAAGATGTATGTTGTTGTTTTAACTGCCATATTACAAACAATTTCATGGTTGTATGAAACAATTGACAGTGTGTTTTGAAGATAAACCAAATTTTATTTTTTTAGAATTTAAAATTTGAGAATTTTCAAAAGACTTGATTTTATATTCATTAGTGAATCTTAAAAAGTCAAACCTTCTTCTTTCAGTTCTAGGCATTCATATACTCTGATCAAATTATCTATCAAAAAACAAACCTAGCAGACCTTTTAATTAATGTAAGTGATTTATTAATACAATAATGTACGTTGTTCAATTTTTTAGGTCAAAAATTGATATTTCCAAAGCTTCATTAACTTCAAACTCCCAAGAAAGAAAAAGATAGAATATCATCTTATGTTATACAATTTTTTTCAAATTAAGAAAACGTGAGAATAAATGTAAATGTAAATCTGTAGATGATCAACTCTCTGTAGGATGGAGAGTATAATCCGTTGTGTACGATTACTGTCCATTATAATCCATTCAGTTCATGGCCCCACCGTCACCAATTTTTTTTCAAATCACTCAACTCGGCCCATCAACTCAAATCCATAAAAGAAAAGTACATGCATTTGAGGTAAAATTAAAACTCAAGACTTGAGGACAGTTGGTGACGGTGGGGCCAGAATCTCTCCCGGTCAAGGTTTTGATTGATCCAAAGAGACAAAATTCCCCTCCCCCTTTTAATTATCCTTCAACCATTTGTACCCAGACAGACAGAGATCCTGATAAAGGTATCAAACTAGTTTTTTTGAATTTTGATGTAGTACATTTACTTGTTATCCCTTTTCACGGACACTTTGCGAATCCCTTTTGAAATGTTTTTTTTTCATTTGTTTTAAGGATATGTGTTAAATTGTTAGTCAGTCTTTCTAAATCATGTTTGAAATAAATATTGAAAATATACGTTGTTTTTATGTTTTGTTATCGGTGTGCAGCTAAAGGCAATGGCAAGAAGTATCTTTAAGTTAAATGATTTTTTAAGATTTTTATTAGAATGGGTATTTTTTTTATCCTCTTTGGTTTTATCCTACATGTATATTTATTTAAAAATCAACAAGCATGCCAGGTGATAGTATAACTAGTAAGCATCGAACTGTAAAAGTGGTTCAATGTCTTATCCCTGGACCGGACTAAGCAAATTCCTGTGGTATAATGAATTAATCTAATTACACATGTGCTTCATGCGTTCACATGAATGGGGAGATTAATAAGAGTCTTAAAAAGATTAATGCAACAGTTAAAATGTAGAATCTTAAAATTAAACCTCACCCCAATTTAAAAGAAGAAAACGCGCATTCAAACGCCCATTACTTCTGCTCCGCTCCTTACAAATTCGGGTTATGTAAAGGGGGAGGGCGGATCAGAATGAAATCGTCGACAGTGAGAAGATACAGGGAGTGCTCGTTCATTAAATCACATAGAACAATACAAGCACGCGCCACTCAATCAATGAACTTTTAATTTATTCTTAATCCCAAATAAGTACATGTAGTCGATCCCTTGAACTTTTAATCATAAACAGTTGAACAGCAGCTTAGCTTAATTTTCTCTTTCTTCAAAATTAACAGGGCTCCAAAGAATAACTGTAACACAACACATCCAGGACAAGTGCTTTGTAAGTAGATTTTCTATGATAAAACATTCTATTTTCACTGAAATCATACTTTTTTTTGGGGGGGGGGGGGGGGGTTCGTTAAAAAAAAGAAGAGCAAATGAGATCAGGAGTATTGCAATGTCTAGCATTTTGGTACTAAAAAGAAAATTCTTTGGGGTTATTATAGAGTGTCAAGGGGTTTTGACGGGCCTGTTTTCAACTAACAGTGATAAATGAAAAGAACATTGCAACCAACTTCTTTTCTGATGGTTTTCTGGTGGGTTTTTTTTTTCATATAAATTCAAACAAAATATGTTTTGGGATAATGTTGGCTTTGCTTGACTACCATGCATTCTATTGAAGAAAAAAAACCTGTCACTAAAATTCAATGACCCTTTTAGATTCTTTAGACCCTTTTCTGACGTTTTGTAGGATAAAAACGCATTATCACAATGGGTTGTTCTAACAGTACGGAAAAAAGCCCGAAAGCAAGAAGAAAATTAAAAAGTCCCCATGAACATCCGGATAGCCGTGTTAATCCGGAAATCAGAATCACCCGGTCCGACTCCACTTCCTCCTCCTCTTCCTCCTCCTCTTCTTCTGATTCCAGCAAATCTAGGGGAAGTAAAAAGGACAAGCGAAACAAGAAACAGCGCAAAAAGTCTAAAAAGGGCAGAAAGAAAAACAAAGATAGTTCGAGCGAATGTGAGAAGCAGAACCAAAACGACCCCCCAGTCTGTGAAAATGACCCGGATGATAAACCAATAGTTTGTGTTAGGAGACCGGAAGACAGACTACCTGAACTTGAGTTAACGGTAGAAAAGCAAGAGATCATTGCCTGTGACCTTCAACCGGAACCGGAAACAAACAACACGGAGGAGACGACACCGTGCAAAGAGGATGAAGCACAGCCCGAATCAGATAGGAAAGAAGAAGGAAATGACACCAAACCTGAATCAGATACCGAAGCAAAACCGGAATCAGACGGAGGTCAATGATTTCATTATAGAAATGATGTATGTTTTTTGATGATGCTAAAAAAATAAATAAAAATGAAACACAAATTATAATTTACATTCATGCATGCACTTTGTCGTTGTACCTGGTACCCTATTAAAGCACGACTGAACGTGCACGTGCTTGGATGGTTATTCATGTTTGATAAAACGGTGATATATTTAGATAGAACCATTTTAATCATGTAACTTAAACTTTTATGATAAATAAGATTTTAAAAAATCATTAATTTTTGTCAGAAGAAAGATTTCTCTTCTAAGGAATACTAGTATATAGCAGTTCAATTTTTGTACAGGACGACAATAATTCAATTTTGCTTCAATTTATGCTTCTTAACGGCTTTTCCCACAAAAATAAGGCTAACAGAAATTTAAAAACCATGATATTTTTTGTCATTTTAGTAGAAAATAACATTTCCGTAAAAAAAAGCTCATATTGCTTTAACAATAGCTTGAACTTTCGGTGATATATTACCATCTAGTTTGCTCTTTCAAATGACCTCCTTTCCTCTAATTCGCTATACAATATTCATAGACTGTCAAGACGGATTGTGTGAAATTGACGATGCTTCAACGAAATATACATCCCTGGATAAGCCGGAAGAGTGTCAGTCATTGCGTTCAATGTATTCATAATTTATCTAATAGCCAATGACTGGACAATTAACCATTAGTAGATCCCGCCTTCATCAAATCGGAGTTTGTCACGCACTGCCCAAAGCCCAATCGTCGCCTTTTTTCAGGTGTGTTTTTTTTTTTATTTTGGTCGGGGCGTGGTCAAATCCAATAAAGCCCGAATATAATTACACATTATACATAACATTCAAAAAATGATTCCTTATTACTTATACTTATATATTAATTATATCTACATTTTCCAGTGTCTTGCCTGTGATAACACTACGTATTGATTTCGTACTATATAACCCATAACTTCAAATGACGCCAAATTGAGGCACCAGCGGGGTTTGCTTATTTATATTTAATATTTAATCGTACGATGGCTTAAAATTATGTAAATATAAGTAATAAGGAATCATTCTTTGAATATTATGAGGTGATATAATTTCGGTCGGGGCGTGATCAAATCTATCATAAATTATACATCAAAAATTGGATTTGATCACGCCCCGACCAAAATTATCACCTCATAATACTCAAAAAATGATTCCTTATTCCTTAAATAATCTTCAGCCATTGTACGGTTAAATGGTTGAATATAAATACGCAAACCCCGCTGGCGCCCCAATTATACGTCATTTGGAGTTATTGGTCTGTATATTACAAAATCGATAGGCAGTGTTATTACAGGAAAAGACACTGAAAAATGTAATTATTTAATCTTAACTTTTTTTTTTCAACCCGATCCGACGCAGCTCTTAACACGTCACATTTATCGATTGGTCAAAACCTACATGCAGCGACGAAAAATCGCGGAATGTGCAAATGCATGAAATAATCATGATGATATGTCAGACTCAAATTCCTATTATAGGAGACGATTTGATGGATGTTTCTTCATGCAAGCTAACGTCATATGTACATTCACATTAAGTTAAGTACATCAAGTTCATTTTATTTACCTTTTTACTATCAATTTAATTTATAAATTTGATAAAAGAAAAATGTATAAATATAAACAATAAAGATAATTCATGCGGGTTATAAAGGAAATATAATTATATTCAGTCCATGTCCATGTAGATGTAATAACTAATTACTATATATAAGTGCTTGCATGTACACACTCTTCAAAAATTGAAAACATCTGTTTACTATATATAACAGAGAGAGAGAGAGAGAGAGAGAGAGAGAGAGAGAGAGAGAGAGAGAGAGAGAGAGAGAGAGAGCAGTCAGCGCACGTGCGCGGATGCATACGCATACATGTACTTTTTCTCCAGAGGGAGACCGAGAGATATTTGAGTTTGTCTGCATGGGCCGGGAGGGGGGCATTTTCCCCCTGAAAAATTCAAATACTTATTTGTGACCTCATCTACTTTATACTATAACAAATTAAACACATGTACCAAAGAAATATGCTATAACCAATTTATAACACCATTACAGAAATGTATAAAACGTCCTGTTTCACCAGATATACCATGAAATTTAAGTACTACTTTTCAAACATAGAAATTTTTAAATAATATTACGTTTACCGTTTATCGGCTGTCATGTAACAGGAGATAACCTCTCTTCGTTTGACCACATAAATGTTTCTTGGCACGATCTTGAAAAAAAAAGTATTTGGCAGCCAACAGTTCAATTCAATGACAATTAACCATAATAGTAATCCCATGCGCGGATCCAGAAAGTTTTTCCAGGGGGGTCCGAATTGAAAGGGGGGGTCTACATTAAACATCAGAAATCTTGACAAGCAAAAAAAAAAAAAACACCAAAAAAACGTAATTCCCAAAATCATGAAATTCCTAATCCGTGTGTGTGTGTGTGTGTGGGGGGGGGGGGGGGTAAACGTAGTAAACCTATAACTCCAGAAAAAAAAAATCATACCTAGCCAAAAAAAAAAAAAAAACAAAAAATTCACCAAAATCATGAAATTCCTAATCCGTGCGGAGGGGGGGGGGGGGTGGTTACGTAGTTTACCTATATACCTATAACTAAAAAAAAATCCCTATACCTAGCAAAAAAAAAAAAAAATAAAATAAAAAAAAAATTCCAAAAATCATGAATTTCCTAATCCGTGGGGGAGGAGGGGGCGTACTGTACAATACCTATAACTGCAATTTCCAATACCACTCTTAATATTTCCTCTTCCGACGCCTTTGCGAAGGATATATGTGTTTGCCGGGGGGGGGGGTCCGAGGCATATTTGCGATAATTTTACTATGTAATTTTAATAACTTTTTATTTTCCAGGGGTCCGGAGCGCATGTAAACCTGAAAGGTGGACGACAGTTAACCAGTTAACAATTGTTTGCATAGCAATTCTGTATGTGTATTATAACATGGTACTAACTTTATTCTTTAACTTTTTCCGGAAATGTGAACTATACAGTTTTGATTTTTATATTAATAAAGCGAAAGACACAACCGGTTTTACTTTGAGGACTAAAATGGCATCAATTGCCAGGTTAGATGGAAAAGTTGCGCTAATTACAGGCAAGTGTTAATTAACACAGAGTTTGGCCGTTTTGTAAAACTCATTTCATCATTTTCTTTGCGTAGAATATGAACATGACAGTTGCCAAATTGTCAATTGTACAATAAGTCCAATAACCCAACTTACATGTATATAGGTTACTTGTGCTGTTGTGTATGATACTACTGATGTACAGTACATGCGATGTATGTGGTAGTGGTACATGTATTAGAATACTGGTAAATACAAATTATGTTACATTTGTATTTTGTTAGCGGAGGTTGAAAGCGATTTAGGGGGACTTTTTTTTAAAAGATTGGTCTGCTATACAAAACTTATGGTATTCCATTTGGGAGAACTTGTACCGCGGCATTTTCACCTTTAGGACGAAATGAAAGTATACGCAATGTTATTTTTCACTCTACATATGATAATTGAAGGAAATGATCACTCATCATATGTTTCACATTAATATAAAATGAATTCAGAAAGCCTTTTGCTATTAAAAGAGCAATGATTCAAAATTGCAAAATTGCATGTACAATGGGGAAAGTGGGAAGATGTGAAAGCAAAGTAGCAAAAGTGCAAATATGCGATATGGCAGAAGTGCAAAGTTGCAAAAGAGAAGTAGTAATATTAGTATTACTCCTTCATCGCAGCAACATTGTGCCTTTACATTTTCACACTTTTTTGTTGCACCATCTCACATTTCTTCTTTGCCATCTTATATCTGCACTTTCCCTTTTGCATTCTTGTATCTTCCTGAAAGTGTAAGGTGTGACTGCCCCTATCAGAACACCATGCATAATTACCAACTTTTGGTATACTAGTAGTTACTTAAAAATGGCAATATAGGTACAGGTCAACTTTGAAAGAAGCAACCATTAACTCTGAGTACTCATGAAATTAATTTTTAAATTTATAGTACCTCATGCATGAAAATTATGATGTAAACCATGGTAAACATTTAGAAATCTTTTCTATCTTATAAAAATTGTTCAGAAGTTGAAATGATATGTTTTATTGTGTGACTGTTAGAGGGGGAAGCGATTAGCACATTTACATTTCTCACCATCAAATTCACGAGATTCAAAATGGTGAAGAGTAATATGGACCGCCATCTTGAAGGATGATTTTCATAGTTGATATGGTATAGTTTTTTTTCTTCAATATTCTCATTACTCAGTTATTCTCACATTTACATGTTAACTATAGGGGAGCTTCTTTTCACAGGCCCATTGGGCCCATGTGAGGGCTTTGTCCTCAAATACAGGAGACTAAACCACAAGATTTTAAAAACTTATTTGCAGGTGCAAGCTCTGGTATTGGAGCAGGAACTGCCATATTGTTTTGCAAGCTGGGTGCAGAGGTTGCTATAACAGGTAGAAATGTTGAAAATTTGTCAAAAACAGCTGATGAATGCGAGAAAAGTAATGGAAAAAAGGTAATTAAAAAAGGTCAAAAAAATATGAACATATGTGGATATTCATGAGTAAAAACTTTGAAATAGTTTATCACTTTATCAATATGTTGGCTGCCAATAAGCAAAGAGCAGATATGACATTAGAAATTTAAACAAGAACATTTTTGCTTCATATTTTCCAGTCAAAAATTTAATACTAAGCATGGTAATAGAAGTAAGGCTATTAACACGACGGCTACATGTATTCTCTGGGAATACTGTGGTGTACACAGCAACACTAATAAGGTATTATTGGTTTTGTAGCCATTTAAATTGGCTGGTGATTTGACCAGTGAAGATTTTGTGAAGCAGCTTGTGGATGATACTGTTAAGCATTATGGGAAATTGGATATACTTGTACGTACATGTAATTGAAAATTCAGTAGGTCATTATGTAAGTGCACATAGCATTTAAATAAACTCCAAATATATCTAAGCAGCATGTTTTTTCATTCATAAAATATATACCAGAAAAACGTCATTTATAATAATTGTGGAAATAGGTCAATGATGCAGGAATTGTAAAAGTAGGCAGTATAGAGACCACATCCCTTGAACAGTATGATGAAGTCATGGATATCAACGTGAGGTAATCACTTACTGTACCAAATATTTCATACTTATGAACACAATACTTTTCTCATTATATAATAATATTTACATCTACCGAAAATGATTCCCCCTATTTTTTTTACGGAAACTTATAGTAATTCGTAGCTCTATAGAAACAACCAGACTGAAATCTACACACCCCATTTATCAATTGGTCGAAACATACAGCAACTTAAGAAAAATCATGGACTGCACAAAATAATCATGAGGATGTCAGGCTCAAATTCCCATAATAGACGATTTGGCTGTTTCTTTTAGCTAACGCCCTGATGTACATTCACAGTAGTTTAGTGAATTTAACTAGCTTTTTGAATTCAATTTATTAATTTGTTAAAAGAAAGATGTAAACATAAACAATAAAACGCTTTCTTTGATGATTCATGCGGGTTATGAAGGCAGCGAACATTGCAGAAAAAATTTACATAACCTGCTATTAAACATGGGTTATGTATTTTTTCTGCAATGTAGCCACCGGCCTACATATCCCGCATGAATTTCTAAAGAAAGAATTTTATTTTTTAATTGAAGTCAGATGATGTCATGAAATTACCTCTTCAACATCATTCTGCATATATATAGTATAATTAAAGTTAGTTTGAAATGCAGAACACAAAAGTAAATCATGATAAAAAAATTTACATCAATTAATCTCTATCCTCATAAATGTAAAATTAATTCTATCCGATACTTAAACTTACTGAGAAATGGTTCACATAGGCACCCATTTACTGCTCCAATATAAATTAACTCCACTCTCTTTTAAAAACTGAATCATCCAAAAATGACCAAACAGGAAAAATCAAAGACAATTCATCTGAATAAAGAACTAAAAACCAATTGAAAAACAGGACAAAATAGAACTTTGATCAGTGTCCTTTAATTACCATCATTTTTAATTATTCTTCAAAATTTGAAAGTTAGTTATTGATCGAGTTTCAAGCAAGATACAGAGTACGAAATTCTATGTTATGTAAACAAAGCTTAAGTCTTGTTACAGTATACATATAACATATGTGTGGTATTGGTATAAGTTTCAACCAAATGTTGCGTTTTTAGCTCACCTGAGCTGAAAGCTCAAGTGAGCTATTCTGATCACATTTTGTCTGTCGTCCGTCCGTCCGTCTGTCTGTCTGTAAACTTTTCACATTTTCAACATCTTCTCAAGAACCACTGGGCCAATTTCAACCAAACTTGGCACAAAGCATCCTTAGCCTAAGGGGATTCAAAGTTGTGAAAATTAAGGACCAAGCCCTCTTACAAGGGGAGATAATTAGGAATTAATGAAAATTTTCGAGAAATTTTCAAAAATCTTCTTCTCAAGAACCATTTGGCCAGGAAAGCTGAAACTTGTGTGGAAGCATCCTCAGGTAATGTAGATTCAAAGTTGTGAAAATCGTGATCCCCGGGGGTAGGATGGGGCCAAAATAGGGGGTCGACTTTTTACATAGCAATATATAGAGTAAATCTTTAAAAATCTTCTTCTCAAGAACCATTAGGCTAGAAAAGCTGAAACTTATGTGGAAGCATCCTCAGGTAATGTAGATTCAAAGTTGTGAAAATCATGACCCCCGGGGGTAGGATGGGGCCAAAATAGGGGGTCAACTTTTTACATAGCAATATATAGAGTAAATCTTTAAAAATCTTCTTCTCAAGAACCATTTGGCCAGGAAAGCTGAAACTTGTGTGGAAGCATCCTAAGGTAGTGTAAATTCAAAGTTGTGAAAATCATGACCCTCGGGGTGTAGGGTGGGGCTACAATGGAGGGTCGATTTTTAACATAGGAATATATAGAGTAAATCTTTAAAAATCTTCTTCTGAAAAAAACTAATTAGCCAGGAAAGCTGAAACTTGTGTGGAAGCATTCTCAGGTAGTGTATATTTAAATTAAGAAAATCATTACCCCAGGGGTTGGGTGGGGCCACAATGGGGGGGGGGGTGGTGGTCAACTTTCTACATAGGAATAGAGTAAATCTTTAAAAATCTTCTTCTCAAGAACCATTAGGCTAGAAAAGCTGAAACTTATGTGGAAGCATCCTCAGGTAATGTAGATTCAAAGTTGTGAAAATCATGACCCCCGGGGGTAGGATGGGGCCAAAATAGGGGTCAACTTTTTACATAGCAATATATAGAGTAAATCTTTAAAAATCTTCTTCTCAAGAACCATTTGGCCAGGAAAGCTGAAACTTGTGTGGAAGCATCCTAAGGTAGTGTAAATTCAAAGTTGTGAAAATCATGACCCTCGGGGTGTAGGGTGGGGCTACAATGGAGGGTCGATTTTTAACATAGGAATATATAGAGTTAATCTTTAAAAATCGTCTTCTCAGAAACTAATTAGCCAGGAAAGCTGAAACTTGTGTGGAAGCATTCTCAGGTAGTGTATATTTAAAGTTGTGAAAATCATTACCCCCAGAGGTAGAGTGGGGCCACAATTTGGGATCAAATTTCTACATAGGAATATATAGAGTAAATCTTTAAAATTCGTCTTCTCAGAAACTAATAAGCCAGGAAGGCTGAAACTTGTTCGGAAGCATCCTCGGGTAGTGTAGATTTGAATTTGTAAAAATTATGATTTCTGGGGGTAGGGTGGGGCCACAATTGGGGTGGAATGTTTACATAGGAATATTAAGAGTAAATCTAGATCTTTAAAAATCTTCAGCCAGGTGATTATTTATTATTGTTTAGATTTTGGCTTCTGGATGATTCCTGGACGATTGGGTCTCACAAGGGGTTCAGAGTTTGATGTAGGTTTATATCCCATTTATAAACAATTGTTTAGGATCTTTTTGAGAGCTGCAATGCTCAACATGTGATATTACTATAAAATCATCCTGTTAGAAAAGGGACTAATGAAAATAAACATAAGAATATCCAGTCGAAAAAAATTGAATTTTATTTATACAGTATCTACATGTATTATACTACATTGTCTAGATAGTTTGTATTACTGTATGACTCCATTAAGCTGATTTTATCATACTTATTGTTCCTCAGGTGAGCGATGTGGCCCATGGGCCTCTTGTTGTTAATATTAATATTATTTATTAAAACATTAATTCAGTTTATCTTGTTTGCTACGAGTCATTTTGTCAAAGAAATGGTAAGTTCTGTACTTTGCATTATGTGTAAACAAAAAAAGGACTCAAACTTTGTTTACATAACAGTTATTTTTTACCTTCTGTATCTCGCTTGTAACTTGACTAGTAACATGCTAATGTTGGCCCATCATTCAAAATGCACATTCAAGTAAACAATTTTTTACATAAAAAATAAAAAGTAAAGTTTTGATCTTAAATTGTGTCTAGGTCCCTTTTTAAAAACTATTGAAACAATAAATGATGATAAATTAATAACTGTGATTTTGTCTTAATTCATTGAATGATTTGAAATATTTTTAATTATACCATTCATATGATTTTTGTTCAAAATTTTCTCTTCATTTTATGATAACCAGGAAATTACTGACTGTTGTTACTGATTCTATATCTTGTACAACGGGTACTACACTACATCAATCTACAATTCTATATTTAACCACTAATCTACATCAAATAAAAAAAAAATTATTGATATCTAGTAACTGAAATGATGAACCGTGTAAAAATATATAATATAAAATGATTCTAAGGTTTATAAGTTTTTTTTTTTTTTTTTAAATCTCGGTTATATTGTATGGGTATTTTCTTATGCAAAACTTGTTATGCAATGACAGAAAAATTGATTTTTGAAATTTTTAGGGCCATCTACCATTTAACCATGCTGGCTGTTCCTCACTTGATTAAAACCAAGGGAAGCATAGTGAATGTGTCTAGTGTTAATGGAGTCAGATCTGTGAGTCCATTGCCCTGATAGCATTATATAAATAGTGTTTGTTTGGAAGCGTTTGCTCGAAAACCATTGTCAACCTCCGCTTCGCGTCGGTTGACAATGGTTTTCTTGGGTGTCAATTTCAACTGTTACCCTCCCAAACAGGCACTATTTATTTTATTATACTGAATTTCTTAATTTTAGAGAAATTTTTTTCTACTTTTATATAGAAATGACGTGAATGATTTACGCGCATGTAACAATTCGTTGTGTTACCCGTTGCCAAGTGTGTTGCTTATGCTGTGGGTAATAATACGGATTATCAACTGCATCTAAACCAATCAGATTTCAGTATTTAACATAAAAATATAATAAAATATTATACACCTCTAGTATCTATTTGGTAAACATTAAATTGAGTTTACATACCGGTAATTTTCCCGCCATGACATGGATTTTCAACTGTCGTGAATGATTGGAGATAATTATTCTGATTTGTAATGTACTGATAACAGATGTATGGTATCTTCTTATTAATTTAACAATAGGGTGATGTCACTAGAGTTTTGGTTAAAAAAAAAATGAGCCAAGATGTGAAAATATTTTAAGGTTGCAGTAAGTTATTTTTGCATAATTATTTTTTCATGAGAACATGTAATAAAAATAGATTTTATTTAATTGTAGTTTGGAGGAGTCCTGGCTTATTGCATGTCCAAGAGTGCCATTGACCAGTTCACACGATGTACAGCCATAGGTATCATAACACATGTAGAGTTTACTTAACGTTGGTAATATCTTTATATTTATATTTTGTGTAGGTAGGTACAAGTATTACTGATATCTAATAAATATATATGTACATGTAGTTTATAAAGATTGCTTTCTATGTATGTAATTTAAGTATAATTACATGTAATTCGTTGACGCTTATTTTTTTAAAGAATATTTTATTAAACTTTCATTTTACCAACAACGTGTGATACCTTCTGAGAATTGAAATTTTGCTATATTGCTTGCTACAATTTATACCTGTACTTGACCATTTGAACTTTTTTTGATAAAAACTTTTCTTGATTTGAAGAGTTGGCGCCAAAGCAAGTCAGAGTGAACAGTGTTAAGTGAGTATACAGTTTCAACAATATTTTAGTTACTGTTATGGAACTTATGCATGCAATTACTCTATGTTATTATACATGTAACAATTTAGATTGGTACATGTATTAACTATTTTTATTTATCGTTTAAAGTATTGCTAGATCTTGGAATATTTGAGAGTTTTACAATAGTTTTAAAGAGTTTCATATTTAGATATTTTATAATAGAATGGTACAAGAAATATATTAAGGTGAGCAATGTGGCCCATGCACCTCTTTTTGTCAATATGTAGATCTGCATGTTACCAGGAAATTCCGATTCTATTGCATTTTCTGGGAATTTAGGCCTTTTGAACCTAGACCCGATAATGAGATGTTTGAACAATTGTAGTCCTGGTGTGATTATCACAGAGATCCACAAAAGAGGAGGAATGGATGAAGAGGCTTACCAGAAGGCAAGAATATAAAACTTTTATTAGAATTAATTTATTTCAAAATTAAATTCTACTGTTTGAAACAATATTGTTGAATTTACTGGCTTAACATTCGGAAGCTCAATATGATTTGATGAAGATTGAAGAGGAAGTGAAATGATATATTTTAATTACATTAAAAAACCAAATCTTTCAGTTTCTTGAGAGATGCAAAACAACGCATGCATTAGGCCGCCCGGGGCAGGTGGAGGAGGTGGCTAACACCATAGCCTTCCTGGCGTCGGACAGCGCCTCCTTTATCACAGGAGTCCAGATCCCCGTGGACGGAGGCCGACACGCTCTGTGTCCGCGATGAGAAAGCCTTTCCGTTAATTGATTAATAAACCTATGTCTAGACTGTTTCATAAGATGATTGTGATGCTCTGTTTTAATTCATTCCAAGTATTGCATTGATCTTTGTGTGTGCATCAGTATTTTTGTCATAGTGTTAGTGAGTAAAAGATATTTCTGAATAAAAATAGAATAAATTAAATAATTCTATAATTGTTTTGTTTGAAAAGCGTACTATCTAAATTTATTACAATGCATGATGCAATGTTGTTTGCATTCTGAAGTATGTTGGCTGTCAAAAATACTTTTTTTTTTTATTACTGATGAAGGTCAAAATTAGTCTTTAAGTTCTTTAAGTCTTTAAGATGAAATGGCCGAGACTAATTGATTAGAGCGATATTCTTAAAGTAGACCTCATTTACAAAAACTTGATTAAGATCACCCACACTCTTCAGGTCGTCAAAGGCATCAATCAAATTGGAGGTCAAAATAGTCTTACATCTCGTAAATAAAATTTGAACAGAATATTAATAGAATTGACTTCGGACCGGACTTGATTGAAAAGAACGACATGGCATTAGCTACATATATGCAGCTTTACGTAAAAATTTGACAGACCGTAGATCTACAGTTACTAACGCACAAAGAATTGCTAAAGTTTTGGAATGATTATCTTAATTATGTAACGTATTCTATTGAAATACTAAATAAAACAAAATCCTCAGACATTATACTACTGCCTCAGACTTTCTGTTAAACACACCCATTGACCTCGGAAAGTAAACAAATCCCACTACTTTACTGTATGGGGATGGTGAGGGTGTTTAAATGCAACTTACATGTAAGTGATGACATGCATATTTAGTAAAATGTTTTAGGAAATTTTTTGGTTACGAATATTTGTACTATTGTGGGCAAATAATTAATAAAAACCCTAGTTTCTTTTTTTGTGTGCCTTAAATATAGGAGGTGAAACCGTAGCAATACGGACTGTCGACTCGAAATTTCCCTGTAGAGCTACAGATATGCAGCTTAAAAGACATATTAAACCCCTTCACGATAACTGCGGTACTGCTCTCTTGCAGGGCAAATTGATATACTTTGCCGAAATTTTAGTAGGTAGATAATTAAATGACGTAAATGAAACAATTGACGTTACGTCATATTTCTCCAAATTATGTCATTTTGCCCTGCAAAAGAGCAGTACCGCAGTTACCGTGAAGGGGCTAATTAGCTTAACTTTGACGATTCTTATTATTTTACTGGCGTGCGACCAAATACCATTTCCCGCCAGTGCATTTTACGTCATTTTATCAACACAAAAAAAACTACATACGAGAAATGACGTAACAACGTACTGGCGAGAAATGGTCCTTGGCGAGAATAGGTCGTATGTCAGTATTGTATCTAGACAACAAATGTACATCGATCATGGATGAAAAATCAGCGTGAAATCAGATGAAAAATCGAAAACGGAATATTTATTTAGTGAAAATCGTATTTAACGGTTGTAAACTATAGTTTACGAATGCTTATCTAAGTTTGTAAATTGTTAACAAAACATGAAAATATATATTTATCAGATAAACTATGTATTGCAATCGCAAATTATTTTTTCAATGTTAAAGGAACTTGGACACTATTTGGGATCAAAATTGTATACTTTCTTTTTTATGTATAAACTGGTTAATAAAATTGTGCATTTTGAATGATTGACCAAAATTTTAATGTTAGAAGTCAAGCTATAAGAGAGATACATTAAATATGCTCATATTTACCATTCTAAACGTTAAAAATTAAAAAAAATAATAATAAATTTTAAAGCTCAAATCGTGTCTAAGACTCTAAGTCCTTTTATAATAGTTCACTTCTGGAACATTAATTATCGCGTTTATTAAATTTTATTTACAGATATGAAATATAGATTAAATTAACTATTATGTAATAGTTTACATCCTATAAACATAGAGTTACGACTGTGAAACTATGCTGATACATTATTTACGCTATGCCACGCCAAATTTACAAAAATTAGCTAAACATAGTTTACAGTTGATGAACCAGGTTTATCTACTATTACTGATATATTTTACGAACCGTAAGCTATAGTTAACGATTTATTTACCATAGTTTTTATCTGTACTGAAACTATAGTAAATGATAAATCATTGTTAATAATTATATAGTTTATATTTGTGAAATATAGATTGACGGGCGCGTTAACTATAATACATTTGTAGTTTATTGTCCGTAAACTGCAGTTTACAACCGATAAACCTAGTTTATTGACTGTAAAACTATGATTTTTTTCAGCTTGAATTTGGCGTGTCATAGTTATGTGTTCAATTCCTGTAACATCTTTTGACATACCGGTGTCAGAAACCCGGAAATATGACAGATACAGTCAAAAACTTATCTACAATGGAACGAGAGTAATATCCGGTATATTATAATTTAATAAAAATAAACATGACATCGATCGCTAGATTAGATGGAAAAGTTGCGCTCATTACAGGTTACTGAAAAAAAAAAAAAAAAAAAAAAAAAATATATATATATATATATATATATATATATATATATATATATATATATATATATATATATATATATCGATGAACATGAGGTACATGTATATACTAGTATATACATGTTGGTCTCTGGTCATTAGTGCAAAAAATTCTCATACCTGGTAATTATAGTGGTTTACCTAATTGGGCCAATATGACAACGTCTTACGGCTTTAGTATCGTAGAAAATTTAGCCAGCATAGGGAAAACAAGGTTCGGCAAAGATTAAATTTTTTTGAAATCAATTTTTCTAAAATGAATTAAGATAGTATTACACCAGATGCATTTGAAGCTGCATGCCGAAAAAAAATCAATTAAAAAAAAACTACAAATGTACATGTACAACAGACATTTAAAACATGTAAGCATTAATATATACATGTAAATTTAAAATTAAAACACCACATAATCCGTAACCACGTGAGTAAATAAAATTGATCTGTTTGATCTTTTAAAATCTGTTATTATATTGAAATCCTTAATAAATAAAGTACTGTTTGCCGAAATTAATTCTCTTGTGAGAATATAAACATGCCGAGAATAATTAAGCTAAATTGACATACAAAGTTCAGAATGTAAGTTTCATCATGTTTGTACTTAATATCTTTACCTATTTTTCAGGCGCAAGCTCTGGTATTGGAGCAGGAACTGCCATCTTGTTTTGCAAGCTGGGTGCAGAGGTTGCTATTACAGGTAGAAAAGTTGAAAATTTGTCCCAAACAGCAGAAGAATGTGAAAAAAGTAATAGGAAAAAGGTAATCTTAAATATATACAATGTTTGCAAAATCCAAACAATATACATTTTGCATTTCATGATCTTCAATATACTACTGTTAATGGTATGTGAAATGTTACTCTCATTGCTATAAATTGCTCCCTTAAAAGTGTGAGGAGGCAAGAAAAGGTATTGATCATATAAAAGGCTACATTTAGAACTTTAAATTATAAAACAGCATAAAACAGAATTTTGTATAATGCAATCTGTTGATACATTTTACTAAAACTTGTGACAAAAAAGACAGAAGTAGAATAAAATATACCATTTGTCTATATACAAGGTTTTTCTAAACTTGATTACAGCAAATTTGAGAAACCAATCCTAGTTTTGACTGTTTGAGGAATAATGATTAGATTTTTTAAAATGTTGTACGATGATTTTGTAGCCTTTTACAATGGCTGGTGATTTATCTAATGAAGATTTTGTGAAACAGCTCCTACATGCAACTGTAAACCATTATGGAAAGTTGGATATACTTGTAAGTATGTATACTTTTAAGTTGAAAGCCAATTTTGCAAATAAAAAAATATGTTTTGATATGAATATGCTAATTTCATTATCCAGATAGGGTTATCTTAAAAAAAAAACACCATATAGTTAATACGTGTGTTTGTTTTGAATTTATAAAATAAAAAATGGATAATATGATCGTACATGTAGTTTCAAATTCATTTTCTTAATAGATTAATAATGCGGGAATATATAAAGCTGGCAGCATAGAAACAACGTCACTTAAACAGTATGACAAAGTGATGAATGTCAATATGAGGTATTATGTGGCATTGTCCCGATTTGGTCAAAATAAGTTTTTCAGTTTTTAATGTTTACAATGCTTTAGTAAGGTATTTTTTTGCAAAATTCGACCCCAGGGCCGGGGTACTCCTAGGAAAATTATATCTTAATTTATTCCTTTGAACAAAACCTATCAAAATATATCTAAGATTTTTTAGGGACAGGCCATTCCTGAACGATATGTAGGCCAAAAACCCTGCAGAAATATACCATTTTTTTGAGAAAATGCTGTTTTAGCCAACTTTGAAAAATAATAATAAAATTGCAAGAGCAATATGATAGGTTCAAAATACTAATTCGAAAAATTTAGAAATATGTACGATAGAATATAACAAAATAAACTTTGATTTTCAAAAGTTATTTATCCGCTTACAGACAATATGATCTAAATAACAATACACAGGGCATCAATAGTTTGAAAGATAACTGCATCCTTGCTTTGTATGCTACATGTATAATTATGCCAAATTCATCCTTATACATCATCAAATTATTGACTGTACATGTATTGAATTTTTTTTCCAAGTGCTTTTGATATGAAAGATTACAATTTTATTTCTTCAGCTATGATCTTTTGCAATACTTGTCAGGGCCATATATCATTTGACCATGCTGGCAGTTCCTCACCTGGTAAAAACCAAGGGAAACATAGTGAATGTATCCAGTATTAATGGAATAAGATGTGTGAGTCGATTATCCCGACTTAAATCTGACCATTCATTGTGAATCTTAATAATATACTCTTAATATCATTCGAGTCATAATTATTCTATAAAAATTGTATCTCAATTTTTTTTTTATCTTAGGATGTTACAAAAAAAGTGTTTCATGCATTGCAATAACACTTACTTCTATCAAATTAATATAACAATCATATATAACAATCATATATAACAATCATACTAACAAAGCTGGTCACACTTTTTGCAAGCTTATTTTGCAATGCCTTCATGCTTTATTAACATGTTTGAAAACAACTTATTTTGCTATATTTGACAAAAAAGTGACATGTAAACGTGTCGAAAAAGAAAGCGACATCAGTCATGTACGGTTTTTGAAAACTATATACATGTATAATGAAATAACTTACGAATCAAATGCTGATCATGCCAATTCCATAATTTGTTGATACAAGAAATATGAACATTTGAATTAGGACTTAAAGAAACAGAATTATTACAATGAAGAACATAATTCATGGAACCAAAACTATTTTTGATTGAAATTGACACTTAGGGTAAAGAAAAAATAAAGGAAAATTGTTTTAAGTACATGTAACAATAATACTGGCATGCAAAGGTAGGGTTGATATCAACCGCTTTAATCTGCTATCTAGAATTTGAAATTAGAGGAAGGTAAAGATAAATCACTAGTATTGAGAATGCAACCCTATTTTGCTGAAAAGGATGGATAAAACCTTTGCAAAAATTATGTAGTATAATTATTTGAAAACTGTTAGATACAAGTGTTTGTATCCTATATACCTTAATTATCAGTTTTAAAAAACCAAGCAAGAAAATTTGCCCATTATGATCCTTTAATTTCAATGTAAGGTTGTATCAAACGCAATTGATTTTTTGGTTCATTGGTTTTTTAGTATAATATTTATTGTCCCCAATGATATCACAACCATCTTAATTTTTTTTTATATTTAAATGTAGGAAGCATATTTTATCTTATTCCATTTTACTTTAGTTCCCAGGTGACTTAGCATACTGCCTATCCAAAAGTGTTTTAGACCACTTTACAAGATGTACGGCTATAGGTTGTATTTTTGGAATATCAATTATTGAAAATACAAACACAAAAATTTATATAATTACAATGATGTAAATCTTTTTATTCAGTTTTTTTAATTTTACCAAAATAATACTATTAAATGCAAAAAGCTTGTATCGAATCATGATCATTTAACTTTTTATATTTTTAAAGATGGCATAAAATTTTAATTACCGCATTTATACGAGAATCATGTATGCTCGAAAGCAGCTTTATGAAATACGAGTTTACTTTGTTTTTTCCAGAACTGGCTTTAAAACAAGTCAGAGTCAACAGTGTGAAGTAAGTTTATACTTTCAGCAAAGTAGTTATAAGCCCCACTCTGCGGGATTAATGAAGTGTTCACTATTTTTTCATTCCCCTGACTCCTCGGTATCAGTTATCCAGAGAATATTTACCTCCCTTTTAACATGGCTTACTTTTAACCCACTGGTTTGGGAAAAGATGTAAAGGTTTATTGAACCAAGTTTCTAGGTTCACGGTCATGGACCCTAACGTGTGTTATATTTGTCCGGACAATATTTCCCTCCCCGCCACATAGTACTTTTCTCTAAAAGAGTTTGTGAATAAAAGTGTTATAAATGCAACAGAATGTAATGGTCAAAGCAAATTTTTATATCAATCACAACACATTTTCTTTCCCCACAATCTAAAAATATAAAACTATTGAAAAAAAAAATGATGTTACATACTTTTTTCACATCCTGTATTAGCCCTCGGTCGAAAGATTATACAGCGACCTATGGCTTATATAGGATGAGATGCAAAAAATATCATTAAATAACCCATATACAGCATAGCTATTGATTTTTTCCTGTCCACAGATTTTGTAAACATAACGCATATCATATCACACAGAAGTCTTTAAAGAAAGTGTTAAAAAAAACCCAACTATTTAAAAAAAAGTGGATACACTCATGACACCAATTCTAGTACCCTATAATTTTTACCTTTGTCATCAATTGTAGTCCTGGTGTGATTATCACAGATATTCACAAAAGAGGGGGAATGAATGACGAAGAATATCAGAAGGTAAGTTTCAAAAGACTCTTAAAGAAGAAATTCAATAACTTTCAATGTTACCAAATGGCATATATACATATAATTAATATTGTGCATGGATACTTTTAAAAAGAGAACAAATTATTATCTAATATTAACTAATTGCTATGCTATAACATATTATGACATATGAAAGACAAATAAGGGAACTCAAAAAATATATTCCATCAATTTTAACAGTTTTTAGTGAAATCTAAAACAACTCATCCATTAGGCCGCCCAGGGCAGGTAGGGGAGGTGGCCAACACCATAGCCTTCCTAGCGTCGGACAGCGCTTCGTTTATCACAGGAGTTAATATACCAGTAGATGGTGGAAGACAGGCAGTTTGTCCGTGACAGAAACTCCTTATTTTATCTTCCCATTGTCTTACATATACATAGATTTATTGTTTTCTTTTCGATGACTGTGATGCTCTGTTTAGATTCATTTCAATCATTCCACTGACCTGTTGCATATTTTGAAAAGGAATTAATGATAAAGTAGAAATTATTATATAATATTATAGAAAAAGAAATTGGTTTCATCCTCCAAAATCAATCTAACTGATTAACGAAGGTTTGGAAATTATTATCGCACAAAGAATCACGTTGGATGTTCCGTATACAACTAAACGCTAATCAAAACAAGCAATAGGCTACATAATCAATACGTGAAAGTCTATACGGTCTGAATATTTCGCAATAAAGTCTAGACCAGGTTAAAAAAAATAATTTTTGAACATCTTCAAATAATACTTGGAATCACACTAGTATATAATCAATGGAGAGATTCAGATTTACTGGGCCAAGGAACTTCAAGGTCGAATTGTCCTGATTTGAATAAATGAAAATGCTTTTACCTTATTATTCAATTTTACAAAGGTTTACCTGGTTGAGTATCAATTGTTTAACCACTTTGCACTCGTGAGATTGCAAACCTGATAAAATGTGAATTAATAAACTACTTTGGGCCTATATTCTGCTTGTTTTGTTTGTTTATAATTTTATCTGGGATATCCCACATGCTTGTACTATATAATTTGTGTAGTTACGCTTAAATTTTTCTAAACAAATGAAAATTCAGTAAACATTGATTATACAATGTCTCTATTTAAAGCCTTGTTAAAATTACGATGAATAAACAAATAATTAAATAGCTTATAATTTAATGTCAGTCTTTAGTATATTTTGTTTGATATCATTGGGTTTATAATTAAAATTTTGAAACACTAGAAAGCATATTATGATCCAAGAATATGAATATCTTAAGTAAATATCAATATCTCAAATCCAATACAAGATTTTGCACATTATTATTCTTATAAATTCACAGTGTAGGAACGAAAGTGTACAATTTTTAGGTAGCGCTCTTCGCCGAAACGAGTAAACATTCCGAACACACAGTTAAACAGAATAATGAAATGCTTACCCCTGAAGACAAAGAAGGAGTTCAGAGGTTACTTGGAATGACGAACTTTTTGCAACGTTTTGCACCTCAGTTGTCTGAGATCACCAGTCCACTTCGAGACCTAGCTTTTGAAAGCAGATACTCACTTCGCATGGGATCCGGATTTCCATGGACAAGCATTATCCAAAGTCAAGGACACATTGTCTCGTGCGCCTGTGCACAAGTTCTTTGACGCGAAGAAAAAACTGACTTTACAGTGTGATGCTTCTTTTACAGGACTCGGTGCATGTCTAATGCAATACAATCATCACATCGCATACGCTTCACGTTCGCTGACAGCCACAGAACAGAACTACTTAATGCTCAGATCGAAAAGGAGACTTTGGCCGCAGTTTTTGGCATGGAACACTTTGAAAATTACACATACGGACGTCATGTTACGATACAGTCGGACCATAATCCTCTAGAAAAAACCTGCATAGTGCACCCAAGCGTCTACAGAGAGTGTTATTGAGACTGCAGAAATTGGACTACAGCATTGAGTACACGAAGGGCACAGAGATGTATTTTGCAGTTGGGCCTGCTTTGATTTAATTGAAAAGAACATGTATGACATACACATCGTCAACCACCGCACCTACTTGGCGATATCTTGATGAACGATATTCACAGATAAAAGAAGCTATAGAGAATGATGAATCTCTACAGTTGCTGAAGAAGATCATTCTTGAGTGATGGCCTGAATCTTTAAAGGAAGTCCACTCTGATGTTCAAGTCTACTTTCCATTTAGAGAGGAGTTAGTCGTTCAAAACGGTATTATCTACAAGGCTGAGCGAGTTGTTGTATCGAGATCTATAATTACACATAGTATTGTGAAACGTATACATTACTCTCATATTGGTGTACAAGGTTGTATTCGCCATGGCCAGGACTATGTTCACTGGCCAAATATGTCAAAGGACATCGAAACATATATTTGTCAATGTGCAGCATGCAATACATACCAAGATGACCAGCAGAAGGAACCTATGATAAGTCATGAGATTCTCATTCGCCCATGGCAAACCATAGGATGCGATCTATTTGAATGTGAGGGCAAAGATTACCTCATAATTGCAGAGTACTATTCTGATTACTTTGAGGTGGAAAGACTGCATACTGTATACAGGGTTATTTTCGCCCCGTGTTATTTTCGCCCTGTTTTACTTGCAAACGGTTTCGCCCCGTCTTGAATTAGCCCAGACAAAGTTGCAAATAAAGAATATAGTTTGAAACGTAGAAAATCGCCTATTCTTAAATTCGCCCGCTGTCAACGAGGGCGAAAGGGGTGAAAATAAATCGTGGCGAATATTTCCCTGTATACAGTAGTAAAACAGGAAGTACAATCATTCGCCTGATGAAATCTCAATTTGCAGTCATGGAATCCCAGATAGAGTTATATCCGACATCGGACCACCGTTTGGAAGCAGAGAGTTTGCGGAATTTAGAAGTTATGAATTTGAGGTGGCACGGGACAGTTTTTTAGATACAATTCATTGTAGCCAGGGGATGCGTGTCTTCGGAACTCTGTAACTAGAATTTCCTCAGTTCCCATTGAGCACAAATACCTATAATTCACTTGTTATAGGGTCAATCACTTATTTCTGAAGGAAATTACTAGTCAAAACCTGTAAAATTTTCTACATACTGGATTTTATGAGATTTTGACCCTTTCATATTTTGCTAATTTTTCATGATTTTTCAGCTTTTTAGACCTCCCCCAGCTAATTCCCTGCAAAGGGTTGACCTTCCGTACCGTGTGCATGTTGCACCATCACATGTCAGAAACTTACCGGTGTATAGTTTACAATGTCCCATCCACCTACTTTTCGTGTTATTTTACCTCCCGTCTGTCACTTGCAATTTCACTGTATAAAGTCAACACAACAGTCATAGCTGCGGTTTCGCATTTTACTTCTGATTCTCGTGTACCTAACATATGGGGCCTACATATTGCATGTCAATTTCAACAAGAGACATCCCTCTAACTAATGATAATCATTATAAATAATTTCATGAATTTTAGCAACACTCATAAGCCTTCAAGTACAGCAACTCTCAATTTTACAAAAATATTGACGGCTACTTTATCCGAAACTGTCCCTTGCTACCTGAGCATGTTACATCGTCGCCTAGATATAAGCAGTCAAATAACAAGCTAAGAAATCTGTAAAGACTGCGAAGCGACTTATTCACAAGTGCGCTATGGACGGGAAAGATCCATTTCTTGTACTACTGAATCGACGCAATACGCCTACTCAAGGAATAAACTTCTCAACTGCACAACGAATTTCTGTTAGACGCACCAAAACGCTATTACCAGTAGCTGAACATCTACTCGGACCACGTAATGCTGACCTCATCAAGGAAAAGCTCCATGAACGCAAGGAACATCAGAAGAGCTAAAGAATTGAAACCCTTATCCGATGGAAATACAGTTCGCATTAGACCTACGGGAAACGAGAAGGGATGGAAGAAAGCATTTGTTCAGGAACAGAGTGATGTAAGATCGTACAGTGAGGACTGAAGATGGTCGTATATATCGACGCAATCGATTTAGTCGAGAACCATTCCGTTCTGATCATGAAAATTCCGAGCCTGAATCGCTTCCTGAACAATCACAGTGCAACGATGATCCAGTTCCTACTATAGTCAGGAGTAAGTCAACAACAGCTAACTGCCAAATACACCAGTTTCCACACCTGTTCAGCGTCCCAAGCATCCAGTATCAGCAAGTCCAATGAAAACACGTAGTGGTCGTGCAATTATGAAACCAATGCGAAATTACCGTGGTGTGTAGGGCATAGATAAATAGTGAAAGAGATAATAATAACTCCTCGTCTACCTATTTCTAAGCTTAGCTTAGATTTCATGAAAATAAATACTAATTTACTGTTTGTACTCAAGTTTGCAAAGGAAGACTGTGTTGAGGGCATAATCATCCATAGTCTCCCTTACAGGGCAAATAGCATTATATTTGCTATTCAGTGTTGATTTAAAACTATTTATGTTCTACAAATTAATATTATTACATGTTAAATGTGCATACTGATTTTTAATGTTTAAATAGTGATTTGATTATGGTTTTCAAACAGTCAAATGAACAATCATTCACTAAGGACTATAATGTAGACACTGAAAAAAACATTAATGTTCCTGTAAATGTTTAACAGCTACACATGTATATAACATTGTAAACATGAGAGCAGGCTGCATGATCATTGACTTAATACGTAACATTCACTTGTATATGATCCGAGGCACTTTTACAAGAATTATGATATGTCGAGGGGCGGGGGGGGGGGTATGTATTTACATTTACATGATACTTAAATGAGCTGTCATAATCTGTGAAATATCTCCAGCCTCAAAATGCTCAAACTGCCCCGTCCAAGTCCTTTAAAGTTCTTTACTTCTTTCCCTTCTTCTCTATGTCGCATTATCATCAGATGATAAATGTGCTGGAAGGAGATCTTTGGCAGGGAGGTGGGCGTGACGAGAGAAT
Organism: Magallana ariakensis; assembly: GCA_020458035.1. Taxonomy (NCBI): domain Eukaryota; kingdom Metazoa; phylum Mollusca; class Bivalvia; order Ostreida; family Ostreidae; genus Magallana; species Magallana ariakensis. Next base: position 41,367,765 of record CM035812.1, on the reverse strand, counting down.
ACGCGGCTCACTGAATGTACTTATATCGATTTTATCAAGTATAAATTGTACCGTTATCCATATTATATTAATCATTTGAAAATTTTTTATCGGCACCATGTGACATTAAGAATATTTCAAAGGTTGTGTGATACTTTTTGCCGTTTCACCTAAGTTTATTTTATCCCTGGTAAAACGGCGAGGAGGGGGAGATTTATTAATCATTTCTTACTTCCCCTCTAGAAGCTATACTTTAAATTTATTTTAAATTGAGAAAGTCGAGAAGAAAATAAAAATATCTGAAAGATTACGACTGACTTTATCAAAGACATCGCACAAAGATGGAACAAATGGTAGGCAGTGGATCAAATTATCAAATTTAACATTTTATTTACACCTATTTTGTATAATTATGTGTATAATCCTTTCTTCTAAAAGTAAGTGTGAGAGGACAGATGGCATATCAGGAATAATTCACATTACCAGCATAAACTCGCGTAAATGTTTTATTTAAAAAAAGAGGAAAAATTACATATTTCGTCAACTTTTCTAAAAAGCATTGCGTTAATTCTGCTGACACAATTATACCTGTAGATGCCGAACATTAAGTTCATTTCAATTCATTTCATTTATTCTCTCAAAACCATGTAAATGGTACAACAAGTGCATTATAAATATATAACATACATGTATATACATATATACAATATCTGAATGAGCAGAGCTGGCTCATTTTGCATATGGAGAACAGATCTCATAAATTTTTGTAATGAAAAAACATATTTAAAAAAAAATAATGAAGAATTGGTATTCGTCAATAAATTACTGAACTTGATAATATCTGGTTAGACGTAGTATTATAAGAATGCAAATCCTTTGACAAAAGTATCTCATTGTTATAACACTGCGCATCGTTGATTTAAAGTTTACTTTTTCTAGTTTTTATAATAATGTATACGTAATAAGTGAAGCAGAAACACTTCGGTGGGATACTGTTTACATTAATTTGTGGTCGTTAAGGTATCATCTGACATGAAAATATTTTGTACGCTTATGAAGCAAACATCATAGGGGGAGAAAAAAGAATGGAGAGAGAGAGAGAGAGAGAGAGAGAGAGAGAGAGAGAGAGAGAAAGAGAGTATTAATGAAAATCTAATACAGTTAAATCAATAAAATTAATTAAAATTTAGACAAAAAAAAATTAAAATCAACATTAAAGTGTTTCTGCACAACAAATTTGGTTTTGAGTTACAAAAGAAAAAATATATAGTGACATTTGATTACATTTAACTAAAATCATATTAATCGTGTTAGTCTGCCAGTCTGCTCTAGTATTTAATTTTGAAACGATATAGTTATTTTATTCATGCAAACCTCAATGTGTGACAGCTCTTCTTTTAATAACCCTGCCCTTTTCTCGTGTATCGGTAGTACTTTTTCAGATTATAAAAGGTTTTCGAGACACTTGATCAGACATAATTAAAACTTGGTTATTGTGTCTATCGATCATGGATGCATTATTTGAAACTTCGAGTACAGAGCCTGCCAATCCAGCCATAGGGAAAGATTTATCTTTAATGTCACAACTTTGATGCGTAAACAATCCACTGTAGGTTGCATCCGTTCACCCCAAACATCAGGTCTATATCTGGGTCTGTCCTCTGGCACAACTGCTCAAACTTTAAAGATGCTGTATCAACAGTTATTCAAAACTATGCCTGCTCTGTTTTTGTTCTGTTATGTCGTGAAGACAGCTTTCTTATGTCCAAAATCAGATTGGAATAATTATATGCCGGGGAAAAAACTCCAAGAATTTCCAATCAAAATCTTGGATACGATAGGTTTGAATTCCTGTTACAAGGAATGCAAGGCACACGGAAAATGTCTTTCCATCAATTTTGACCGGAAATTATTTGTTTGTCAGTTACTCAGTGAGAAGCAAAGAGAGACCAAACACTTGACTGACGACCAGAATTTTGTTTATATGGAGATAACGGTCATTGTAAGATTTCTTACTATTTGAAAATTGTTTTCTAAAAACTGTTATCATTATTATTATTATTGATATTTTATGTAATGAACTTGTTTATCTGCAAATTCAACTTTTACAGCTTGCATTCATTGTTACCTTTAATTTGCAAAAAAATATAAGGTGGTTTTTGAGCACGCTCAATATGAAATATATGATTTGGACATTGATAATCGATAAAATTACATCTTTTTAACAAATAAAATGTACAGGTAAAAACAAAATATGGAAACCTAGCTAATCATGTTTGTAACAGAAATATATATATATATATATATATATATATATATATATATATATATATATATATATATATATATATATATATATATATATATATATATAAACAACTTACAATTATTTTTTCTAGAGTCAGAAAACATGTGATAGAGAGCAATGTAATAATTATTCTACTTGTGTCCGGACATCGTTAAACAACAGCCTATGCATTGCCACAGGTAGGGACAAACATCAAATAGTTTCGTGTTTAAAGATAGAAAAACAATTCTCATAAAAGATTGATTTTTTCCCCAATTATTCTGAATACGATTTTATAGTAATGGACGTCTAGAAACTTTTACAATTTTGAAGAAAAAATAAAAATGTAGAGAAAAAGATATGGTTTTTGTGTTGTAGTTTTTATCAAATTAAGCATTTATTTTTTAAAACTGTATCCATTCATTTAAATGTCAATGCGATCAGGTCTTTAAAAAAAAAAGATTTTTTTTTCTTTAGTATGCCTTTGGTGATGAAATAAAAACTCTTTCCTATTAAAAAAGTTCAGAGACAAATAATTTTAATAGTAATAGTGTTAAAATAATTCTACAAGTATTACATGTACTGTAAATATATATGTAGATTGTTCTGAGGTCTACCCAGAATTAGAAGATGGAGCTATCACTGACCGTACTTTTACTCCCATATCGGCCACTTATGGTTGCAATGTCGGTTTCACTGGAGTTGGGTCCGTAAACACGGTTACCTGTAAACCCGGTGGAAAATGGTCATCTTTATCTTACAGGTGTGAACCACCAGGTAAGGGTGATATCAAATTTTCATCAGACATAATTTATTACTAAATAGAACGGTGTTCATTTAAGGTGGTATGGGATACCTCCAAATTGTAACGTACTTTGGTCAAAATAAACAATACAATAACCCAAATTTTATAAAGCTTTCATTCCCGAAATTGTTACCTAACATTAGTGCAATGGGTTAACTTCGAATCTGCTAGTCATGAGTTTGAATCATGCTGGGGCTTTTATGAGTTTTATGAGTTTTTCCTTTTAAAAAAAATAATTAAAACATATTTCCTATCAAATATTCGAAATACTTTCACCTTTCTAAAATTTTAGAACGATGAAAGTATTTCGAATATAATGTACTTTTTTCCACATTTTTATCGACATGTGTCCTATTCCACCTTAATTGTGAATTTGAGGGTATATATATATTTTTTGTCTGAAATGATATCATAGTACTAAATCAAAGAGACTTGCCTCAGACATTCTCCGAAACCCGCTACCGACCTATAAAAAATAAAATAAAAAAACAACAAAAAACTGCACCACTTCAATTTACGGGGCTGGTGATGGTGATTAAAAGAATATCCGAGGCAAGTAAAGAGACGATATCAGTGGTAAATTGCATGAAGAATTTATTGGAACTGATTGTTTTCACAGAATTTGCGTATAAATAAGGTTAATCAGTCAAAAACCAGTGCAGCTTTTTCCTGTGCAATAAATACACAATTTTTTTCAATGGGTGGCACTGTAGCTCCCAGGTCGTCCATCCGATTTTTTTTTCAGACCGGGAGCTACAGACCTGCAGCTATATAGCTGTAAAACGATGTCTTGTTTGTATATGTATGCTGATGGGCAACGTGGTAGTTTTTTTTATTAGCTCACCTGGCCTCAAGATCATGAAGCAATTTCAGACTTAAGTCAAAATTTTAGTCAGTCATAAAATAATTGTTTATCATCGAATGACGATTGAAATTTGTAATTGACAACTTTGTATGAAGACACTTTTAATTGCATTTCTATTTTTTCTGTGATTTCATTTAAGAGACATTAAGACAGTTTACAATTTTTGACATAAGTCTAAGTTTGCTTCATGATCCTGGAGCCTGAGCTAATAAATATCTGTCAAGATATTTTAAATTTGATACTAGTATGGTCATCTAATCACAGTTATGGTTGTTGTTGCTCAGGTGAGCGATGCGGCCCCTGGATCTCTTTTTTTTTTAAATTTTTTTTTTTTACTTTTTAAGTGATAATTCTTTGAAGAAAATGATGTACGAAGTCTTCTTTTTCAAAAACCAATATTCACTCAAAAGGTTATTTTAACGCATTCATCTTCGCTAGCCAAGGGTTTTCGGTCCACTTTGCTTCCCATAAACCCTTGGCAGATTTCATTTCAAAAACTCGGTGATGCGGTGGCGCTATCTAGCGAGCAATTTGAGTTGCGCCCCTTGTATATTTACATTTTAATCGAATGAAACAACGTGTAATATACACGCTACGGCATAAATACAACTTGAAAACATGTTCACTAGCGAGAATAGGAACATAATTAACGATGCTATTCAATGGGAATGACGATATAGCCTAGAAAAAAAGGAATGTTTTATTTATAGGTCTAGTGTTTGTAGGACCCTGTACCGGGAGTGAAAAAGTAGCGTTCAAGCCATAAAACAAGGTATCATTGTCGTAATTATTGTGGACAAAAGAAATGAAATAGAATACAGCTCATTGAACATTTGAACCATTCTAACCATAAGTATATACTAACGGGATATGCAACTTCTTCATTCGCCATGTATACTTCCCACACTACGATCACACGAGCCTTAACAAGTTTGTTAATCTCTGTTAAATCCAGTAAAATATATCGGTTTTTGTACGTGATCTGGTTAGACCATCCTTGTGGAGGTACTGTTTTCGAGCACTTGTGCCTCAACTTGTGAAAAACACCGAATGTTTGACCAAAGATCACACGCGTGTTTCTTTTAAAAGTTTATTTATAAGCGCTTGTTTACAACGCTGCGATTGGATCAGCTACTCGCAGCTGCAGCCAATCATTAAACGGAGCTTGTCACCGAGTTTTCGTTATGAAATCTGCCAAGGGTTTATGGGGAGCAGAGTGAACCGAAAACCCTTGGCGAGCGAAGATGCGCGTTATTTTCCTTCCTATAAAAGATGAGCCCCGATGTCAAGGCGGCTGTAATTGTACTTGTTAAAAATAAGTAAACGAAAGTTAGCTTTCAACATTATTTTTGTAAATCAAAAATAAATTGAATATTAAATTTGTTCAATTTTTCTGAAGTTTGAAAAAATGTAATCGATGCAATAAATAAAAATTGGGCTAAATCAATCTGAGATATGAGCAAACGGGAAACAAAAGCAAGCGGTTTTATTTTGTTTATACTAACATGTACATGTCGTTTGGCATTTTTGTAAATTCCAACACAAATTATATTTATTCGCTCGAACATTGGTATCTTTTTAAAGATGCAAATTCTGCAAGATATATCAATAAAAGTAATTTTCAAAGATGTTTTATTTAAACATTCTACTACAGTTATTTTCGAGATCAAAGAGATGCCACGGACATTATTCTCCAATATACCACGAACGTCATCAGTAAATTATCAGATCAGAAATATCTATATTTGTCTCGCAATGATCATGAAAGTACAACTTCAAACTGTAAAAAGTTTTAAAACCATGTCAATTTCACGTGTTAGTGCCAGTCAAAACGATGTTGTATTGCTTCAAATGTTTATTTTTGAGAGATCAATGCGGTTTTTACATAAAATATCTAACGTGTAGTAGTAATAATCGTATTAAATTGCCCTTAAAATATTAGGAATATGATTCAAAGATATTTTATAAATAAGTGAAGAGTATTTAAAATCCAAAGAAAAATTCTGTCGTCTGCATGTGATTCCTTTGATCGATACACATGTAAACATTACTAACAAAACCGTTGGGGTTACACGGAACAGCCGCCAAAATGACCTAGATCGTCTCTCTAAAGGAGAAACGATCTGTAGAAATACTGGGCTGTTAGTAGAATAGAAATAAAGTTCTTGTTATCGTGAATGTTGCAGGATAACCTCCTCGGTCTCGAAATGTGGTTTGAAATATAAAAGCATCGGCTAACGCCTCGGCTTTTATATTTCAAAACAACATTTCTCGACCTCGGAGGTTATTCTGCAACATTCACGAAAACTCGTACTTGATTTCTTAAATATACCACGAACTTCATCAGTCATCAGTAAATACATAGAATAATACCCATTTGCATCGCACAGATCATTCAAGAATTACTTAAAAACTTCAAAAAGTAAAAAGAAAGTTTTAAATCAATGTCAATTTCAAGTCTTAATTTTAGTAAAAGCGATGTGTGATGCCTCAAATGTTTATTTCGAAGAGCTTAATACTGCTGTTCCAAGGACCGTACTGGCGAGCACATTTGCACTACATAACATTAATAAAGAGTAGCATTAATAAATTAGTTATATTTAAATCATCCTTAAAATTTAGAGGAATATGGTTTAAATACATGTATATTTCATAAACAAAGTGTATTTACTATCAAACAAATATTATGTCGTCTGCATATCAGTTTGCTCGGCGGCCTGTGTATATGTAGCTATACTGTCAAACAAAACTTTGGGGTTATACGGAACAGCAGTCTAAATGACCTATTAATAGCTCGTCTCTCTTTAGGAGAAAAGATCAATTGAAAATCTGAGCTGTTAGTAGAATTAAGTTCGTGTTATCGTAAATGTTGCGGAATAACATCCTCGGTCTCGAAATGTTGTTTGAAATACATTTATAAAAGTCTCGGTTGACGCCTAGGCTTTAATAATTCAAAACAACATTTCTCGACTTCGGAGGTTATTCTGCAACATTCACGAAATCTCGAACTTTACTTCTAAAATAGTTGACAAATTATTTGATACTGCCAAACAAAAAATCGAACCAGTTAGTTTTAAGAAAATAAAGCTCAACATTTTGAAACTAACCGGAATATATAGGGAAAAGGGCATTCAAAATCATTATCGGGCGATGCAGGAATGTTTTCACAGCGTCCAATCAATTAATTAATAAGCGTGATCTATATCAAAATCATTAATAATTTTGGAATTTAATACCTTATCTCATATGACAATTGATTTACGCCGGATAAAAATTCATCAATCCGTTTTCATTACTCATTTTTGTACTTGTTATTAATCATCATTTAATACATGTCAGTGTTCTAAATAACTCTATCAGTCATAGATAGTTGAATACACAAATATAATATACTTTTTTGATTTCAGTGCATGGCGGTTGGGGCAGTTGGGGAGGCTGGGGATACTGCCCAGTAACTTGCGGGGGTGGCACGAGGACCCGATCGCGCTCTTGTAACAACCCCACGCCTATGTACGGAGGAAACAGCTGCTACGGAAGTTCAACAGACTCAGTAGCTTGTAATACGAACGGCTGCCCGGGTAAGGTTCTGCTGGTTTTTGGTATAGAAGCTGAGCAAACCAATCGAGTGGTGGTACGTATGTAAATGGACATGCTATGTTGACATAAATACACAACGGAATCATCCAAGGTTTTTCGATTGATGGAAGCTAGGTGTCTGACGTCAGTCCGTGGAGTTGGTGTTCCTATAATGAGTTTTGTTTTGTTTTTTTGTTTTTTTAGGGGAGTGGGTTTTGGCCCCCCCCCACTTTGTTTTATCGCAACAAACATTTTTCATAAATTGGTATATAAAAAAGTTAATTACCATAGAGTTGCCCCCCCCCCCCCGGATAAGGATTTTCATCATTTTGGGAAGTTAAATTGCCTTTTTTTGGCTTGACAAGCTTTTTTTTAGATAGGTCTGCCCCCCCTCCCCTCAGCTTCAAAAACAATGCTACGTGTAGTGTGTTTGATAAGCATACAGATTGATGGCATACAGATTGATTCACATGTATAGCACGATTCTGTTTCGTTAGTATCCGTCTGAATACGTTCAGGTTTCATAAGAATGCCTAGTAGTTTTAAATATTTACATTTTTATAGCATCAGTGGCCATTATTTGCGCCGCGTGGTAATACATGTGTCAAATGACCTACATTGTTGATCATTTACGGTCGGGGCGTGATCAATTTTAATAAAGCCATTGATATTTATTATATATTTGATCACGCCCGACCGTAATTGATCTCCTCAAAAAAAAGTCAAAGAATGATAATTGAGTATTAATATTTACATTATTTTCAATTATTGTATGTACAATACAATGATTTAAAATATTTACATAGTTTTCATTATACAAAACGCCGCCTATGTCGCAACACCGTACGTCATTTGACACATGTATTACCACGCGACACAAAGCATGGCCACGTTATGCAGTTAAACCACAGGGGCTTGTGTAGAAAAAAAAAACATCGTTAAAAAAGAGGGTACCTTGGAGGAAAAATAACAAGGGAGGACGCCATCTTGGATACCGCCTCGCTTCATCAGCTAATTTCTCATTTAAATTGTTAAACTGGACATATGCGCCGATTTGTATTCCTTCATAAATGATTCTTCTTTAAGATCTCACCTCCAGTTTAATTCTATTTACGTCTACATCAACAAATTTTTATCTTTTTCTCGCGTAAACACCCGAATCGACAACTCCCTGGCTTTTTCCATAAGCAATCGTATGACAGAGATCGCACGTGCCGTACTTTCGCTTTCTGCAGAAGCCAGGGAGTTGTCGATTCGGGTGTTTACGCGAGAAAAAGATAAAAAATTGTTGATGTAGACGTAAATAGAAGTAAACTGGAGGTGAGATCTTAAAGAAGAATCATTTATGAAGGAATACAAATCGGCGCATATGTCCAGTTAAACAATTTAAATGAGAAATTAGCTGATGAAGCGAGGCGGTATCCAAGATGGCGTCCTCCCTTGTTATTTTTCCTCCAAGGTACCCTCTTTTTTAACGATGTTTTTTTTTTCTACACAAGCCCCTGTGGTTAAACACGCCGATTTCATGCTATTTGCCAACGATGAAGTATCAAAAATATAAACGAAATTTGAATTTGTCAAAGACAAATACACTGTAAAAGCTACTGATGTGTACTATAGTATTCTCAGGAAATCTTAGCTGTAGAACTGTAGCTCCACAGGAAACTTGGGTTGACTGACCGTGGACCAAGGTCAGTCAACCCAAATTTTCCATGGAGCAACAGTTCTACAGTTCATTAAATCTGAATCGCGTCTACATACATGTACATGTAGCCACTAAAAAGTCAGATTATGGAAAACATGTTTTCTTTGCTGTTGTAAGTTTCTTTTAAAAGTTTGGTAATCCTTGGAAATTAAGGGATATCTTGTCAACTTTTCTCTTGACGTTCGACTTAGAAAACAGTCTTTTTTGAAAACATTATTAATAAGCTTATATGCGTAAATTGTTTTAATACCCAAAATGATGAAAATCGGCCTATTTTGGAAGTGGGATGTATTAAAATATAATGCAGATAATCGATTTTTTTTTATAGTACAATACACAAGATTACATGTATTTCTTAATCAAAATCTTTATAAACACTAATTGCAATTTTCTTTTTGCTATCAGTAAACGGTGGATGGGGGGCTTGGAGCGGTTGGTCCTCATGTACTCAAACCTGTGACACGGGTTCAAAGTCCCGGAGCAGGAGCTGTAACAATCCCTACCCACAGTATGGAGGAGCGGGGTGCAGCGGGACCTCGTCAGAATCCACAGACTGCAACACCAACAACTGTCCGGGTAATGTCTTAGTGTGGAATGTCTTTGATGGTTTAATATGGCAATGTCACGTACGATATATGAGAGAGAGAGAGAGAGAGAGAGAGAGAGAGAGAGAGAGAGAGAGAGAGAGAGAGAGAGACGTTAACCTTTATATTCATTATAATTGATATCTTTTCTTTAGGTTGGTTATTTGGTCGGCGATAGAAGTAAATAAATATATCATGGTCTCTACAGGACTGGAATATGTTGGTTATAGATATAGACCTATCATCAGAGTACAACATATGCAAATTCAATTCAATTCTACGAATGAGAAATCAAGGAAACACTCAGACTATTTCGAACGGATGATAATCGATTAGCGGAGATAAGTATCCTATCTGAACTCGAACGGAGATTGACATGTGTAGCATTGTTACTTACATACATCTATAAAGTGTTTTAATGACCGTGTAAATAAAATAAAATTGAAACAAATAAATTTTTGTTTGTTTAATGTGTTTGCAAATATTTTAAGTTTAAAGTCAAAGCGCAATGCATTGCTTTGAAGGTTCTTGATTGTGTATTCGAATACCTTTATTTGTTGTTAAAGAATGCGAAAATACCGGCTGTTTACTCGTTGTATCATAGTCTGACAATGAAACAGCTTTTGCAAAATCTGACCAATTAAGTAACTTGCATCAAATTTGTTAGACATATTTACAGTCAAATTTTCGTTTAGTTTAACATAAAAAGACAAACAATTACATGTAAAAACTCAGTTGTCAAAAGGTATGACAATCTATCGACTTAACTGTGTGTAGTAGATGTGTAATCATGAAAGGGGAGGGAATGTGGCGATCAGCTGGTTTCCGGTACCAGATAGCTCAGTTGGTAGAATGACTATGGGCCCGGATTCCAATCTCGGTCTGTTATATGTGAACAACTTTTTGATATAGTGTATGATTTTATTAATGGTTTTTGTGTTCGATGATGGAAGGTACAACAAGTTGATCAATACATGAACATCTACTGATAGTTAAACTTTTTTTCTTGAAAAGACAAAAAAAAAACCAACCCAAAGAGCAACAAAAAAAAAAATCAAAAAAAAAAAAAAAAAAAAAAATCAGGGGCTTGTTTATACATGTAATTACACCTTCCGTAGTTGCCCAAAAGTCCTCAATTTTTAAAAACCTAAAACTGAATGTATGAGGTTGAAACACTAGATAGTGACTGATGAATTTAAGTCTATAGTTTAACCTCAATTTGAGCTGTCGACTGTCGTAATTGTGAGTGATTAAATACACAGATATTATTGAATTTTTGGCAGGTGTAACGATCTCCGATCCTCAGCAATGTCCGATAACTCTAAATTACCCGGAATTTATTTAATCGTATATAATAAATCTGCCTTTTACATAGATGAAATTTAATTAGTCTTCTAATGTTAATAGTTTGAACGGTTATTAAACGAAGTTTTTGGCTTAGTGGGTTTATGGAGATCTATAGTTTATAACTACACTGTTCCTAAGGTAAAGGGGTTCGTGCCACCGATGCAACTGTATAAATCTCAGCTGGTATTTTATTCCATTGTTCATCTAGGGCAAATCTGTAATAACTTCGTCAAATGCATAGATACCACCAATAAAATTCCTTTTCATTTCTTTCCATTTATAAAGTTTGAAGAACGAATAATAACATTTTTATGATGAAAAAAATATTTTGAGGCTGACGATCAGAGAACCTTAAAGCTTAAGGACATGTAATTTATTTGATTAACTTTATGACTGAGGATTAAAATTCTGTGGTATGAGTTACCAGCAACGTTCCCGAAAAAAGAACAACCTCGAAAATTAGCGTTTTTACATAAGCATTTTGAAAAGCTAACTTTATGTATTATTACACTTTCATGTTAAATACTGAAATCTGATTGGTTTAGACGCAGTTGATAATCCGTTCCAATACCCTCAGCGTTAGCAACACACTTGGCAACGGGTAACACTATATAAATAGTGCCTGTTTGGGAGGGTAACAGTTGAAATTGACACCCCGAGAAAACCATTGTCAACCTCCGCTTCGTTTGGGAGGGTAACAGTTGAAATTGACACCCCGAGAAAACCATTGTCAACCGACGCGAAGCGAGAGGGTAACAGTTGAAATTGACACCCCGAGAAAACCATTGTCAACCGACGCGAAGCGGGAGGGTAACAGTTGAAATTGACACCCCGAGAAAACCATTGTCAACCGACGCGAAATTGACACCCCGAGAAAACCATTGTCAACCGACGCGAAGAGCGTCGGTTGACAATGGTTTTCTCGGGGTGTCAATTTCAACTGTTACCCTCACAAACAGGCACTATTTATTTTATTATACTGAATGTCTTAATTTTAGAGAAAATTTTACTGCTTTTATATAGAAATGACGTGAATTTAACGACGAACCGTACGCGCATAATTTACGCGCATGTAAAAATTCGTTCTGTTGGCCCGTTGTTAAGCGTGTTGCTAACGCTGAGGGTAAGAGAACAGATTCTCAACTGCGTCTAAACCAATCAGATTTCAGTATTTAACATGAAAGTATAATAAAACGAATTGTTACATGCGCGTAAATTATGCACCATGTAATCATGTAAATTATTTTTTTTTTTTCAATTCCAACTGTTACCCTCCCAAACATGCACTATTTATATATTGTACATACCACCGGTCTTACCTTCAGATCAACTTCATGTAATGTAGATTACAGTTAATCGATTCCATGTATCTTGTTTTTGTTTGCCACGATGCAATATCCTCCGCAAACAAAGTAATACATATAACAGGACTCTCGTACTATTGTGAAATTGTAAATTTTGAATCTACTGAGCGGGTGACACAAAATTTACAATTTGACTACATCTCTTAAATTTTGTATATACACCCATCCAGTAAATTCAAATTTTACAATGTGCCACTACGATGAATTGAAATTATGGTGGATCGTTGCTTATATTTACATCTACCGAGTATGATTCCCTCTATTTCTTACGGAAACTTATTATCCATTCATACATGTAGCTCTATGGAAATTGACGGGACTGAAATCTACACATCCCGTTTATTGATTGGTCTAAACCTACAGAGACCTAAGAAAAATCACGGACTGCCCTAAAAAAATCATGCTTGAATTCCTAGAGGAGACGATTTGGCTGTTATGTTTTAGCTAACGTACTGATATACCGGTACATGTACACTAACAGTAATTTAGTTAATTTAACTTACTTTTTACAATCAATTTATTAAGTTGAAAGAAAGATGTAAATATAGTAAATATATACAATAAAATGCTTTCTTTGATGATCCATGCGAGTTATGAAGGTATAGCGATCATTGCAGAAAAATTTACCTATATCATAAACCATCTATCATCTATCATAAAGCCATTCGGGCTTTATTGATTTGATCACGCCCCGACCAAAATTATCACCTCATAATACTCAAAGAATGATCCCTTATTCCTTAATTAATCACCAAAGAAAGCATTTTATTGTTTAGATATGCATTATGTAGTTCGACAGATGACTGAAATTTTATAACTCGCCCGAAAAAATTGTAAACATTCACTCAAATGATAGAAACTAAATTGTATTTCCAAATGTTACAACTGTATTGTTGTACTGTTTATTACCAAGAACCAGACAATTTATAGGTTTAACATATATACATAAATTAAGTGTACAAACATTTGCAGACATATTTAAAAATCACAATCTTAAATTAGTCTGCGGGTGCACATAGCAGTGTACATAGCAGTGTTCATTGCAGTGTACATATGTATTGCAATGACAAAACAGGATAATGGAGAGTATATTATCAAACAAAACAAAAACAATATATTTTTATCGTAATTTTGATCATTTATAAAGGTATTTGCCCAAATTACACAACTCTTTGTTATTTTTTTTAGAGTAATTGAATGAGTTTAAAGACAGAAGGTTTTTCATAAAAGTATGTTTTGTTTTTTTACATACATCTTTCTTATTTCTTTATAAAATGGACAGATTAGAATAAAAAATGAAACTCATCTTCAATCTGTGATAGTGGACATAGTTTACAAACTCTCTCATTTCTCTGGATATTATAAAATCTGCCATGCTCAATCTCAAGTTGCTGAGAGGATAAACGATATTTACTTATGAACATGTGCATATACATTTGGTATTGTTTTTTTTTTCAAATATTCTTGTACTTCAATATTATTACATAGGTGCTTATACATCATGCATTTTGGGGAATTTTCAAAGAAGCTATGACCTTCTTGTATAAACATATACACGTAGGTCAGCCTCTGCTTCACTTCAAGTAAAAATACATGTACATGTTCATTAAATTGTTTTTTAGAGTTCCGTATGTATCCAAAACCTAAATTATTATTTAACTGTTTTATGTATGAGAGCCAACAATTAGAGGCTAACTCTGTTTCACATACATTTACCATATCTTGGTCTATATTGCTTAAAATACACTTTTCACTATTCTTTAATTTTATCCAATATTTCAACATTCTATATTTTATATCCAACTGCAATGATTTACGCCCCAATTCAAAATATACCATCATAGATGGAACACTTTTCTTTACACATAATAACTCCTTACAAAAATCTAAATGTATACTCTCTAAATCTCTTGCTGGGTGTTGTCCCCATAATTCAGAAGTGTAATGTACTATACTACCAATATATATATCAAACAATGACAATTTTGTATTTACGTTCAAATGCAATGGCTTCATTTTAGACAATAAACAGTACATAGCTTTTCTACTCTGTGACGCCAAAACACTGTGTTTTATGAAAACTGCCATTAAAATTCACAGTTATAACAAGATAATTAAAGTTTTCAACTGTATCAATAAATTCATTATCATAATTCCAACAATAATTATTTTTAAACCTTCCACCTTTTCTAAATACAATAATTTTTGTTTTATCTACATTAACTTTTAACTTCCACGTGAGTGTGTATTGTTGTAAACAATCAAGCATATCCTGTAAAATTTGCATGTCTCTGAAAAAAGTACGGTACTGTAAAAAAAAAAGTACGGTATCTGTAAAAAGCCTTAGTCACATTTAGGGGGATTAGCACTCGCTAATCCGCTGTGCGCACCATTCATATACATGTATGTTGATGGTACATGTAAGCACACGCGACTTGCGGTCAACGCAAAAGACAAGTGAGATCTCCTTAGGTAGCAAGGGACAGTTTCGGATAATGTTTTTGTAAAATTGAGAGTTGCTATACTTGAAGGCTTATGAGTGATGCTAAAATTATCATTAGTTAGAGGAATGTCTCTTGTTGAAACTGACATGCAATATGTAGGCCCCATATGTTAGGTACATGAGAATCAGAAGTAAAATGCGGAAACGCGGCTATGACTGTTGTGTTGACTTTACACAGTGAACTTGCAAGTGACAGACGGTAGGTAAAATAACACGAAAAGTAGGTGAATGGGACATTGTAAACTACACACCGTTAAGTTTCTGACATATGATGGTGCAACATGCACACGGACCGGATTCACCGGAAGGTCAACCCTTTGCAGGGATTTAGCAGGGAGAGGTCTAAAAAGCTGAAAATTATGAAAAACTAGCAAAATATGAAAGGGTCAAAATCTCATAAAATCCAGTATGTAGAAAATTTTACAGGTTTTGACTAGGAATTTTCTTCAGAAATTGGTGTTTGGCCCTATAACAAGTGAATTAAAGGTATTTGTGCTGAATGGGAACTGAGGAAATTCTAGTTACATAATTCCGAAGACACACATCCCCTGGCTACAATGAATTGTATAAAAAAAATGTCTCGTGTCACCTTACGTCATTCGTGCATGGCAAATCGTACGGTTATCTTACGGGTTCCTTGAGTGAAGCGCAACTGCCACGTGCATTTTCAGACCTCGCATGAAAACCGTGGTGATTGTTGTGTATTCAAACAGCCACCGTGCGTGCTTATAGGAAGCGTACGACTAACGTCCTTCCAAAATCGTAAGATGCACGTGCGTTTCTCACAAGATTTTCATCAAAGCTCGCCCAAAGACAACTAGAATCAAGTACGATCAGTTGTGACCGAGACTTATTAAAGAACTACTACGGTGGTAAGGAAAGGGAAGCAATCCGTATTTTATGAGATCAATTCAGTTTTTGGTCAGCTATCCGAAAACAATGTTCCTAGCACATTGATCACGGTGATAGCAGTTTGGATGATCAATGAAACGATTATTTTTGAAAACCGAAGAATTTTTAACATACGCTTGATGCTAAATTTCCTTTGATGAATTGAATTTTATTTTAGCTTTTTGGAATTTTATTTTGTATACTTTTATATAACCTCTACAGTTGCCAAATCAGAAGTTATGTACATGAATCAGTTAATCAGACTGAAGGTGATTAATAAGACTAAACCTATTTCTTGGATTTCTTATGCAAGATAAAATAAAGTCATTCGCACCTGAATTAACTTCAACTATCCAGCCTTACCTCCCTTTGTCCATTGTCAAAATCAGTTCAAAGCTGTAACATTTGACAAACAATCATGTCATATCGCAGCATAAGTCTGGTATTTGGTAAATGGTGTAATTGTGTCCAGACCTCGAATAACCGTGCACTGTTGAACTAAACCAGCTAGTATATTCTACTGAAGATTTTAATTGTATGCGATGCTGTGGAATTATAATGTGACAGATTAACAATAAGTCTGTATGTACACACTTTATCTATTTTCATTTTGCATGGAGAGAGAGAGAGAGAGAGAGAGAGAGAGAGAGAGAGAGAGAGAGAGAGAGAGAATGTTCAAACAAATTGCAATTAAATTCAATTGAAAAATATCCAACAATAAATGCACACGTTGCGCAAATTTAATTCGAATTGCCATATACATGTACATATATACAGACGAGTGCTCTGTGCAATTGTAACATTAAACGTTTAAACATTATCACTTTAAACTTAACTGTTGCAGTTTTAATTGATAAATACATGATAAATTTAATGCATTATACTATCGATAATAATTCATATAGAACTAATACGGCGGTAGGCGGAGATGGAAGATAATTAATTAATAAACTGTACATTTACAGAGTCATTAAGCAAGTATGTTCTAAAGTACAACACTAATGTTTTCTTAAAAATTGTAAAGCAGAGGTTGTCTGATTTTTTTATTCAGGAAAGAGACGCATTTTTCGAGTCATCCTCTAAATGTTTATTGTACAAGTATCTGCCTGACACTTTTTCGTTACAATTTTATTTGAGTAAAAATATTCCGGAAAACCTTGTTGTCCTTTTAACAAAATATAGACTGTCATCGCATATGCTTTTGGTAGAGCAAGGCCGTTATAATGGAACTGTCAGATCGATGCGTATCTGTAAATATTGTAATTTAGGTGAAGTCGAGGATGAATTCCATTTCATACTTATCTGTCCATTTTATAAAAGTCTACGGGTATTGTATTTAAAAAAATATTACTGGTCTCGTCCTTCAATGTTTAAGTTAGTTCAACTCCTTGCCATTCATAATCGCAAACAATTGTGCCATCTCGCAATGTTTCTGCGTGAGGCAGGTAAAAAACGGGAGTCGGATAACTAGTACATCCAACTGATGTATTATTATTATCACTATTATTATTAATATTACTATTATTATCATTATTATCATTATTATAATCATTTGATTTATTGATTTATATGGTCTCTCCTCCTATGAATGTACATGTATGAATAATATTTTTTTAGAATATTGTTTAACGTCAATAGCGAACTGTTTGATTCTGATTGGATAGAGTGTAGCATTATATATTTATAATTATGTACATATGTTTCAACTGCTTATAATTCATTTGAATTTTAGCAAATAAACAATACAACTTATTGAGAATTGTGACACTCGTCTTCTTGTAAACAAAGATTACACAATATATCATCTAGAAGCTCTCTTTTGTATCGCATAGTTTCAATTTTTATTGCAAAAGACCACATTAATAGACTTTTGAGAACATGGAACTTTTATTTCAAAATAATTTTCTATTCTATAAGTTAATATGATATTTTTAAACAGTGTTTATTTTGAACGTTGGATTATCTTTCACTGTCATAATGTCATTCATTATGAGAAATGTTTTGACATGTTTGATTTTAATATCCATAAACGTATCATGTTAAAATTCAAGTGTAGTAGTAATAGTAGTGAGTGTCAATCATGGAAAATGTCTCATTTATTTTCGTTTAATCAAATGACTCTTTCCCCTTATATTACAAGAGTCAACGACATAATCTTTTCTTTCTCAACATATTGTAAGATGTTTTGAGAACTACTTGGAAACTAATGTATTACAGAATAATCACAAATTTGAATTATTCTACATGTAGTTACGACACTTCACAACAAGTTTCGAGAAATGGAGCTATTTCAGAGTAAAATAAAAAAAATTATGTTTATCAATTTTGTTTAATGACATGTATATCTTGAAGTCGATTACTGTTTGAATAGATACCGTGGTCTATCTACGTCTACAAACAAAAATAATCCAATCCCACCGAATCCTGATAGACTATAGACGACAGTCCAACATTGATCAGCAAAAAGCAAAAAAGCATCAACAGTGTCAGTGCAAAATCAATGGGGCACCTCCTGCAGTAGTAATTCAATAATCGATCAATCAGTCATTATATGCGTATTATATTTTTTTTTAATTAACGAGCGTCGTTATTTGTACCTCGATCTTCTTTCATGTCTGAATAACAAATGAAATTGAATTCATGATTATCATGTAAAACATTGTTTTCTTGTTTGTCATGACAATATATTTTAATTGTTTCTGTTTCGTCGGAGTTTGTTTACTTTCGGCAATTTTATTTTTTAATAAGTAAAAATTTTTACATGAAATATATTATATGGAAAGATGGTATAAAAATCGACTCTTTAAAAGAAATGTTTTGTGCATCAAAACAAAGTTTAACAAGTATGGCGTCGGAAGCAAATTGAAAGTGGGAATGAGGGAGAGGGGTAGACTTATTCGAAATCATGACAAGCAGAAAAAAATATTTCGCCAATCCTCAAAATCCTAATCCGTGTGAGAAGTGGGAGGGGGTTATCGCGCGGTGCATTATTGTAAAATTTAAAAGTAGGTTAAGACTGCTACGGTACTGTTCAAGTTTTTAATTCCGGATTAAAACACGTAGTGGTTTAGTTTAAATGATTAATAAATGATTGATTGATTATGTCTAGTATCTTGCACATAAACACCCCAGCCCCCCTCCCCCCCCCCGCCATACTGGTTGCGACGCCTATGCAAGTAGGCCGTGACCTTAAGACAGAATCATATGATAATTGGCGAAAAATAAATTGACTCAGTACCTTTTTTTACACAACAAATCGTCTTCTTCTCTCCCCAGAGAAGGAATTCATTAAGAGCCATTTTATCAAGAGCTTGGACTTTGGGCAGTACGTGACAAACTCCGATTTTATGAAGAAGTGATTTACTCATGGGTAACTGTCCAGTCATTGCACATGGCGAATAGAATGAAAACATTGAACGCAATGACACTTATTCAACTTCATCCAGGGCTGTATATTTCAGTTGAAACAGCGTCAATTTCACATAACAGAGCAGATCTTGGCAAACACCTTTCCAAATTCCAAATTTCCAAAGTCTATGAATATAAATGAGCTTCTCTTAGCGAATTAGAAATAAAGAGCGCAATATTTGACAGCTCGTTTTGATGAGCAAACTGGATAATAACATCATAGATAGTCCAAGTTCATGATAAAACGGCTCTATTTCTGTTCGCTTTACTTTACTTTACTTTACTTTACTTTACTTTTGTTCACTTTAGCTCCTGTATAAGCTTCTGACATAGTCGTGCTTAATGTAATTTGTTGTGTAGGACTCAACTGCAAGGTACAAAAGCAAGTATTCCTTTTAAAGGAATGATCGGCAATAATGATATATTGATAGCTAGAAGCAATCAACATGATCAGTTTGATGTAAAATAATAAAATAAGTACTGTATTTTTACAAAATATAGAATATTTTGAATCTGTACACCATAATTTCATTATTATAAACCGTCAACAAATTTAATTTTTAAATAAATTTGGGAAAAGCCGTTCGTAAACTCCTTGTCTAATTTTATATTTTTAACGTAATTATTAAATGTTAATGTATCTTCTTCTTCTTCTTCTTCTTCTTCTTCTTCTTCAGAATACTGAGTAGGGCTCTTCAAAGAGCATTAACACGTATACAAAGAAAGAGTTGTATTAAAATAATTTAATGCGACTGAAAAACATTGAATGCCATCATAACTTGCTATTGGGTCGCATTATAACGTAACCTTGTTTATAAATCAAGCCGTCTTCCTAGCTACTATTATGCAACATCAATAGATCGAGGTCAGTTCATGGAGCATCTTCTTATGATTGAAGACAGTTCATCGAGGTCAACTGCATTTCTGAATGAATCTTTCGATCGAAATTCTTACGCGTGAGACAAAATGTGCATTCTTGAATTAACAGGTCGAACTGTATTTTATGTATGTTTGCATCTCTTAAGGTAACTGAATTGAAATAAAACCGAGTAAAATGTTATATAAATACTAAACCAAACTTCAAGTTTTTATAAGAACTACTTAATATGCAAGCGGAATATGTGCGCACGTGGAAGCATTTGCCGGATGCCTCATATGGACACAACAGTGATCGGCCGAAGCCGATCACAAAAATATCATGTCTCATATTACTGCAATAATATCTATACATATAAATTAAGGCATTTTGCCAATAAACTTCGAAATACTTGCACCCGAGTAACTGCTCACACCTTTGGCATTTCAACATGTTTGAGTTGATGTCCGTAAGCTATAATTGAATTTTACCTGATAAGTAATTATTGTAAGATAAATTAAAAACCTACTTTCATTTTCGATAAACCAGCCCGAAATAGCAAATATGTGAGTAAGGTGGTGGACACGCTTTGGCGGATCCAAGTCAGTGGGAGTTTGCATCAAAAAATATACTTACAATGAAATAATATTGAATGATTATGTAAAGAGTGAATATATATCCTGGGAACCTATTTCGGGTATACATAAGAATTGAGATTTGACAAATGTTGAATAAATAAAATGAGCCAATTCGTTTCTTGAATGTGCGATTTTTGTTTTGATGAATAGAACTTTCCAGAACGGGGTAACCAAGAACGCGGTTTGGCTAATTAACGTCATGTTGGAGAATGTAGGATGAGTCACCATGCTTTGTGGGCAGATCGGACATCTGGTTAATATAAAAAAGTTAATAAATAAAATGGGCCAATAGACGCGATTTTATTTTTGATGGAAAGAACTTTACATAACGGGTTGCCAAAAAATGGGGTTGACTAATTAACACTATGGCGAGAAGTGCGTACATTTTTTTAAATAACATATACATTTTTTATACCACGACAGATTGGTAGTAATAATATACCGTGATATGTGAATATAATATAATATATGAATTATTGTTAACCCCCGCGCTTGCGCGGGATATTATCTAGTAATAATAATAATCTGCACTGCAAAACTGTAATTTAATTGTTATTTGTTATTCTGAGTTATTAATTACAGATGACTCTCCATAGCTCGAAGTCCAATGGACTAAGGAAAAACTTCGAGGGATCAAGAGTTCGAGTTTTCAAGAGATCAGAATTTACGGGTTGACCGACGGGTTTTAAATTTAGTCTTTCCGGATGTTATGATTAAGCCATTTATTTTAGTGCTAGCCTTGCGCATGCGCTTTAACTATGTTTAATATCAGTTATATATATACAGATCTGGATGTTTTAAAAGCCAAATAGAACAAATATTGTATAAAGTCATTATATGTTTTAATTGTATGCATCATATTATGACTAGATTGATCTGTTCTCATTGTACTACTGCACTGTTGGGTAACTTGTAAAATAGAAAACTGAATATTACCCAGTGTACAGGTCCTTCACCAGATTGCTCAGTGATGCTACTCAGTTCTGTAAGAACTTGTTCACAATAATCGTATTAATGACAATGATGCTGATATGCATAATTTCTGCATTTTTATAATTCATTAAACTTTGACGATGGTTCAAAATTATCGTCTATAGTCTTATAACCAATTTCTCATTTGCACTGCGTCAAAGACGGCCGTTGTTAATTATAGATTATATAACGGTATGGTAAATATCAATCAATACTCACCTTTCAGGACAAGTATCGCTTGAATAAACATTCCCTTACATGGGTCACGCGTCTACCGCCTGGAGCCATTTAAATGACCAAGATTTAAATAAATACATGTAGGTGTCTGTTAAGGTGGTATGGGACACCTGTCGATATTAATGTGGATAAAAGTACACAAAAATCAAAATACTTTCACCGTATTAGAATTTTCAAATTTCACGATATTTTACCCCAAAATATGTTTTTAAAATTTTTTGTAAATTAAGGTAAAATTTATAAAAGCCCCAGCAGGATTCGAACTCATGACTTACAGATTCGTAGTTAACACTCTAACCCATTGTGACACGCTGTTAGGTAACAATTTCGGGATAGAAAAGATTTATAAAATATACTAGATTTAATTGTTTATTTCCCTCGGATATACGTCACAATATAGAGGTGTTCCATACCACCTTAATTAATTAGGTAACACTTGCATATACACAGCCACTTCGAGGTATCGAGAGTAAAAAAAATCAATAGACTATGAATAACGGGACTTTAGTTTGACTTCGAGGGATCAAGAATTTCGAGAGATCAAGGGTTCGAGAAATTAAGAGTAAATTTTCTTAGTTATATAGGAAATACACGGGACTGGAGACTCACTTCGTGCGATCAAAAATTTCGAGCCATCAAGAGTTACCTGTATTGATTACCATTCGACTAAAACAGATACAGACACATTTCGAATTTTGTTTAAACACCTTCGCTTTTAATCTAAATTAAACGATTTTAACAATATAGAACAGTTTTTTTTTAAAACGTCATTTAAAAAAGACACTCAGCCGTACAATAAAATCAGCAAAATGTGGCTTATAACAAATATACAGGTAAATCAAACGGAAATCAGATAATGCATTCTGCTGATTCCATAAAATTGTATTACATTTTAACAGTGATACGTAGATATAATTATTTGAAGAAAAACAGTGTATCAACAGTGTGCATTAAATGTCCATCCCTTTTCCACAGAACAAAGCTAAACACTTTGACTGATCATATAATACAACCGAGCGTTTTAAATCCATAAGCTACCTCTGTTAATCATTTGTTATGAAATAAAAGTAGGAGCAATCTCAGATAGACAATCGGCATAGATAGGGAAAGGGACACTAATGCCTACTCCGGAGTAAAAGAAAGATAATGAGGGGAGGACAAATCTTTTGATTTTTTTTGTAGCGCGATGTCATTGAAGACTGTGCCTTGTGTTGTTGCGGTCCTGCTGATTTTTACCACCTTTCCGTATTACAGTGGATTCCCAGCATGCCCGTTTAACCAGTCTGCTGCAGCCGGAGTACAACTTGAAATATTCGCTTTCAAATTTTTCCGCCAAGTCGGACCAAATGATTGTTATGAGAAATGTCAAGCTCACGGTGGTTGTCTATCTGTAAATTATCATAGGAAAAATAACTACTGTGAGCTATTGAACCAGAAGAAAAGCGAAACAAACATCTTCAAACCTAACTCTGATTTTGATTACATGGAACTGGAAGCTATAGTGAGTATCTTAAAAAAAAATAAATAAAAATTAGATGAATGAGTTATTGGTCAGTAAGAATACTTTTTTTTATGTTAAGTGATCGGTTACTATAAACTATCGTTTGTGACCCTGTCCTTCCAAAGAATAAAAATGAAGAGAAATATGATTTCTTTCGTTTGAGGGACGAATTAGGCAGAAATCAATTTCTACTTGGTGTAATAATGAATTAATTGTCCGGAAATATAAGATTTTCATTCGAATACCTGTTTGTGTCACGTGGCTTTTTAGAACCGGTTTATTAGCAAGGCTATTTAAAGAATTGCTTAGGTGTTAAGTACCAGTTCAGGTCGACACGAAAAGCGGAAAGTTTAAATTTTGAAAAATGTTTTATTAAAGTAAATAAATCATGTGATCCAACTTTATGACATAGTTATGTATTTGTACATTTAATATGCACAATATTAAATAGCTGCAGCGTGTCGTTACTAACTCCACACTAGTATTATAGTATTCAGCTTTCATTTGGAAAGTAATGAATGGATTTAAAGTAGAATGGATGGACCTTAGTATAATAGACGATATGTGTATGGAGAAATTAAGCAGATCGGACAAAGATCGTCTACATATCACGTGATTTTATTTATCGTCAAATTCTCACCAGCTGAGGGAAAACTTAGCAATTAGAAATGAAATCCGTTGATAATACAACTCACATTTAATGTATTCACATAAATTTAGGTAAATGACATAGAAAGTCACGTCGAACACGCTTACCGAAATCTATGTCACGTGACACGCGTGGCGAAGACGAGTATCATTATAAAAGATTAAAGGGACCTAGACACGATTTCAGATGAAAATTTTATTTTTGATTTTTGTGTATAATAGTTGACTTGTGTATTTTGAATGATTTACCAAAAAAATCTGAATGTTAGAAGTCATGTTACAAGCGAGACACAGAGGAAAGAAGTCGTTGTTATGTAAACAAAGCTCGGGTCTCATATTTGTTTACAAATAATATAAAGGAAAGAAATTACCATTTTTTGACAAAATGACTTGTGGAAACAAAATAAACTGATTCAATGTGTTCATAAATAATTTTATCAACATCAAAAATCAACATTAGATTGAAACTTTTACCAATACAAGACATATGTAAACAATAACATGACTCGAGCTTTGTTTACAAAACAAAAAATTTTAACCACTGTAACTTGTAAGCCTTCCACCTTTGTTATCTCCTGGAGATGCGCCTCAAACTCAGTAATTACGAAGTCCAATTGTTGGTTACCAAGTAGTTTATTAATCAGCGTGATCGTATAGTCAATTGAAAGCAGCCCAAATCAAAGAATCTTATAAGCTTAATTAAAACCCAAAATAAAATTCTACAGCCAAAAAAAATATAAAATCTGCTTAACATCATTTTACATGGGTATATATAACATTTTACTTATGATCGACAGTTCTGACCAGTCCGGCCCATCTACGATGATCATGAGTGAACATTTAGTGTTCAAATTCCAGAGTTATATTTTATTTCTAAATAAAGTAACAAAACTGTCAAAACTGTCAGAAAGAATATTGTGATGCGGGTTTTGAGTCTCAGAATCGTAGTCTCTGAGTCCCCCACCTGGGTATGATGCATCGCTTACTCATAATACATTCATTCATACATGGCTTTAAGGTTACAAAGGTTAAATAGATGGAACAAGCATTACAAGACTAACTTGCAATATTAGGGCCCTCATTACAGACACAGGATCGCCAAATATGACAATTTGTTGATAACTTGTTTATATATTTTCAGTTTGTATTTTACTGTGCCAGAATTAATTAACCTCATTTATGACAAAAAGTATTGGGATGCAGTATTTGGGTATCCCACCTTAATATGAGTATCACTTGCGTACAATATTAAAATATCCAATATAAAGTATACATGAGTTCATGGTTTAAAAGGTAGCAAAGGTTATATAGAATATGCAATACATGACTCAATATAGAGTACCAGAGCTATCGATGCAGACACAGAATCACTAAATATGACAACATAGTTATAAACTCCCAATTTGGATATTTGTGCCCGCATTATGCACCTGGTTTCATAACATCATATAGGAATACTACGCATTGCTACAATAGTCACAGAGATCATTCTGTTAGTTATCATGGCGCAGTATCTAGGTATACATAAGTATCATAGTGACCAATTTGTAATAATATTAATTCAAGATCATAGCATGGCTATCTGTTTACATACTTACTTGTAACTGGATATGTGACTTTCAAATTTTGACAAAGCATTAAAAACATCCATATTGACCATTCTAGGCATTAAAAATGAAAAAAATAAATTTCAAAAAATTGAGCTCAAATCGTGTCCAAGTCCCTTTAAGGGAGTTCACACCAGGTTAACAACATCAGTTTAAAATGCGAAAGACACAATGGGCTTTGGCATTTTTTCAAAGTTACATATGAACGCAGTGGGGTACATTTTTCTCCTTTCCTATCAAGTTTGATTTTGACAAAAGATATTGACCAGCTGAAAGAGAAAAATGTTCCTAAATGCGCTCGTGTATTTTAAAGGCTTTCAAAGGAGGGGCGGACCAAAACGACTACGGACATCAATGTTTACACTGTACTCCTAACAAAATTATTGATATTTGCCTTCCATGTAAATTTTTGTTGTTGCCTTTTTTGTGTAAGAGAGGGAGATTCAATAGGAGGACATATAACACAGATTAAGTACATGCAAAATAGAAAAAGACATTCCGAAAATTGTTATCATCAATTTACCGGGGCATATTTCACATCATCCTTCATGGTCAGAGGTTCCGACCCTAAGGCGGGCCATTGTAGCCATGTAGTTAAATTGATTACTCTTAGAAAATCCTCTTCTCTACTTCCATATGTATTAGAAGAAAATTAGACAGATGTTTATGAAGCCCTCTACTAAAGCTGTAAAATTGATGGCCCTTGGGTCATTGGTTCAGACCAAAGATTGGGGCCAATATACAATACAATACAGTGAAAATGTATTAAAATATTTCATAAAAAGTCTTTTTTTCTATATCCATATATAATATTTGAGATAATTTGAATGCATGGTTATGATGTCCACAAAGCCATAAAGCTAAGCTGTGAAATTAGTGATCCCTGTGTCTCTATGGTTCTATCTAAGGCCTACATCTGTATGGTACTCAGGTGACCGTCAATGCCTGTGGGCCTCTTGTTATTATAATGCAAACTTTCGGATTTATTGTAAAATTTATTCTGAATAAACTTACCCTTGAATTAGTATTTTTCCCAATGAGGGGTTCAAAGTTCCACATGGAAATATAAACAAAAATCTTTTATTATAACATCTCAAATATTACAATTTTGATATTACTTTGCAAGTTTTCTAAAGTGTATCAGAAATATATTTCAACTCTTTGCTTCATGTATAATTGCTATTTAATACATCTTTTGGCTGTTATCATTATATCAGTTTAAACAACATTTTATGATTATAGAAAACAATAGTAGATAGGGCAGCAAGCATTACATTTACATTCTGTGTGTGATCATTATTCTATCATATATACACAGTGTACCTGCGCTGAAGTGCAAAACATAAAATTTTCTACATATTGTAGATATATAACTAAAGAAAACTTCATTCATTAATTTTCAAACCATTAAGGAGGCTGGAGGATCACCAAATTAGGCATCAGATTTGTTTCAAATTTAATAAATTATATTTTTGGCAATAAAGTAATCTTTGATGAAGAAAAAAAAAACCCAAACATTTTAGCTTTAAAAGAGCATTTTCTATATCTTTATACAGAACTCTTCCGTCTTAAGGAGGAGAAAATAGCCTTAAAATGGCCACAATCATCCAGCACTTTTAAGATTCCAACTTGTTTAACTTATATACATTTAAGGTATAATTCTCATAAAAATATTATTAGTTAAAACAATATTTATTCATTATTGATTTAAATACATCAACATTGTGATAATTAATTACAATTGTAAGATTGGGAAACAAACCATAGGGCTTATATTAATCCCTCTTTTGCAAGATATCATTGGTATGATTTGATGATTCCATCCATATTGTTTTGCATTTCAGGTTGATCAAAGTGACAAACTCTGCGGTGGGGTTAATTGTGATCGTTTTTCAACCTGTGTTTTTACTTCCTCCAACAGCATCTGCATTGTAACAGGTGAGTGTTAATAGAACGATTCAATACAGTTTCAGCAGTGATCTATTGGGAGATATTATATAAGACAATAATTTTCGTCACTTTCACTGGCTGAAAATACATCACGTAACATTCATCTTTTCCCGAAAATGACGCAAATGGGGCGTCCGCAGAATATATTTATATATCTGTGAATATTTTCTATGTAAAAACATGCTAAGTAGTTTCCGTGCTATCTGCCCTTGGTGAATAGTCATCGAAACTATCCACAGGCGGCATTTGGTTTTCCGCGTTTTTAAACTCGGAACACCTCTTGTGTAATCCGATTATAATTATGAAAGCAGGGATAGCTTGAATTCGCGAATTAATGCATTTATTTAATAAATATTTTAAAAGATTGGCGATTATTTTGACGTCATAATGTACACTTCCCTAACATTTTTGTCTTAGTGACTTTCTTGACAGCCATAACTGTGATGCGAATGTTTATAGATATATAATTTAACTATTATTATAGACTTCATTGTACGGTCAATATGTTGCAAGCTCCGTCGATATCATTTTTCTGTGTCTTCAATCGATATCACCCAACACGTCTATATTAAAAACACCTTTTTCATTTTTTTGGATATAACAGTACAATGTTAAATATCCTCTGTTCGATAAATGAGCATCTAAACACAAATCTTATAGATAATCCTCTTTCATGTTCTTGTTTTGCAGAATGTTTTGCACCGTACCCTGCTTTAAACAATGGTTATTTGAGTATGCGGACGTTTTCACCAATATCTGCTACCTATGCCTGTAACAGTGGATACACAGGAGTAGGGCCAGTAAACAGAATTACCTGTCCACCTGGAGGAACATGGTCCGCTATGAGCTACCAATGTGTCCCTCCAAGTAAGAACACACTTTTCTTTCTATAACTCTACTTTGAATGATGTGATCGTCGTGGTAAAACATCTATAATAACAGTTCTTCCTTTGTTTCTACGTACATATAGAAGGTCAAACCGAAATATATTTACATCCACTAAATTTGATACCTTCTTTATGTAACGGAAAAGCATGCAATCGTAATTCCCAGCTTTATAGAGACTTGCAGGACTGAAATATACACGATCCAGATCTAACAAGGTTATCGATTGGTCGAAACCTTAACAACCTAAAAGAAAATCACAGACAAAACGAAATAAACATAATGTTTTCAGACTCAAATTTTCTATAGACATCGATTTGGCTGTTTCTTTCATCAAAAGTACTTATGTATATTAACGATGATTTAGTTGAAATTACTTACTTTTTACGTTGAATTTATTACATGTAAGTTGTTAAAAGTAAGATCATGTAAATATAAAACAATAAGATGATTTATGCGGCTATGAAGGTAGCGATCATTGCAGAATCATAAAAAAAAATTATTGTTTAAATGAACATTAACATGATGTTAACCGTATCGATCAGAAATATACAAAAGTGATAATAATTTAGCTAAAAATTAGAATGTATCCATCTGTGCTACAAAGTGAACATCGTGGTTTAAAAATTCAATTTGTACATCGTTTGAAACTCCATTTAAATATATCGGTAAGTTATTCGAGTAACGTCATCATTGTTTTACGGTATACAGTATACTGAAAATACGAATTGATTGTTATTGGAAAATCAAGGGATTCACAAACAGGTTTTAATCTTTAATTATATTTTCAATCCAAAAGTTGAATTTGTACTTAAAGTTTAGTGTATATATGTACCTCTCATACCGTATCTATCTAGGACTTACTGTTGATCTTTAGAAACGTCTACTAAATGTATCTTAAAAACAAACGAATCAATGGACCCAGCTATTTTGATAGAAATATAAATCGATAAAATGTTCATTACCTAAGTAAGTAAAATTGATTAAGCGAAACATGATTATAAATGTTCTAGTAATCATAGAAAGAAAAAAAGTATGTTGACCAATTAATGTATATTCTTATCTTGCCAATTGCCACTAATACAAATGTAACGTTAAAAAATTGGCATTCTATTCTAAAGGAAATTATTACTGACTTCACGCCAATTAACCATGAAATTATTTAGAAGTGTAAAGATGATTTTAATTTTAGATTTTTTAATTAGATATTCTTTCCCTACCAATTGTTTTCTACATCAGTTTATGAATAATTAATTTAATAATTAATTACACATTTCTTACATAATTTCAACTAAAAACAAGAAATAAAACTTGAATGCTTGATCATAAATACTTCATAAATCGCATCGAGAAGAAAAGCTTTACATAAAGTTATAGGAAGACATTCAAATTTTTACGCTAAATTATTTGGAATTTTTACTTTACTAATTATAAATGACAATCTATGACTAAATTATCATATTAAATCAGTAGGATCGGATGGATAATTTGTTGACCAGCCAGCCTCTGTAAAAAAGCTTAAATGAATTTATCTGGATGGGGCATGGTCATGATTTTGGTCAAAATATGTTTTTTTTCGTTTTATATTGTTTATATATAATGCTTCTGATCAGTAATTAAGACATTTCCAAAAGTCAACCAACTTTTGAGCCTCAGTCGACGAGTGAAAATGAAAAAACAGATCCCAAAGTTAAAATTAATCATTGTTATGTGAAGAAAGTTCATGCCATGTTTTTGTTTACATTTTGATTTTTCTAGGTTTAGACCTAAAATAAATGTGACACACTGTTATTTTATGTTAAACTCATCGGCAGGCAGAACAACAGCTTGTAAAAGAACTTTTTTACGGCATATTAAACCAATGTAAACAAATACATGGCACGAGCCTTGTTTACATATTACACAATTGTGAGCTCTGTATCTTGCAATTTAATCTACAACTGACACTCAAATTTTGGTTGCATCAATAAAGCATTGTAAACAATAAAAATAGAAGAAAAAAATCAATTTTGGCCAAAAATCGTGACTATGCCTCTTTAAAACGTGGGAGACAAA
Organism: Magallana ariakensis; assembly: GCA_020458035.1. Lineage (NCBI taxonomy): Eukaryota > Metazoa > Mollusca > Bivalvia > Ostreida > Ostreidae > Magallana > Magallana ariakensis. The sequence continues at coordinate 41,337,102 of CM035812.1, read as the reverse complement.
AAGTAAGCAAAGAAAACATTAACTAGGAAATTTAATTAGTATATACGTAAGATTAAAAAAAACAACACCATACATTAACCTAACAATTGTTAGTAATGATCCATGCACCCTTAAAATGGGATTTCAACCATCAAAAGAGTGGGACATCCCATGTTTCGTCGTAAATACGCGGAAGCTTTGATAACTCTGGCTCGTGTGTTTCTCTATTTTTAGTTCATGGTGGCTGGGGTCCCTGGAATGCCTGGGGAACGTGTCCAGTCACGTGTGGAGGGGGATATCATTCCCGTCAACGGGCGTGCAATAACCCCTCACCAAAATACGGCGGAAATAATTGCGGGGGAACATCAAACGAAACAGTGGCCTGTAACAGCGAAGGCTGTCCGACACCTCCTCCTCCTGATTAACAGAAAGCTTTTGGGGGATACGTATTTTTATTTATCACTCTCTGTGTTGTAATTGTACATGAATGTGAAAACTTTTGAAATACCCTACTTTAACAGAAAAAAAATATTTACAGGTTTAAAAGAAAAACATAAAGAAACCAAAAAAACGAAAAATAAATGGTTTTTATAATTTGACAATGAAAATTTGATAAGTCTGAATATTACAGGACTTTTCCCCACTAGATCATCCCCCGCATGTTGTAGCAAGGAACACAAATATCAATATTTTTTTCAAAAACGTATTAACCATCCTGTTCCCCCTAACAACGAATTTTTGTTGTTTCTTTCGCCGACACGCTTACCTTGAGATTAATATTTATTTTAAAAAAACATTGTAAAGACTTTATTATACATTTATTGTTTAGAGAGAATAAATTGAATTGGATGAAATCCCCCAAAAAGGCACGATTTTGTATGTACATAAACAATTGAAATGAGTCATCACAAAATGACTGATTTTTAATTGTAAAACATTTTTACATTTTCGAGAGTTGTTGTCTGTTATAAAACCACAAATCAAATTTGGCTTTTATATCTATGTAAACTTGTCATTGGCATATTGCCAAAAATTGGGCATTTAACAGCATTTCGTAGTTGTTTTACACGGTCTACAATACTAAAAAAACAAGATGTGTTAAATGGCGTACACTGATGGAAAGCAAGAGAGTTTGCATGACAAAAACAATGTAAAATTATTAATAATTTCATTACGTGATCAAACCTATCATATTAAGCCCTTCGAATTCAGGCTTTATTGTGTTTGATCACGTGTTAGACTGTAATGATCATCCCATAAAAGTGAAAGAATGAAACTTTAATTATTTTTTGAATAAGTGCTGATTAAAGCAACTCGATTAAATTTAAAAAAGGAATGTTATTCTGAATGTTCCTCATTGACTTTTTGTATTAAATGCTTAAAAATTAATTTCTCTCTCCAATTAAAAATTGGTTTAAAATCATTAAGGTTAAATACTAGTGATTAATATAGAAAATATGTTTGATTCATGATTGTTTTAAATGTAGATAAACATCACAGGAGAAAGCATTATACTCCAGCATATATCAACACCCTCTTTTATACAGTGATACAAAATATACCTAGTTTTTTTTCAAATGAGAGTGAAGGGAAACAACAACCCTTATTGGTGTTAATAGCTTTTATTATACTTTTATGTTAAATACTGCAATCTGATTGGTTTAGACGCAGTTGACAATCCGTTCTCTCTCCCTCGCACGCTTAGCAACGGGCCGATAGAACGAATTGTTACATGCGCGTTAGTTATGCGCGTACGGTTCGCCGTAGAATTCACGTCTTTTCTATATAAAAGCAGTAAAATTTGCTATAAAAATTAAGACATTCAGTATAATAAAATAAATAGTGCCTCGCGTCGGTTGACAATGGTTTTCTCGGGGTGTCAATTTCAACTGGTACCCTCCCAAACAGGCACTATTTATATAATATATTTTTTTTTTATTGTAATGGTTGACGCATTCTTCATGGTTTTGTAGACCAAGTAATTTCGTTCTTGTTTGTGTCCTTTTAATGGAAACAAAAATGAAATGGGCGGACCTTAATACAGTAAGGGATATGAACAACGAACAACTTCAGCAGATCGTACAAGACATTATCTATCACCAAACTCTTCCCAATTGAAGGAAAAGTAAACAAAAAATAAATTACAGTCATTAAAAATACAACTGGCAAATAATGTTTTCGCAGAAATGATTGAATGGCATAAAAAGTCACTTCGAACACGCTAATGGAAATTTTTAAAAGCTTTCAAATGTGGGTGGGAGTTTCATATAAAAGTGTACTGGGATTGAATGCAAACACAGTATCCCCTACCATAAACAAAATGTGATGCATATCTTCCTTGCGTTTTTTTTTTATCTTTGATAAAGAATGATTTTATGAGGGTACGTATATCAAATATTAAGTACATGCAAAATCAAGCAGAAGTCCTAAAAATATTGTTTTTGCTTCAGTTTACTATGGCCGAATTTCACCCAATCCTTATAACAGAGCCTGTCGTGGTCTATTTATGTACTTCGGTGTCGCTTTGCTGGATGTGTATAGATTATTATTCACCTCCATAAGAGTCAATTTGACATACCGTAATTTAAATTTCATTAAAATGGACTCGCCGATTCTTTTGTAATATTTACTGATTACGTTTATAGGATATAGTCATTAAATTGTTATTTCTGCTGTTACTACAACAGCAAGTGTACGTTCTTGTTACAATGAAACGACATTGTTATGCACGAAACCAATTTGCTTCAATAAACACATTGATGTCCAATCGTGGCGTTAACAAAGCGAGGAACTCACTTAGTTTATCAGTATTAAGACAATGAATAGTTGTCAAAACAAGACAGAATAAAAGCCTAACAAATGAAACAGCAATCAATGATAAAAAGAAAAACACCTTCATCGCTTCGAGAACTCGAGTGATGAATTTTTGAGAATAAATAACCTCAAATCACTAAATTAATTATTATTCACTTTATGTTTTTGCTGTCGATTTTTAGTAACATATGTGCATGTAATATGTTTACTATTAAAAAAATATGGATTATACATTTCCATTTTACACTTTAACACTTGAAATATCTCTTTTGAGTAAATCATTTGACTGGCCAGTAGGAATTTTACACATCATTAATTAAATTGATAATGTCTGTCAATCTCAAAGCTGTTCTGAAATGAACGTTTTTGAGTAAATCAATCTGTACTACCTTCTACATTATATAGTTACAAATCTTAATGTCTGCATAAACGATTTACGATGTACGTGTATGGTAACAAAATGGATCCATGTTTTTTTTTATTTTTTACACGTGGTACGATATTGACAAAGGATGCCTGCGCAATCACAAATGAAACTGGCAATTTTAACTTAAAACCCCCCCAATACAAAACATTATTTTCATAACTAATTTAAAGTCTATCAGACATGTTTACTGAATTTAAAATGCTGAACGGAATGACTTGGTAAGAATAATATATTGTACGTTTTACCTTCAACAATTGATGATCCTTAGAAAGTATAATTAACTATGTACATTCATATCTCTAAAGAAAGCTAACCGAAGAAAACCCGATAAAGATATTGTCATAGTAGTATTCCCATTTGTTGATTCAAGCATATATTCACCCCTTTACACGTGTATTTTCCCCTGTCTTCTATGGTTTGAATTTTTATGCATTTTGAGAGTTAAATTGATTACATGATATTAACCAGATTAATTACAAAATTGGTTTTTATAGCTTCGGGAAAAATGACCAGGTTTCTAAAGGGTTAAATATTAATCCCCGAGACACCCAACGCTATGTTAATTTGCTACAGTTCATGGTAGTCTAAACCAGTAAAAAGACTTTTTATGCAAAATGGTTTCATTGAATTACGATAATTTGTTTTACATGCAAGTCACATTGACGCCGTAAAAGAATGTTTGAAGATAGCTAAATTTTCTTTGCAATATATATGTTATGTTATTCTATTGCAAGTAGATACAATGTCTTATGATTCAGAACCAATTAACAATTGAATGTAAGATTTATTTTGTTTATTGAGAAGATAGAATACTATTGGACTCCAAATATGTATTTAACTTATTTAAGTAAATAAGATACAGTACTTATAAAATACAATCGTATGGTACAATATGACAGAAAATACGTAAGCAGAACTAAAATATATACCCTGCCATATTTTTGTATATCTCTTATCATATATTTCAACTTATCTTAAGCAGTAATAAGACATGTAAATAGTAAAAAGTGCAGAGCCATTTTACGTATTGAATTTTTAAATTGCCCTTAACAAAAAAGCACATCATTTTACAGCCTTTTAATCTGTTAACGCATCAATATTGTAACATTTTAACAAAAAATATCCTTTTGGATATCCGAGAAAGGTCTTTGTTCGAGGAATAATGTGACCGATTTTTTCCTTGCAAAACAAACAGTGCATTACAAAATGTCTTTCCAGTAGTTGGGCATTTGAACGAAGCAATACTTCTCTGTTTTCCTTGGACAAAAAAGCACTTCTGTTTGCTGGTTTTATCCCCATAGTACTTTGGTACTTCATCTTTGGCTAATACATAAGTTGCATGAGTTGTGATTTATAGTTAAATTGTACATGCTAATGCTACCTTCTATATTTTCCCCATTAGTTGGTTTACTAAATGTTTAGTACATGTTTCACATCTCGAAAAACGGATTTTTGCTGATACCAAATGACTTGGTACTGTAAACACCAAATCCAAGCTTCATTGCTCAGTGGCCAAGCTATTGTACCCATAATCATGATTAGGGTCATAATTAACAATGATAATGGCTGAGGTAATTCACCAATCATTACCGCATCTTGGGTTAAAATAATACATATAAAATCCTGCTAATGCCTTTATTTGTAGAAACATGCACTAATTTCTGTTGAATTCATGCTAATTTAACTGGTTCATGGAATGTTGCTGAACTCAGGTAAAATTTTCCTATGTCAATTCAATTAAATTCAATTCTTTATTCACTCAAGACAAGTTCACTGGTATTTGAGGTTCAAAATAAGTATATACAAATGTACACAAAATAACAATCAAGGATCACATATGTACAGTAGAAGTAATAAAGATGAAAAAAGTTAGGTTTACATTACAGTATGTTGTTTAAGTTTGTTTTTTTTGGAAGAGCATAATGACGTCATAGTATATTGTTGACGTTATCACTAGGTAACGTAATTGCGTCATAATTTAAACGACTATAAAACGTCTGAAGATACGAAATGAAAGCGCTAACATTTTACAATTAGTGTTGCTTTTTTTTCTTTTTTCATATTTATTACCGGACACTGTAAAACTAGTTCTGTGTTTTGGATATATATATATATATATATATATATATATATATATATATATATATATATATATATATATATATAAACCAATACTGGAATTAACTGTAGAAAAAAATTGCCATACTTTTGATTAAGTAAGATAATCTTATGCTATAGATTACTGACAAAGACGAACAAGGGAACGCAGATAGAATTTAAAAGGCTTACTTTCTCCTGTGAAACATGTACTCAGTTTTCCTCTCCATTTGATTTGGTCGTTTGGCATCAAATCTAATGGTACTCCGAAAAAGGTTAACAACGAATACGTATTGGCTTATTCAATTTTATTTTTGATTGTTTTAAAATTGAAGTGTTGATTTTTTTAAAAATATGCTTTTTGCTTTGAAAAAAGTGAAGGAATAGAACATCATCTTAACGAATATATATATTAGTCAAATGGATTGCAATTTAAGAATGATTTATTGATAACATTTCTTAACCAGAAATGATCAATTTCAATCAAATATCGATTCGCTTTTCTATCTATCCATTCATCCGTCTATCAATCTATCTGTTTGTCTGTCGATCAATAAATCCATCTCTGCATCTATCCTGAAGCCGCCAACTAACTATCTAGAAACGTTTTGTCGATTATTTTTCCGTTCTTTTTTCTGCATTCTGAATGTGTCAAGATAAAATCGTAATATGCTTATGAAAATTTAAAAAAAAATTAATTTTCATACATTTTTGTTTGCTATGACATTAAATGAAGTAATCTGGAACCAATGCCATTGTCCTGAATAAATGTGAATAAAATAAAGCAAAATAATCCAATAAAGGGACTTGAACATGAGTTCTAATTTTTTTTAAATTATTTTTTCATTTGTATTGTCTATAGTGGTCATTATGGATGATTTTAATGCTTTGTCAAAATCTGAAAGTCAAATATCAAGTTACTTAGTAAACAAAGCTCGAATCCTGTTTTTGTTTACATATGTGTTGAATTGATATAAATTTCAATCTGATGTTAATTTTTGGGGGTTTTTTTTGTTGATAAAATTATTTATAAATCGTTCTAGGTCCCACACACCTTGGAAAAATTCGGCCTACAAGTCCATTCTTCTAAATTACTTAAAGATATGGATTTTTAGCATGTGTTCGACTTGAAAATGAACCCCAAAATTGCACTTTCTGGGGGGAAAAAAATCAACCTTTTAAATTTTACCGCTATTTATGAAAATAAAAATCCCTGCAGTATTCGAACTCGGGACCTGCGGGTTGGTAGACCGAAGCAACACCCACAGCTCCACAGAGATAGCCAACAAATATTGGTGGTATAAATGTTAAACAATACGCTAAAATCCCCATGTTGTGACGTACTGTCATAAAAAGTAGAAGTCATGGGGTGTTGAAGATCCTTAAAGATAATTCTTTTTTTTTCCATTTGTGGCATCGATGTGTTGATATTGATTCCAGCTGCTGTTTAAATGTACAAGTATCATGCATTAATTTTTGACATATACGGTATAACGGTTATTTGTTTATAAATACGACCAACACAATTCAAAACGGAGAAAATCGAATTGAAAATCAGAGAGAGAGAAACGTGTTAGTAAATTCATCGTAGAAGTCTTTTTAAATTTCTCAAAACGTAATGTCATTTAGTATTGAGCCTTGTTTTGTTGCTCTCCTATTGTGTTTTACCTATCCAATTTATAAAAGTACACCAGAATGTCAATTTGGCCGGTCTATTGCTGTCGAAGAAGGGAGACTCGATGTATTCCCCATTAAATTTACCCACGAAATCGGACCAAATGATTGTTATGAGAAATGTCAAGCTCACGGTGGTTGTCTATCTGTAAATTATCATAGGAAAAATAACTACTGTGAGTTACTAAACCAGAAGAAAGCTGAGGATACGTCCTTTGAATCCAACTCCAATTTCGTTCACGTCGAACTGGAACCAATAGTGAGTAATTTCATAGTATTAAATTCACTTTTTAAAATTAATTTTAACTCATAATAATTAACGTATTAAAACTTTTGACTTTTTCTTCAAAACCGCTTCGCAAACTAAGCATAATAAAGTTTTTGACAAATCTTCCGTATGAAAAAGTTTTAATTAATGTTTTTTTTTTAACATTTTTTAAGAGTTCTGTCAAAAAATATTAAAAGTTAAAGAGTGGGTTGTCTTTAAATTCTTTCTTTAAGCCTAAAAACTGTAGAGCCACATTTTGTAATTTGCGATACAAACGTCTTGATAATTTAAACAATTCTACACTGTTTATAAGGGGCATGGTCAGGATTTTGTTCAAATTCTATTTTCTGTTTTTATTATACACTGTGCTTTAGGAATGCATTTCTAATGATCATATGAAATTTGAGAGATAGTCGTAGAGCTGTAAGCAAGATACAGAGCTCATAGTTCTTTGCTTTGTAAACAAGGTTCGTGTCCTGTTTTTGTTTACATAGGTTTAATATACCAGTAAAAAATCTTTTTCAAGCTGATTTGTCTTTCTTCTTATTCATTTTACGCATAAATAAACAGTTCATAACGTTTAACACATTCATTATAGGTCTCAAACTGAAACATTCAAAATGTAAACGAAAACTTTGGTTACACAAGCTTTGTTTATATAACAAAGAATTAAAAGCTTTGTAACTCGTTTTTAAATTTTAAACTAAATCTCGAAACAAGTAACAGGAACTCGGCTTAAAGCTGTGGTTCTATGTAATCTTGCTTTATCTATGGGCCCCGGTCAAAGTAAAAAAAACTGAAGATTCAAATGTAGCATAAAGGTTTTTTTTTTATCTCACATCATCTATTGATTTTTAAACCATAAGAATCAACAAGTTTTAGCGCTGAATTTAGTGTTTATAAATAGCGCGAAGCTTTACAACATAGTAGGGGTCAGCCGATAATCGTGCTCTCATATAGTAAATCGAGGACAGGCATTCAAGTCAAAGCCTTTGTTTACTGTCAGCCTTACCGAGTACAAACTTGTGAAAAAATGAAAGACGCATTATACATTTAGAAAACTCCTGTGAAAATGAGAAGTTTAAAATTTAGAAGTTTACCTAAAATATGAAAAACGTATGAAAATTTCAAGGTTTTTCCTACAGCAAGTGACAGCTATTATCTGCGTGACCCATGTTTGAACTCACGTATGGAATTAATTATTTCAAACAGTCACGTGGGATCTATCCAGGTAGTCTTGTCAAATGTGCTCACTGTAAAAGACTGGCACTTGTTAAATCGCTTTTCATAAACTGTTTGTTTGATCACTATTGTCAGATGCAACTTCAAAGCTTTATTCGATTTTTTTTTCAAACGTGAAATAATGCATAAAGTATAATTCAGCATACGCGCCAATCGAACCACCAACAGAATAATGTTGATTTAAATGTCTCCTCCCTCTGATTTAAATAGACACAATTTGAGTAGGTTCGGTACGATTTTTCCGGATTTAGATTATCTAAAGGAATTTAAAAATCCTCAATTGTTTAAACTGTGTGCTAATTTTGGTAAATTAAAGAGTGCATATAAATCAGAAGTATTCATCAGTGTTACCAGTATTACAGAAAAAAGCAATTTGTTGATATTTTCTACATAAAAACGACACTGAAAAGGGGCCCATTCTCTATAGCTAAAGTGCACTTCTTCTTTACTGATCATTATAACAATGATCTAATAATAAAAGCAGGCATTTATTACTATGTATGCTTGCATTGATTATTTTTTATTATTATACTTCATATTCGTGTTTGCGTTTCAGGCTGATCGAAGCGATAAAAAATGTGGTCTCAGCTCCTGCAATCATTACTCGACCTGCATTACTACACTTTCCCAGAACAACGTCTGTATTGAAACTGGTGAGGCTTACAAAAATTGTTGATTGCATCACACATGTATAATTGTTTCCTTTTGTAAACTCTTATTATTAACATGTAACTGAAAATTACGTCCTATAATCTTCCAGTTTATTGATTTTAAGTAATCAAAAATATCTGTATAAAACTGCTTTCCGTGTAACATAATATCGCAATCTTACTATATAACGTTAAACATCGACTAATTTTCAAATAGCACGCTATTATAAAATTGATTATTTTTTTTTTTAAATCAAGAAATGCATTTAATCGACTAGTAGATTTCATATTCGACTCTATTATCTACTTAATTTTTCCAATAAATTTCAGAATGTTCAGAGCCATACCCTACTTTAACTAATGGTTATTTGAATTTGCGGACGTTTTCACCAATATCTGCTACCTATGCCTGTAACAGTGGATACACAGGAGTAGGGCCAATAAACAAAATTACCTGTCCACCTGGAGGAATATGGTCGACTTTGTCTTATAGGTGTGAACCTCCAGGTAAAAACTTTTTGTACATGTGAAAAATAAATTTTTTGGGGGGGGGGGGGGGTGGGTGGGTTGGTGGGGGATGGGGGTCCTGGATTTGTATGTACTGAATGTTTCATATTTCAAAAAAAAGATAAAACGATAAAAATATCAACGTTTGTTTCTTTACATGCTCAATTGGGTTAAGATATGTATCATAATAATTGATTTGTGCTACTACAATTAATTACCCCCTAGTTCAATTTAGATTTTAATATCTTCCTATGATAAATAAACAATCGGGAGACTGTTTCAATTCAAATTAAAGTTCAATGTAAACGAACTTTGCATTGTGAGACATTATGTTAAATTCTCATCTTTAGGGTGTGAAAAATCAAAACTGAGTGTGACGTCCTTAGTTGATTTATTGGATTATCAGTGAAATTTTTAATTGAAATGAATAATTCTTTTCGTGTAGTTCGTATTTGACAGCCAAACCAAACTTTTAAATTAATTAAAGCTGTCAACGTCCACGGAAAGCTATATACACATGCATGTATCAGCTATATTTGTGATCGGCTTCGGCCGATCACTGTTGTGTCCATATGAGGCATCCGGCAAATGCTTCCACGTGCGCACACATTCCGCTTGCATTATTAGTTCTTATAAAAACATGAAGTTTGGTTTAGTATTTATATAACATTTTACTCGGTTTTATTTCAATTCATTTACCTTAAGAGATGCAAACTTACATAAAATACAGTTCGACCTGTTAATTCAAGAATGCACATTTTGTCTCACGCGTAAGAATTTCGATCGAAAGATTCATTCAGTAATGCAGTTGACCTCGATGATCTGACCTCAATCATAAGAAGATGCTCCATTAACTGACCTAGATCTATTGATGTTGCATAATAGTAGATAGGAAGACGGCTTGATTTATAAACAAGGTTACGTTATAATGCGACCTCAGTAGCAAGTTATGATGGCATTCAATGTTTTTCAGTCGCATTAAATTATTTTAATAGAACTCTTTCTTTGTATACGTGTTAATGCTCTTTGAAGAGCCCTACTCAGTATTCTGAAGAAGAAGAAGATACATTAACATTTATTACTTACGTTAAAAATATAAAATTAGACAAGGAGTTTACGAACGGCTTTTCCCAAATTTATTTCAAAATTAAATTTGTTGACGGTTTATAATAATGAAATTATGGTGTACAGATTCAAAATATTCTATATTTTGTAAAAATACAGTACTTTTTTTTTAATTATTTTACATCAAACTGATCATGTTGATTGCTTCTAGCTATCAATATATCATTATTGCCGATCATTCCTTTAAAAGGAATACTTGTTTTCTTTTAAAATTTACTGAATTATGTAAGTAGGCTATAGTTTTACATGAATAGTTTTGATTAAAAGAAATTGGCAACTGTTTTAAAGATATTCATTAAAAAATAACTTTGATTAGCTCACTGCTCTTGTTTTTTGTTAAATAATTACATTGGATTTAAGCGTAAATCGATCCCCCCCCGAGGGGGTAAATATCTACAGACTGTAGACTGTACTGATATTACACAAAGTTAGTGGTTGTAAACTAGACCAAAATTGCCTTGCTCTGCTCAATTAACCGCTTAATAATCTTAACAGTTTTTCCTTAGGAAAGAGATATTAATATAATCCATATCTACACATACATGTATATTTCAGGAGTCAATGTGTGCTGCTGTTTTTTGTGAGACTTTTTCATGGTTTAGTTTATATCTTTATACTTGAAGAGACAGATCGTCTATGTTATTATTTTGTTGCTTTTGTTTTAAGTCCATGGTGGCTGGGGTCACTGGAATGCATGGGAAACGTGTCCAGTCACGTGTGGAGGGGGATATCATTCCCGTCAACGGGCGTGCAATAACCCCTCACCAAAATACGGCGGAAGAAATTGCGGGGGAGCATCAAACGAAACCGTGGCCTGTAACAGCGAAGGCTGTCCAAGTATGTTTAATGTATAGATTCATGAAGCCTTCTTTTGACAAAACGTTCTTTATAAAAATACTAGTACGTGTATAGAAAATTGCTCAAAAGTTTAAAGGTATAATCTTTGAATTTTTCTTTGCTTAATAACAGTTTCGGGCCAAAATAGTTTGAACAAAATATAATTGTTTATTTGTTGACCATACTCAGCCTCTTTAAAGGGGCATGGTCACGATTTTGGTCAAATTTTATTTTTCTGTTTTTATTATTTACAATGCTATAGGAAAGCATTTCTAATGATCAAATGAATTTTGAGAGTCAGTCGTAGAGTTATAAGCAAGGTACAGGGCTCACAACTCCGTGGCATGTAAACAAGGCTCGTGTCCTGTTTTTGTTTACATAGGTTCTATATACCAGTAAAAATCTTTTTCAAACTGATTTATCTATCTTCTTATTCATTTTAAGCATAAATAAACAGTTCCTTACGTTATACATTATTTTTTTTATCTAAAACTTGACTTTTGACTTCAACACTCAGAATGTAAACAAAAGCTTTGTTTACATAGCAAAAAATTGTAAGCTTTGTAAATCGCTTATAACTCAACAAATGACACCTAAATTTTGGTTGGCTATTAAAAATGCCTTACTGAAGCACTGTAATCATGAAAATCGGAAAAAAAATTTGACCAAAATCATGACCATGCCCTTTTAAAAACCAGTACATGTAATAACATTACGAATAAATTTAAGATGATTATTGAAAACAATTTATACAGGGAAATATTAAACCACTTTTGATTTTCGTCCCTTTCACCCTCGTTGTCATCGGGCGAATTTAAGACTGAATAATTTCTCAAACAACTTTGTCTTGGCGAATTCAAGACGGGGTGTAATCGTTTGCAAGTGAAGAAAGGCAACAATATCAGGGGGCGAAAAAAACCTGTATAGAGTAATGGATTAGATATCAATGTTACAAGGAACATTTGATACATGTTTCAAAATTGAACAATATTCATATCAACTTTACAAATATCAAATCAACAATAAAATCGAAAAAAAAATATCAACATTTCCTCTAAAATCTATATCTAACACTTTGGCAAAAAAAAAGGCACGCAAGTCAACCTTCACATTCTTTTCCTAAACTATGAAATTACTGCATCTAAGTTAGGGATAGCAATACACATGTTTATGTACATGTTGACGTAAGGCTACAAAGATATTGTTGTCTACTGTACATTATTGGTTT